>JAPTYO010000007.1:60958382-62158382 GCA_036873135.1 Clarkia xantiana subsp. parviflora | reverse complement strand
GAGGCGGAGAGGGCTGAGTTCTCTGCCAAGCTGGCTGAGGCAAAGGCTCAGGGCCTTGAGGAGGGCCACCAGCGGGGCCTCGAGGAGGGCCGCCAGCGGGGCCTCGAGGAGTATCGGGACTCTGAAGAATTCAAGGTGGCTGATGTAGAGTTCTGTAAGTCCGAGGTGGAGAACGTTCTGTTCAATGCTGTCGAAGAGCTCTACACAGCATACGAGGATTCCATTGACTTCAAGAAGTCCGAGAACCTCTCCCCCTTCGCGGATAAATACTTCAACCTCCCCGCGGAGAGTGAAGAGGCCGCTGCCGTGGACCCGACTCCGCCAGCTGCGGAGCCTTCCGCCCAGGCCCCTCCGAACTTTGCTCCCTCCGATGCTGCTGAGGATCCATCTTCCAACAAGGACCAAGCTTAATGTTTACATCTTTTAGTCCTTGTTGTCTTTCTCCTTTATCTCTTGTATCGAACCTCTTTGGCTTTCTGGCCTTTATATAAGTAGTTTCTTTCCATCTGTTTTGGCACCGATACTCGTTTGCACTTTATCTAAAGCGGCTTTAAATTCGTTACTCAGAACGTTCCGATGCGCCATTAAAATGACTTCATACGTCCTTCCGACGCTTTACTCGAGATTTTACCGTTTAAGGTTTCTTGTCCAATCGGGACTTCACCACCTAAGGTTTCTCGTCCAAAATCGGGACTTCACCACTTAAGGTTTCTCGTCCAATCGGGACTTCACCACTTAAGGTTTCTCGTCCAAAATCGGGACTTCACCACTTAAGGTTTCTTATCCCTGCCTTTCAAGGCCATTTTCACACCCCTTAGGGCTTTTACTGCGTCTCTACCGGACGGCTTAATCGTACCCTTTAAGGCTTTTTGCCGCATCATATAGACGACTTACGTGGACCTGTTAAGGCTTTTTCGTACCCGTTAAGGCTTTTGGCCGCATCATATAGACGACTTACGCGGACCCATCAGGGCCTTTTCGTACCTAGGCTTTTGGTTGCATCATATAGACGACTTACGTGTACCCTGTAGGGCTTTTGTCCATACCCGTTAAGGCTTTTGGCCGCATCATATAGACGACTTACGCATACCTCTGAAGGCTTTTATCGTACCTTGGAAGGCTTTTGTCGCGTCCTTCAAGACGTCTTACTAACAGTTTAGAATAAATCTAAAAGTAATTTGATCGGAAGCAACTTCTTTTATTCATAAATAACTCAAAATAGGCTTACATCGGATCTTATTGATAGACAATTTGCGCCCTTCACGGCGGCTTAATATCAAACATGATACTTCTTCAAGTGTTCGCCACTGAAGGAATGCTTCAACGTCTTGCCATCAAGGTCCTCTAGCCTGTATGCATTGGGCGCTGGCATCCCTACGATCTTGTAAGGTCCCTCCCATTTTGGCGATAGTTTGTTGATCCGATCTTGGTGAACGAACTCGTTCCTCCGCCAGACAAGTTCTCCCACGAAGAATTGTCGGGACCTGACACGCCGATTGTAATATCGGGCTGTTGCCAGACGCATTCGGGCCTGGACTTTGTCAGCCTTCCATCTTTTTTCCTCGAGCAAGTCTAAGTCTAGACGTCTCATTTCCTCGTTTTTCAGAGGCTCGTAATATTTCGCGCGATGGGACGCCACCGCTATTTCCACGGGAGCGACTGCCTCCGTGCCATAGACCAGTCCAAACGGAGTTTCTCCTGTGGATTGCTTGGGTGTTGTTATCACAGCCCACAGCCTGTTCTCGAGCTCATCCAGCCAATGGTCCTGCAAGGCATAGACTCTCTTCTTCAAGCCATCCATCACGATCTTGTTGGCTGATTCTACCTGGCCATTGGTCTGAGCGTGGCGGACTGAAGCGGTCCGATGCTCAATGTTTAGTTCTTCCAGGTACTCCTTCAACTGAGCCCCATTGAACGGAGGGCCGTTGTCGCTGATCAACACTCGAGGAACCCCGTACCGGGATACGATCTGAGTTTGAAGGAACTTGAGGATCTGCTGCCCCGTCGTTCTAGCCAATGCTTTAGCCTCTATCCACTTTGAGAAGTAGTCGATGGCCACGAGCAAATACTTGCACTGACCTTTCGCTCGGGGAAGAGGTCCCACCAAATCAATCCCCCATTGCGCGAAGGGCCATGCACTCCTGATGGGCATTAAGTCCGCGGCAGGAGCCACGATATTTGGAGCGTACTTCTGGCATGCATCACAGGATCGGACCATCGCGGTCGCTTCCTTGTTCATCGAGGGCCAATAGTAGCCTAAGTTCAATGCCTTCCTCACTAGAGATCCGGCCCCTTCATGACAGGCCGCGACTCCTTCGTGTAGCTCCCTCAGGATCCGATTCGTGTCAGGTTCTGCTACGCATTTTAAGAAAGGCTTTACGTACCCTTTTTTGTATAATTGGTTGTCCACCATCGCGTAGTTGTCCGCAATCCGACGCAACCTGACAGCTGCCACTTTATCATCGGGGAGTACCCCCGTAGTCAGGTATGTGACCATCGGGGTCATCCAAGTGGGCTTCTCTTCTTCCTCCGATCCTGTCTCAATAGCATAGATCTCCGCCGGGTCAATGTTTGAGATAATCACCTTTTCTAGGAAATACACCCTCCGATTCTCCTCAGGGGCCACTCCCAGAGCGAACTTGCTTAAGGCATCTGCTTCCGCGTTCTCTTCCCTCGGGATTGCCACGATATCGAAGCTTTTGAAGCTTCCCTTCAAAGTCTGCACCTCGTGCAAATACTTCTTCATTGTTGGGCTCCTGGCTTCATAATTCCCCTGGACTTGATTTACAACCAAGCTGGCATCACAATTTACTTTTAAATGATCGACCCCCGTACCCTTGGCAATCTTAAGGCCTGTGATGAGAGCCTCATACTCCGCTTCGTTGTTGGTGGCTTTGAACGTCAACGCCAAGGCATATCGTAGGGGCTCGCCTCCACCGGGCGGTATCAATATGAATCCTGCCCCCGAGCCTTCTACACTCGATGAACCATCAGTGTACATCTCCCAGGTGTTCTCCTCATTTGGCTGTTCTGGCTGTTGTTCTGTTGTCGGGACTTCTTCCATGGTTGCCCCCTCTGCGGGACCCGTTACTTCCAGATCGGGTGCCGTAGACTCAGCTATAAAATCTGCCAATGCCTGGCCCTTAATAGCGGTTCTCGGAGCGAAATGAATACGGAACTCCGTCAGCTCGATGGCCCATTTTACCAATCTCCCCGACGCCTCCGGTCGGTTCAAAAAGTGTTTCAGGGGCTGATTAGTCAATACCGTGACTTCATGGGCATGGAAGTAAGGTCGTAGCTTTCGAGCGGCAATAATCAACGCGAAGAGATACTTCTCAATAGCGGGATAGTTTATTTCAGACTTGGCAAACGCCTTGCTTACATAATAGATAGGCACTTGGTTGTCCTTGACAATTTTAATCAAAACAGAACTAACAGCCACATCAGAAACAGCCATATAGAGATAAAGCGGCTCGCCTGGAACTGGCTTCGCCAACGGCGGAAGGGTACGGATGTGTTGCTTGAGTGCCTGGAACGCCTCTTCGCACTTGTCGGTCCATTCGAATTTCTTGTGGGCCCTCAGCACATCAAAAAATGGCATGGCTCGGTCACTCGCCTTGGATAGGAAGCGATTCATCGCGGCCAACCGGCCATTCAGCACCTGGACCTCCCGATGAGTCTTCGGGGACTGCATCCCTCGATTGCTCGCAGCTTCTCGGGCTTCACCTCGATTCCTCTCTGGCTCACCATGAACCCTAGGAACTTCCCCGAGTTCACCCCAAAAGCACATTTGTCGGGGTTCAGCCGAACCTGATGGAACTTCACCCGCTCAAATGCTACCGCCAAGTTCTGGACATGGTCTCCTGCCTGTCGGGACTTCACCAGCATGTCATCCACATACGCCTCCATGGTTTTCCCCAACATGTCTCTGAACAACTTGTTCACCATTCGCTGATAAGTCGCTCCGGCATTGATCAATCCGAAGGGCATCACGTCGTAATGGTAGATGTCACTGTCGGCATAGAAGGCCGTATGGGGGGCATCCTCCATGAAGCTCAGCAGCTCATGTCCCGATGTGGCATCCACCAACTGGTCAATCCTCTGGAGCGGGTAGCAATCCTTCGGGCAAGCATTGTTCAAGTCGCGGAAATCGACACACATTCGCCACTTCCCGTTACTCTTTCGCACCAGGACTGGGTTAGCCACCCAAGTCTGGAATCGGAGCTCCTTGATGAATCCAGCGTCGAGCAGTCTGCCCACCTCTTGCTGGATCGCGATCCTCTTGTCCGCGCCCATCGGACGCCTTCTCTGCGCGATAGGTTTGATCGCGGGATCTATCTTTAGCTCGTGCACAATCACGTCGGGGCTGATTCCTGGCATTTCGCTCGGGGACCAGGCAAACAGCTCCTTATATTCCTTTAGGAGCTCGATCAATTCTCGGGCTCTTTCCTCCGACAAAGCGGACCCAATTTTCACCTTCCTCTGAGGCCCATCGATCTCAACTTCCTTCAAATCCTCCATGGGGGCGGGACGCCCATACTCCTCTCGAGGATCAGCATCAGTCTGAAGGACAGTCATGGCCTCCCTCCTTCTCCGTCGGGTGGCGTTAACGTAGCATTTCCGCGATGCCACTTGGTCACCCTTGACTTCTCCGACCCCATTGTCAGTCGGGAACTTCATCTTCTGGTGGACCGTCGAGGCGACTGGCATAAGAGGGTTGATAGTGGTCCTCCCGATAATAGCGTTGTATGCCCCCGCAGACTCCACGACAACGAAATCCACGTTTCGTTTCTCCATCTTCCAGCCACTACCAAACTCCACCGGTAAGGTAATCATTCCCAGCGGGTAAGAGGTGGAACCAGAGAATCCTACCATCGGGAAGTCCACCTGTGTGAGGTCCTTTTTCGTCTTTCCCATGGCTTCCAGAGCGTCCATGAAAAGGATGTCGGAGGAACTCCCTCCGTCTATCAGGATCCGCTTCATCTCGAATCCATCTACGTCCAGGGTCACGACCAAGGCGTCATCGTGAGGGCTCTCCACGCATACTAGATCCTCCGCCGAGAATGAAATTACCATTTCCTCCTTCAGGGTCCACGACCGGGACCTTTTGCCTAGCACCACCGCGGCAGATATGCGAGAAGCGTAGTTCTCCCAGGAAGCAGAGGTATCTCCTCCCGCCGCCATTCCTCCATGGATGACGTTGATAGTTCCCCGCCTCTCCTTGCGGGCACCCGAACCTGAGGCTTCTGGCTCAACCTTCTTCTTCTTCGGGGATCGGTCGCGGGACTTGGAACGGGATCGTGACCGACTTCTAGAACGGGATCGGCACCGCCCCCTTCCGACGAACTCTTTTAGCTTCCCCTTCTGGATCAGCTTCTCAATTTCCTTCTTCAACTCCCGACAGTTTTCGGTGTCGTGGCCATTGGCTCGATGGTAGCGACATTAACGGTCAGGGCGGCCTCCTAGGAATTCGCCTTCTTTCCTCGGGGGGTATCGAGCGAGACCCTGTCTGTCCATCACAGCTAACACAGAGGTCATCGAGCTATTGATGGGAACGGCCCGACCTTCTCGGTTATCCTTCCTCGGAGGACGCTTGTCTTCTCTTTTATCGGGACGACCACGGTTCCTGCTTCCTTCCGACTTGTCGCTCCCTTTGCGATCATCCGATAGCTTGGACGATGGCTTTCCTCTCCCCGACTTCGGGGGATCTAGCTCTCCGGCAGCAATCTTCGACTCCTGGACGTCGATTTGCTATTTCACCCTCGCTTGCAGGGCCTCCATGCTCCACACAGCCTTCGCGGCTACACTGTGCATCAGGTCAGAACCGTACGGAGCGCTCAAGTTCCGCAGGAAAGTACAGATAGTCTCTCCTTCCGAGATTTCTTCATCAATCTCCGCAGCACTGGCAGTGAACCGTTGGTAGTAGTATGCCAACGATTCATCGGGTCTCTGCACCACCTGGGTCAAGGACCTCACACTCTTCAGAAGACGCCTCCGACCTTGGTACTGCTTGATGAAGCGATCGTGCATATCAGCCCAGCACGTGATGCATCCTGGCGGGAGGCTGAAGAACCAAGTCATGGCCCTTTCTCCCAGGGTTATCGGGAACAATGAACAGATGAGGTCGTCGTTCGACGTTCGTCCCATACAGGCCTGGACATGCCTCTGAACATGGCAAACTGGGTCCCCCTCACCATCATACTCCTTGTTGATCGGAATACCTAGCCCGGGCGGGGCGACAGTATCTATCAGCCGCGGCACGAAAGGATGGCTGGATCGATCCCTTAGCTCCGATGTCATCTGCTTCTGATCACCCATGCAGATGCTAACGATCTTCACCACCTGATCGGGGGTGATGGGGCCATTTAGGGGAATGGTCCTATTCTGCACTGGTTCTGGGCCGTCGACCACGAACTTCTCCAGGTGTGCTGACTCCTTACCCTTTCTCTTGGGCGGAACCTCCTGTTCCTCTGGGTCCACCCTCGGCGGGGGTGGTGGTAATTCTTCTCGCGGAGGCAACTCCTCCGCCCTCCTGGCGGCCTCTCTTTTGTCCAGCAAGGCCTCCATGGCGGCCAAGAACATGGGCATAGCATCTGCTACTGCCTTGGCCAACTCCGAGTTCGAAGACGACCCTTCTTCCCTTCGCGGGACTCCTTCTCCTCCATGGCCCACCGGGTTCGAGGGAGCCTCATCTTCCTCCCTACGCGGGACATCCTGCCTGTTCCTCTCTGTGTCTCGGACTGAGACCTCATAGCCATCACCCTGCCCCCCTGTCTGGGAAAGAGCGGGGTTCTCACCTTGTTCAGCAACACGTTCTGGCAATTGGGAATTCATAGTTCCTGCGGGACGGGAACTGCCAGCCTGAACTTGCTTCTTCTTGCCACCACCGGCCATTGATCTGGTAGAAACTATTTTGACTTTTCGTAAGTTTCCCACAGACGGCGCCAATGTTGGATCACGGGCGAAGCTCCGTTACGTCCTTGACGGAAAGCCTTGGACTCCTGAGCTCCGCGCAATCCTGCAAAAGGGGATGACCTGGGTGGTGACCCAGAATCCCTCTCCGATGCTTAAATGAGTGTGTGATCAATGGGGTGGTAAGCAAAAGTCTAAGTTCGTATTAGATGATCGTTTTCTGAGGTAACTTCCTCCTTTATATAGGAGGGGAAGTTACTCAGTTACCTGTTACTGCGCCTGGCAGTTTTACCTGTGATTCCGTGTATCTCGCCACGATTCCGCATATCTCGGTCGGGATTCCGTATATCTCGCCCCACGCTCTGCGTATCTTACCCGTACTCCACGTATCTCGGGCACGCCCTGCGTATCTCGGGGGATTTATCTTTATCTCTAACCGTCTCCCACTACTCTATCTAGTAGGCGGGTTTCTCGGTCTTTATCCTCTGATCACAAGTCCCGACTCCTGTCGAAGACTCCAGAGTTGTCTCATTCTAGATCACCACCCAGGACCTTCAGTCTCTACGGGACAAGTCCAGCCTCTGCGGGGCTTTATTATCGGGGCCTTTACTAAGGCATATCGGGGCCTACTCAGAGGCTTCTCATCGGGAGCATTCAGCTCATACATCGGGACCGCTAAAGTCTGGACCCTTCGTGCTGGGCCTCTGGGCCTTTTAGGCTTTTCACGAGGCCCACTGGACCTACTCGCCGTCCATTGGCTGTTAACGGGGCTAACGATTACATCGGAACCCATCAAGGTGTTTTGCACTATCATTGAGTTTACTGAGTTGCTGAGTGCACTATCTGGCTCGAACGCAGGACGGATGTTCAAAATAAGATTTTTCTAAAAGGTTTTCTCGTCCTTTGCTTAAACTCGAATAATCGCACTCAACTGCACAGTTAAACTATTTTCTAAAAATTAAAAAAACAGAATCACTTTTTTAAAACGTTAGCTCATGCGGATGTTGAAATGACAATCTTGCCGCAAAAGTGCAATACACCTTCGATAAAATTGAATGACACTTCGAGGTTTTTTTTTAAATGCTCATGCATGCTCGAAAGTTAAAGTTCTACTGTTAAGAAACTTACAAATTATAACAAGTTTACCTGAATGATAGATATGGAATGTACAAAATGAAAATCCAGGTAAAGTTTTTTTAAAAATAATGTGAATGCGACGCATGACTAAGAATGTGTACAGTCTATCAACAAATTATTGTTCCTAAAACAATGCACATGCGATGCACATGAGATGCATATTTGAAATGAAAGTTCTACAGTTAAAAAAAAATTACAAGTTATCTGAAATGATTTTTTTGTTTTTGTTACAAGTTATCTAAAAAAAAATTCACCTAAAATTCCGACCTATGGCGAATTACGTTCTGAAAAACGTGGATTTTGAAAGACTCGCCACTAGTTAATTATAAGGCTAACCAGAATCCTAAATTACCTAAGAGAATAGCAGATTAAATACCCAGGTATAAAATCGCTCTACGATCAGAAATTCGAGTTCGGGGTTATATTACGAATTAAAAATATAATTTTAACTACGCCCTTTCGGTACTTATTCTAATGCATTTTATCAAACACCTTGTATGTATGATAAAATAACTAGGTACATGGTGATTTCAAGACTAAATCAAGGCCAAACGAAGTCACGAAAAGTCCAGCCATGTAGGTAATTGGACTCACCGACACGAAGCAAATTCAAATTGCTACTCACCCTCACCCGAATACCCACGCGCCGCCGTTGCAAATTCACGCGCCGCCACGGTGACCTCACGCGCCATCCCCTCTTCTACACACGCCTCCTTGGCCTCCTCCTTGCCCGGATTCGATCTTGATCGATGTCAAATATGATGTGACTATCCCAAATTCACACCTTCATGAATTCCTTCTTCATAAAAAATGGAGAGCTTCTTGGGGATTTATCTATAAAGGATGTAAGATAATGGGTATTCTCTCTCGTAATTCTCATTAATAGTGCCTACACCATGTGCTAAGGACTAAACTAATATCTATTTTCCCACAAGTCCTTAGTATCATGTGCAAGCATACTTACACCTCTCCTATGCTTGTTTTACATACATGCTCCCTAGTGTTGCATGACGCGCTTCGTAGATTATTACGCATGTTATTATTCTTATACGTACATGATGCTATCTCATGGTTGTTGTGTGATTATTTTTATGATTTAAGTATGCATTAAATGTTTACATCATTCAACATGCTTGCATCATTTTCTATGTTTTCATCATGCTTCATGATTACGTACATGTTCTTCCCTTTCATATTATTCTAAGTGTTTTGCTTATTGCATGATTACGTCATCCGTTTACTATGTCGTCCTCTACGTGTTGGCAACATGTTATATGCTTACTTCATGTGCCATGATGTTATCACGGTTTATAAATCTTTATTTCGCTCATTACGTGATATTACGAATATAATTGCATATTGCTGTATGTATATTGTCCGCTACGTTAACCTTATAAACAGACTACATACGTACGGCGAAAAATTGAAGTTGGTCAAATTTATGATCCCTACACTCGAATTGACAAACAGGCCACCCCTGAGGTCAGTACCGAACCTAAATTGGACGAATATCTTATCTTAAAAAGAGTCAAGTATGGGTTTTGAACCGCTACTTGACTCGGGGGCAAGTATTAGATATCTGTCCAATTCGGGTTCGTATTTACATTTCGGGCCTCGCAAAATACCCCAAAACCCGTAAAAGATCTCTTCTGCGGACACCCAAGTCTAAAACGGTCCGGAATACCCAGACCGGAGGACTTCCGGATTGCCCTAAGGCGATCCGGAGGGCCGGATTGCCCTAAAGCAATCCGGACCCGGCACGGATTGCTAAACAATCCGGGTAGGACCGGATTACCGATTGTTTTGCCAAGTGCGAGAAGTCGGTGCATGCATAGTCGACCTTGATGACGGTATACGTCTTCCTTCATGCCGACATCAAGCCGTTCGAAACTGGGCATGATCCTTAGGTTCCCTATAAATAGGGGCCTGTGTCTCCCATTTTAAACAACTCCCTCATTTTGGACTTTGGATGCTATGACTTCTCTCTAAAAGGCTTTCTCTCTCTAGAAATTCTGACTTGAGCGTCAGAGAGGGCCTAACCAGCATTCCCCCCTCTCCCCCGCTGGTTACTGCCCCTCGTGCAGGATCCGAAGTTCGAGAGTTCGAGGTCGGGGACTTGAAGATTAGTTCAAGGATTGTGTTTCAAGGATCGCGGCGTTCCCGTCCTTATACACACATCCCGAGCCTGTTCGTGAAAAAGAAGCCTGAAGCTACCCAAGTGGAAGCAGACTTAACATTTGGCGACGTCCGAAGTGATTCGAACAAAAAGTCGTGCTGCAAGCCATGACAAGAAGACGACCAAAGAAGGCGGGTGCAAGCAAGATGAAACCAACGAGAAGCCAACCATGACCTTCTCATATTCCGGACGCAGAATTTACGGCTTCATCCATGCCGTCCACAAATGACCCTCCTGCACAATATGGGCCGGAAGATCAAAAGAATGCGCCTGCGCAAGAGCAAAGGACAAGGGTGAATCAGGAATTCCCATCGGGGATGCCAGTTGAGGAAGCACAGCAACAACCAAGGAATGCAACCAACATGCCTACAGTCACACCGGCGATGATGGCGGCACTTGAAGAACTCCTTGCTCTCAGGGTGATCTTTTAAGGAGTCAAGGATATGCTGCACCTCCGCCACCAACCCCGCGTGCTAACGAACAAGCTGCACCAGCTAGGGAGGCGTCGCATGATGCCAACCAGCAAAAGCCGCAACATCCAGAGGGAGTAGGAGACTCTGAAGATACCTATCGAGAGGCCAGGCAGGAGCCAGCACGTTCATACACCCCAAGTGTTGGCATGAAGCAACAACAAGGAGTAAGATGGAAGCAACCTCCTGTGAGCAATTCACAACGCCTACACAAGGAGGATAGCTTTAAGAGAGCAAGCCTTGCTGACACATGCAACGGTGGGTGGAGGAAGCCCGCATACGACAATGACATCCCAATTATGGGACTTACGGCTAAGGCCTTAGAAGAAATGATTGAGAGAAAAATGAAGTAGTCGAAGATGAAGGGAATGCATGCCCTGGAAGAGAATGCATCACATCCATTCTCTGATGAACTAGTGCACAGTCACGTTCCAGATGCCCTGTACAGAATCGGTGGAGAAAAATATAGAGGAAAAGGAGATCCAATCGAGCATGTGCAAGGATGGGTTTCGCTATGGCCGTTAGGCCCTTTAACAGTGAGGAAACGGTGAACAGGCCCACTGGGCCCTAAAAGGAGGTCAAGAAGACCAAGCCGAAGGGTCCCGAAAGAGGGAGTCCCGATGATGAAAGGTCCCGACAGAGTCGGTCCCGATAGGCGAGCTGGATGCTCCCGATGAGATGCCTTTAAGTAGGCCCCGATGATGAACCCCTTAGAACGATTGGCCCTGTCACGATGACGAGGGGCCCCGAGCGGTGACACAATGAGATAACTCTGGAGTCCCCGATATTAGTCGGGACTTGCTATCAGAGGTTGAGGCCGAGATAAGCGAGATCATGGCCTAGATAGGCGGGATCATGGCCGAGATACGCGGAGCGTGGCCGAGATAGGCGAGATCATGGCCTAGATAGGCGGGATCGTGGCCGAGATACGCGGAATATGGGCTAACCACCCCAACGATTCACCAGGTAACTGAGGTACCTCTTCGCCTATAAAAGGGCAGAGGTTACTTCATATCACATACGTTTTGACGATTACATACTGAGACTCTTGCTTACCAGTTCATACGAGATACTCATTTAAGCATCGGAGAGGGATTCTGGGTCACCGCCCGGTCTATCCCCTCTTGCAGGATTACGTGGAGCAAAGGAGCTCAGATCGCCGTCAAGACCGTACCGGAGTTCCACCGTGATCAAACATTGGCGCCGTCTGTGGGAAACGTGACGAAAAGCAAGTATGACCTCTACTCGTTCAATGGCGGCTGGTAAGCAGAGGAGGCAAGGACAATCTGGTGGTTCTCGTCATCCTGCTGGGACGACTCTGAATTCACCACCGGAGCGTGCCGAGGACCAGAATCTCCCTGCTGAGGTTTCCCGGACAGGGGGGCACAACGAAGTCCCTGAAGATGTGACTCAGCACCAAGAGAATAGGGAGGAAGAGGCTCCTCCGAACACGGATCTGGCGAAGGCTGTGGCGGATGCCATGCCGATGTTTTTGGCGGCTGTGGAAGCTCTCCTAGACCGAAGAGAGACGGCCAAGAGGCGGGAGGAGGTGCCCCCGCCAGCAGAGGTTCAGAATGTGCAGGAGGCCCAACCCGGAGGCCAGGATAAGGGAAAGGAGCCCGCTCAATCAGAGCGATTTGTGGTCCACGGGCCAGGACCAGTGCAGCACAGGACCATTCCCCTCAATGGTCCCATCACCCCCGATCAGGTAGTGAAGATCGTGAAAATCTGCCTGGGGGAGCAGAAACCGATGATGTCAGAACTGAGGGATCGATCCACCCATCCCTTCGTTCCCCGACTAATAGGCACCCTCGCCCCGCCAGGGCTGGGTATCCCCACAGTGAAGGAGTATGATGGCGAAGGAGATCCAGTTAGTCATGTTCAGAAGCACCTCATGGCATGTCTTGGCAGAGCCCCGAACGACGATATCGTGTGTGTGCTGTTCCCGAACACACTGGGGGAGAGGGCCCTGGCCTGGTTCTTCAGCCTGCCCCCAGGGTGCATCACCTGTTGGGCCGACATGCATGACCGTTTCATTCAGCAGTTCAGGGTTGTCGGCGTCTCCTGAAGAGTGTGAGGTCCCTGGCCCAAGTGGTGCAAAGGCCCGACGAGTCGCCGGCGCACTATTACCATCGATACACTGCCAGCGTGGCGGAGATTGATGAAGAGATATCGGAGGGAGAAACCATCTGTACCTTCCTTCGGAACCTGACAGCCCCCTATGGTTCCGACCTGATGCACAGCGTGGCTGAGAAGGCTGTGTGGAACATGGAGGCACTGCAGAAGAGGGTGAAGCAGCAAATCGACGTGAAAGAGTCGAAAATAGCTGCCGGAGAGCTTGAACCCCCGAAGTCGAACAAGGGGAAGCAGTCACTCAAGCCAGTGGACGACCATAAGCGGAAGGATAGGTCCGAAGGCAGTCAGACTCGAGGTCGTTCTGATCGAAGGGAGGACAGGCGTCCCCCGAGGAAGGATAAGCGGGAAGACTATAGCATCCCTCCGAATAGCTCCATGAAGGAGGTGTTAGCAGTCATGGATCGACAGGGTATCTCTAGGTACCCCCCGAAGAAGGAAGGAGAGTTTATGGAATCCCGGACCGACCGTTACTGTCGGTTCCACCGCGCCAGCGGTCACGACACTAACCACTGTCGGGAGTTGAAGAAGGAGATTGAAAAGCTGATCCAGAAGGGGAAGCTTAAGGAGTTCGTGGCTGAAAGGCGGTGTCGTTCCCATTCTCGATCTCGATCGCGGTCCCGTTCCCGATCCCGCGATCGGTCCCCAAAGAAGAAGAAGTCTGAGCCAGAGTCCTCTGGTGCCCGTAAGGAGAAGCGGGGCACCATCAATGTGATTCACGGAGGATTTGCTGCGGGAGGTGACACCACAGCCTCTCGGGAGGTTTATGCCTCTAGAATTTCCGCTGCCGTGGTGCTAGGCAAGATGTCCCGATCCTGGACCGCGAAGGAAGAGATAGTGATTTCCTTTTCCGCGGAGGACCTGATAGGAGTGGAGACTCCACATGATGACGCTTTGGTCGTGACCCTTGACGTAGATTGGTATGAGATGAAGCAGATTTTGATCGACGGAGGGAGCTCCTCCGACATTTTGTTTATGGATGCACTGGAAGCCATGGGGAAAACGAAGAAGGATCTGAAGGAGTTGACCTTCCCGATGGTTGGGTTCTCTTGTATTACCTCCTATCCGCTGGGAATGATCACCTTACCAGTGGAGTTTGGTAGCGGGTGGAAGGCGGAGAGGAGAAACATGGACTTTGTGGTGGTTGAGTCCGCGGGGACGTACAACGCGATTATCGGGAGAACCACCATCAACCCCCGTATGGCAGTTGCCTCGATTGTGCACCAGAAGATGAAGTTCCCGACTGACCACGGAGTCGGGGAGGTCAAGGGCGACCAGGTGGCTTCCAGGAGGTGCTACGTTAACGCCACCCGACGGAAGAGACCGGAGGCCATGGCTATCCTCCAGACCGATGTCGATCCTAGAGAGGAGTTTGGGCGTCCTGCCCCCATGGAGGATTTGAAGGAGGTCGAGATTGACGGACCTCAGAGGAAGGTGAAAATCGGGTCCGCCCTGTCTGACGAGAGGGCGCGAGAATTGATTGAGTTGTTGAAGGAGTTCAAGGAGCTGTTTGCCTGGTCCCCAAGTGACATGCCAGGAATCAGCCCCGATGTGATCGTGCACGAGCTAAAGATTGATCCCGCGATCAAGCCTATCGCGCAGAAGAGGCGTCCGATGGGCGCAGACAAGAGGATCGCGATCCAGCAGGAGGTGGAAAGGCTGCTCGATGCTGGGTTTATCAAGGAGCTCCGATTCCAGACTTGGGTCGCTAACCCGGTGCTGGTGAAGAAGAGCAATGGGAAATGGCGGATGTGTGTTGATTTCCGCGATCTGAATAAGGCTTGCCCGAAGGACTGTTACCCGCTCCCGATAATCGACCAGTTGGTGGATGCCACGTCGGGACATGAGTTGTTGAGCTTCATGGATGCGTACTCGGGCTATAATCAGATCAGATGGCTAAGGAAGATGCCCCCCACACTGCCTTTTATGTTGACAGTGACATTTATCATTATGATGTCATGCCTTTCAGATTGATCAATGCCGGGGCAACCTACCAGCGGATGGTGAACAAGCTGTTCGGAGATATGCTGGGGAAAACCATGGAGGCTTACGTGGACGATATGCTGGTGAAGTCCCGACAGGCTGAGGATCATGTGCACAACCTAGCCACGGCGTTTGAGCGGATGAGGTTTCATCAGGTCCGCTTGAACCCAACCAAGTGCGCCTTCGGAGTTCACTCGGGGAAGTTTCTAGGCTTTATGGTGAGTCAAAGAGGAATTGAGGTGAACCCTGAGAAGCTGAGGGCAATCGAGGAGATGAAGTCTCCGATAAACCATCGGGAGGTGCAAGTGCTGAATGGCCGACTGGCTGCAATGAATCGCTTCCTGTCCAAGGCAAGTGACCGATCCATGCCGTTTTCTGAAGTATTGAGGGCCAACAAGAAATTTGAGTGGACTGCCAAGTGTGTAGAGGCGTTCCAGGCACTCAAGCAGCACCTTCGCTCCCTCCCGCCGTTAGCGAAACCGATCCCAGGCAAGCCGCTCTATCTATATTTGGCTGTTTCTGAATTTTCCATTAGTTCTGTGTTAGTAAAGGTTGTCGAGGGTAATCAAGTCCCCGTTTATTATGTAAGCAACGCATTTGCCAAATCTGAAATGAATTATCCCGTCGTTGAGAAGTACCTCTTTGCGTTGATTATTACTGCTCGGAAGCTGAGGCCTTACTTTCACGCGCATGAGATTACTGTGTTGACGAATCAGCCTCTGAAGCATTTTTTGAACTGACCTGATGCGTCGGGGAGATTGGTGAAATGGGCAGTCGAGCTTAGTGAGTTTCGCATACACTTTGCTCCGAGAACGGCTATTAAGGGCCAGGCGTTGGCGGATTTCATAGCAGAGTCTACAGCCCCCGATCTGGAAGAAGCGGGCCCTGTAGAGGGGGCAGCCAGGGAGGTCCCGATAGCATAACAACCAGAGATGGCAGAGCAATCAGAACAGCCAAATGAGGAAAATACTTGGGAAATGTACACGGATGGCTCTTCGAGTTCAGATGGGTCAGGAGCAGGGTTCGTGTTGATACCGCCAGGCGGGGGTGAACCCCTTCTGATGGATATACGCCCAATTTGAACCCGTTGACTTCCGAATCGCTTTATTTTTATCACCCCGTTAATGATTGTAAATCGAAACTTCAACCCGAACCCTTCGCGAAAACACCAACGGCTCGGACGAGGCCGAAGCACTCGTCCGGCCGAGTCAGACTCGCCTAGGTGAGGTTGGGTGGCCACACCCGACCTCCCCTAGGGGAGATCGGGTCAGCCAACCCGATCTCCCCTAGGGGAGATCGGGTGGACCAACCCGATCTCTCCTAGGAGAGATCGGGTCGGCCAACCCGATCTCCCCTAGGGGGGATGGGGTTGGCCAACCCCATCCTCCCTAGGAGGGGTTGGGTGCCCTCACCCAACCCCTACCCCTGGGGGTCAGATTTCTCCTCCCCCCAAGGGCCCCGGCACCATTTTCGGACTCCCACACTCGGTCCACTCCGCCTACCTTCTCCGAATCCTAAGGTCTTAATTATGTGCTTAAAGGTTAATTAATTGTGTTTAAAGGTTAACGATGTCATTAAGCCACCTTAATGACACCGTTGCCTATAAATACCCCACCTTCACAACTCATTTAATCATCTTGGCAAGTTGCACAATTTTGCTCTGACATCTCTCTAGCTTTATCTCTCTAAAACCGTACTGACTTAGGCATCGGAGAGGGTTCATCAGGCACCACCCCCCCCCTCTGTGCCTGGTATTGCCCCTCTTGCAGGTTGGCAAGGAGAGGAGAACCAAGGAAGCAGAAGAGCATAGAGCAGTAGGACAAGCCCCAGGGGTAAGAAGTACAAGCCTCAGGAGGTCAGAAGGAGAGAAGGAAAGGAGGTCAGAAGGAGAGAAGGAAAGGAGGTCAGAAGGAGAGAAGAGAAGGACACATATCAGAACGACTACCCCAAGAGAGTATAAGGGCAGGGATCAGAACGACTACCCCAAGGGAGTATAAGGGCACGGATCAGAACGACTAGTCCTAGGAGCACTGAACCCGACATTTCATTAGTGGGAGATAAATTCTAGATTGACGACCCGTTGACCTAGACTTTATAACCTAACACTTGGCGCCGTCTGTGGGCTTCGAATAGAAAGCCTGGCAATAACAAGAGCGATGACGAACAGCTTAGTATCTAGGCATCACCGCCCACCTGGGGGCAATAGGCGAGAGAGACAGCCTATACCTCCAGCAAGGCAGCCTAACCCAGAGAAACAGCCTGCACACCAGAGCCTCAAGTAGCCCCACAGGCACACCAGAGCCTCAAGTAGCCCCACATAGCATACATGAAGGATACACCTCCACATAGTCCACCTTGCAAGGATGCGACCTTATATTCCTCAAGTGGAAGAAATACACACAGACTAACAGAGGAAAACAATTACATTACCAAGGAAGCAGGGGATATCAACACCCCACACCCATATCCTTCCCATATCCTCTTATTTAATTTAACTGCATAACAAGTCAACTCCCTAAAAGGGGTAGATTTTGATACTTGATATCAACATGTTTTCCAAGAATGACCATACCGGACGCCTTCGGGCTCCGTGATATATATATACACAGGTGGACCACTAGAAGAATCAGTAAAAGGCCGTCGCCAATCAAGAGATGCACAAGCAACAGATTCCTCAATCCCAAAGAACACCTATAAGGTCAAGTTTCTGGGAAAGATCACAAGATGGAAGGCTCACTTACAAAAATAAGTTGAGCACTCCCAACATCCTATAGAGGAACTACCATGAAGGTCACAAATGATTACCCCTACTACAACCTTCCACTAAGCATCCTAGGGCCAAGCCCGTCAAAGGATCCCATCTGGCATTGGTATGCAAGGGGGGCACCAGTCACAACATGCCCTCCCCACAAACGCCCATTAGCACAAGAGGGGGTAGCCGCGAACACATCCCTCCAAAAATGGAGGAAACCATATCACATGGGTAACACCCACCATCAGAGGCAAACACCTCCAGCGGATCTTTATGATATCACAAAATAGCCAGGAGATACAACTACACTTAGAAAGCTCATCCCAGATAATGGAATACACCTCCATCAAAAACCCTCAAGGACACCAAGCCTAGCAAAGGAAGAACAGTGACACCATCATCAAGCTTTTAAAAAGGGATATGGAAAACATAGTATTTCCACACAATGATATGTTAGTCATAAGAGGGAATCACCAACTTTGACATGAAGAGAACCATAGTACATGAAGGGAGTCCGTCAGACATCTCCCATGACCAACCATTGATGATATTAGAGAAGAGTCAGGCATACCTAATACCAAAGGACCCCCTACTAGTAAAGGTGGTCAGAACATCAACACACCCATTAGGGACACGGCACTGCAAATGAACCAGGAATAAGGATGGAACACATATCCTTAAAAGTATCCTTACAAGTATCCTTGCATTTATTCTTGCAAAAATAAACTCCGTAGATAAAGAGGTTATCTAATAGATGACTATGTCTCTGTTCTCAAAATATGATCCTAACCCGGAGATCCTTGGACTCCGTATTATATATGCAATGAATAACATGTTCATCAAAGATAGGTACACGAAGATTCAAGACAGCGCCATAAAGATTAGGCGCATACCTCTACCAAGTACGACACATTTGAGTGTTCATAAACACTCCCTCGCCGTCGCACAAGAAAGAAAGGCAGCCAAGGATACAAGTCCTAACAAAACAAACATCGGTAGAAAATTCGGTCATTGAAGTCATGCACCAAGAGAGAAACTCTAAAGATGCAAGATTAGCAAAAGAGATAGTGCAACAACTAGAGTGTGAAAATGAGATACATCTCCTATCAAGAGCCTTAGGGCAGGATAATAGTTCTACAAGATCAACCAAAGAAGAGCTCAAAAGCTTGGGGAGTAAGGTTTCAAGATCGACCTTCACACTAGACGCACATCCCGATCAACCACCCTGTCTGCAAATGATAAGACATTTGACTCTGGCATCCCATCAAGAGGAGAGCCACGATAAAAGGGGCACTAGAAAAATATCCCGCCTTTAAAGCCATACGCCGAATACATGATGAATGAAGGTTATGATAAAACAAAAAAGGAGGGACTTGTCAGCTCAACACACCTCAAACACGTATACGTACGCAACACAAATGCAGCCTCTAATGAAGCTATCCAGCAAGGAATAGCCAATACGGGGACAAACCCATAGAAAATCACGGAGCATCACTTGCAAACCTAAAGGAAAACATCATTTTTAGGTTCAAGTCCTAATTCAAAGGAAGTCTATAATCAAGATTCAAGGTGGGAGGAGCATGACCAATGTGACACTCCCTAAAAGCATTGAAGAATACTCCAATGTAAAGGAAAAGGCAAAGCACACTAAGTGCCACAGCACTCCAAGATTATCACAGCCCGATCAGACCCCCCATGCACGAGCAAAGAGCATGGATCAGATTGACTAGTCTGAAACACACCTACGAGACTAACAACTCAAGACACCATTCTATGAGAAAGCTTTTCAACCTAAAACACAAGGAAGGGGGGGAAAGAATTTACAAGCATCCCTAGGATACAAACAATGCCACATCCTAGTTATCAAGAGAATGAAATCCACCACCACCCACCCAAAGCAAAAGCTCTTCCACCCAACTTCCAAAGACACATCCGACAAAGGCATCATCCAAACCATGCCTATGACTGAAACAAGCAAGCATGAGAAAGAGTAAATCCTACAAGGGACACTCATCGCATTCAAAGAAGCAGACAAGGTAGCCCCGAGCATAAGGGGTACCCAACCAAGAAAATGAACGAGGGGCCTTCAACGGCCAAATATGAAAGGCGGTGTGACCACCAAGCAACTTGGGGGGCACCAAACGAATAAGTGCTTGGTAGTCCACCTAAGTGTAAAAGAAGAGATTAGAGGCAGAAGATCACAAGAACATGCAATACCACTTCTCCTAGAAGAGGTCACATAAGAAGAAAACATCATCAACTCCCTATACGAACTCGTCCTAAGTTGGCAACACACAAACATCGCCCTCGAGAGGTGACCTCCCATATTGAAGGAAAAGCGTGGTAGCATGCAATATCATAGAAGGAAAAGTCAAGTAAAGACTCGAAAAACATACCAAAGACGCACACTACATGAGTAAGGACACAAGATAAGGTAATATTATGAGCCCTCCGGGAGCCTATCCCGCGAACACATTCGACGCCCACAAGAGCGTATCTTGAGAGTAGCTCTAAAACTACGAACCCCGTGCCCTCCGGGAGCCTATCCCGCGAACAGATTCGACGCCCCCAAGAGCGTATCTTGAGAGTAGTTTTTATACTACGACCTTCGACGCCCCCAAGAGCGTATCTTGAGAGTAGTGTTCATACTACGACCTTCGACGCCCCCAAGAGCGTATCTTGAGAGTAGTTATTACACTACGACCTTCGACGCACCAAGAGCGTATCTTGAGAGTGGTTTCCAAAAACTACGAACTTCGACGCCCCCAGGAGCGTATCTTGAGAGTAGTGTTCATACTACGACCTTCGACGCCCCCAATAGCGTATCTTGAGAGTAGTTATTACACTACGAACTTCGACGCACCAAGAGCGTATCTTGAGAGTGGTTTCCAAAAACTACGAATTCGACGCCCCCAGGAGCGTATCTTGAGGTAGATTTGCAACCTACCAGATTCGACGCCCCCAAGAGCGTATCTTGAGGTAGAAAAAACACTACCAGTTCGACGCCCCCAAGAGCGTATCTTGAGGTAGATTTCAAACTACCAGTTCGACGCCCACCAGGAGCGTATCTTTGGACTAACCTGAGCCCTCCGGGAGCCTATCCTGTGAAACGTTAAGTGCCAGCTGAGAGCCTGTCTCGTGAACAGTTTTCGACGCCCACCAAGAGCGTATCTTTGGTCTAACAGTACAACGTATACCGTGTAAGGGGTATCAGAAGAGATCATCACACCATGCTCAGAAGGATACCATGAGAAAGAAATTTCTAAGTAAAGTAAGGTGAAGAACAAGTAATGTTTTTTCTTTATGAAATGGCAGGTATGACATGAAGGAAAGTACGAAAGAAAGACAAGTAAAGGAAACACACCAAGAGAAGAGTCCATGACCAAAGGATCATATACATAAGCACAAGAGGTTATCATGAAAAGTAACGAGTTATCCTACCACCCATATCACAAGTCAAGAGAAGTATCTCAAAGGAACCCAACACCACCAAGAAGGATAGCAAAGACATGAAATCCGAAGGTCAAAGCTCTCAAAATAAGCTCGACCCATCAATAAAAGAATTGCCTTACAAGTCACACAAATCAACCTCCGACAAATGTTATTGTCATGCATGTCGCCCTCGCGTGACCTATGCTCGTATCAGACTTGAACATCGTCAAGCACAACTCATGAAGGAGACATCTAAAGAGCATAAAGGATACAACATCCGACAAGACGAGACATCGGGACCTAACCCAACAAACATAGCCTACACAAAAGGCAACTATAGCAATGAAGGCTCTCCAATGAGAAAGGAATACTAAAGCACAACTCCATACATCGTGATGTGGCTATCATGTCCACATACACTGAAGTGGCTATCATGTCCACATACCTTGAGGTGGCTATCATGTCCACATACACTGAAGTGGCTATCATGTCCACATACCTTGAGGTGGCTATCATGTCCACATACACTGAAGTGGCTATCATGTCCACATACCTTGAAGTGGCTATCATGTCCACATACCTTGAAGTGGCTATCACGTCCACATACCCTGAACAGGCTATCATGTCCACACACTACAGAAGGGCTATCACTCCGACACATCACGAAGTGGCTATCACGTCCACATACCCCGAAGTGATTATCATGGCAGCACATCATAAAACATCTGTCAAAGACATGAATTGTAAAGACACCACCCCGACCACGAACATCAAAAGGCTACGCCTAGCCCTAGGAGGAGGTTCAAGAAAAAGGGAAAAACAACACCCTTCGTACGCTCATCAAAGGTAGGCACTTATATTTCAACCCACTGGGTGATACTAGGAAGGAGACGTCCTCATTATGAAGACAACCTCCATATCTCACGAAATCAACCATGAAGCAAAGAATCACGACAAACACTATTGAAGGGCATATAACAAAACGATCCCCACAACGATCACAACTACGATACTAGTAGAGGCTAACTCAAGAGCAGTCTCCACCAAACTCCAAAGCAAGAATTCGCTATCTTAATCAGAGCCATGGCAAGAGAAAGGAACCTCAATGAAAGGTGATGATCACACCCATCACCAAAAGAAAAATCTTCAACGCAGGGGTTAATAACATAACCCATAGGAAAGACAAAAACACCTTCAAAAGTCGTCAAATCTACATGAAGATGAAATAAACTTGAGACTCGGCCCCTCGGCTGGGGGGCAGGGGATATAGAAGAGACATCAAGACCTATGATCACCCCATCGCCAGCCACAGGTTGTTTCCTTTTGTCTAGCAAAGAGGTCGCCTCTTCAACCACTACCTCCTTATCAGGGGAGGGAGTCAGCAAGGGGGCACTTGAAGGAGAGCCTCTCGCGGTTTCCTTCTCCTTGGCAGCCGAGGGCCCGACCTCAGAGTCAGGTTTCCGCGCCTTGGATTTAGATTGACTTGAACTCTCACCCACCACAAGAACCATTCGGTAACCAGGGAAGAACGCTCTAACAACAAGAAGGAACCAGCATGAGAACAATCATAAGTATATCACAAAGAAAAAAGAAGGGAAAAAGAACATACTGGAAGCATTAGCAGCCACCCCTGACTTAGAAAATTTCTTGGCCTGATAAGCAAAACTAGAGGGTTCTTCCCTCTCATCTGATTCAACGGACGGTCAGATTTCGTCGGACCACCTCGGAAAACGATCTTCAAGGTCTCCCTATCTGAAGAAGAAAGCTTCCCAAAAGTGAGTCATCTATACGAGCAACCAACGCAAAGATCGACCCTTACTCAGGGAGGGGCGAGATACGCCTACTACGGGGGCAACCTTAACACCAAGGGAAGAGGGCGAACTTTTAGTTTCCCCCAATGGAGGAACGCTCCAGCACATCCGAAGGAAGGGTCAACCCTTAACACATGTCAATAGACCCCTTCGCTCGCGGCGGTAAGAAGAAAGCTTGTAAGCTTTTTCACCCTCACTTTTATGGGGAACAAATTGCAGGGTAAAGGTCAAGAGCTATACACACGCTCCAACGAATGAAGGAAAAATGTTACACGTGCCGAAAGTCGAGATTAATGGACAATGCTCACGCTAGTACGAGGGAGGCGGAACGTGGTGTCCCATTGAGTGGCAGAGTTCCCACCCTCAAGTAAAGGAGAGGTCTATGCTCTCACCTTTGCACTTATGCTCATATTCATGATTAACATCTACAGGTACATCAATGTCATCACTCATGCTTATACTCACAACCCATCCATACATACATACATGTTCATGCTTGCACTCATATGCATGCCCACGTACACACTCCCATGTGTTCAAACATTTAGACGTCCATGCACATGGCCGCCATATATTCATGCATACATTCATGACTATAATCGCATCATGTCTCTACTCACTCCCATCCTTATGTTCCTACTTGCATGTATGCTAGTACACATCCTCATGTTCATGATATGTCCATGTTCACTCCTAGTTAACATCCTAGGTGTATTTTCCAGTATCCCATACTTAGAAAAATTTCGGACCAAAATTAAATTTTCCTTCACTTGGGCAGAATCCCGGCACGAAATTGAAGCATGAGTCACTTAGGTGTATTCGTATTGCATCCTTATGCAAGCGTGTATTTTTCGAGTATACGCCTGTAGCAAAGATAGATTTATTACTCCCACCTCAGACGGACGCGTGCCTAGGCACAAGTCCGTGCTACTCTGACGTTTACAATTCCTCTATCTCATAAGGCAGGGGGCAGATTCAGAGGCACGCATCCATGGGTAAGCAGGCATTCAGACAAGGAGGTAAAACCCCGGTTTCAAATTGCGCGTGTCATACCATCCTGAAATAGAGTCAATCAAGGGTTAGGCCATTGGTTGACTCGGGGGCATGTGATGGATATACGCCCAATTTGAACCCGTTGACTTCCGAATCGCTTTATTTTTATCACCCCGTTAATGATTGTAAATCGAAACTTCAACCCGAACCCTTCGCGAAAACACCAACGGCTCGGACGAGGCCGAAGCGCTCGTCCGGCCGAGTCAGACTCGCCTAGGTGAGGTTGGGTGGCCACACCCGACCTCCCCTAGGGGAGATCGGGTCAGCCAACCCGATCTCCCCTAGAGGAGATCGGGTGGACCAACCCGATCTCTCCTAGGAGAGATCGGGTCAGCCAACCCGATCTCTCCTAGGGGGGATGGGGTTGGCCAACCCCATCCTCCCTAGGAGGGGTTGGGTGCCCTCACCCAACCCCTACCCCTGGGGGTCAGATTTCTCCTCCCCCCAAGGGCCCCGGCACCATTTTCGGACTCCCACACTCGGTCCACTCCGCCTACCTTCTCCGAATCCTAAGGTCTTAATTATGTGCTTAAAGGTTAATTAATTGTGTTTAAAGGTTAACGATGTCATTAAGCCACCTTAATGACACCGTTGCCTATAAATACCCCACCTTCACAACTCATTTGATCATCTTGGCAAGTTGCACAATTTTGCTCTGACATCTCTCTAGCTTTATCTCTCTAAAACCGTACTGACTTAGGCATCGGAGAGGGTTCATCAGGCACCACCCCCCCCTCTGTGCCTGGTATTGCCCCTCTTGCAGGTTGGCAAGGAGAGGAGAACCAAGGAAGCAGAAGAGCATAGAGCAGTAGGACAAGCCCCAGGGGTAAGAAGTACAAGCCTCAGGAGGTCAGAAGGAGAGAAGGAAAGGAGGTCAGAAGGAGAGAAGGAAAGGAGGTCAGAAGGAGAGAAGGAAAGGAGGTCAGAAGGAGAGAAGAGAAGGACTCATATCAGAACGACTACCCCAAGAGAGTATAAGGGCAGGGATCAGAACGACTACCCCAAGGGAGTATAAGGGCACGGATCAGAACGACTAGTCTTAGGAGCACTGAACCCGACATTTCATTAGTGGGAGATAAATTCTAGATTGACGACCCGTTGACCTAGACTTTATAACCTAACACCTTCGATATGCTTTGGTCTTAACATTCAGAGCCACGAACAACAAAGCTGAGTACGAGGCTCTTATCACAGGCCTGAAATTTGCGAGAGGTACGAGAGTTGCTCACTTAAAGGTGAAATGTGACGCGGGCCTGATTGAGAATCAAGTCCAAGGACGATATGAGGCGAAGAGCCCGATGATGAAAAAGTACCTTCGCGAGGTGCAAGCCTTGAAAGGAGAGCTTCAAAAGTTTCGACATCGAGACGATCCCGAGGGAGGAAAACGTGGAAGCGGATGCCTTGAGAAAATTCGCCTTGGGGGCACTTCTAGAGGATAATCGGAAGGTGCACTTTCTGGAGAGGGTGATCTAGTCGACCACTGACCCGTCGGAGGTGTGTGCTATTGAAGCAGGATCAGAGGAGGAACCCACTTGGATGACCCCGATAGTCGCGTACCTGACTACGGGGGCAGTCCCTGATGATGCGGTACTAGCTGATAGGATACGTCGGATCGCGGTTAATTACGTGGTGCTGGACAATCAGCTGTACAAAAAGGGGTGGTTCTCGACTCCTTACTTGAAATGTATGGCGGAGCCCGACACAAGTCGAATCTTGAGGGAAGTGCACGAAGGGGTCGCGGCTTGTAATGAAGGGGCCCGATCCATTATGTGGAAAGTGCTGAATTTGGGCTATTATTGGCCTACGATGAGCAATGAGGCGACGGCGTTGGTCCGATCCTGTGACGCGTGCCAGAGGTATGCCCCGAATATCGTGGCTCCGGCTGCTAATCTGACGTCTATCAAGAGTGCTTGGCCCTTCGCGCAGTGGGGTATCGACTTGGTGGGACCTCTCCTGCAGGCACAAGGTCAGTGTAAATATCTGCTTGTGGCTATCGATTATTTTTCGAAATGGATAGAAGCTAAGGCGTTGGCCAAGACGACGGGGAACCAGATCGTCAAGTTTCTTCAGACTCATATTGTATCCAGATACGGGATTCCTAAGGTGGTGATCAGCGATAATGGTCCACCGTTTAACGGGGCTCAAGTGAAGGAGTATCTGGAGGAGTTGAACATCGAGCATCGGACAGCCTCTGTCCATCATGCTCAGACTAATGGCCAGGTAGAGTCAGCCAACAAAATCGTGATGGATGGCCTGAAGAAGAGGAGGAGTTGAACATCGAGCATCGGACAGCCTCTGTCCATCTTGCTCAGACTAATGGCCAGGTAGAGTCATCCAACAAAATCGTGATGGATGGCCTGAAGAAGAGGGTCTATGCCTTGAAGGGCAAATGGCTGAACGAGCTGGAAAACGTGCTTTGGGCTGTTAGAATGACACCCAAACGATCGACTGGGGAGACTCCGTTTGGCCTCGTTTATGGCACGGAGGTTGTTGCTCCCGTGGAGGTAGCTGTGGCGTCCCATTGGATGAGATATTATGAGCCCTTGACGAATGATGAAATGAGACGCCTGGATTTGGACCTGCTCGAGGAAAAGAGGCGGGAAGCCGATGAAGTCCAGGCTCGAATGCGTTTGGCGACGGCCAGATATTACAACCGGCGAGTTAAGTCCCGACAATTCTTCGTCGGAGAACTAGTTTGGCGTCGGAATGAGTTTACCCTTTTGGATCGGATCAACAAGATGTCACCAAAATGGGAAGGACCTTACAAGGTCGTGGGGATGCCAGCTCCGAATGCATACAAGTTGGAAGACCTCGATGGCAGAGTATTGAAGCATTCTTTCAGTGGCGAACACTTGAATAAATGTCATGCTTGATGAAAGTCGCCTTAAGTGGTGCCCGATGAAAGTCGCCTTAAGTGGTGCCCGATGTAAAATCGCCTTAAATGGTGTATGTTGTTTATCGTTTGATTTGATGTAAACAGATTATGTGCCATCAATAAATAAAGAGGTTGCTTCCGATCAGAATTGTTCTTAGATTTATTCTAAGTGTTGTACAGTCGCCTTAAGTGGTGCACGAGATTAAGTCGCCTTAAGTGGTGCACGAGACTAAGTCGCCTTAAGTGGTGCACGAGACTAAGTCGTCTTAAGTGATGCATGAGAAAAGTCGTCTTAAGTGATGCATGAGAAAAGTCGTCTTAAGTGATGCACGAGATTAAGTCGTCTTAAGTGATGCATGAGAAAAGTCGCCTTAAGTGGTGCACGAGATTAAGTCGTCTTAAGTGATGCATGGTTCTTGGATTTATTCTAAGTGTTGAAAAGTCGCCTTAAGTGGTGCATGGTATTAAGTCGCCTCAGGTGGTGCAAATGGTTAAATCGTCTTAAGTGATGTGTTGAAATGTCTTAAGTGGTGAGGTTCCGCCTTAAGTGACATAGTTAAGTCGCTTTGAGAAGTGCAATGGAAAATCGGAACTAAAACGCCTGATATTAATGAAGGCTCGAAGGACCGAGGATTACAAAATGAGGAAAAATACAAGGACTCTAAAGATAAAGCGTTTAGGCTTGGTCCTTGTCAGCGGCATCAGCGGGAGCAGGGTCCACAAGATCTGTGGCAGAAGGCTCCATAGGTTCAGCTGCTGGAGGGTCGATCATCGGGGCGTCAACACTTGGAGTCTCCGCAGGAGTGTTCCCCTCATCACTCTCCTCCGAGAGGGCAAAGTATTTATTCGCGAAGGGAGCGAGAGACGGAGACTTCTCGAAGTTAATGGCGTCCCCATACTCCAGGTGGAGTTCCTCGACTGCATTGAAGAGGGTGTTCTCCACCTCCGCGCTGCAGAACTTCACTGCATCAGCTTGGAAGTCCTCGGACCCCCGATAATCTTCCCGGCCCTTGGTCTCAGCCGCGACCAGCTGCGCAGGAACCTCAGCGATTTGCTCCTCTAGAGCCTTCTTTTCAAGGACAAGTTTGTCCTCAGCAATCCGCCGCTCCTGCCGCTCCCGCTTCAGGAGCCCATCGAAGTCACGAACCTGCTTTTGGAGGTCCCGAGTCTTTCGGTCGAGGATGGCCTGCTCCTTGGCCAGTTTTCCCCGTGAAGACTCAGAGGCCGCGAGATCCTCCTCAAGCTTAGCTATGACCGCGGGAGCCCCCTTTGCCCGCTCCTGCTCCAGGGCTTCCTCGAAGGCGAAGATGTACCCGAAGCAGCTGTTGATGTCCCCCATCTCCTGCGAAGGAAGGAAGAGAAGTGTTAGCAGATGAATAGCTTTCTTATTGACGGAGGAGCGAAAAGTAGAAGTCTTACCTCTATCCGATGGATGGACATCTCTTGGACACCCCGACGGATCTCCTCCCGATCCAAGGAAATCGGATACCTCAGAGAGGGCAGGATTGAGCCTGCTACCAGATGTGGAATCAGCTCTGGGTATGAGTCCCCTTGTCGGAGCTGGACCCCTTGCTGCGTTTGGATCAGGGTCCAGGGAGCCTCCTTCTGTGCGGGGTTGAAGGCCTTGTAGAAACTCCCGTCGAGGGGGAGAGGGGAAGGACCGACTCGAGTCGTGGAGGGGCGCGCCTCCGACTCGCCCCGAGCCGGAGAAGGAGTGAAGTCATGGATGGGCGACGGCTGTCGCTGTTGTGAAGAAGGCGAGGGGGGCAGCCCCTTGGAGGTTGGTTTCAGGGGGGACTGCCCCGCCCTCCGACGAGGAATCAGGGAGCCACCCTCATCAGTCTCCTCGGAGGAGTCCAGGTTCTCCACCCGACGAAATTGATCGCCGGTCGGGGTCTCTCCAGCAGAGAAAAGTGGTGCCCCTGCTGAAGGAGGCGCCCCTGCTGAAGGTGGTGCACCTGCTGAAGCTCCAGCACCCGACGGAGTCCCCGAGTGACCTGCACCTAGAGGACGAGAGGCTTCAGAAACATTATCAGGAAGTTCGTTAGGGCCCTTACACCAAACGATGCGCCGAGAAACATATTGGTCCTTCCCGCGGTAGTTGTAGGAGCCCGCCTTCAGGACACGAGGAGTTTCCCCTCGGAGGACACGTTTGACATCTGCGATACGGGCCTCCATGGTCGAAGGGACCAACTCCTTGGGAACTAGCTTCCTGTACGATTTAATAGCTAGGCGGAGCTTTTTACCTTCTTCAGCAGTCTGGACATCGAAGAGTCTGTCCACCTCCACACGGCTCCGCTTTGTCCTCTCCGCGGAGGGAGATCCCGACGGAGCAGCAGCTTTCTTGGCCGACTTCCTCTTCCGCGCGGGGCGGACAGCGTCGGTCTCCCCCTGCTTAAGGATCAGATTGGTCAGCACGGATACTTTCTTAGCTGCAAGCAAATGGAAACAGAGATTAGAGACGTTACCCAAGGAACCCTATTGGAGGGGCCGTCGAAGAGTTGACACCCGGAAACTATGTCGAGGAGGCGTATCCCGGCATTCACCAGGTCCCGCTCCGTCAGAGAATTGGCATCGAGGGGAGTATAGGACTCCCCCCATCGGTAAAGCTGGATAAGGTGAAGGGTCTGGAAGTCATCATCGGAGTAGGTGTGGTAAGCGGGAGGAGAGTCCGCTTCCACCTCCCATCGGGGCCACGGGATCGAAGAATTCTGGATGAAGAAGTAGCTCCTCTTCCACCCATTGTTATCGGACCCTGTGTCGATCAGGAGTCCCCGACCCTTGACAACCTTCAAGGTGTCATTGGTACAGGTGCACAACGCGAGTTGCGTCTTGTTCCACTTGGGCATCCTGCGGTAGAAGGCACAGACCCCCGCCTCGTTGCACTTCATCCCGTAGAAGGTTCTGAAGAGCTGGAGGCGGAAGGCGTTCCATAGACGGATGGCGTGGGGAGAGAAAGTGGTGGGATGCGTCTTGTAGTATCGGCACATCTCGACCAGGGTGCCGCCGAAGGGGAATCGAATCCCCGCCGATATTTGCCCCGTAGAGACAAATACCTCCCCTTTCCGGGGACGGGTAACCTCAAGGTTACTCGGGAGACGAGGCCAAGGATATGGGAAACGAGGTTCCCAGGTAGAAGTGATGCAGCCCTCGCGGAGAGCGGCCTCGTAGGCAGTGCTGGAGATGTCGTTGGGTGCATAGTCGAAATTAAAAGGCTTTCTCCCCTCGGAACTAGATCCACTGTCTGAAAATCAGCCACGGCAAGAAAGGCACATTGGGTTTTTCGGAAAATTGCAAACAAATTAATCGTAGATGAGAAAGAGGTACACAAGCAACAGGGAAGAAATCCTTACCATACATGATGATTCGAATTAGGAAGGATGAACTTGATGTTGCCGGAAAAGTTGTTCGGAGAACAGGAGGCCGGGGAAGCACTTGAGTCTTCGAAATCACAGAGCTTGAGTTCTCAGAATTGCAGAGAGCTTTTGGAAGTTTGGAAACGGTAAAGGGGAAACAGTGCCCAGGGTTAGGGTTTTATAGGAGAAGAGGACAAGTGAAAGGACATTCTGATCTGAATCGTCGAAGTCGAAGCGTTTAAATCTGAACCGTTGAGATGAAACATGCAGAATGACAACGGGCGTAATGATGAAACGGCCTGAAAAGCACTTTTTCAGAAAAAGCAGGCGCCAAAAATCAGGCACGGGTGCCAAAGACGTCGCTTCGTTATCTGCTGCATTTAATGGCTGGGGAACCGAGGAGTCTTCTCGGATTTGGTGGTTATCCTCAAGATATCGAGGAAACGTGAACGAGAAGATTCGAATCGATTGTACCATGGGAAAGGTCCCCGACTCCGATGTCGGGAGGTCGGGAGTTGAAAAGACACGACGAACTGTAAGTCCCTCATGTCTTGGGGGCAAATGATGGGTTTCGCTATGGCCGTTAGGCCCTTTAACGGTGAGGAAACGGTGAACAGACCCACTGGGCCCTAAAAGGAGGTCAAGAAGACCAAGCCGAAGGGTCCCGACAGAGGGAGTCCCGATGATGAAAGGTCCCGACAGAGTCGGTCCCGATAGGCGAGCTGGATGCTCCCGATGAGATGCCTTTAAGTAGGCGCTGATGATGAATCCCTGAGAACGATTGGCCCTGTCCCGATGACGAGGGGCCCCGAGCGGTGACACAATGAGATAACTTTGGAGTCCCCGATATTAGTCGGGACTTGCTATCAGAGGTTGAGGCAGAGATAAGCGAGATCATGGCCTAGATAGGCGGGATCGTGACCGAGATACACGGAGCGTGGCCGAGATAGGCGAGATCATGGCCTAGATAGGCGGGATCGTGGCCGAGATACGCGGAATATGGGCTAACCACCCCAACGATTCACCAGGTAACTGAGGTACCTCTTCGCCTATAAAAGGGCAGAGATTACCTCAGATCACATACGTTTTGACGATTACATACTGAGACTCTTGCTTACAAGTTCATACGAGATACTCATTTAAGCATCGGAGAGGGATTCTGGGTCACCGCCCGGTCTATCCCCTCTTGCAGGATTACGTGGAGCAAAGGAGCTCGGATCGCCGTCAAGATCGTACCGGATTTCCATCGTGATCCAACATGCAACAACATGAAGCTTCTCTGCTGGGGAGAACTGACAACCCGCATCATGTTGCCATGATAGTCGCTAATACTCTCGTTGGAACTGCCGCACATTGGTTCTTTTCGCTACCATGCGGAAGTGTTACGTCACGGGCATATCTAAAGGCAAAATTCATTCAAAGATACATGGGAGAGCGCACACTCCTTAAAGGGCCAAATGCGTTGAATGAGGTGACACAGCAAAACGACGAGTCGTTAGCAGATTATTACATCCGCTTCAACCAAAACATCTCAGAAATTCAAGGAAACATCACTGAAGGAGAAATCGTACGCGCCTTCATTGCAAATTTAGGCCGAAGAGGATATGCCCTAGCTGAAAAGATGTCAAAGCGCCCAGCTGAGACACTTGAAGAATTGGCGGCAAGGGTAAAAGAATTCGTGGATCTAGACAGATTCAGAGAACAACATAAAGCGAAAGTTAGTGCTGCTCGCGCTAAGGAGAAGCAAGCAAAACCCCAACAAGGCCCATAACAAGCGAGAAAATTCCAGCCCCATAAGAGGCCATATCAGCCAGAATTCCAAAGACCAAAAGAAGTGAATCTGGCAGAATGCGTTCCTTTGAATGCACCACTTTCAGTAATCATGAAGAAGATGAAGGAAGATAATATGTGGAGGGAGCCAACAAACTTCCGAAAGGGGCCACTGGGAAAGCAGGAAGATAAATGGTGTGAAAACCATGAAGTCTACGGCCATGAAACAACAGCTGTGTCAGCTTACGATTTCGTATAAACAACTTCATCCTTAAAGGAGAGCTCAAGCAATATGTGGATCAAGGCGACAAGCGCCAAAAGAAGAACCATGCAGAGCCATCCGGAAAGGGGAATAAGGGAAAGGAGAAGATGAATGAGAACCCTCCACCGCCAAAGCGTGGTGTCATCAACGTAATCCATGGTGGGTCAGCGGCAGGAGGTAGCGTTTCCAATGCCCGAGATGTCTATGCCTCGCAGCTACAAGTCCTACCCAAGTACGGGAAGAGGCGACAACCAGAGAAGGAAGACATAGTCATCCCGTTCTCAAATGCCGACAAGAAACACATAGTGTATCCCCACGATGATGCTTTGGTCATAACAATGGACATCAATGGATATGACGTGCAAAGGATTCTGATAGATGGTGGAAGTGCTGCGGATTTAGTACATATAGAAGTGCTCAAGAAGATGGGAAAAACGGAAGCCGATCTCTCGCCGAGCACGTTTCCGTTGGTTAGTTTCGCAGGAGCGGCAACCTACCCATTGGGCATGATTACACTTCCAGTTATCATTGGAGAAGGTTGGAAGGCATTGCGTATAGACGTCACATTTGTGGTGGTGGATAACCTGGGGGCATATAACGGCATCCTAGGAAGATCAACGATCAACCCACATGACATTGTGCCATGTACAGCTCATCAGAAAATGAAGTTCCTAACTCCTCATGGGATTGGAGAGGTGCTAGGTGATCAGAAAGCCGCACGAAAGTGGCACGTCAATGCCATGAGGAAAATGAAACAAGTGTCAATTGCCATGGTAGAAGTTTGTGCAAAAAGAAAGCTGTTTGCCCCAAACGATGGTGATAAAGGAAGAAGGAAAAGTTATCGCCACGATCTGAACTTGACAGGATGCTTTGTTCGCCTAAGCGGAGTGTGCTTGATGTCAGACAAGGAGAAGAAGAATCCATCATGACCTACTTCCGAAGGTTCGCTCAAAATGCAACTGCACTAAGAGCAATCAAGAAGGACGCCATCAACGCATTATACTTAAACATGAACGCGTTAACATTTTTGCTATTCGGAAAGGAATTTGGATGGCGTACAACTAAGACAATGGCATGCCTAAAAGACAAGATGGAGACTGCGATCTCTTGTGAACGGGAATTGAGATGGGGCACACCTCTCAACGCAAGTTTGGAAGCTTAAACTTTAAGGAAACTAGAAGGCCCAAGTATGGAGTACGCTAACATCTTCACTCCCTTAAACACGGAGGTGGAAGGGATATACGCCAAGCTTCTGGAAAACAAGCTTCCAAGACCACTTGATCCGGAAACCGCCTTCTTAGGCAGGGATATTGAAGATTGGTGCCAATATCATCAAACTTGGGGGCAAAATACAAATGGCTGTTTGACTTTGAGGATGGAGATCGAAGAATTCATTGCACATGGAACTTTGGGAAGCTATGTCGCAAACAAAAGTTTCTGTCAGCCACCAAGATATATTTGAGGGAGATAGACTTTCCACTTATAATCTATCTTTTTCAATGCACCCTTAGGAATATAGGTGCAGATCATGCTTTTGTAATTAGAAGTATTTCGGAAGAAGCAGTCAATAGACGCCTTCCTGCAAAACTATTGTAAACACAACAAGTATCTAATGATGGTCAATCTACTTTCGTAGGTACATCTCTACATTATTCATTCTACTATGGATTAACATCAAGAAACAAAACAACATGCAATGCCTTGGAAGAAAACCAAAAACTATTCTAAAAAAATGACATGGTGCAATATCCTCCTCGAAAGGACAATACCCATGTTCACATCTATCAAAATAAACATGTTGCGACATCCTTTCCAAGAGAGCAAACCTCATGTTTACTTCTAAAAAATGACAAGTTGTGAAATCCTTCGGGCAAATCCTCATGTTCATAGTCATTCCCTGAATAGAAACAGGATGCGGCAAATGCATTATGGGACTGATCACCCCATCGTGGCGGAAATCCTCTTAATAGACAACAACCCCACACACTAAAAGTATGGATACTCTCTTAAGGGTTCATACACCATGAAGACTTAGGCCCGGAAAGGGATAGCTTCATGTTATACGCTTTTTAAAGCAAACTTGGTACATAACACATCAAACTTACAAGTCCAGTCTTGTATAACGTTATCTTGCTCTTTAGCATTTAACGCAAAAATAGCAAAAAAAAAAACAAGAGAAATCTTGCAACAACGTCGCCTTAGAGTGGAACTAAGAGACGGTATAAACTTAAGTCTTGCTTTGCCAAGACGACACTGCTACATGTCAAGTGTCAGTGCCGAGTGCCAAGTGCCAAGTGCCAAGTGCCTGCGCCGAGTACATTACTACTTACAATACTACAAGTACCTAGTGTACGCTCATTACGTGATATATAGAATATAATTACATAATGCTGTATGTATATTGTCTGCTACGTTAATCCTATAAACAGAGTTCGTACGTACGGCGGAAAATTGAAGTTGGTCAAATTTATGATCCCTACACTCGAATTGACAAACAGGCCACCCCTGAGGTCAGTACCGAACCTAAATTGGACGAATATCTTATCTTAAAAAGAGTCAAGTATGGGTTTTGAACCGCTACTTGACTCGGGGGCAAGTGTTAGATATCTGTCCAATTCGGGTTCGTATTTACATTTCGGGCCTCGCAAAATACCCCAAAACCCGTAAAAGAACTCTTCGGCGGACACCCAAGTCTAAAACGGTCCAGAATACGCGCAGTACCCGGACCAGAGGACTTCCGGATTGCCTAAAGCAATCCGGACCCGGCCCGGATTGCTAAATAATCCGGGTAGGTCCGGATTACCGAGGTTCTTCGTACGCTCATCCCGATTATTTTGCCAAGTGCGAGAAGACGGTGCATGCATAGTCCACCTTGATGACGGTATACGTCTTCTTTCATACCGACATCAAGCCGTTCGAAACTGGGCATGATCCTTAGGTTCCCTATAAATAGGGGCCTAGGTCTCCCATTCTAGACAACTCCCTCATTTTGGACTTTGGATGCTCTGACTTCTCTCTAAAAGGCTTTCTCTCTCTAGAAATTCTGACTTTAGCGTCGGCGAGGGCCCAACCAGCATTCCCCCCTCTCCCCCGCTGGTTACTGCCCCTCGTGCAGGATCCGAAGTTCGAGAGTTCGAGGTCGAGGACTTGAAGATTAGTTCAAGGATTGTGTTTCAAGGATCGCGGCGTTCCCGTCCTTATACACACATCCCGAGCCCATTCGTGAAAAAGAAGCCCGAAGCTACCCAAGTGGAATCAGACTTAACAGTACTCAATTCACTTAATTTGCCAATTTTATCACTAATCAATTATTAATCGATTCTAAGCGAAATAAAATCTAAGAGCTAACAATTATCATACATACTTAGACCAAAACACTACTTAACAGGTTGAATATATATATATATATATGATTCATGTGTCTAACATGTTATTCATGGAAAAACCACCTATATTATTTAATAGATCTTAATCTAATTAAATATCACTTTAATTATTTTCTATATATAATATTATTAGGAAAGCATGATAACAATTCAAATAGGACAGTAGCAGTGAGGAGAAAGGGTCTCCATTGAAAAATTCGAACCTAAGCAATCCTACAACAAATTAACAAATGAAAACCGAAGAACACCACTGCACCAACTTAAACACAGAAAGAAACCGTGATCACAACCAACAGCATATCCAAAATCACCATGGATTCATACGTAATAGAGAGTACATGTAACAGCTGCACTAAGCATTGGAGCTAATGAAATAAATGGATGTACCTGGTGGATGGTCAGAACCGACTGCCGGGTTAGTAAGTGGCTACTCCTGGGTGTTGGTCGAAGGTCCGTCGGAGAGCGAACGGTGGTCGGAATGGACGAGACGAGGTCCGGTGCGGTGGTTCCGGTCAAGCTGGAGCATGGAGGGCAGTTCGTGATGGCGGCTCCTTCAGTTTTTCGGTGGGCTATTGAGTGGCGACGACGATCGTCATCATCGGAAGATGTCGGAAGCCTGGAGAAGATTAAGGTAAAGACAGCAGCTCCGTTCGACTGAGTGAGGGAGATGTTGAAGACTGGAAGGAGGTGTGGTGTGGACGCGGTCGATAGTTGGGCAGACGGTCGACAAAGATGATCAGGTGTAATCGATCATGGAGGACAGGATCTGGAGTTTTGTTTATTGTCGAAGGCTATGCTAAAGTATAAATAACAGTACTGTTAGTTATATTATTATAAAAGAAAATTTAAATATATATGCGGCATGTACAAACAAAAATCGAAGTATATACAATGTGTACAAAAATCGAAGAACGTTTGATCGGTGAATTAATATAATAGAATTTCATTCTCCATTAAGAAAGATGGCTGTCTCCTTTTCTCCTTTTACAATGTAGATTAGACCCATATATATAGTACTTAGACCTAGTCTAATTAAGCAGTAAGTTACACTGATTTATTCTCCTAGTATACCCTAAATATTCTAAATACTTAATACAAATATTCATAAAATATACACTGCAATAAATACAGATAACTATCCTAATATTGCTCTGAGCATCTTTGGAAGCCTCGTGACTTGCCAAATTTTGACATTTCCTTATTTAGGTGCACCACACGTCACGCGAGTCGCACGTTGTCCAAAATTAGGTGTTTACAGTGTTAAATCCTAATTCCTCCATTGTGGTAATTTAAAATAAAACCATCTTCCCTAAACACTCTAGTTTCGGCCACACCTTACTACTCACCAAGGGTGTGCCAATTTGCTTTGAGAAAACACTCTGAAGATCTGTCCCTACCAAGAATCGTTCAAAGGTTTTGCTGTGGAGACTATACCGCGTAGGGCTTCCTTAACAAGAATCTCTACGGGTGTCGTCCGGTGGATCGAGAACCCCCTCAACAAGATCTTGTGCACATCTTCCGCTGCGTAATCTTGATTACTAGCATGTACCGTATTTAAGTTTACGTAGTATTTAGACTCGTAATCCAACAGTGGTATCATAGCCTTTGTTAGGAGTTCATGATATTGATAAATTGATGTTCTTGATTTTACATGTTGGCCGAAATTTGAAGTAGTGAAAATTTAAAATTTCTGATTTTTACAATTGTTGGTGCCGAAATTTTCATGATGTTCATCTAAAATTTGATGTTCATGATCTTCAAGAAAAACGTGAATTTTATCAAAATCAAACATTGGATTGTAGATCTTAGTAAAATTTGATCTTGAAATTTGACCACTTGTTTCCAATTTGATGTTTCGGCCGAACCCTAATTTATATTACAAGGTAAATTTTTTTAATTTCTTAGGCCCCAAGTTTACAATTTCGGCCGAAATATATCCATAAAATATTATTTACCGTATTTTAATTTTTATTAAAGGAAACAATATATCTATAATTGAAACTATATGGATAGATTCACACAATATATATAAATATATATAACTATGAATATGTATATAGAACTTATACGGATAAAGATATTATTGATAGAACTAGTTGCCTAAAAGATTGAGAAAATATATTGTCAGTATATCTGTTTCCCTATTAAAGATATTGACAATAAATAAATAAATAAATATATATATGTGTGTTAGCCGAAATTTATATATATATATATATATATATATATATATATATATATATATATATATATATGTATATATATATATATTGCTGATTGATTTATATCTTATAGATAGAATTTTGGCAATAAATACATATATATATATAGTTGAAGCCGAATTATATATATATATATGCAATATTGGAAATTATTTTACATAATTAATATTTCTCGGTGGCTAAGTTAAGGTTTTAGTGGATTTTATAACCCTACTTACCCCACAAGAAATATTTCGGCCGAACCCTATGGGTTTAATGGCCATTCAAATTTGCAAAACCAGACCGGGTTAAACCAATCTGGGTTTTCTTAATCGGTTCAACCTATTCGGGTCGGGTCGGACCGGGGTGACTAAGTGAATCTAACCGAACCGGTTTTGAGTGATGAACTGAAACGAAATCCTATTTTATTGAATCGATTCGGACCAAACCAGATTTTAAAATGAAATCGGCCCGAACCCGAACCGGATTTATGGATCCAAACCGAACCGGATTGAACCGAAATTGACTGAACCGAACCAGATTTTTCAAAAAAGAATTCAAGTTAATTAATAAAATGAGATGGTCAAATTTTAAAATCCAAATGTTTTCGAAATTTAAATTAGTCTACACAGTGCTCGAAGGTTTAAAAAATTTCACGTTTTACTTAAACCTTAATGCCTAGTTTCAATTATAGGGACAGATCTCGGAAATGCATGACTTTGGGACTGGGTTAATTAGAGAGCTGAATTGCAATTGTTTAATTTTCGTCACATATATTAATTAGAACTGTTGTCTTGACTATGTCAAGCTAGCTAGAAATTGCATGTTGGGGGCAGAGACCTGGTTAAATATATGGTTTGCGCACTAGGATAGACATGTTATAATGGTTGCAATTGCCTAAGATTCATGTCTAGAAACTCGTATGATTTATTGTAAGCATGAATTGCAGGTCATCTCCTAATATTTAAAAAAAAAAAAAATTTTTAAAAAAAAAAAAACCTCGCCAAATATGCATGTTTGATGTGGAGGTTTCATGTATGACACGTATGCTTGAATGTTGAGGATGTAGCCGCATGTAATAGTTTACTTAGAAAGTAGAATTATATATATGCTAGTTCAAGCACACCAACGTCTACTATGTCCAAGGGAGTTTTGTTATGTAAAGCTCTTTAAGGGGGGGAGTAGCGTTTGAAGCTCTTTATGGATGCGGAACTCCCCCCCCCCCCCCCAGACATGGGGTGAAGCTTGATAGTCATTGACTGGTTCTCATTCTCATGGTTGTTATCAGTAAGGCGAGGCACATCCTTCGGGATCTTGCTGGTTCGGGAGCTAATGCCGCTCTCCTGATGATGGCCAGGGCAGGCCGAAAACCAGTCAAGCTGCTCTTAGGAGCGAGACCCATTAACCACGACCCGTTCCGTCCGCATGCGCAGTGCGAGTTGGGCTTCGAGAATTGATCCTTGGGGAGTATTGAGGGCTGATCTAGCTGTGGCAGAGATGGATGCCCCGCGTGCCGATTCCGCTGGGAGCGTTAAAACTCCAGGCACGTGACAAGTGGTAACAGAGCAGGAATCTCTCTTGATGGTGGCAATCAGAGCGGAATTCTCGTCCCAAGGTAGAGGAGAGAAAAATATTACTGCTGCGGACATAGAAACGAACGGTGTGGTTGTCCTGAATTACTTTACCACGAGAATAGCCGTCGATAGCGCAGTACTCCGAGTTGCGCTGTTTGTGGGGAGGAACGCTAGTGGGGCTCCAGTGTACTCGGAAGACATGACTGAGGATGGTTGCCTTCAATCCGTGAGTTCAAGGATGTGTGGTGACGTTGCCACCATGGGCGTGGATGCACTAGAGAAGAGTGTAGTCATGTGCACATATTGGCTGCTACAGCTCTTGAAGGAAAAATTTCTAACGAGATGGCGAAAGAGCACACTATGCGGGGAATCTGCTGAAAGGGGCGGAGGAAAAGTTGTATTTGGAAGAGCCAAATGGTGGGGAAACCTCTAAGGCGAGGAAGCCGAGTGCAGGGAAGCGCAAGAGGAGATATTTCCCAGGATCGTAGTGGTGCATCACGAGGAGGTGACTGTGACCGACGATCGTTGATTTCTCGCGGTGAGGGGTCAATGCGCCAATACAACTCGTACAAGACCCAAGAAGGCAGAAATTTTGATGGCGTAGTAAAGTGTCCTGCTGCGGAAATATTGAAGATTTGAAGCAGCGGGTCTGTCGCAACGAGGGCGTTGCGTTGGTTGGGTTGGGGAGATTGTCACGTGCCTGGAAAACTGGTGCTTGTTCAAGCACACCAACGTCTACTGTGTCCAAGGGAGGTTTGTTATATAAAGCTCTTTAAGGGGGGAGTAGCGTTGGAAGCCACGACAGGACGTGATGGATGCGGAACTCTCCCCCCCTAGACATGGGGCGAAGCTTGATAGTCATTGACTGGTTCTCATTGTCCTGGTTGTTATCGGTAAGGCGAGGCACATCCTTCGGGATCTTGCTGGTTCGGGAGCTAATGCCGCTCTCCTGATGATGTCTAGGGCAGGCCAAAAACCAGTCAAGCTGCTCTTAGGAGCGAGACCCGTTCCGTCCGTATGCGCAGTGCGAGTTGGGCTTCGAGAACTGATCCTTGGGGAGTATTGAGGGCTGATCCAGCTGTGGCTGAGCTGGATGCCCCACGTGCCGATTCCGCTGGGAGCGTCAAAACTCCAGGCACGTGACACTAGCATGAGTTCCTCGGAACATTAGACGCATGACGTGTATGCATGATGTATGGTTTGGATGATGGATTTGGCTTGCTATGATAAGTTGCTTGTGAAGTAGAATTGTGTATGCATGCGTAAATTCATCGGAATATTTTTTCAAAAACAAAAGGGCCTTGGAAAGCTAACATAGTGTATGCTTATTTTATAATTCCCGTTTCGGTAATTTGCGATCATAACCATTTTAAAAGACCGATCTATTGGATCGAAGACGACGGTAATGTGAACTCTTTCACAACCCCCTTCCCTCGGTTTACTCGCGGTCGGTTGGTTTAGAATGCCGAGGAATCATTATTTGTCGTATTCCATCTCAATAGATACCCGATGTATGCAATTCTTTCTCAATATGCTATTGTCTCCCTGATTATGCTTGACTATCAACGTGTTAGTTTTCATGGCTGGGTCGGTACGCTTCTATGAACCTCATAATCTGGATGGTATGAATTGTAATGAATGGAAGACAGTGTTGTGGATATCCTTATTGCTGCGGATGTTGATGACCGAATCAATCCGAAAGCAAAAAGGATCGAGACGGACGAATATGGAAATCCATACATCTACAACAGCAAGAAAAGGTTGATGAAAGATCGGACTACACGAGAATTAATTTACTCGAATCTGTCAGTTGAAGTAGAGGAAGAGTTTATGGAGAACAACGCATTACATCTTTGGTGTGCCATACGCCTACGCTACGGTGGAGGAAAGGCTGCCGAAGAAAAAGACCTCATGGCAGAATACTACAGTATTCTATGCAATGATTGCGGTGTTATAACCTTTCATGATCCCGCTGACGAAATAGACGTATGGACAAGGGCTCGGAAAGTAATGAAGATGTTTCCTTTCTCATGTTTTTCTAACAGTAATGGAATCACATGCTAATCACATCGATTAAGACGATCGTAGATCTGTAACCGAGGAAACCGAAGACAGATTCAATTGTCTTCGGAAATGCTTGGCTAACCCCAGCAACAAAAAGTCTAAACGATGATCCGGTGCGACAACCACCGTTGATACATGTGCCATAAAAAGTACGCCTCGTTTTCCACACATACATAGAACCATAAAACGTTTTATTTGATGCAAGACATCTGATGAATTCACTTGTGAATTCTTTCCAGGTAAAATGATGAACGTGGTTGAGACTGCCTATCTATCTTACCTTCATTATAGATTCAATCAGTGATTTGAGACCTTATTATTATTGCTAATGGATTTCCTGTTTTTCTTTTGATGTTTGAATTTTGGTTGATTGAGATTCAGATTTATTGAATAAAGTAGTTTACGTTCTATTCGAAATGTGATCTACTCGTCAAAATTAATCGACCCGGTTAAAGGGGATCGATTCGAAACGAAGTTAAAATCGAAATATTCGTCAGTGCGATTGGTCGGATCAAACAAATATACACACTCTCCTTCATCTAATATCGTGATCATCGAAATACCGTTAATATCCATTGATTGCGTAGTTCTAAGTGCAAACTGATTTAACTCTTTTTTATTTGTACGTACTCCATTATATAATTTCCGTAATGATGAACATGTACGAAGCCGATTGGATTAAATTAATATGAATTTTGGAAACGAAATGATTTATACCATGGGTTAAACCTGGTAATAGGCGCCACGAGCGCGTGTACCTCGAAAGACGGAACAAATCGTTTCAAAGTACGAATTTAATGGTGAAGTGTTTTAATGAATGAATGTTGAATCTTCATTTGCCTCCCTTCGGGAATAACTCATTTAATACTTATACGACGAAAAGAGGAATGCTTCACAAGCTACTACGAACTCGTAAAGTATCAACTGACGCATAAGGAGAAAGCCCAGTGCACAATTCAGAGATGGATAAAGTCTTTGAGATGAGTTAGCAAATGAAAAGGATGATATCGGTAAAATGACTCTCCCACTATACGCCTTGAACAACAAATTTGGCAAGGCATTCGTATCAATAACACACTTAAACAGGCATGGTTTTCAAACATAATGTTAGAGTTCAACAACCGCTGTTCCCTATGGGATGAAAAACAGTTGACTCACATCAATGTAGGACTATGTTCTAATAAAATCGATCAAACATGATGCCATAAAAGCTAAAAGGAATGATAACGAGGTAAAACTTATCATCATACGACATTAATTTGCGCATTAAAAAAGTATTCAAATCAAGAGTACGACAACTACTCTTAGAGGATATATTTTAAATTGGCTTGGGATAATGGTGCCCTGGTCGAACATGAGACATTACATTCTTTGAGGATGAATTTCCAACGCTTGGTGAAATCAAAACAAACGAAGTCTTGATCGAAATGGAGTAGGATGACAATGATAGTCAGGTCCCACTTACTTCGAGTGGGAGATTTGAGGCAGCAACGCAAGAGAATGACATGTCAAAAGAAAATGGAGACATTTTCATAGTAAATCCAGTGGGAGGAGACAATCATGCCATAAAAATCATTGTTGCTGCAAGTGAGAATCAAGTTGAACCTGATAATCATGTAGCCGGACCTCTGGATGAAAGTCCAATAATACCACAACTACCCATTGATGAGTGTATCTACGCAAGTGAATGGCATCGTAAATGAAGATGGAGACATTTTCATAGTAAATCCAGTGGGAGGAGACAATCCCGCCATACAAATCATTGTTGCTGCAAGTGCAAATCAAGTTGAACCTTATAATCATGTAGCCGGACCGCTGGATGAAAATCCAATAATACCACAACTACCCATTGTTCCTAGTGGGAGTAGATCAACCAACTTGGTTCCAAATCCGAGTGATTAAGGAATTCATCTCGGAGGTAAAATCACGAGACCGAGAGGTCATCCAAGAAAAGTTGTAGGTCAAGGTTCTAGCACTGCCCTTAGTGATGCTCCGATAAGAAGCGTTATTCCGAGTGGGAGCAATGTTCAGACTCAAGATGGGATTAACGAGCCTAGACGAAGTCAAAGTCATTTAACTTCTCCCAAGAAGTATCCCATCGAGAAGGGTGAAATTTTCACACTAACTTCTGTTGACGAACTGGTAACATTTCAACAAGCATTGAAAGAACCTCAAGTGAAGGAATGGAGGAAACCAGAGGAAGAGATCGCCTCAATGAAAGCCAATTCGGTATGGTCTTTAGTTGATTTACCTTCTAACCGCAGAGCCATAAGGGCTAAGTGGGTTCTGAAGCTGATACTCACTGCTGATGGAAATGTCGAGCGGTTCAAAGCCCAACTAGTTGCGAAAGGATACACCCAGCTTCACTAAGTGGACTTTGACGAAACATACTCACCGACTGTGCGTTACACCACAGTCCGGGCCATCCTAGCCCTGGTCGGATGCCTCGATCTGGAGTTGCACCAAATGGAAGTTAAGACCGCATTTCTCCACGGAAACCTGGAGGAAGAGATCTATATTGAGAAACCGGAGGGATTCATTACTCTTGGTAACGAACAAAAAGTTTGTAAACTCCAAAGATTCATTTACGGTCTTAAACAATCGTCTCGACAATGGTACCGCATATTCCACGAGGAAATCGTTGGAAATGCATTCGTGAGCCTCCACGAGGATCCATGCGTGTATAATAAGACCTCTGAGTCTAAGTACGTCATCTTAACCTTATACGTTGATAACATACTCATTGCTGCAAACGATGTGAGTTTCATGAATGAATCAAAGTCTTGGTTAGCATCTGTATTTGAGATGAAGGACATGGGAAAGGCGACGTACATCTTGGGCATTAAAATTGCTAGAGATTGTGCCGCCCGGAGGTTATGTCTATCTCAGGAAGCCTATATCTACAAACTGATGAAAAGTTTTAGATTACAAGATGCCAAACCTGTGTAGACGCCAGTAGTATTCAGGTGCTCGTTGTCAAAACGAGACGGCCCGAAGAACCAGCAAGAGCGTGAACAGATGAGGAGTGCAGAGTATTTAAGCATGGTCGGAAGTCTCATGTACGCCATGCTTTGCACTCGTCCGGACATCTGTTACGCTGTGGGCCAAGTTGCCAAATTCCACTCAGACCATGTCTATCAACATTTAAAGGTTGTAAAACGGATCATAAGTTTTCTGAAAGGTACTGCCGACTACGTACTGTGCTGAGGGCTGGAAGTTAGAGTTGACCGGTTTCGGTGACGCCGACCATTGTGGCGATCTAGACGATTGTAAGTCCACCATATGAGGAGTCTTTCTCCTTGCTAATGCCGCCATCTCATACACGAGCAAGAAGCAATCCTGTGTCGCGCTGTCTACGATGGAATCATAATCGTTGCTCACTCCAAAAATGCGCTAGAATCGTTCTGGGTGAAAAGGCTTCTTACTGCACTGCTTGATGTTGATGTCGCGAGTAAGCCTTTGAAGGTGTACTCTGATAGTCAGGCAGCTATTGCGGCAGTTAAGAATCTAAAGTACCACAGTATGACTGAACACACTTATGTGAAATATAATTATCTAAATACGTGGTAGAAGACAATATAATCACTTTAGATTACTTGCCCACTGACAACATGGTAGCGGACCTATTAACTAAACCATTACGCATGGAGACATTCGAAAAGCACGTTAAACTTCTCGGATTGCGTAGGGTTTAAAAGTGGGCATGTATTTGTGATAACATTTTGATAATTGAAAGTTACATTTTAATAAATGAGAGAATTTCAAATTGAGTTTTTGATTCATCGACGCCATAATGTTTGATTACATCATATTTTACAGTCTATAAATTGAGTCGTAGGAGGACGGATACATCTGCCTAAATTATGTTTGTTGCGTCCTGGATGAACTGGGTCGTGGGGACGCGTATGTTCGTATGGTTGAGCGAGTTTTCGGGTTGTAACCCTTCGTCGGGAAGAGGTTGAGCCACTGGCGAGTGTTCGGTTGACTCCCGTAAAGGTCTGTGTCTCGGTATGGCTGTGTCTCAAGAGGCGGTGGTCTGTGCGCAAATACGGATGTCTGGGCGACGATTACTGCACAAAGGACCAATGCTAGCACGGAGAGGGGGGGGTGGTGCTAGCGGAGCCCTGTCCGAAGCTTAAGTCACTATAGGGGTAAAAGAGTAATTTATAGAGAGAGAATATTTCTAGAGAGAAGTCAGAGCTCAAAATACCAAAGTTGGGCAAATGAGAGGATGTGTGAAAATGGGTGGCCAAGGCCTCCTATTTATAGGCTTCCTTGGGACCGGACCCGGTTTTAAAGCGGTTTGATGATGGTTCAAGAAAACAAGCGGTAACCGTCACCCCTATTGGCAATGCGCGAACTTGACTTCTCTACACGTAACGGTAATCGCACGATACCCGCAATGCAATCCGGACCTCGTCGAATTTGGGCAATTCGGCGAGGTCCGGATTTCTGCAACCCGGAGGTCCAGGTTGCAAATGCAATCCGGAGGTCCGGTCCGGACGCGCGTAACGCACTTCCGGACCGTTTTGACCCTTTGGGAGACGTTTTCCGAACCGAGATGTAATTTTGACGTGTTTACGAGGCCCGGAATGTAAATACGAACTCGAATTGGGCACATATCCATCACTTGCCCCCGAGTCAAGTAACGGTTAAAAACCTTTCTTGACTCTATTTTAAGTTAGGATACGTGTCCAATTTGAGCTTGACGCTAACCTTCCGGTTTTGATTATTGGTTGGACGTGGGAGTCTTGATTTCGCCCGTCCTTTGATTTTTTCAACCGAGTGACTTTATTTCCTGTCATCATGGTTAGTGCAATAGGGAACGTGCATACGTAGCGTGCAAGTATGATCATTGTTAGGGATATAAGCAATTAGTAATACATCATGCGAACATGCTTTCATCAACATGTATGCATAAGTAACTGTCATGGCAAGATCGTAATTACGTGATGCAAGAAATATAATCCGTACATTTCTCAAACGACTTAGTGATTATTAAATCATGAATCATGCGATAAGTAAACATGCATGTAAAATGACGGATTTGATACGTATAACACCAAAACAATCATGTATGTAGAGATAGATGCTTAGAAGAGGGCGGAGTATACCGTATGTACCTGTAGATGCATTACTCCTTTGATCCTTATCATCAAGGAGTCTCTTGGAAGTAGTCGTTTGTTGCTTTGATGCCTTAGAGAGATATTTCCTTAAGTGTTGTCGTATTTGCTCTTCGCGGTTCGTCGTATTAGCTGCATCGCTTGCATGATAGCTTCTTGAGATGTTGGTCCTCTTTACTGCACGTACAAACTTTGCTATGCGCGTTGACTTTTGCTACGCGCATTGACTTTTGCTATGCGCGTTGACTTTGGCTATGCGCGTTGACTTTTGCTACGCGCGTTGACTTTGGCTATGCGCGTTGACTTTTGATACGCGCATTGACTTTTGCTACGCGCGTTGACTTTGGCTATGATCGTTGACTTTTGCTACGCGCGTTGGCGCTAATGGTTGAGCATCAGGTATAGACTGTTGGTCATTGACTGCAAGTATGCTAAAACACTTAGGAAATATTTAAGCGATATCTAATACTTGTTACCATAGATGTCGTCGTATGAGCTTTGTCGATGAGTGTCGTAGGTGTGATTAGGAGGTATAGCTACTTGCTGTATGCAATCCGTCTTTGTCGACATGTATGTACATACATGGAAACACCTAGATAATATTTTCTCCTTGTCGACATGTATGTACGTACATGAAAATACTTAGAAAATATTTTTCTCCTTGCCGACATGCATCATTGTCGACATGTATGTACGTACATGGAAACACTTAGAAGATATTTTTCTCATTGTCGACATGTATGTACGTACATGGAAACACTTAGAAAATATTTTTCTCCTTGTCGACATGTATGTACGTATATGGAAACACTTAGAAAATATTTTTCTCCTTGTCGACATGCATCCTTGTCGACATGTACGTACGTACATGGAAATACATAGAAAATATTTTTCTCCTTGTCGACATGCATCCTTGTCGACATGTATGTACGTGCATTATGTGTGCGTATTTGCCTCCGTACTTAGAATCTTTTCACCATCTCTGGCTATGTATGCCGTATCCGTATGCTTGATGCGAACACAGGTTATATGCCAACTTCTGATAATATGCTGACACGTGGTTATATGCCGACAGCTTGCAATATGCTGACTGTCATCCTGAGTCAAGTACTTAGAAAATATTCCACTATTGTAATCTTGTATGCTGCGAGTATGCGCTCGGTGTTGTCATGTAAGGTTAATGTGTTGAAGAGGTTGCCCCCCTTGCGTGATGCTTGTTACTTGTTGCACGAAAACTAATAAGTCTTGTACGTACGTGGTTGTCTCACATGGAGCGTCTGTTGCATAAGTGCTTGAATAAGTATTGGTGCGTGTTTGCGCACTGACTGGATTGTTGATAGCATTTTCCAGAATATCAGATGCTGTCCTCTTGTCAGAATTAGTCTTCTCACGGTTGTTACCATGAGTAAGTCCACTGTCTCCATCTTGATGGGAAAAAGCTTGTCTTTGCGGATAGCTGATGTGTATAGAAATCCATTTGTTGAGAGGAATGTTCATACAAGTGCCCCCGCTACTCTGGAGTTTTCGGGGACGGTCGCGGTAAAAGGCTTGTGAGTAAGACGTCTCGTTGTATCTTCTTTGAGCTTGTTAATTTTCCAAGTTATCGCTGGCTGCAGCTTCTGTTTTTAGCATAATCTTCGAGAGATCCGACGCTGGGGCGCGTTCCTCGAGCGATTCTTAGTTCTTTATGCCGAGCATGACCGTGCTAATTCCTTCTTGTGATAAAGGAAATAGAGTTGAGGGTTGTGTAGTGGTGTCTTCTGCCCCCCGGTTGAGGGACTGGCCCAAGGAGGAGCGTTACTCCTACCGAGGTAAGTATTTGTTGATTACTGATTGCCGCCCTTATGTTGAAGAGCTATGTTGTGCTGAATGTTGAAACAATCATTCTTGTCGTGTCTTCTATGTGGATGACGACATTGCATTTGATGTCGACATTATGAACTCTTTGCCATAAGTCCTTAGAGATGATGTTGACTCTTGGTTGCTGTTGGGCTGTCTGCTTCCAGCATGTTGAACCCTTTGTGAATGGGTTGATGTTGATAATTCTTTGTTCATGCTTTTGCTTGCATGATATTTCGTCACCTGGACCTTGTTAAGTGTTATGATCGCCCCTCTTGGCTAGACTCCAAGGCATGGCGAGATGGGTAGAGCATAGGTTGTTGCGACTTGCACACTGTAGGTATTGTTTGGTGAAGACGGTGGCAACTTCTGCTTGTTCCGCCGAGTCCTGTTAGAGATGATGGCATTCTTTAATCCGTGCCATCTTTTGGATATGTTGAACTTGTTTCTGAGTCTGTTTGCCCCCCGGCTTCTATGTTTGGAGACTTGTTGTAGTTGTTCCTTAGCTGTTGCTTACGACTTGTTCGCTTTGAACTATGTCGTTTGAACCTGCTTTATACATAGTAGTTTGCATGATAACTTGTTAGTAATATTTCATACCGTTATCACTTACTGTGTTTAATGAATGTGGATGACTAGTAACGTAGACATAGCCCCTGGAGTCGTGACCGATAGCCACTTCCTGATTGATAAGTTGAGATGCTCTCCTGATTGTTTGCATGATGCATTATGCATATTGCCCCTTTCCTGAATAGCTTGCCGCTATATGTGTTGCAACCTGCCAAGTATTTTTGCATATAGCAATATTTCTCAACAAGTAGTGTATTAGAAAGGTGTTATCTTGGCTAAGCAAGATACAAGTTTATACCGTCTCTTAGTTCCACACTAAGGCGACGTTGTACAAGACTCGACTTGTAAATTTTATGAGTTTTAAACAGGGTGCGCACCTGCCAGCGTGTATCAACCCGCGTTGGGGAAGCTTACGTAAAAACATTTTAGTTTTTGAAGAAGCATGTTGTGAACCCTAAAAAGCTTGTTGATAAAATATTTGAAAAAATATTTTGGCATTGAATGTGATACACCCAAAAAACCGTGTTGATAAAATTTTTGGAAAGGTGTTTGATACATAAAATATTTGATAAAATATTTGACAAAATATTTGGTAAAATAATTGTGATACATGATTCCTGCGTCCAGGGACCATGTAACACTTTTTGAGAGTATGAATTGTGATGCATGTTTTCTGCGTCTAGGAACCATGCAACACGGCTTTAAAATCTGTAGTACGGAATTGTCATCTAACAAGAGGACCTTTGCCGTAGAGAGTGAACCCTTACCAGGAATTCGAAGTATGGGATTGTCGTCTAAACAGAGGACATTCGCAATGAAGAGTGAACCCTTACCAGGAATTCGTAATATGGGAGTGTCGTCTAAACAGAGGACATTCGCAATGAAGAGTGAACCCTTACCAGGAATTCGTAAAATGGGAGTGTCGTCTAAACAGAGGACATTCGTCACTTAAGGGGTGATCAGCCCCGTATGCCCATCCTATTCTGAATCCAGGGAATGGCTATGAACATGAGGATTTGCCTCTAACCAGAGATGTCACAACATGTCATTTTTTAGAAGTATGAATAGTAAGCCTTGGTGTTAATCCAAGATATTGTTTGTAGCTGACGTCTCTGAATAGTCGTCGTTTTGATAGATAATCCGCGGGTTGTCATTGCGGTATATAAGTTGGTTGTGCACATAGCTTGATGGCTTTGTGTTGCCGGCATCTTCTTGAGATAGACGCCTATGTTATGAATGGAGATATAAACTCCTTGTTGGTGTAGATAATAGATATGTTGGTGTTGTATACCATAAATCCCTCCTTGAACACAATGCTTAGCTTGTATTGTTGAAGTAGATTTTTGTGCATAGGTTACTACTTGGCATAATTCCTGAGTAGTAATCGCAGTGTAGCATGTACCTACGAGCAGAGTTACTTTTGTCAGATAATCGCAATTTTTATAAGTTTGCAAAAGTATGAAGTCATGAAATTTTCTTTTTAGTTATGCATATAATAATTAAAGTAAAGGAATCTGATACAAGGATTCCTTGTTTGTGTAGGAAACTTCCCTGAGTGCGGATATGATAGGTGTAGATCATGATAGGCATGTATATATGTTAGGTAGAATTGCCGAGCACTTGTCAGCCTGGTGCCCCCCAAGTCGCTTGGCAGTTGTATCGCTGTTTCCTGATTGTTTATATTGTTTCATCTTCTAATAGTGCATGATCTGTCCTTGTGTAATGCCCCGCCTTGTTTATTATTGCGACACGATTTTTAGTCTTGCGCGTATAAAATGCTTGGAACTTTGTGTTATTGACGCGAGTAATATGTGCGTAGTTGTTACTTGGGGTTATTCCAAGGTAATATGCGTCATAATAATGTACCTACGAAAGTATATTTAACCTTTATTAGATATTTAGAGTTCGCACAACGGATTACAAGAAAGCGTCTAGTTATCACTTCTTTTGAAAATTACTGAGGCTAATAAGCATGAGTTGTACTTAATCTTTAAAAGATTTAACATAGATATGCGAAAAAGGAGATAAGGAAGATAAAGGGATTGGTGATGTGTTTGACGTCCTCATAGGTGATTTGCTGGCTAGTTGATTCTGCCACGTGCCACATAGTTTCTCAATGCATCTAGCGTCTTGAGCTTTTCAATCTCCCCTTTTGGGGATGGACAAAAGTTGATGTCATGCCCCCAAGTTTTACTTTGCTTGTGTTGTTCTTCAACATCTTTGCCAAGGAAGGCAGTCGTTGGCTCGAGTGGACGGTGAAGTTTGTTTTCCGGGAGTTTGAGATTTGCTTCTTCCGCCTTCATACTCCAAAGATTGTACAGGTTGTCACAATTGGTTCCATAAGTGACGTTGTTTTTCTGGCGTTTGGCGATAGGTGGATTATCATCCGCCTTTTCTTTTCCTTGCCTTTTTCTAAAGACTTCACACGAGGCTTCCTTTGATGCTTGTTGCCATGGTCGATATACTTCATCATTTTTCCTTCTAAGATCAAGCTGTTTACATGAAATCTTAAGCTGACACAGCTGTCTATTTCATGGCCATATACTTCGTGATTCTTGCACCATTTGCTTTTATCTATTCCCAATGGGCCACTGCGGAATTTAAAGGGTTTTTTCCACAGCTTGGTCTCCTTCATTTCTTTCAGGATGATAGACAACGGTGTGTTCAAAGGAACACATTTCGCGATTTTGGATTCTTTGATCCTTTGGTCATCTGATTGGAATGGTCTCTTTTGTTGCGGTTGTCTCTTTTCCCAGGAAACGTGTATCTCTCTTTAAATTATTTCCTTCAAGGTTCTTGTTGTCAATCCCTTGATTGGGACGTCGTCGTCACTAGCAGGTTTTTTCCGTCCCTCCTTGTGACAGATGTCAGCATCGTCTTGGTTTGTCCTTGTGGAAGGACCTTCTTTCTGTATTTTGGATGACTCTGCTTGAGTCTTCTTTGGAGGGCTGTCGTCTTGGTCGGTGAATTGCTTTAATTTTCCCTTGAGTACGAAGCTGTTAATGCGGAAACGTAGGCTGGCACAACTGTTCGTCTTGTGGCCAAAGACCTCGTGGTATTCACACCACTTGTTTTTGTCTTTCCCCAACGGGCCATTTCTGAAATTGCTCGGTGCTTTCCACATTTTTGCATCCTTCATCTCTTTCAATATTTCGGACGGCGGGGCTTTCAAAGGAATGCAGTCAGTGAGCTTTTTTGGTTTCTGGAAATTTCCTTGAAGAGGTCTTTTTGGCTGAGGCTGCCAATTTCTTCCTTGCTGACCGCTTGAGGGCAGTTTTGCTTGATTCTGCTTTGGGAGTTGTTTCCATGCCTCCTTTTGGTGTTGTGCTATCACGTACAGGTTGCATGAGCGTGCGGCGTCGTGCCTTGGTTGTTGGTACTAGAAGGTACTTTCCGTGCATTGCCCCTCTATTTTTTGGTGCAGTGTGTCTTGATGACTTGTGATTCGAGACTTTGTCCCTATCGTCTCAACTTGTTCGTTAATTGGAGGCAAAGGAGGTGACGGGTTGACACCTTTGTACTGGAAGGCTCCTTGGTTGCATTGTGCGGAGAATGCCTTTCTTGTTAGAGTGAAGAAAACATTGGATGTGGCAACAGGGATGTGGAAGGATCCAAGTTGTCTTTTTATCGGCTTCTGCGAGGTTATGGGCAAGGCGTTGTGGTATGCGATGTGCTCCTTGTCTTTTGATGAGAAATCAATGACATCGTCAAATGCGGAATCTTTTATGTCAACATACTCCAAGTTGGTGTCATTGGTCTCGTGCATTGTCTTTGCGGTATGGTAGCTTTTTGTTCGAATCACGTAGAAAGCGCCAATGTTGCATCCTAGATGAACTGTGTCGTGGGGACGCGTATGTTCGTATGGTTGAGCGGGTTTTCATGTTGTAACCCTTCGTCGGGAAGAGGTTGAGCCACTGGCGAGTGTTCGGTTGACTCAAGTAAAGGTCTGTGTCTCGGTATGGATGTGTCTCAAGAGGCGGTGGTCTGTGCGCAAATACGGATGTCTGGGCGACGATTCCTGCACAAAGGACCAATGCTAGCACGGAGAGGGGGGGGGTCGTGCTAGCGGAGCCCTCTCCGAAGCTTAAGTCACTATAAGGGTAAAATAGTAATTTCTAGAGAGAGAATATTTCTAGAGAGAAGTCAGAGCTCAAAATACCAAAGTTGGGCAAATGAGAGGATGTGTGAAAATGGGTGGCCAAGGCCTCCTATTTATAGGCTTCCTTGGGACCGGACCCGGTTTTAAAGCGGTTTGATGACGGTTCAAGAAAACAAGCGGTAACCGTCACCCCTATTGGCAATGCGCGAACTTGACTTCTCTACACGTAACGGTAATCGCGGAAACGGTAATCGCACGATACCCGCAATGCAATCCGGACCTCGTCGAATTTGGGCAATTCGGGGAGGTCCGGATTGCAAGCAACCCGGACGCGCGTAACGCACTTCCGGACCCTTTTGATCCTTTGGGAGACGTTTTCCGAACCGAGATGTAATTTTGACGTGTTTACGAGGCCCGGAATGTAAATACGAACTCGAATTGGGCACATATCCATCAATGTTGAATGTGAGCCTTGCCACATCACACGGGCACGGTCGTCTTGTAGGAGAGGGGGACCACTACCGTAACAAGACCGACTAAGAACCAGGGGGATAAACTTGGATACGCAAAAACAATCATTTGGTTTCGAAGTAACACGACATTATCTTCGTTTTGCACATCCTCGTGATGAACTCTGTTCGTCATTAACCACATTCTGGGCCAGATAAAAATTCTGCGATAGCATTGTTGACATATCCCACTCCTGACAATGTTCGGGTATGCTATCGACGCGTGCTTCATACTATGCGTTGCATGTTCGACCACGGGGTCAGACTCGGTTGCTAGGTAGAATCCTCGAGATTCGGATGGGCGCAAACTTCTTTACCTCGAGCGTGTGATTGATCCCGGGAGCTTTATGAAGTGGCACCCTAAGTATCCTCATGAAATCAAAACTCATATCTGAGGTCAGGCTAATGTTCGCTTCCCGGCGTACGAGCGTAGTGCTGAAGGAAAAGGCCAAGTGACCAAGTGTATGAGCGACGGGGATGGTCAAGTTCACGTGTAATTCACCGACTCTTGTATTCACTAGGTGGCCACCAGCCGGATATTAGTTGAAGGTTGTGAATACTTGTACGGATGCCTTGGAGAAGTATTCCTATGTGGAAACTAGGCAATTGGAGAATTAACATTTGATCTAGGATATAGCACGATACAATTTAATGTTTTTAACAGGTTGATTGGAAATAGGGAATCAACGTTCCGCGGGCGCTACAACACTCCTAACAAATGAGTAGCACGATGCCCGTCGTATCCGCCGGTCGACGGAAAACCTCGTATGAACTATTCGGAAGCAGGGACAACATCGGAAAAATGAAATGTTGATGCGATTTAGACAACAATACATTAACAGGCACCCTCCCATTCCAGCTAGTGGTAGCTGTTAGCATATGGTGAAAGGGCGTTGTAAATGGAAGCCCGTTAATATGTATATGTTACCTGATACAATTGGGTAAATGTCACGTTAGGGAAATTGGACTAGACCTAAATCCCAATTGACATCAGAGGCCCAAAATTGGGCCTCCCTTATACAATAGGCCGGCTGAAATATTGGAGTCGGGAAAATGGACTTTTGTCCACTTTGTTCCTCCTATAAATAAAGCCTGTTAGGGGTTTTATTATGTTGAATCTAAATTCCTCATTTGTGGTAATTTAAGATAAATCCCTCCTCCCTAAACACTCTAGTTTCGGCCAAACCTTACTACTCACCAAGGGTGTGCCAATTTGCTTTAGGCAAACACTCTGAAGATCTGTCCCTGCCAAGAATTGATCAGAGGCTTTGTTGTGGAGACTATACCGCGTAGGGCTTCCTTAACAAGAACCTCTACGGGTGTCGTCCGGTAGATCGAGAACTCCCTCAGCAAGATCTTGGGACTACGGAAAGTGAATAAGGTATGTGCAAATATTCCGCTGCGTAATCTTGATTACTAGCATATACCGTATTTAAGTTTACGTAGTATCTAGTCGCGTAATCCAACAGATCGTCGTTTAACATATAATAAATTTCATTGTTTACTCATATTCCGAGGTTTCGTCTGCCTCGGTTTGTGTAATAGGTTTTCACCCTTTGCTCGTTTCACAATTCTCCATGAGAATTTGTATGAGTATTATATAAACTGAAACAGTTATATATATATATATATATATATATATATATATGCATATTAAAATTTATTTCGAGCATTAAATAATTCAAACACTTCATATTAAATTTGTACTTCGAAACGATGTGTCCTGTCTATCGAGAGACTTGCGCATTGCGCATGTCACAAGGAATTTAAATCGGCCATGCTCAGATTAGCAATTTATTGAACACTAATCATACGATCAAGTGACGCACGGTTGGAAAATTTATACTTAATTCAAGCATTCAATAAAGGCTTAATAAAGGTTCAAGTTTTCACCATTAAACTTATAACCATTAGAGTACTCAATACTTATAGAAATAGAAAAGTTCATATAAGCTGGGAGAGGTTGATCGTCCAATCCTATTTATTCTTGGGCATCATCCTCCTCATATATGCTCCATCCTCTTCTCGATTCTGTAATTCATAAATGGGATTGAATTACTCTCGAGGAAGTAGGAGTTTAAAGAGAATATATGACTTTCGTCATTATTTCTCGGAACTTACCTTGGGAGGATTGGTACAGGCAGCTGCCAGGTGACCTTTTACGCCGCACCTGAAGCACGTTCGAGATTCCTCTTAAGTGCACGCTTTCTTTGCTTGTTCTTGCCACCAGCTTGCTTTGATTTGAATTTCCTTTGAATAGTTGCTTTGATTCTGAAGGTCTTTTCCCTTTCTCTTGTGCTTACCCTTCTGCTCAGTTGGGGTGGATGACGCAATATGCATCTCAGCTATGGGATTTTCAGCCCTGAGTCGATCCTTTTCCAACTCGAGATGAACTCGCACGGACTCGAGAGTATCGAGATGCATTGCATGGGTAAGGTGAATTTTTATGCTATTCCAAGAGTCGGGCAAAGAGCGAATGACACATTGAACCTTCTGTTAATCAGACAGGGTTTCCCATGCCTCCTTGAGTTCAACATGCATGTTATACATATGTCTTATATGGTCCTTCGTCGTATGCTTAGAATTCATCTTATATGAGTCTAAAGCGATATTTGACGATCGCTTCTGGGCTGTAGTGTAAACACGAAACCTTGCTTTAAAACCATCGCATAGGCCCTTAGTAGTCTCAAGGTGATCATACTAGTATGTCATCCTCCAGCAACGACGTCAAGGCATAACGAATTTCAAGGTACTTGGCATCCCACTCGTCATGGGACTTCCTTTGCTCGTCAGTGAGGTCACCCTTAGGCCTAACTTTCTTAGTAGCCAAATGATCCAAACCTTTCATTTCAGGGAGACAACAACATTTTTTAAAAGGATTGCATGCATCGGACATCTGTGAGATTGAAGCCGACAAGCAATGATTCCTCAGACATCTAACCAACCCGACTACCAGTAAACCAATGGAAGGAGGTCGTGAAAGAGCTCACATTACTAAAGTATCCTTTCTAATAGACCAGTCTTTAAAAACGTTTTGATCGCTCTCACCGAACGGGGAATAATAACATACACCTGATCTTGGCTTTCCCAAGGCCCTTTTGAAAACGTTTCGAGAATTTCATGCATACATACATAATTCTACTACACAAACAAATTATAATATGTAGCCACACTCAAGAAACACACAAATCATCATGCATACGCGTCATGCGTCTAATGTTCAGAGGAACTCATGCTTGAATATATAATTCTACTACCCAAGTAAATTATCATATACAGCTACATCCTCCACATTCATGCATACGCATCATGCGTGATAACTCCACAACAAACATGCATATTTGGCGACTGAATTTCGATTTTAAAACATTTGGGGCTGACTTTCAATTCATGCTTATAATCAACCATGCGAACTTCTAGACATGGATTCTAGGCAATATTAACCATCACAGCATGTCTATCCTAGTGCCCAACTCATTAATTGAAAACTAGGGCTCTGCCTACAACATGCAATATCCAGCTAGCTTGACATAGTCAATACGCAATTCTAATCATGCAATTAATATCAATTAAATAAGCAATTGCAATTCAGCCCTCTAAATGATTTAGTCCCAAAATCATGCATTTCTGAGATCCATCCCCATGATCGATAACAGGTATCAAGTTTTACTAAAACGTGAAAATTTCAAACAATTCGCGATGTGTAGGTAATTTTAAAGTTTGAAAACATTTAGATTTTAAAATTTGACCATCCTATTAGTTCCCCGGTCTGACCCAACCCGGATGGGTCGGACCGATTGATAAAACTCGGTTTGGTTGATCCGTTCTAGTTTGACCCGTGGAACCCGAGCCGGTTCGGTTTAGTTGACCCAGTTCGGATTACTTTAGGTTTTTCGGGTCAGTTGACCCGACCCGGATGTGCAAAATTGGACCGGCCCATGACCCACTAATGGTCCGACCGAAATAATTACTTGTGGCTTAAGTAGGGTTTTAAAATCCAATAAAAACATATCTTAGCGCCAAGTAATATGAACTTTAGATAAAATTTCCAATATTTGAACAATATATATACAAAAGTTTTGGCATATATATATATATATATATATAATGTCTAGATTCTATATTAAGGATATAAATCTATCAACAATATATATATATATATAATTCGGCACATATATATATATATATATATATATATTGTCAAGATTCTATATTAGGGATATAAATCTATCAACAATATATTTTCTCAATCTTTTTGGAAACTTATATCTATCAATATTACCAATATTATCAATATCCCAAATATTGAGCTAAAATATATAATACTTTCTATCCACAATTATCATGTGAATCCAGTCCTAATTGTGACACAATTCACCTAGCAATTTTTCGGCCGAAATAATTAAAAAAATTAAACATGAAATTTTCGGCCACATCTAGGGTTACTTGGAGACTAAGAAATTAAAAAATTTCACTTTGTCCACCAATATGTGGTTGGGCCAAAACATGCCCTTTAGGGCTAGTGGTTAAATATCAATATCAAATTTTACTAAGATTATTAATCCAATGTTTGATTTTGATAAAAGTAACGTTTTTCTTGAAGATCGTGAACATCAGTTTTACCGAAACTCTCAATTTAATGATTATCAGTTTTACTAAAAACTCAAGAACATCAATTTATCAAATATCATGAACTCTCTAACATAGGCTCTGATACCACTGTCGGATATAGGGGATAAATACTACAGAAACAAAACACGTGTACATGCCAGATAATCTAATTACGCAGCGGAATAGAGACAGATAACAATAATTTCTTTCCTGTAGTCCCATGATCTTCAAGGGGAGTCCCGTTCCGCCGCACGGCTCCTGAAATGATTCTGGTTGATGGATATACACCCAGGTTGGACTCGTTTTAGTTCGGATTGTATTGCTACGATAACCCCGTACACGATTGCAAATCGAAACATTGACCCAAATAAACCACCCACAAGCTAAAACCGCTCGGGCAGGAAAATAGCCCGCTCGTACCATAGATAGTACAACCCTTGCATGTAGAGATCGGACGTGGTGGTCCAATCCTTGCTTGCATGCAAGGATGGATGTTTACATCCATCCTTGCATTCTCAGATTGGACTACTACGTCCGATCCTTGCATGCTCTGATCGGACTACCACGTCTGATCTGAGCACTCCTTCGGTTGGACTAGTCGCCAGACCGAGAGGTGCACTTTATGTCCGGGCAACCTCCGCGCGAACCGCGCCTTTGAAAAACTCGTCGACAATAAGCACACGCACACGACCCTTGCACAATACTACGAACTCTCCCATGTTTACAAGAGTTTAAACTTTTCATTATTTAATAATAAAACACGCTTAGGGATTAACGAGGTCATTATCCGTTTTAATCCCCATTGAGTGTATATATAGTGCTTAGGATCTCTCATTTGACACATGATGAATTCTTGCACATTTGAGCTCTCCCTTCTCTCTAGTTTCTCTCACTAGAATACTGTACTAATTTAAGCATCAGAGAGGGTTCGCTGGTTCCACTCCCTGCTTACACCTCGTGTAGGTCAGCGAAGGAGCGGATTACAGGAAGAGCGAAAGGGAACATATCAGAAGGATAAGAATTTCACACGTGGGATAGACATCCGAGTCGACATCTAGTTGCCCCGACATACACATTCCATTACTTGCCGCCGTCTGCACGATTTGATCAAAAAGCCATGACAAGCAAACCATGAGCACGAGCAACAATACTTCGTCACCCCCTACGAATTGGTGGTCGTGTATCCAATACAAACGTCATTCATGATGTCATTTCAAGAGGAGTTGCATTGTCAAACCCAAGAGAAATGCATACCCCTCAACCAAGGAAACCATATAAAAACCAATAATGGAGTGTTATACTGTACTACTCTATCATCGTTATCGCCGCCATTGCAACAATGTTCACCGCCGTCGCTGCAACCGCTGTCATTACGACAGCATTTACAGCCGCCGCTACGACCGCATTTACCACTGCCGCTGAGACCGCATTTATCGCCGTCGCTGCGACCACTGTCACCTCTGATAGTCTCCTTTCAAAAACCAGCTTTTGCTCGCCACTGTCGCTTAGACCCGGAAAATGGATCGTCGCCGACCGAAATCGTTGACGATAGAAATTGTCTCCGACCAAAACCGTCATCGATCAAAAATCATAGTCAGCCGAAATATTCCAATTCAAGAGACACGTATGCGTCTCAAACAAACAGGAAGTCCTATTGATCGATATGAAGGAGTGCTACTCTAGGGCACTACGATATGACATACCAAAAATTGACAAAACAACCGGAGGGGAGGCAGTTAGATGTCGCGCCTGTCATACAAGAGGGCAATCGATAAGTTAATTGGTTTAAAAAAGAAGCAAAAATCTTTTAAAGTCAAGGCAAGTGAAGCTTTCGACTGGGAAAATCCAGCGATCGATACAGGGAGTAATCTTTCACTACACATTCAATGATCTAAGTACATTAAAATTAGTATGCATTGCGAACTCCTATCTTATGACAGGGTAAAATAGGAGATGAGAGAAAACAAAAATGAGAAAGGATCGAACATTTGAGGAAAACATGTTTCGACTCAAAAAGCCGAATTGATTTTCAATCGTTGTGATTCACCGGAATTTTCTCCGACCTCTCACCGATCACTGCACCGATCAACACCGTTATGCTCCGACAAACGGGTCGCGTCAAGGAACCCACCGCAAACAGTATCAAAGCGCGTGCACCCTCAAAGAAATTGCGCCTAGAAAGCGCACCCAAATCAAAGGTATTCAAGAGTTCAACCACGGGTTACACACAAGTAATTGATCAAACTCAAACAACCCCTAAAAGCGGTGAACGGTGGGTAAACTCAACACCAGAGGGGGGAGATAAATTCTAACTCCCATGCCAAGATACGAGAAAAACAAAGAATGATCCCCTAGTCATCATAAGGGTCACCAAAAGCTTCAACATTGGAAGGATACTGGTTTCACAAGAGCAACTTCCTACAAGCGGTTGACACCAGTATAACAGGTAACGCTAGACATACTGTAAGCACCGTCGTCCTCCCAGATTACACACCAAAGGGCTATCTAAACCAAAAAAGAGCAAAAAGGAAAACCATGCATTACCAAGAAGGCGTTATGACAATCTCTCACTCTTAAAGGCCAAGAGGAAATCAAAGACGCTCACTGGGGCGGAATAAACAATAGAGATGCCTGGAACCCCGAGAATGTATGGAAATAAACATCCCAAGAAGCGATAACCGACTGTACGGGCCACCGAGTCTGACTCATAGCAAGCTTCCTGATTGGACGCGCCCATCTGATACACGACTTCACTACTTGAATCCACTGACCCGACTCAACAACCCGGTCCGTCTTGTTTAAACAGGACCAACATTTTGATCTACTCTCCCTCTGAAAACACCTCAAAAAGATAAACATACACATCCAAGAGGTGTATTCAGGGACAAAACCTCGAAAAAGATACTCAAGGTTAGAACTTCATTCCTAAGTGAGAAGCAAAATGCGCTTAACATCCCATTGAAGAAATTCTAAGAAGTAATAAGCAAGTGGGGGCACCATTCAAATGGCAACCACAACCACCGCGGAGCGTACATACCAACTATTAACAAAGGATGGGGAGACTTAAACTCCACCTAACAAAGCGACGGAGAAGCAAAATAAGGCAAAAAACATATTAGTTCCAAACACCTCACCTACTATGCAATCATAGAGGAACACCACCCGATCTATACAATCTTACATAACTGTCAGAAAAGGTGGCTACATTAAAGTAACTCTAACCAAGAGTGGTACTAGCAAGCCTATCCAAATTAGAAGCATATTCCAATAAAATAATAAACAATCCTTATCGCCAGCGAGAAACTCTAAAGACACAAGACTTACAAAAGAGACAGTGCCATAGCCATAATATGAAAAAGGGGATACACCTTCCATCAAGGGCCTTAAGGCATGATAAGAGTTCTCTAAGCTCAACCAAGGAAGGGGTAACTCCTACTTCAGAATCATCAACGTCAATATTGGAGCAAGGAATCAACACCGAATCAAAGTTCAAACTTAAGGCAAACCAATCCACAACTCAACAAATTGGGAAGTAAGGTTTCAAGATCGACCCTTACACTAGACCCACATCTTCATCAAGCGCCTTCTCTGTGAATGGTAAGAAATTTGTGTCCGACATCCCATCAAGAAGAAAAAATCAATAAAAGGGGCACAATGGAAGATCCTGCATGTAAGATTATACGCCCAATACCTAGTGAGTGAAGGTTACAACAAAAGAAAAGAGGAGGAACCCGTCAGCTCGACACCCCCCAAACATGTATACCTCCGCAACACAAACGTAACTTCTAATGAAGTTAGCCTACAAGGTATAGCCAATACGAGGGAATACCAATGGAAAATCATGAGAAAACACATGCAAACCTAAAGGAAAACATCCTTTTTAAGCTGAAGTCCTAATTCAAGGGGAGCCTACAATCAAGATTGGAGGAACATGACCAAGGTGACACTACATAAAACCATTTTAAAATACTCCAAGGCAAAGGAAAAGGCGAGGCACACTAATTACCACAACACTTCAAGAAGATTATTACTGCCCGATTGGGCCCCAAAATCAGACGCAAGGTGCACTGATTAGACTCTCCAGACTGAAACACAACTTCAAGTAAAACAACTCGAGACACTATCATATGAGAAAGCCTTCCGACTCAAAAGCAACCCCTTCCAAGAAACAATGCTCATATTCAATCCTCACCGCAAAAGCGTTTTTGTCAAAACACAAAGAAGAGCGGGAAATAATTTACAAGACTTCCCTGGATACAGACATTACCGCATTCTAGTTACCAAGGAAAAAAGCTTCCCTCCCAACTCTATGAGATACATTCGCAAAAGGTATTGCCCAAACAATGGATATGATTGAAGCACATAAGCATGAGAAAGAGTAAGTCCTGCAAGGGACACCCATCGCGCCTAAGCAAGCAGACATATTAAATAAAGGAAATGAACGATGTGCCTTCAACGTCCAAACATGAAAGAGGGTGTGACCACCAAGCAACTTTAGAAGCACCAAACGAACAAGTGCTTCGCACTCCACCTAAATATAGAAGTGGAGATTAGAAACAAAAGGTAACAAGAATACGCAATACCACTCATCCTAGAGATGTCGCAGAAGAGGGAAACAACCTCAACCCCCTGTACCGATTCGCCCTATGTTGGCGACAAAGAGCATCGCCCTCGAAAGGTGATCTCTCACACTCAGGAAAAGCCCAGACAACATGCAATATTTCGGAAAGAAAACAAAAGTACGGGTTTAGACTTCGTATCAAAGATGCATCCTAGAGAGAAAATAACATCAGGTAAAAATAACATTTTGTGCCCTCCAGGAGCCAATACTGCGAATATTCTTCGACGCCCCCAAGAGTGTATCTTGAGAGCAGTTCTATACTGCGACCACATTCTGTGCCCTCTAGGAGCCAATCCTACGAACAGTTTTCAACGCCCCTAAGAGTGTATCTTGAGAGCAGTTCTATACTGCAACCAGATTCTGTGCCCTCCCGGAGCCAATCATGCGAACCGTTTTCGACGCCATCAATAGCGTATCTTGAGAGTAGTTCTATACTGCGACCACATTCTGTGCCCTGCAGGAGCCAATCCTGCGAATAATTTCAACGCCCCCGAGAGCATATCTTGCGATCACTTCGACGCCCCAAGAGCGTATCTGGCGATCACTTTTGACGCCTCCAATAGCGTATCTTACGATCACTTTCGATGCCTCTAAGAGTGTATCTTGCGATCACTTTCGACGCCCCCAATAGCGTATCTTGCGATCACTTTCGATGCCCCAAGGAGCGTATCTTGCGATCACTTTCGACGCCCCCGAGAGTGTATCTTGCGATCACTTTCGACACCCACAAGTGCGTTTCTTGCGATCACTTTCGAAGCCATGAAGAGCGTATCTTGCGAGCACTTCGAAGCCCTGAAGAGCATATCTTACGAGCACCTACAGCAAAAGAAAAGAGGAGGAACCCGTCAGCTCGACACCCCCCCAAACACTTATACGTCCACAACACAAAAGCAAATTCTAATGAAGTTAGCCTACAAGGCATAGCCAATACAGGGGAATACCAATGGAAAATCACGAGACAACACCTGCAAACCTAAAGGAAAACATCCCTTTTAAGCTCAAGTCCTAATTCAAGGGGAGGCTACAATCAAGATTGGAGATGGGAGGAACATGACCAAGGTGAAACTACATAAAAGCATTCGAAAATACTCCAAGGCAAAGGTAAAGGCGAAGCACACTAAGTACCGCAACACTTCAAGAAGATTATTACAGCCCGATTGGACCCCAAAATCGGACGCAAGGTGCACTGATCAAACTCACTGGTCTGAAACACAGCTTCAAATTAAACAACTCGAGATACTATCATATTAGAAAGCCTTCCAACTCAAAAGAAACCCGTTCCAAGAAACGATACTCACATTCAATCCTCACCGCAAAAGCGTTTTTGTCAAACCACAACGAAGAGGGGGAAATAATTTACAAGCCTTCCCTGGATACGGACATTACCACATTCTAGTTACCAAGGCAACGGAAATCACCCCAACCCAAAAGCAAAAGCTAGGCTCGTTGGCAGGGAAGCTTTTGCTTAGACGTAGTCAAAGCCAAAGAACTTCTCCTAAGATGTATTCCATTGAGAAGGGTGAATTGTTCACTCTAACTTCGGTTGATGAACTGGTAACGGTTAAACAAACTTTGGATGGACCTCAAGCAAATGAATCGAGGAAACCAATGGAGAAAGAGATCGCATCTATGGAAGCCAATTCAGTGTGGTCGTTGGTTGATTTTCCTACTAACCATAGAAGTATAGGGACAAAGTAGGTTCTGAAATTGAAACTCACTCCTGATGGAAATGTTGAGCGATACAAAGCTCGATTGGTTGCAAAAGGATATACCCAACTCCACGGAGTTGACTTTGATCAGATATACTCACCGACTGTGCGTTATACCACGGTCAGGGCTATCTTGGCCCTGGTTGCTAGCATCGATCTGGAGCTGCACCAAATGGTCTTTAAGACCGCATTCCTTCGCAGGAACTTGGAAGAAGAAATATACATGGAGCAACCGAAGAGTTTTATATCCCCTGGAAACGAACGTAATGTTTGTAAGCTCCATCTATGATCTTAAACAATTGACTCGGCAATGGTACCGCATGTTCCGCGAATAAATCGTTGGCGGCGGATTCGTGAATCTTCACGAATATTCATGCGTGTACACTAAGACCTCTGAGTCGAAGTATGTTATCTTGACGTTATACGTTGATGAATTGCCGCAAACGATGTGAGTTGTTTGAATGAATCAAAGTCCTAGCTGGCATCTGTATTTGAGATGAAAGACATGGGAGAAGCCATGTACATCCGGGGCATTAAGATTGCTAGGGATCGAGCTGCTCATAAACTATGTCTTTCTCAAGAAGCCTATAATAACAAATTGTTGAGAATGTTCAATATTTACGATGCTAAACCAGTGGATACGCAGGTTGTGTTTGGGAGTGAGCTATCGAAGCGTGATGGCCCAAAAGACTAGGCTCAGCGTGAACATATGAGAATTGCAGAGTACCTCAGTATAGTAGGCATTCTGATGTATGCCATGCAATACATTCGTCCAGATATCTGTTACATTGTCTGGTAATAGTGACGTCGACCATGGTGGCGATCAGGATGATCACAAGTCTACCTCAGGAGGAGTGTTTCTCCTTGCGAATGTCGTCATCTCATGGATGAGCAAGAAGCAATCAAGTGTAGCGCTGTCAACGATGGAATACGAATTTGTAGCTCTCTTTAAGAATCCACGGGAAGTTGTCTAAAGAGGTTCTTGAATGCCCTGCTTGACGTCGAGGACATGAGTAAGCCTTTGTGCATTTGCTCTGACAATCAAGCAGCGCTAGGCGCAATTAAGAATCCTACGTATCATAGTAGGTCAAAACACATTGATGTTAAATATAACTATGAGTGTGATAGAAGACAAGTTGATCACAATTGAATACTTGTTTTCTGAGGATATGGTTGCAAACCCATTAACAAAACCTTTGTGCCGGGATTTTTTTTCCGTAAAGCATATTAAAATGCTTGGACTGCGTAGGGTTTTAGAGGCTTGTAATGTGTTAGTAACATTTTTGAAATTTGAATTAATATTTGAATGAAATGAATTAAAATTGATTATATGATCTTACGACGTCATAATGGATAAATTACATCAGATGGACTGTCTATAAACTAGTCGTAGGAGCGTAAAACGTCCAACAACGTAGGAGCGTAAAACGTCCAACAAAATATGTCGAATGTGGACCTTGCCTCGCTACACGGGCACGGTTGTCTTGATGGAGGGGGAACCTCAACCATGTCAGGACCGACTAAGAACCATGGTGTTTCGAAAGATAAACCTAGTCAAGCAAAATGATCATTTGGTTTCGGGGTAACACGGCATGATCATCGTTTTGCGGATCACCATGATGAACTATGTTCGTCAGTCACCACATTCTTGGCTAGATGAGAATCTACGATAGCATTTGACATTTCCCATTCCTGAAAATATGTAAGTTCAGGTTATGCTATCGACGCGCACTTCATACTGCGCGTGCCACGTTCGACCATGGGGTCAGACTCGGTTGTGCAGGTGGAATCTTCCGAGATTCTGATGAGAGCAAAATTGTTCATCTTGAGCGTCTGACTGATTCCGGGTGCTTATTGAAGGAACACCCAAAGTATACTTACAAAAAGAACTCGTATTTAAGGTTGGGCTCAATGTTCGCCTCCAGGCATACGAACGCACTCCCTGAACAAAAAGGCCTAGTGACCACATACTGGAAACCAGTTGAGTTTGACTAAGGGTATGAACAGTGGGGATGGTCATGTACTCCTGTAATTCTTCGAATCTTGTATTCACTAGATGGCAACCAATCAGATATTAGTTGAAGGTTGTGAATACTTGTTCGGATGCCTTGGAGAAATGTTCTTATGGGAATCTAAGCAATTGGAGAATAATAGTTGTCCAGGGATACATCGTGCCACACAAAACAGGTTGATAACATATCTGGAAGCAACATTCCGTGGACGCTACAACACTCTGAACCGATGAGTAGCACAATGTCTGTTGCGTCTGCCGGTCGCACGATAAACTTCGTATGAATAACTCGGAAGCTAGACTTTATCGAAGAATATATGTTGATGCGTTGGTCGACAACATATTAACAGGCACCCTCCCATTCTGGCGAGTGAGAGCTGTTGGAATTTGGTGAATGGGCCGCCATAATAGGAGCCCTTTAATATAAGCCCAGCATCCAATGTGTAATTGGGTAATGTCACATTAAGGATTTTGGGCTAGGCCTAAATCCCAATTGACATGAGAGGCCTAAAATTAGGCCTCCCTAATTCCACATGGCCGGTCGAAACTAGTGTGTTAACACTAGGTGGGTTATGCCCAACTTCTCTATAAATAGAAGTGTTAGATATTTATTGAGGTTAATCACTTTCTCCGTTTTAGTTGAGACTAAAGAAATCCCTTTCCCTTACACCACATAGTTTCGGCCGAACCTGCTATTGAGCAAGGAGGTGCCAAATTGCTTTGAACAATTATCCCGGAGATCAATCCTAGTGACCAATTGAAAAGACGCTTTGTTGTGGAGACCATTTGTATGTAGATTTCTCATTCACAAGAGTTCCTACAGGACCCGTCCGACAGACCGTGAACTCATCGTCACGTTCCTGGGACTACGGAAAGCATTGTAGGTATGTGCGTTCTTTCCGCTGCGTAATTCGTTACATAGCATGTACCTTGTGTTTTTTGTTTCTGTAATGATTGTCCCCTAATTTCCAATAGCTATTACCCTGCATACCCGCAAATAAAAATACCGAGTATATATATATATATATTTTTATCTAAATATATTATTTTGAAGAAACTATATTTTATAAAATTTATCATAAACTGAGATTATATTAATAAATAGCAGTAATATATACATTTATAGTATATACTACATTAGTATTATTATATATTATTATATGACTAGTCACAAACTTTGTTTGATATTTTTTTTTTTTACCATATGTTGATTAGTTTAGGATGTTGGTATATCATAGTCATCTAATTTATAAACAGTAAATTTCAAATGATTACTATTTTATAGTTTTTTTTGCCAAAGGATTATTATTTTATAAAATAATAAATGGTTTACAAACATAATTATTAGAAATTGTTTTCCATGAAAATTTTGTAAAGTATTGCATATCGTTTTACGGTTAATTACTAAAATTTATCTATTAAAACTATACTAATTAGTTGATATATTTAAGTAATATGTGGGTCACATGGACTGAAATAAAAAGAAATTTTTCAATTTCCTCTCAAATCGCCATGAACCCTAGTTCATGAGCCTTTCCTGAGCTTCATCTTCTTCACTGACTCTTATCCCCTTCTACCCATTCGAAGCTTTCCCTTTCCTGACACGCCAAGCTATCCCTTTCCCTGCTCAGCTTTTCACTTCGATTTCCTTCTTCTGGAGCCGGGCCAATCAGCTTACATGCAAAACTGAACGTGACACTCTTCACTAGACACAGTTAACATAGCAATCATTACCTCCGTGCCTGCCATGCCTATCAAAACTCGCCCTGCCACTTTCCCTCTTCACCTTCCTCTTTCTCGCCAAAACAAACTCAGACTGAAGAGAATATTTGTTTGTCTCCCAATTAATTTCTCTTCACCTACCTCGGCTCACATTAAGTTCATGGAGAACCTGAACCTTGTGCTCCTAGGTCGATTCCTTAACTCCAGAAGGCTGAGTGAAGCAACAGTCACAAACTTCGTGGAGAATCAGTGGAGAACTGCGCACGTGTCGGAGATCATCAGGAGAGAAGATAATTCATGGGTTTTATCTTTAGGACGGCTGATGAAGCCAATGAAGTCTTTCAGGATGGCCCCTTTATTATCGAAGGTAATCTCCTTGCATTTGCCAGACCAACCATTGAAAATCCATTCCCTAAAGTTGATTTTACAAGGGTTCCGACTTGGATTGAGCTCCGGGAAATTCCACATATGCTAATGGAGAAGGAGTATGTAGAGTTATTAGCTTCTGCAGTTGGAGAAGTCATCAAATCGGAGTTGCATGCAACTCACCTGTGGCTCACCACACACCCTAGGGTTTTGGAATACATCAATTACCAAAATCCCGTCCTTCCATCGATTGGTGTCTCTACGTGAACAGACGAAGCTGAAGTGTTCATTTCCTATAAACCGAGCTTACCATGTAAAGATGTGGAAGATTTGGTCACACCCTAGGCCATTGCAGAGTTGCGGATGAGATTGTGATTAGGGACCTCAACACTATGTTCCTCCGCCTGACTGACAGGGCAGGTGTAGCTCCTGTATCTGACGCCACTCATGATCTCTACACCTTCAGAAATAGAGGGTATGGTCTCTTAATGAATTGGATTCCTTACAACGCATATTAAAGGAGAAACACACCAACTCTGGGAGGAACAAGGGTGTTTCCACAGAGAAGACATGAGGAAGGCTCTTCCAGACATGCAGAGTCAAATGGTCATGCCCATCCATCTGAACAAGCTGCGAGAATCACTCTCTCAGTTGCACGTCATAGAGCTTCTGCAAATATGGAGCCAAGGAGAGCAGTGACAATGACTTCACCACCTTCCACAGAAATAGCACCAGCTAACTTCACGATTAGCTTGACCTCAACTGAGCAAACTGAGACAGACACTCCAGTGCAAGCTACCTCTTCTCCAACCTCGGTGTTTCCCTATCCTTTCTCTTCTCAAAGGGCACTGACTGAATAGTCACCAGCACACCACGTTGCGCCTCAGCATTCAAGCTCTCATCACCCTTTACCTTACCCTTATCCCCACCCTTTTCAACCACCACTATATTCACAGATGACCCAACAACAGTTGCATAATCCCTCCCCTCCAATGGTAGCTTCCCATGCAATTGTAAACTCACATGCAATGTACTTTCATGGCTTCCCCCCAATGGCCTTCTATTGTCCGTGGCCCCTAGCTTGAATCCCACCTGTTCACACACCCTCACCAATTCCTCAGTCTTCTTCGGATAACTTTCAGTCTTACACCAATTCCCAGAGCCAATCTATGTACCAGAACTTTCCACTAGGATTCCATCTGCCAGCTCCAGTAACCAGCGCCTCACCATCATTACGACAGCCAAGTGTTAACCTCTCTCAGGGTCAATCACAAGCTCAGCCCACAATTCCTTGCCCCACAAGTTATCCCTTATTCCCAGCGAGAAGAGGCCCCCCTAGTTCAAGATTGACGCCATCACCCTTAACTCCTATTAATAATCAATCTCAGGCGATGAGCAATGAAACGGTGGATGTTTTCATGGATGACACAACTTTGGCTGAACAGTTAGTGTTAATGGAACAATTCCATCTTCAAGAGAATACACCCATCTCAAGTCAACCTGCCACTGCTCCCCCTTTGAGCTCTCATGCCTTTACGCCACTGGTTCAAGCCACCTTTCAAGGAACAGGCACTCCTTTAACTGCACCTCAGGACACTGAACCCGTACATCATAGACCGGGGAAGGAACCAATGACTATCCCGGAGTCGAGTCGCTCTCCAAGGAGGGTGTGGACCCGTATGACATTTCAGTCAAGTGCTTTCCACTTACAATTCTTGGAACTCGACAAAGGCAGGAGGAAGAAGATGAGCAAGTTTTTTTAAGGAGACTGCGACCAATAATGACACAAGAGGAAGGTCAATCCCAAGCAGCTTCCTCTAATTCAAGAGCTAGAGTCTCTCATGCTGGCACAGATCAAGGTTTTGATGAGGTATCTTTGATGTTTGTTCTTGGCATGCTGGATTTTACTCCTTGTTTTATTATACCATTACCAATATTGACCGAACTGCAGAGGTGTCCATGGGACACTCTCTGCTCCCATTATGATAACCTTAGCCTGGAATTGTCAAGGCATTCGCAGAGCCTTGACAATTCAACATTTGAGACGCATCATTGCTACGTGGAGGTCTCAACTGATTTTCTTATCTGAAATTAAGAGCAACATGAATAAGCTAGAAAAAAACCTTAGCTAAACTAGGTTACACAGATTCCCTAGCTTACCCACATGAAGATACTAGAGGAGGACTTATCTTGGCTTGGAAACATGTTTTCCAAATTGATAACTTGCTTATTCATAGGAATTTCATTCATGCACAAATTAAGGAAGCTCCCTCTTCTGTGCCCTGGATTGGAAGCATGATATATGCCCCCAGTAAATACCTTAGGAGACAAACTTTCTGGCTTGAGTTGCGTTCTCTTAACATCTCCCCAAACTCTCCCTGGCTCCTTCTTGGAGACTTCAATGATGTATGGTCTCAAATTGAGAAATATGGTGGTAACCCCCTTTCAGCAGATCATCTGATTCAGGTTCATGCTTTGTCAGATTAATTAAACCTTTTAGACATTGGTGCTCAGGGATCGTCATTTACTTGGTCTAATAGAAGATCACCAGCAAATCTTATCTTTGAAAGATTGGACAGAGCTTTTGTAACCACGGGATTGCTCCACCTTTTCCCTAATGCCATCCTTTATAACCTGGCTAGGCTTGGCTCTGATCACTGTCCTCTCATTCTGAATACCTTGCCTCATTATTCTTCCAAGCCCAGACATCCTTTTAGATTTGAAAATATGTGGCTTTCTCATCCGGACTTTCAGAACACTCTTTCCAACTCATGGAACAAACCCTCTTCCTGGTCTCCACAATACACTCTTCACCTCAAGTTAACACGTCTTGGTCGAGATCTTAAAGAGTGGAATAAGCTAGTTTTTGGGAACATTCAGACAAGAATTTCATAAACTCTTTTAACCCTCCAACATTATCAAGAGAATCCTTTCCTAATCACTGAAGAATCGTCCATGGAAGCTCAACTGCATGATCTTTACCAGCAAGAAGAAACTCTATGGCGACAAAAATCTAGGGAACAATGGCTGGTTCTAGGAGACAGAAATACAAAGTTCTTTCATGCTAAAACCATAGCTAGGCGCCATACCAATAAGCTTTGCAGGACTCTTAATCAGAATGGTGAATGACTTACTCAACCTCGGGACATCTCAAACCACATAACAGATTACTTCACTCTCCTCTACAATGCTATTCCTCAACCTCCTGTCTATTCCTTACTCCAAGTCATCCAACCACCTGTTACCAATCTTCAGTCTTTGGGGGATCCTATATTGAACTCTGAAATTTTTCAAGCCCTAAAAGATTTAAATCCTAACAAGTCCCCTAGGCCACATGGTTTTCCTCCTGGTTTCTTTCAAAAACAATGGAACATCCTCTCTTCAGATACTCTTGCTGCAATTCATTCATTCTTCCAGACGGGCCATCTGTTAAAACACCTTAACAAAACTTTTTTGGTCTTGATACCAAAAACTTCACAGCCCCAATCCTTACAGCAATGGAGGTCAATAAGTCTTTGGACTTCAGCCTACAAAATCATCTCAAAAGTTCTTTCAAACAGATTGAAAGAAGTGCTCCCTGAAATCATCTCCCCCTTTCAGAGTGCCTTTGTCAAAGGCGGACTCATCTCAGACAATACTCTTCTAGCTCAAGAAATTCTTCATGTTATTAGGAAAAGAAGGAGGGGAAAAAAGGGCTAATGGCTCTCAAATTTGATATGAGCAAAGATTTTGATCGTATTGAGTGGTCCTTTCTGGAAGCAACAATGCCTAGGCTAGGCTTCCCCACATTATTTGTTGCTTGGATCATGGAATGTGTCACCTCCTCCACATTGTGTATCCTTATCAATGGAACACCTTCTCTTTCCGTTACTCCATCAAGATGTTTGAGACAAGGGGATCCTCTATCCCTCTTTCTCTTTATACTCTGTACTGAAGTCTGATCTAGGAACCTCACAAACCACCAAGCAACTGGTCTCATTAGTGGAATCAAACCTGGCATTACCTGTCCTCCTATCACTTATCTTCTCTTTGCAGATGATAGCTTTCTCTTTCTAGAGGCAAGCTATCAAAATGTAAACTCACTCCAAAACCTTCTTCTTCTTTATGAACAGCAATCTGGTCAACAGGTAAACTTTCTCAAGTCTAGTATCTTGTTCAGTCTCAACACTCCCACTATCACACGGGATTCTATACTTCACTCGATGAGAGTTAATAAAATGCGGGACTCAGACCTCTATCTGGGGCTTCCATTTAACTGGATCAAACAAAAGCTGCAAATAGGAAATTAACTATTGGAGTGTATCTCAAAGAGAATAGAGGGTTGGATGGGGCGTCTTCTAAATGCCTCTGGTAAATAGATCTTGATCAAATCCACGGCTTCCTCTATTCCCACCTACACCATGTTTGCATCAAACTCCCCATTCACTTCCACAATAGACTGGAAACAATCTTAAGGAGGTTTTGGTGGCAATCTAATCCTGACAAAAGAGGTATCCCTTGGATTGCGTGGCATAAACTTTATAAGAGCAAGTCCTTAGGTGGATTAGGTTTCAAAAATTTAAAACATCAGAATGATGCTTTATTGCTAAAGCAAATCTGGCGGTTTTTAACTTCTACAGATTCTTTTTGGGCTCACTGTCTTAGACTCAAATATCTTTCACATGATTCTTTCTTTACTTGCAAGGCAAGACAGTATCATAGCTCAGTTTGGAGAACTCTTGTTAACTTAAGACCCCTATTTCTACTGGTTATAAGATGGTTTGTGGGAGATGGCCATAATTTTGTTTCTGGACGGACCCTTGGGTCCCCAATTTCCCATCCCTAACTGAGTAGGCAAACCTTGATTTTTCTGTGCTTCAAACAAAGGTCCATGAGTCTATTGATCATCAAACCTCTACCTGGAATATCCCTCTTATGCAAACAACACTTTACCATGTTATGGTGGACTCCATTGTTAAGATTAATTTCCCAATCTTCCCCACAGATGATACTCTCTTCTGGCATCCAAACCCTTCGAGTCTTTTCACAGTTATGTCATGCTACTATTTGCTCTCTTCTTTGGAGCAAAGTTCAAAATATGGTTCAACCTCCGCACTCCCTATGATTGCTAATTTTAATTTCTGGAACAAATTTTAGTCATCAGAGCTTATCCCCAAGATTAAAATGTTCGTCTGGAAGGGGTGTTCTGGAGGTTTAGTTCTGGGAGCTAATCTCCAACGACGTATTCCCACCTTCAACCCAACTTGTCCTTTCTATGGAAATTTTCCAGAAACATGGAATCATCTCATGTGGAAATGTGAATTTTCTCGTCATATATGGTTTGCCTCTAGTTTTGCAGTCAGAAGTGAATGTTTGCCTATTGCAACAGCCCAGGAATGGTTAGCAGTTGATACTTCAGAAGACCCAATGATGAAGACTCTTCCATGAAAGTGCTTAATTGTGTGGTTTATTTGACTAGTGAGGAATCAAGTGGTGTTCCAAGCGAAATTGCCCTGTATCGAAATTGTTATGGATTCTCTTAATAAGCTTTGTAACGATAACATTTATGCTTTTGTAACTCGAACAGGATCTTCCACACCTGGGAGACAACTTCCTCGACAGAAAATAGAGAGATGGGGACAAGCACAACAGCCTCATACATGGACATTGATCACTGATTGTGCATATGAAGCTGTTGAAGGAGTAGTCTCAGTAGCTGCCTTACTCTATAACTCTTTTGATCATCTTTATTCTGTTTCTATGAATGTTATGTATGGATCTTCTCCGCTTTTGGCTGAAAGCACTGCGTGCAGAGTTGCTCTCTTACCGGCCTTTCCATTCAGGAATGAATCTATCTTACTCAAGACAGATTCAACTCTCCTTGTTAAGGCAATTAAGGGATCCTCTGCACATGATGCTGAACTGTTTAGTGTTCTTAGTGACTTCAAAACACTTTGTTCTCTGTTTCCTATGTTAGTTATTGTTAAAGTTCCTAGATTTGGGGTTAGATCGGGACATCTTCTAGCTAGATTTGCTCTTAGTACTCAGACTTCTAGCATTTGGTTGAGATATTTTCCCGACCATTTGCCTGCTTTGTAATCAAATTTGATTTCTAATATATTGCTACTTTTCAACAAAAAAAAAAATAGTTGATATATTTTATTTATTTATAGATATTTACTTTGTTAATAATAACATGGGAAAATGTTAATTTATGAAATTTTTTTTCTTAAAACATTATATTATAATTAAAGCCAAAATTACGAAGTTTAGAAGGTATATTATAAGAATATATACAACATATAATACTATAAATCCATTCCTACAATTATATAAAATATAATTAGAGGTATATACATGGATTACTAAACTTATCTATTCATTTACTAAAATCTAGTTATTAAATCTTACATAATGACGACCTACGAATCTTCCGTAAACAAACTATATTGATAATAAATTTAAATACAAACTTTTAATTATTTGTTCTTTATTTTACGTAGAGACTAAAATAGGAGATAATTTTTTTATCGATTTGCAGTCAATCAATATACTGTATCTAAATTTATAGAGCTCTAATTAAATGGTTTATAGGTCTTTTAGTATCCTATATTTGCTCACTTTTGGATTTTGGTACCACGTGTTTGATCTTGCCTATTTTTGGTATCATACGTTTGCCAATTGTATACTTTTCGTTCGACCGTTAGTTGACCGTTAGAGTTAACCGTTAAATAGTCACATGACTTGCACATGCCTAGCCCCAAATTTTTATTTTTTTTGTCATAACTTTTTATTTAAGGGCCAAATTGAAAAAAATAAAAATTTAGGACAAAAATTTGAGTACTAAACAGAACAAAATCAAAATTGGGGGCTAGGCATGTGCAAGTCACATGACTATTTAACGATCAACTCTCACGGTCAACTAACGGTCGGACCAAAAGTATACAATTGGCAAACGTGTGGTACCAAAAATATGCAAAATCAAACATGTAGTACTAAAAGCCAAAAGTTGACAAACATAGGGTACCAAAAGACATATAAACCCCTAATTAAATTAGGAAACGCTGACGGGACAAAACGCCTACATATTAGCCAAAGTGACTCTCAGCAGACGAATTAATATACTATTATAGATTATAGATATAATAGATATAATAGATTGATGGGATAATTACTAATAAACTATATGATGTTTGCCCTGTGTTGAAACTTGGTGTTGGAAGTTTAAATGTTAAAATGGACCGTCCTAGGTTTCATTTTTGTGGAAATGGTTCCCCCGAGCGTCTTTTTATCTCCTTTCAATTATTTTCATCAACCCACTCATAACCATCAGTCTTTACTTTTCACAAAATCGTCAAATTTAACCTAAAAGTTGAGCATCCAAAATAAAATGTTTCCACGAGACTGATGATGAGCGATTTCCAGCGATAACTGAGCGAGATTTACTTGCGCGGATGAGACCACCTTTAGGTAACGGCCCCGACAAAGTGACGAGAAGAGAGCGTGCATGAGAGCTTGAATTTGATAGTCGTTTTCGTCGGGAATGGCTTCTCTAAAGTAATCACACCGAAACACCAAATTTTAACTAAAATAAACCCGAGACATTCAATTTAAACGCAGACACAAAATTTCTACATGGAGCAAATTTGATAGAGTTTAATAGTAATTAACTCGGATAGATAATATAGGTATGGTTCATCCACAGAAAGAGAAAATATAAATGATATGGATACAGATTAGGATTTCACATGCATGCAACGCTTTTGAAATGCTGAGATCAGAGTGATTACGTTTCTTGTTGTCCTTGATTGAGTCAGCTCCATGCTGTTGCTCACTCAGAAGAGTATTTTCCAATAGTTTATTTAGAGGTATAGTGGAGGCAAAGGGTGGATTAAAAAATTATCCCTTCAATTATATAACTTGAGTGCCGCATATAAACTACTAGTACATATGCTCCTTCTAGGACCTGTATCTATACTATGAGGTTTAGATGCATCCACTGTCTTATGTAGTCAATGTTTCCTGTTTGAAAAAAAAAATAAAAAAAAAAGGAGACTCGCTGAGGCAAAATGTTGTGCCCAGTCAGGCCGTAGAGTTCCACTCTCGGAAAAAAAAAAAAAAAAAAAAAAAAAAGTAGTCCATACTTTCACCCTTACAGTACTTACGTTCATATTTAGGACATCCATGAATGGGTCAATACCTCTATCCACATCCATGATCACAACACGTTTGCACTCGCATCTATATACATGCTTATGTCTATGTGCGTGTTAGCGTAGACCTTTTCACGTTCACATGTCTTCAACACTTGGACATTTATAATTGCCATGTGTTCATGGTTACGTCCATGTACACACCCAATACACTCATACACATGTATATGACTGCATTACGTTGGTAACCCCGACGCTCGCACACGCGCGCACTCGACGCTCGCAAATTCATGCCTACGATTGCAACACGTTTATACTTGATCCCGTACTTGTGTTTTTACTTGCATATATGCTAATGCACACATTCATTTCCATGATATATCATTTTACCACCCATGTTAGTATTCCCATGTTCATTTCTCATCCATCCCATACTTATAAATTTTCCACACGTGATTAGTATATTTTTCACATATAGAATTACCTCGTATGTACATACTGACATGAATCAGATTCTCATTTATCTATTATCATGATTCCGTCATTAACCTTTCCTAACTCAGGTTTTTAGACATAGAGATAGGAAAACATGATTTTCGACATACCCGCATTTTTCGGATACCTGTCTGAACATATACATGTCTATGCTAATATCTGTATTTTACTTGTCCCGAGAAACAAGAATAAAGCGCGGTGATACGCTTACAGACGTACGATGGATTTGACAAGACGTAAAATCACGGGATTGAATTGAGCGTGTCATTCTACAGTAAAATATAGTCAATTAAGGGTTAAGCCATTGGTTGACTTGGGGGCACGTGATGGATATACACTCAATTTAGACCCGTTTTCATTTGGATTGTATTATTTTTATATCTCCTAGGAGAGATCGAACCTGGCTGGTCCAACCCCGGAGGTCCCGAAATCCTTCCGACGTATAGTATTCCCGCCCAAGGGGTGTACGCGACGTCCGGAACACTGTCATCTAAACCGTCCCTCGCGGCGACCCGACCACACTTTGCACTTCCGACACTTAGAAAATATCACGAACCTTCCCATGCTTGCCAAGGGCTTAATCCCTTTATCACTTATTAACTGAGCTCGTTTAGGAGTTAACGGTGTCATTAACCACCTTATTCTCCTTTGAGTCTATATATAGAACTCCACCTTTTTTCATTTACTAAGTTGATATCCCTTGAAAGATTTGAGCTTTGCCTTCACTCTACGTTGTCTCTCTAAACACTGTACTAATTTAGGCATCGGAGAGGGTAAATCGAGTACCACCCCCTCTTGTGGTCTCGATGTTACCCCTTTTGCAGGTGCTAGGAGGAGCGCGCACGGAATGCATACGAACGACGAGATGTATGAACAACTATATGTAAGGACACCCAAACACTTAGTCACTTTAAGGTCTTGCAAACTTCCGACAGTACGACACTTTGACGGTCCGACAGTCCGACACTTTGATGGTCCGATAGTCCGACACTCCGACAATCCGACACTCGTCACCCCGACAGTCTAGCAGTTCGACCATCCAACAGTCCGACGGTCCGAAACTCTGACAGTCTGATAATCCGACAGTCCAACTCTCCGGTTGTCCGACAGTCTGACACTTTGACACACGACGACCCGAAGTACAAGCTACCCAATATCCATAAGGATCCGACGTTAGTGGTCGAACCCGACAAGCATTTCAAAGGAATCGGATCCCGAAGGAAGGAATTTCACCCGTAAGATTGTTATTCAGATCGACACCCCGTTAACCCGATACACACGTCTTAACATTTACGGTCTATAAACTAGTCGTTGGAGGGACAACCTCCAAAATAAAATAATATCGAATGTGGGCCAAGCCTCGTCACACAGGCTCGACCGTCTTGACGGAGAGGGGGACCTCTACCATATCAAGATTGGTTAACAACCACGATGGCTAACCTGGTTAAATTGAACGATCATTTGGTTACGGAGTAACACGACATGATCTAAGTTTAGCAAATCGCCGTAACGACACATTTTGGGCCAGATGAAAAATCTGCGACAACATATGACATTTCCCACTCCTGACTAAATTTCATGTTATGCTATCGAAAGACCCACGGGTTTGGCTTCTTCGAGATTGAACCTTCTCAACAATTTGTCGACGTAGACTTATTGAGAAAGACATAGTTTACAAGCAGCCTGATCCTTAGCAATTTTAATAGCTAGGATGTACGTGGCTTCTCCCATGTCCTTCATCTCGAATACAGACGCCAACCAGGACTTTGATTCAATCAAATAACTAAAGTCGTTCGCGACAATGATTATGTCATCAATATATAATATCAAGATAACGTACTTCGACTAAGAGGTCTTTGTGTACACGTAGGGATCCTCGTGAATATTCACGAATCCGTTGCGAACGATTTTCTCGTGGAACTTGCGGTACCATTGTCGAGACGATTGTTTAAGACCGTAGATCAATCTTTGGAGTTTACAACTTTAAGTTCATTACCAGTGGTTATGAAACCCTATGGTTGCTCCATGTAGATCTCTTCCTCCAAGATTCCATGAAAAAATGCAGTCTTAACATCCATGTAGTGCAGCTCCAGATCGAGGCTAGCAAGCAGGGCCAAAATGGCCTGAACTGTGGTGTAACGCACAGTCGATGAGTATGTCTCATCAAAGTCCACTTCGTGGAGTGTAGGATTACGGGGTTAAATATTACGGAAACAAAACCCTAGATACGTGCATGGGAACTAATACACCGCGGAAGATAGTGCACATACCTACAATGTTTCCTGTAGTCCCAAGATCACTGAGGGAGTTCTTGATCCGCCAGACGGTTCCCGTAGAAGTTCTTGTTAAGTAGGCCATACGCGGATTATGCTCCACAACAAAGCCTCTATAGATTCTTCATCGGGATAGATCACCAGAGTAAATTGTTTGACACAATTTGGAACCTCCTAGAGAGGGAAGTTTTTCGGCCGAACCACTTGGTATATAAGGATGAGGGATTTCTTTTAATCTCACCACAAATGAATAGAGGATTAGTACTAAATAAATCCCATAGCACTCCCTATTTATAGAAGGAGCAAAGTGGACAAGAGTTCACTTTGCCCTCCTATAATTCGGCCGGCCACATTAAGCTAGGGAGGCCCAATTATGGGCCTCTCATGTCAATTGGGATTTTAGGCCTAGCCCAAAATCCCTAATGTGACATAACCCAATTGTTTAGATTATATAGGCTTATATTAATGGGCTCTTAATTACGGCGGCCGCGGAATGGGAGGATGCCTATTAATATGTTGTCGAACAACACATCAAAAATTGTCTTCCATCCAGCCCTGCTTCAAAATAGTTCATACGAGGTTTGCCGTGCGACCGACATATATGATGGGCATCGTGCTACTCATCTAATAGGAGTGTTGTAGCACCCGCGGAACGTTGATTCCCATCTTTAATCAACCTGTTAAAACAATAATGTACCGCGCTATATCCTAGGTCAACTTTCATTCTCAAATTGCCAAGTTTTCATATAGAAATACTTCTTCAGGGCATCCGTACAAGTATTCACAACCTTTAACTAATATCAGGCTGGTGGTAGTGAATACAAGATTCGGAGACTTACATGTGTACTTGACCATCCCCATCGCTCATACCCTTAGTCAAACTCAACCGGTTTCCGAAGACGTGGTCACTTGGCCTTTTTGTTCGGCACTACGCTCGTACGCCGGGAAGCGAACATTGAGCTTGAACATAGGTATGAGTTCTAAGTCTGTGAGGATACTTTGGATGCTTCTTCATATAGTATCCGGGATCAGTCACACGCTCAAGGTAAAGATGTTTGTGCCCATCCGAATCTTGTGGATTATTTCTATTACAACCGAGCCTAACCCCTTGGTAGAACATGGCAGGCGCAGTATGAAGCACGCATCGATAGCAGAACCTGATGTTAATTAGGAGTAGGAAATGTCATATGCTATCGCTTATTTTTCATCTGGCCCAGAAGGTGGTTATGCGAAGAACAAAACCCGTCATGGCGATTTGCAAAACTTAGATCACGTCGTGTTACCCCGAAACCAAATGATCATTTTTGTTAACCAGGTTTCCCACCGTGGGTTTTAGCCGTTATTTATATGGTAGAGGTCCCCCTATCCGTGAAGACGACCGAGGCTGTGTGACGAGGCTTGGTCCACATTCAACATTATTTTAATTAGGAGTTTCTCCTTCGTACGACTAGTTTATAGACCGTAAAAATCCGATGTAATTCAAACACTATGACGTCGTAAAATCATAAACTCAAATTGAAATTTATTTCATTCAAATATTACTGTAAATCACAAAATGTTATCATCATAATACATACCACTTAAACCTTACGTTGTCCCAACATGTTTTTCGAAAACATCCCAGCGTAAATGTTTGGTTAATGGATCCATCATCATACCTCAGTGGACAAGTATTCCAATGTGATTAATTTGTCCTCAACAATATTCTTAACATAATTTTTTTTTATATCAATGTGTTTCGTCGTGTTAAGGTACTTAGGATTCTTATCTGCCGCAATTGCTGCTTGACTCTATGAGTATACCTTTACAGGCTTACTCCCGTCCTCGACGCCCAGAATGCAATTAAGAGCCTTTTAAGACAGACTGCTTCATGTGCGTTCTTAGAGAGGGCCACGAATTCGGATTCCATCGTAGACAGCGCGACATAGGATTGCTTCTTGCTCATCCATGAAATGACGGCATTAGCAAGGAGAAATACTCCTCATGAGGTGGACTTACGATCATCAGGGTCGCCACCGTGGTCGGGGTCACTAAGTCCTATCAATTCAAGTTTTCCACCCTCATAGCACAATCCATAGTCGGTGGTACATTTCAGGTATCGAATAATTCGTCAATTAGATGTTGATGTCCGGGGTCTGACAGTAATCGTGCTACTAGGCCCACAGCCTAACAGATGTCTGGACGAGTGCATTGCATGGCATACATCAAGCTGCCAGTAGATGCACTTTTCATCTATTCACGCTCTACCAGGTTTTTCAGGCCGTCACGTTTCGTCAACGCGCACCTAAACACTACCGGCGTATTCACGGGTTTGGCATCTTGCAATCTAAACCTTTGACTACGTCTAGGTTCGTTAGTCCAATCTTGAACTTGAACAATGCTCCCACTAAGAATAATGCTATTTATCGTGGAAATACTCCAACTTGGAACCAGAGCGTATCCTGAACCATCACTAACAACTTATCTTGGACGACCTCATGGTCTCGGGATTCCACCTCCGAGATGAATTCAACGGTCACTAGGACCATGAACCAAGGTGGTAGTATCAGTCCCACTGTTACCGGCAGGTAGTTGAGGTATTATTGGATTTTCATCCATCAATTCAGGAATGTGATTATCAGGTTCGACTTGATTCGCATCTGCAGCAACAGTGATCTTAGTGGTTGGATTGACTCCTCCCACTGAAAATTTCTCCATTGTCATTTACCATGTCGTTCACTTGTGTTACTACCTCAAATATCCCACTCGAAGTAAGTGTGACCTTATCATCTTCATCTAGTTATAGTTCAATCAATACTTCGATCGTTTTGATGTTGCAAAGCAATGGAAAATTCGTCCTTGAAGGTGAAAGTCAGCATCACATCATCCTTGAAGGTGATCGGAAGTAGAGCTAAAGACTCGTGTTTCATACTATGTACTCAAAGTGCATGTTTTGAAATAATGCTCCGCCAATCTTTATCGTTAGAGGTATATAACTGGATAGTCATTTGTCAGACATATATTTTTTCATTGCATACTCAATTTCAGAGGTTTCGTCCACCTTAGAACTGTGCATTAGGTTTTCACCTTGTGAAACTATTGATTCTTTACGAGATTGTGGTAGCTTTTGAAGCATACTTCTTCTCGATTTATAAGGAATCAATGAGTAAAACCCGAAATGGGTCTCAGTTGCAAGTAAAAATTTATATCAAGCATTAAATCAGAAACACACTTCGTATTAAATTTTAACATTGAATTGATGTATTCCATCTATCGAGGAACTTAGGGCGTGACACGCGTATCACCAGATTTTAACCGTGGTGAAATCGTTTTGTTTCCAAATTTCAGTTTAATCGGTTTCGCACATGTTCATCATTACAATTTTAATATTTCATGGAGTACTAACAAATAAGGAATATTATGAGTTTTATTCTAAGTTTGAGATTGATGGGGTATTGATGAATCAGAATATGTGTGTGTGATTTCAATGTGTGGACTTGAGAATATGGACTATGATTTCGACACAACTCCAAATAATTGGTATTGGTATCAACCCTTTGACCGGGTCGATAAATTGATAAATAGATTGTATTTCAAATTGAATTGACTTCAATAACAATAATTTTATTCAATAACCCAATGCTCACCATATGCCAATTTGAGTGACAACGAAAGTTAAATGACATCAACAAGGGTCTTGTAAAGCAATAACAAAGAGAAATCCCATCTAGAATCTGCAAGCCATGTCGAATACCACACCTGAATAGAATCACGAATGAATCAGATCAGACGATTTGTGTTGCATAAAACATTTTACGATTTTATATACATGGCAAACGAGGCATACCTGAGACGCACTTGAATCAATGGTAACTTGACCTACCGTATTTTTGTTTGAGCCTTTTATTGCCCGATTTTAGAGCTTTGCGCATATGAGTGAAGGGGTCCTCCACCTCTCGATCGATCTGATTAGATGCTTGAAGCCATTATCATCGAAAAACCACGATAAATAAAATTTCGTCATGATAGGATAAATCCTTTCCTATGCCTCTTTCTCGCCGTCAGGGGTATGGTTTATCATAATGCTAGTGTCCATGCGTAGAGTAACATCATATTCCAGAATGAGTTCTCTAGCTTCTGCCGCATATCTATCGCCGAAGCGAAGGTGCAATGTACACCGAAGGTGTAATGCACTGATATTCATGAATTGTTCCGCAAATTCTGTAGTCAAGGTTAAAAAGATCAACCCTGCTGCTTTCTGGTCCTTGAGAGACCTTTCGTCGTCTAGGGAGAGTGGATTACCATTTTCTTCTGTCATCATCCTATCTCCATGTGGATTCAAATAATCCTCAACTTCTACCGCAGAGAGGATCTTCCACACATATTCTCTCCATTCATCATACCTCATTCCATCTAGATCGCAAGGAACATAAAATTGCACTCTATCTGCCATCTATACTTAAGCACACATCGATAATTATGTAAAAATCAGGGAGACAATAACATTTTGGAAAAATAATTGCATACATCGGATATCTATGAGACAGAAGGCAACAAATAATGATTCCTCAGACATCTAACCTAACCGACCGAAAGTAAACCGAGGGAATCGGGGTCGTGAAAAAGTTCACATTACCGATGTCTTCTTTCTAATAAATCGGTCTTTTAAAAGGTTTAATCGATTTCACCGGAACGAGAGGTTTTAAAACACCTTATATTGGCTTTCCCAAGGCCCTTTTTTTAAAACTTTTCGAGGATTTCAAGTTTACACATACACTTCTACTACACAAGTAAATTATCATGCACACGTCACATCCATGAAACAAACCACTCATCATGCATACGCGTCGTGCGTCTAATAATCCGAGGAACTCATTCTAGCATATATAATTATACTTCCTAAGTAAATTATCACATGCTTGTACATCCTCCACATTCATGCATACGCATCATACGTTATCACACTGTTAGCATTTGGACAATGAGCCGCCGTAATTGGGAGCACATTAATAAAGTCCATGTACCTAAGAAATTAGGTAATGTCATAATAGAGATTTTGGGCTAGGCCTAAAATCTCAATTGACATGGGAGGCCCAAAATTGGGCCTCCCTATACACATGGCCGACCGACTTATGCTAGGGGCAAAGTGGACTTTTGTCCACTTTGCTCCTCTTATAAATAGGGAGTCCTATGAGGTTTTATAGAGATTATTACGCTCTTCCTAAGTGGTGAGATGAAAATAAAAGTCTCCTCCCTATATTCCTAAGGTTTCGGCTGAAACGTACTACCACCAGGGAGGTTCCAAATTGTGTCGAGCAATTTACTCCAAGTAGATCCATCCCGCCAAGAATTGACTGAGGCTTTGCTGTGAGGCATAATCTGCGTAGAGCTTCTCTAACAGGAACCTTTATGGGGAACCGTCCGGCAGATCCAGAACTCCCCTCAACGATCCTGGGCTACAGGAAACATTATAGGTATGTACATCATATTCTGTTGCGTATTAGTTACCATGCACGTATCTAGGGTTTTGTTTCCGTAGTATTAATCCACTAAATCCAACAGTGGTATCAGAGCGTGTGTTAGGGAGTTCGTGTTTTTGATAAAATTGATGTTCTTGGTTTTCCTTGATGTTGGTCAAAACATTTAAGAAGTTTTAAATTTTTTATTTTTGTGGTAAAATTTCGGAACTGGCCATGGTTCATCATGATGTTCATAAGAAGAGTTTGATGTTCACTATCTTAAAGAAAAACAAGACTTTTATCAAATTTAAACTTTGGTTTCTTGATCTTTGAAAGATTTGATGTTGAAATTTGACAACTTGCCCTAGTTTTGGTGTTTTTCGGCCGAACCTACACAATAGGTGTTCAAGGTGTAATTTTTAATTTCTTAATCCACAAGTAAAACTAAAAATACCGAAAATATTGAACAAAATTTTTAAATATTTCGGCCGAAATATTTTAATCTTAAGGATAAGTTCAAAATTAGGGCTAGGTTCACAAGATAATTGTGAATAAAAACTATCAATGTATCTAGCACAATTTTAGGGATCTAGATATTATTGAAAATTTAGTTGCCTAAAAGATTTAGAAAGTATATATATTATTGATGAAATATATATCCCTAATATTGAATATTGACAATAATATATTTTCCATATATATATGTTTGCCGACATATACTATTAGATATCTGTCCAATTCGGGTTCGTATTTACATTTTGGGACTCGTAAAATATCCCAAAAACCCTTTTTACAAGACACCTAAGTCTAAAAACGGTCCGGGATACGCGTAATTCCCGGGCCGTTGGACTTCCAGATTGCCCTAAGGCGATCCGGAGGTCCGGATTGCTAATTGCAATCCGGACCCGTCCCTGATTGATAAAACAATCCGGGTAGGTCCGGATTACCGTTTTTACCTCGTACGCTCACCCCGATAAAATTGCCAAGTGCGGAAGTCGGTGCATACATAGTCGGCCTCGATGACGGTATACGTCTTCCTTACATACCGACGTCAGATAATTCAAAACTGGGCATGATCCTTAGCTTCCCTATAAATAGGGGGCCTAGGTCTCTCATTTGGACAATTCCCGGACTTTTGGACTTGAAATGCTCTGACTTCTCTCTAAGGCTTTCTCTCTCTAAAAGTGCTAACTTGAGCGTCGGAGTGGGCCCAACAGGCATCCCCCCCCCCCACGCTGGTTACTGCCCTTCGTGTAGGACCCGAAGATCGAGAGTCCAAAGTTGAGGATCGAAGTCCAGCTCGGTGATTGTGTATTAAGGATTGCGGCGTTCCCGTCCTTATACATATATCTCGAGCCCGATCGTGAAGGAAGAAGTCTGTTCGTGAAAAGCAAAAGCCCGAAGCAGCCTAAGTGGTGAAGCGAACCCAACATTTGGCGCCGTCTGAAGTGATTCGAACAAAAAGCCATGTTGCTAGCCACGATAAGAAAAAAACCAAAAAAGACGGGTGCAGGCAAGCCAAAGCCAACGAAAATCCAACCAGGACGCTCTCGCATGGCAAATACGAGATCCATCACTTCAACCATACTATCCACAAATGTGCACGTGATTCATGGAGGCTTTGGAGCTGGAGGAGAGACGTCGTATGAGCGAGAAATATATGCTACCCACACAAAACGCATATGCCAAGATGCAGACATAAAGGATACAATCATGATAGATGTTGACGAAGAGGATGATCGTGTGGAAGACGTCATTGGCTTCTCGTCAAAAGATAAAATCCACATTGTACTCTCGCACACCGACGCATTGGTTATAACTATGACAATTGATGGCATGGACATTAAGCGCATTATGGTAGATAGTGGATGTTCGCCAAACATCATTAAAAAGGCTATCATTTTAGCCCTGGGGAGAAAGAAACTAGTCAAAAGAATGGACTCACCCTTGGTGGGATTCATGGGAGATGTAAGCTACCCGTTGGGATTCATAACTCTACCAGTCCACATGGGAGAAGGAAAGCAACAGCTCCAGATAGACGTACCATTCATGATCGTAGAGAAGCTTGACGCATATAATGGAATCTTGGGATACACCACCATGAACAAATGGGGTATGATAGCGTCAACATCACACCAAAAAGTCAAGTTTCCAACAAAGTTAGGGGTTGGGGAAGTAAAAGGAGATCAGCAGTTGTCAAAAGATTGCTACAAAGTTGCACTTCAACACAGTGACAAGACAAATAATGGCGGAATTCCTATCATTGATGAAGACCCGAGGATGGATCATGCACGTCTTGCTCCTGTAGCAGCACTGCAAGAAGTAAAGATTGATGAGCCAGAGAGGATGTTCGAGTGGGGGAATTCCTATCATTGATGAAGACCCGAGGATGGATCATGCACGTCTGGCTGATGACCTCCGCCAGGTGTTTAAAAGAATGAGAGAATTCCAAGTGAGATTAAATCCAACAAAGTGTGCCTTTGGCGTGCAATCTGGAAAAGTTCTCAGTTTCATGGTCAGCGAGAGAGGGATCAAAGAAAACCCGGAGAAAGTAAAGGCGATAGAAGAAATGGAGTCCCCAAGGAAGCACAAAGAAGTCCAACAGCTAAATGGACGACTAGCAGCTCTTAAAAGGTTCCTTGCAAGAATAGGGGACAAAGCCCTTCCATTCTTCCAAGTACTTCGTGCAAACAAGAAGTTCGAGTGGACACCAGTATGTGAAGAAGCACTCCAACAATTGAAACAGCATTTGCGGACGCTCCCAACGTTAGCAAAACCAATCCAAGGCGAACCGCTCTACCTGTACATATCTGTAAGCAACACTGCGGTCAGTTCAGTACTCGTCAAGCAAAAAGGGACTACACAGCTTCCAGTATATTACGTGAGCAAGATCTTGGCAAAGTACGAAGTGAATTATATGCCAATTGAGAAGTACATGTATGCTCTCATAGTTGCGGCAAGGAAATTCAGGCTATACTTCCATGCACATGAGATAACAGTCCTAACGGACCAACCCTTGAAGCACATCCTGTCAAAGCCAAACATGTCAGGAAAATTAACAAAGTGGTCAATTGAGCTAAGTGAATTCCGCATTCACTTTGCACCACAAACAGCAATCAAGGGACAAGCATTGGCAGACTTTATCGCAGAACTCACAGGAATAACCCCGGAAACTGACATTCAAGATGAGACACAAAAAAATGAAGAACACACTGAGGTGTGGCAAATGTACACTGATGGTTCCTCAAACGTGGAAGGATCAAGAGCTGGATTCCTCATAATTCCACCAGATGGGTCAGAACCGTTGAAGTATGCTCTAAGCTTAACAACGAATAACGAGGCAGAATATGAAGCCTTGATAACAGGCTTAAGGATTGCAAAAGGCCTCAGGATCAAACACTTAAGAGTCAAGTGCGACTCACAGCTGGTTGTAAACCAAGTAAAAGGGGAGTACGTGGCCAAGTTAGAGAACATGCGGAAATACTTGGGACAAGCAAAAGAACTCATTGCAAGCTTTCAACATAACGTCTGTCCCAAGGGAAGAAAATCAAGAGCCAGATGCGCTAAGCAAGTTTGCACAAGGGAAGGAATAAGTCCAAAAAACATATTTCGTCGAAAACAGGATCATATCTGTGATCGACAAGCTAGAGGTGCTAAATATCAACACAGAGCCGACGTGGATGACTCCAATTCTGGCATACCTCACGGATAACGTCCTTCCAGAAGAAAGACTTAAAGCGCAGAAAATCAGAAGAATCGCTGTCAACTAACGTCCTTCTCCAAGTGGATTGAAGCTAAGGCATTAGCACGTACGACAGACGCACAAATAATGGATTTCATACGAAACCACATCATCGCACGATATGGTGTACCAAAGGTACTCATCAGCAACAATGGGCCACAATTCAGAAGTTCAAGACTACAAGCGTTCTGTGAAAGACTCAACATAGATCACCGCTTCGCATCAGTGCGTCACGCTCAAACCAATGGCCAAGTCGAATCCGCCAACAAGATCTTCTTGGATGGTCTTAAGAAGAGAGTTCGTGCTTTGAAAGGAGGATGGGCAGAAGAACATAGCAGTCTCCTATGGGCTGTACACACAACCCCGAAGGAGTCAACAGGCGAAACACCGTTCAGCCTAGTATATGGAACAGAAGCCGTAGCTCCAATTGAAATCGCCGTCTCATCATACCGCACAACTCATTTCGACCCACAAACCAATGAAGCAGAAATGCGTTTAGACCTGGAATTAGCAGACGAAAGAAGGCGAAACTCGGAGCTAACCCAGGCACGTATGCGCTTAATAACTGCAAGATACTACAACAAGAAGGTGAAAGAAAGACAATTCCATGTAGGCGAAATGGTATGGAGAAGGAATGAATTCTCACACTTGGATCAAATCAACAAGTTATCTCCAAAGTGGGAAGGCCCGTACAAGATTGTCTCACTTCCTTATGTTAGCGCATACCGCCTCCAAGACACCGAAGGCAACATCCTTCCAGACACATTCAACGGGGGACACTTAAAGAAGTTCCACGGTTAAAGGAAGAATATCATATTACAAAGGAGCTATTGTATCAAGTTCTTTTGTCTTAAACTCTTATATAAAAAAGAAGAGAGATTTACTAACTCCAAGTCTGTTTACAATCATGTAATCACATCAGTCATTTAATAAAGTCAATCTACTCTCGTAGGTACATCTCCACAATATGCACTATACTCTGGGTTAACATCAAGTAGAAAACAACGTGCATACTACTCATAATCATCACGCCATGCAACTTATAATTGGCGACATCAGGAAATGCATCTTCAACAAATTCAAACGCAATATCATGCAATATTCCAAAAAATGACATGATGCAATATCCTTCTCAAAAGGACAATACCACCTATCAAAAGTAACATGTTGCAACATCCTTTCAAAGAGTGCAAACCTCGTGTTTACTTCTAAAAAATGACATGTTGTGAAGTCCTTCGGGCAAATCCTCCTGTTCATAAGCCATTCCCTGAATTAAAACGGGATGCGGCAAATGCAATGATGGGACTGATCACCTCATTGTGGCAGGAATCCTCTTAATAGACGACAACCCCACATACTCAAAGTATGCATACTCTCTTAAGAGTTCATACACCATGAAGACCTAAGCCTGAAAAGGGATAACTTCATGTTATACGCTTCTTAAGGAAAATCTTATACAAAACTCATCAAACTTACTAGTCGATTCTTGTATAACGTTATATTTCTCTTTAGCATTTAACGCAACAACAACAAAATAAACAAGAGGAATCTTGTAACAACGTCGCCTTAGAGTGGAACTAAGAGACGGTATAAACTTAAGTCTTGCTTCGTCAAGACAACACTGCTACATGTCAAAGGCCAAGTGCCAAATACATTACTACTTACCATGCTACAAGTACCAAGTGTACATAACACCCTGCAATGCGCTAGTCGCAACATCGTATGTTCTATCCATCATAGCATGGAATTTAATCCTATCATGCAAGTCCAATACATACGGACAACGAAGATAACGCAAGGTATGAAATACTACTAACAAAGTTATCATATAATTATTATTATTGAAAAACGGGTCCAAAGGACGAAGTTCTAGACAAAGCAAATACACAAATAAAGGCTTTGGACAAAAGCCTCAAACATATCATCATCTCCAAAGGATTAAAACAGCATAGAAAATCAACACCAAGGACAAACATCAACACAAAGACGCATGAGAAGTTCCACTATCCCCAGTAAGCTGTGGAACAACATCCATATGTTCGGGAGGAGTAGCAAGAACATCAGCACCTTCTCCACCTTCAATCATATCATAGGCAGTCTCATCAAGCCCCAAATTGTGCAATGCCTTAAGATAATTAACGGCATAGTCAGAACAAGGCCCAAGCTTGTCAAAAGGAAAGTTGGGGGCAAGTGCGTTGACACGACGAAAGTAATCCTCGACACGCTTGCCCATCATGGTATCAGTTATCTATTTAGCTGCAAGCCCAAAAGCAGGAGTATTCAAGTACTGGGAAAAACCCGCTTCAATTCCAAGTGCATAATGTTCCTCACGTGCGGCAATCAAGGCAGCTTCTCGAGACGTGAGGTCATCAGAAATCTGTTTCTCTAGCGCAATCATCTCAGCTTCAAGATCAAGAATTCGAGTCTCCTGCACCTGATATTGGGTCTCGGAATCGACTACCTTCAAACCAAGTGCACACACCTTCTCCATAGAACAAGCCAGTTCAAGACTAATGGTGTTACATTTGTTGACAACAGTTCTTCTAGCACTAACAAGCTCCACAACATACGACGACATGTTAACCATCTGAGACACAACCTGAAAACCATACAAAAGCACAAAGCCATAAACATTACACAACAAAGGCATATAACAAGTAAGTCGTCAAGGAATAGAACCTGTTAACTTACAGGAGCAAAGTTGGCCAAAGCATGTTCAACACACTCTTCAGCTTCTTCATCATTCCTCAGACAGGCACGTCGATCACCGGGGGGCACACTCCTATGCAACACGCGAACAACAACCTCCGGCATAGTAAGCTTCACCTCCTTCGGAAAGCGAAGACCGCCTCTACCAAGAGGTCTCCAAGCATTACCAGATATATCACCTTCCAAGGGGCGAAGAAGATGATCACGCTTCAAAGCCGGGATAACTGCAAAGGGAAAGATAAGGAATAAAAACTAAGTGTGTAAAATCAAAGTGTGATAAGAAATGCAAGGAACATCTCATACCAACAGACGAAGAACGATCCTCTGCAAGTCGATCTCTCGACTGGGGGGCAGAAAATACCATAGCGCACTCAGTGACTTCCTTTCCCTTATCAAGAGTGGAAGGAGGAAAGACAGCATTCGTCCTTATACGCTTTGGATCACTCGAGACATGCGACACCACCTCGGATCGCTTGACAGGAAGTTGATAATCATCCACGGAAACGTCAAGAGCAGGGGAACGTACTGAATAACCAAAAAAGACAAAACAAATGATGAGTTAAAGAGATTAAAAAATTACTGGGAAAAAACATCTTACCCATGAGCCCCTTCCCACGACCATATCCAGAAGTCACGGGGGCAGCAAGAACATGTGGTGTAGCGGACGTCTCGGATGGAGGAGTGTGACGAATAGACTCCGCATGCAAGGAAGAATTCTTGCCAATAAACCAATCTATTAAGACGATATAAACAAGGGGTATGAGGATCGTCAATATGTAACTCATTACCAACATTTAAACACAATGTCACTCGCGCAACAGGGATAGAAGACTTACTCATGATAACCACATCAAGAAGACTAACTCTGAAAAGAAGACCCCGTAACTCGGAATCCTGAAAATTACAAGTAACAAGTTAATCAGTGTGCAAGCTGTATTCGGCATATGGCAAGTGGACATCACGCTACTATGACACACATATTGCTAAGCCTTAGCATACAACAAGGTTTTGACATACAACCTTCGTTTATATCAAGTACATGGATATAGCATACATAGCCATGGAAAAAGAAAAATTCTAAGTACGGGGGCAAGCGCGCGCATACGTGTACGTACATACATGTCGACAGGGATGCATGTCGACAAGTGAAAAATATTTTCTAAGTGTTTACATGTACGTACATACATGTCGACAAGGATGCATGTCGACAAGTGAAAAATATCTTCTAAGTGTTTACATGTACGTACATACATGTCGACAAGGATGCATGTCGACAAGTGAAAAATATTTTCTAAGTGTTTACATGTACGTACATACATGTCGACAAGGATACATGTGGACAAGTTAAAAATATTTTCTAAGTGTTTACGTACATACATACATGTTGACAAGGATGCATGACGACAAGTGAAAAATATTTTCTAAGTGTTTACATGTACGTACATACATGTCGACAAGTGAAAAATATTTTCTAAGTGTTTACATGTACATACATACATGTTGACAAGGATGCATGTCGACAAGTGAAAAATATTTTCTTAAGTGTTTACATGTACGTACATACATGTCAACAAGAGGAAAATATTTTCTAAGTGTTTCCATGTACGTACGTACATGCCGACAAGGGTTGTTTGCATACATCAATTAGCTACTATCAACTTCCACACAATGCTTCTTGAATATTCCGACAACACTTATCGGTAAAGCTCATGCGACAACATCTATGCTATCATTACCAATATACAACCATGGACGGCCATGTACGTACGACTACCAATCATCAATATCGAGCATGCTAGAACAACGACTAAGGCATGGGAAAACATGTCGGTAATGAACACTATTCATAAGGGAAGTATAACGATTCATTTACATTTTTCTAAAAATTTTCAGAACTTAGAAAAATTTTGGTCGATTTGGGGCTAAATATTCTAATGCATTTTATCAAACACCTTGTATGCATGATAAGATAGCTAGGTACATGATGATTTCAAGACTAAATCAAGGCCAAATGAAGTCACGAAAGGTCTAGACATGTACGGAATTGGACTCACCGACACGAAGCAAGTTCGAATTACTACTCGCCCTCACCCGAAGACCCATGCGCCGCCACCACCGCCCTCAAGCGCCGCCGTCGATTGCTTCATGCACCGTCCCTCTTTGCTTCACGCGCCGCCTCGGTTCCCTCCTTGCCCGTATTCGATCTTGATCGATGTCAAATGTGATGTGATTACTCCAAATTCACACCTCCATGAATTTCCTCTTCTTCAAGAATGGAGAGCTTCTTGAGGATTTATCTATTAAGGATGCAAGATAATGGGTATTCTCTCTCCTAATTCTCATTAATAGTGCCTACACCATGTGCTAAGGACTAAACTAATATTTATTTTCATACAAGTCCTTAGTATCACATACTTGCATATCTCCTATGTTTGTCTTACATACATGCTCCCTAGTATTACATAGCGCGCTTCGTAGATCGTCATGCATAATTATTGTCTTTATACGTACATAATACAAATTCATGATAGTCGCGCGATTATTTTTATAAATCTAAGTATGAATTACATGCTTGCATAATTTTTCATATTTACATCATGTTTCATGATTACATACATGTTCTCCAATTTCATATTACTCTAAGTGTTTTGCTTGTTACAAGATTACGTTATTCATCTACTACACTATCATCATTTATATATTGACAACATGTTACACGCTTATTTCATACACCATGATATTATCATAATGCATATCATTGTACACATATTGTCCGTTACGCTAACCTTGTAAACAGATTACGTACGTACGGCGGAAAATTAAAAGTTGGTCAGATTTATGATCTCAACATTCGAATTGACAAACAGGCCACCCCCGAGGTCAGTACCGAACCTAAATTGGACAAATATCTTATATTTAAAAAGAGTCAAGTACGGGTTTTTAACCACTACTTGACTCGGGGGCAAGTGTTAGATATCTGTCCAATTCGGGTTCGTATTTACATTTCGGGACTCGTAAAATATCCCAAAAACCCTTTTTACAGGACACCTAAGTCTAAAAACGGTCCGGGATACGCGTAATTCCCGGGACATTGGACTTCCGGATTGCCCTAAGGCAATCCGGACCCGTCCCGGATTGATAAAACAATGCGGGTAGGTCCGGATTAGCATATTTACCTCGTACGCTCACCCCGATAAAATTGCCAAGTGCGGGAAGTCGGTGCATACATAGTCCGCCTCGATGACGGTTACGTCTTCCTTACATACCGACGTCAGATAATTCCAAACTGGGCATGATCCTTAGGTTCCCTATAAATAGGGGGACTAGGTCTCTCATTTGGACAATTCCCGGACTTTTGGACTTGAAATGCTCTGACTTCTCTCTAAGGTTTTCTCTCTCTAAAAGTGCTAACTTGAGCGTCGGAGGGGGCCCAACCAGCATTCCCCCCCCACGCTGGTTACTGCCCTTCGTGCAGGACCCGAAGATCGAGAGTCCAAAGTTGAGGATCGAAGTCCAGCTCGGTGATTGTGTATTAAGGATTGCGGCGTTCCCGTCCTTATACATATATCTCGAGCCCGATCGTGAAGGAAGAAGTCTGTTCGTGAAAAGCAAAAGCCCAAAGCAGCCCGAGTGGTGAAGCGAACCCAACATATACGTGCAGAAAATTGGAAATTATTTTAATAATTAATTGTTACTTGGTGGCCAAGTTAAGTTTTAGTGGATTTTAAAACCCTACTTGCCCCATTAGTATCAATTTCGGCCGGACCTACAAGGTAACGGGCCGGTCCAATTTAGCACAACTGGGTTGGGTTAACCAAACCAGGTGACCAAGGGAAACTGAACCGTACTGAACCGGGTCGGGTTCCACGGGTCCATACTAGAGTGGTCAAAAGCCAGGTTTTCTCAATTAGTCCGACCCGTTCGGTCCAGGTCGGATCGGACCGGGGCAACTAATATGGTTCGAACCGACCCGGTTTTGTGTGACAAACCGAAACAAATCCTATTTTAAACCGAACCGCTCCGGCCGAACCCTTTTACCGAACCGGACCGGTCCGAACCGGTTTGAACCGAAACAGAAATAATTAATCCGAACCGAATTAATTAAATAAAATAGGATGGTCAAATTTTTAAATCCAATTGTTTTTTATCTTTAAATTACCTACACAGTTCTCAAGGGTTTAATATTTCATTGATTTATTTAAACCCGATGCCTAGTTTCGATTATGGGGATGGATCTCGGAAATGCATGATTTTGGGACTGAAGCATTTAGTGGGCTGAATTGCAATTGATATTTAATTGATATTATTGCATGATTAGAACAGTCGTCTTGACTATGTCAAGCTAGCTGGATTATGCATATTGTGGGCCGAGCCCTGGTTTTTAATTAATGAGTTGCGCACTAGGATATACAAGATGTGATGGTTGCAACTGCCTAGGATTCATGTCTAGAAGTAACCGTGATTGTTTATTGCATGAATTGCAAGTCAACCTCAAATGTTTTAAAAGTATAAATCAGTCGCCAAATATGCATGTTTGAATGGTTTGATCACGCATGATGCGTATGCATTAATGTTAAGGATGACGCGTATGCTTGAGGTGTGTTTTGTTTCTTGGATGTGATATACGCACGATGATTTACTTCAGAAGTAGAATTATGTGTGCAAACTTGAAATCCTAGGGTCGCCAACGTCTACAAAGGAAATGCATGTAGAATTACTAGAAGTAGAATTATGTGTGCACCTTCCCATTTGGGTCGCCAACGTATACAAAGGAATATAGTCATCAAAACTAATCCCTCAACGCATCAAAGTGGCCAACATCTACAAAGGAAACTCATAAATAACTCATTGACTCATTAAAGTCGCCAACATCTACAAAAGAGACTAGTCATAACTAACTCGTCGACTCATTAAAGTCATCAACGTCTAGAAAGGATATTAATCGTATCTACTTACTAGGCTCACTAAAGTCGCCAACGTCTACAAAAGAAATTAGTCATAACTAACTCTTTAACTCATCAAAGTCACCAACATCTATAATGGAGTATAGTCATCAAAACTAACTATTCGACTCATTAAATTCATCAACGTCTACAAAGAGATTAATCATAACTAACTCATCGACTCATTAAACTGGTTGACGCCTACAAAGGAGTATTATCATCAAAAGTAACTCATTGATTAATAAATGTTGTGACACCTACAAAGGAGTGTAGTCATCAAAACTAACTCCTCCACTAATAAAAGTCGCTGACGCCTACAAATGAGTACAATCATCAAAACTAACTAATCGATTAATAAAATTCGTCGACAAGTTTCGGCGACTTACAAGGATTTCTTCCCATGATAAACGGAAGATAGTTGAGGTTAGAGCTCGTTTGCCTATCTCTCCTGCCCCCCAGTCGAGGGACCGATCATTGGAGGAGGATCCGATTCACGTAGGTACTTTGTAGTTGTTGTATTCTTCCGTTGAACTTGTTGTGTTTATCCGTGCTTTGGTAGGAGTTACATGACTCGCTGCGCTGGTGCGCAACGATTTAGGAGCGGGCACCCTTTTGTTGTTTGGGTGCCCCGATTTGCCAAGGAGGCCAACATGAGTACTCCCAAGGTCGGAGTGCGTGTGCTTCATCGAATTATCCCTCCTGGTGATCAGAGGGTTCGTCCCGGTGTTCCTAAGGACATGCGCGCAAATGCTGAGGGCGCGCTGACATGCCTTGCTCTTTTATAACTTCTTTGCATATTTGCATTGTTGTTATAACTTGTTTGTTGTTGGATGTTGTGTTGCGCTATAGGTTTTTATTGATGTGGCGAACCTTTCCTCCTTTGTGATTGAACTCATTGAGGAGAAGAAGGCTCCGCATGAGAAGTGAGACATGCTTTGTCGTGAACTTGCGAGTGCAAAGGAGAAGGCGCATCTCTCGGATGCTAAGGTCGCCGACTTAGAGGCGGGTTCTTTGGTTTTCCAGGCTCGAGTTGCTACACTCGAGTCCGATGTGATTTTCCTTCAGAAGAAGGTAGCCGAAGATGGCGAGGCACATGGCCTTGCGTTGCAGGCTGTGCAGGATAGAGCGCATGAGGATGGAAAGGTTGCCGGTGTTGCATAGTACAAGGACTCGCAGTCCTTCCGCGATGATGTTTGAGTAGGTACCGATGACCTGATGTATGACTTCACATAGGGTTTTACCGAGCAGGTATATACTATTTCCCCCGACTTTATTTTTTATTTGTTGGATATATATTCTGAGTTTTCCATTGAACACGTGGCGGCATTGCGCCTCCAAGATGTGCCTGCTACATTGATTGATGTTGTCTTCGGTGCTGACTGTGATGTCAGTGTAGTGGTGGAGTATACTCAGGTTGAAGTTGTGGCAAAGCCATCTGGTAGTGTTGATGCGCCTGACATGGCGTTAGGTTGATTGTTGGTTACTTATAAGACCTTTGTATATAGTTTTGCTCGCCGTGTCGGGTTGAGGTTTTGTTTGGGGTGTTCCCCCCTTGAACCCTTTATCCTTATGCTTTGTTGTTGACGTTTTCATATAGACCCGTCATAGATGTTTTAGTAATGCATGATAAATTATTAGTAATCTTTCATACCTTTGTTATCATAGTTGTCCATATGGTTTGGACCGTAGAGTAGAGTTGAGACTCGTCCTCTAATTGGATATAGTATCCGTAGTTGTAGTAAGGAGATGCAGTCCATGTGCTTGTGCGCCCCTCTTGGTTATCCCAAGGCATGGCATAATACATAGGTGCGGGTTGAGTAGATAAGTAGTATGCTTGTCGTATTTCATGGTTAGTAACGTGCAAGGTTTTGCAATGGTACATGGCATTTATGTGTAGTAATGCACAAGACCCTTATCCCAGTATTTGGCATTTGTAGTAATGCGCAAGAACCTTATCTCGGTACTTGGCATTTGTAGTAGTAATGCACAAGACCCTTTCATGTACGTAGGCGAGTTGTCTCGACGAGGCGAGATTTTTGTTTTTAGCGTCACTTAGTCCACTCTAAGACTACATTGTGATAAGACGCTACTTGTTAGTTTGGTGCGTTTTTCCATCCGGTAGTTGGGAACACCCCGCATAACGTTGTTGCAGGGTATTCTGCTGGCTAATCCATTTACTTGCCCTAGGATGCTAGTGTGCCTCCACTCGGTTATTCCAAGGGGCAGAAAAAAGGTCGTGTAGTACGCCTTGTAGTTTTTACCGTCTTTTGGGCCATTCCAAAGCGACGTTAAGGCAAGACACGACTTGCTAGTTTGGATGTGTTTTATGTCCACTACTTGGGAAACCCCGTCGTAGTGTTGTGGTAAGGTGTTCTGCTGGCTAACCCATGTATCTACCTTGCTATTATACGATACTTCTACTTGGTTATTCCAAGGGGCTGTACAAGACAGCGTTACACGACTTGCAGTTTTTTCTATCTCTTGGTCCATTCCAAGGCGACGTTGTGGCAAGACACGACTTGCTAAATTGAAGTGTTTTGTTTCCGTTACTTGTTCACGTCTAAGGTAAGGTTTCACAAGACTCGACTTGTAGGTTTGGTGAGCTTTTTGATGCATTGCGTATAGCGATGATCTCAGGATACGCTCCTGCCGGCGTAGAAGGGTGTTTAGTAATGAACGCTACTTGTGTTTAGTAGTAGGTTCCCATGGGGTTGCCCTCGTTTAGAGGATGTCACGCCATGTTTCATGGGGTTTCCCTCGCATGCAGGATGTCGCGCCATGTAATTTGGGGGTGAACTCACGCCCGGGTGTCTAGTAATCTCTACTGGTTTTCATTATCCGCAGTAAGATGACATGGGGTTGCCCACGTATAGAGGATGTCGCACCATGTAGTAGTGTGGGGTTTCCCTCGAATAGAGGATGTCGCACCACTTTGTAGATGACCGCCTATTTTTAAGTAGCTCAGCGCACTCATACACTTCTGCATGTTGCTGGATGCGCCACACATGCACCTGTATGCACCCACGACAACCAACCACCGCGACGACGACCATTCACCTGATGGGCGAGTAGCTCACTACCAGCCACCAAGAGAAACGACAACGCAACGAGTAGCGATACAAAGAAGTGTGTCTGCAGAGGTTTAGGTTTAGGGTAATTAATTTCATCATGACCGTGGAAGATGAGGATGAAGGGTATGTATGTCATTAGCAAAATCATTTATTTTTTAATTTAAAAATGTTTGCATGTGAGTAGCACGTGAATTACTAACGAAAAAAATAAACGGGACTTAGACGAACGGTGTATTGAGCAACAAAGTAATACTTATCGGTGCATTTAGCAACAAGAAAAAACATATGGGTGCATCTGGCAACATGACTAAAACATGTGGGTGCAGTTGGCTAATTAACCCTTTTAAAAATCCAAGGAATGGTTGTTGTAATCATGGGGTTGCCCCCGAGATGGGGATATCTCACCATGTTACCGATAGAAAATCCTTGGTGAAATTTCCAGGATATAATATGTTGTTGAGGCTATTCGTAATAAACGAAATATATGCCGAGAGAAAGAGCGTTTATTTGCTCGTTGTTGACGTCGAGTGTTGACGTGTTGGTAGCGTATAATATAGGCCGCTTGTTGTGTTTAGCGTAATAGCTTGTATTGTTGATGCATAATATATGCATAGAGTCCGCTACCTGGTGTAATTCCAGAGTATGGTGTATTGTTGATGTATAAGTAAGGTTGTACCTACGAGAAGGTATGCACTTCACCAGATAGTTGCAATGCTTACAATATGCTATAAAATAGATGAAGTTCTACAATCTTCTTTAATTAGTCCATGTATTTAGATTTTAGTATGAATACTCCCTTTGGTTGACGACGCATGTTAGGCATGGAACTTTTTCAAGTGTTCCTAGCTGCATGCGTTCGTTGATACATCGTTGTTTGCGTTTTCTAGTCGATGCTTGTCAATGCATCCATAGCCTGATGCGCATGCATGTATGTGAACGCTACTTGGTATTGTTTCCAAGGTAGAATTTGATGTTTGAGTAGTTTGCTCGATACAACGTCGTGTGCTGACATTAGCTTGGAGACTTGCTGCGACGATGCAAGTGATACATACGCAACCGCAACTAGGCTTAGATGCCTAATTAAGGAGCTCGTAGATAGATAATTCCAGGGAGTGTTGTATACAGCCTCTACTTGGTGTTGTTTCCTAAGCAGGGTGTGCCTTCGATACATCTCTTGTATTTGTATATAACCTGTCTCCAATTGTTTCACATTGATTCGAGATATGTATTGTTTAGTAAATAATATGGAGCTATAAGTCTCCATCTATGGCTCTTTCGCCTGCTATGTCGTCCATCTGGACTAGATTAGACGGAATTATTCGATTCTCATATCAGGTTCGGCTAGTTCGTTCTGTTCAGCTTCTAATGTCAATATGATTAGATTAGACAATTCACGACTAGTCTGTTCCGTTCAGGTTGCATTATGCTCTAACTAAATCAGACTATTCGGGGTAGATATCTTACCCGAGTAGTCTGTTCTATTTAGCTCGGTATTTTACATAGAGTTATTACCTCTTACTCAAGTTTTCTTTCGGAAATATGCCGGTTACCTGGACTTTTTGAGTAGAAGAAATCGCCTTTCGAGGGTGATACCTGATGTTGGTATCTTGGGCTGAATCCGTATATGATGTTGAGGTTTTTTTCCTCATATGTGGCTTCCTCACAGGAAGAGTGTTGTCGCGTGTTCGCGTGGCCTTTCACTTTTGATATTCTCCCCTAAAGTTAGGTGGGGTGTCAAGCATTTGTTCGTTCGGTGCCCCCCAATTTGCTTGGTGGTTGATGGATATACGCCCAATTTGAACCCGTTGACTTCCGAATAGTTTTCATTTTGATCACCCCGTTAATGATTGCAAATCGAAACTTCAACCCTAACACCCCGAGAAAACACTAACGGTCCGAACGAGGTCGAAATACTCGTCCGGGCCAAGTTAGACTCACCTATGTGAGGTCGGGTGGCCACACCCGACCTCCCCTAGGGGAGATCGGGTCAGCCAACCCGATCTCCCCTAGGCGAGATAGGGTTGGCCAACCCTATCTCCCCTAGGAGGGGTTGGGTGGCCACACCCAACCCCTACCCTTGGGGGTCGGATTTTCCTCCCCCCCAAGGGCCCCGACACCGTTTTTAGACTCCCATACTCGGTTTATTTCCGCCAACCCTCTCCGTACCATAAGGTCTTAATTACGTGTTTAAAGGATAATTAATTGTGTTTAAAGGTTAACGATGTCATTAGGCCACCTTAATGACACCGTTGCCTATAAATACAACTCTTCCACTATTCATTTGATCATCTTGGCAAGTTGTATAATTTAGCTCTGACATCTCTCTAGCTTTATCTCTCTACAAAAACCGTACTGACTTAGGCATCAGAGAGGGTTCATCAGGCACCACCCCCCCCCCCTCTGTGCCTGGTATTGCCCCTACTGCAGGGCGAGAAGAGAAGCGAAGCGAAGGACAGAAAGACACAGGCTAGGACGACACAACCCGAAAGCACAGAATCCGCAACATCTCCAGTGAGGAACGAGACTTAGGTCGACCGCCCGTTGACCCTAGACTTGGAACCTAACACTTGGTGCCGTCTGTGGGTTTCGAATAGAAAGCCTAATTATCACCAGCCAGATGGCAACCGTATATGTCATTCATGGAGGTTATGGAGCTGGAGGAGAGTCAGCGAATGCCAGAGAAGCGTATATGGCACATTTAGATGACCATAAACCAAAAGAAGAGCAAGTAGAAGGAAAGAAAGAAGATGTAATACAATTTTCAAGAAGAGACATGGAGCATGTGTTACCAGACAACAAGGATGCCCTAGTCATAACAATGAAGATCACTGATATGGACATTGGAAGAATCCTGGTAGACAGTGGAAGCTCACCTAACATCATTAGCAAGAAGGTCCTCAACATACTGGGAGTAAGGCCAAGTAGCATAAAACAGGTTCACTCCCCCTTGGTGGGATTTTCAGGAGAGCCAACATACCCACTGGGGGCAGTCACATTACTCGTGACATTGGGGGTAGGCCAGAGGCAGTTAAAAATCAATGTCCCTTTCCTCATCACAGAAGAGATGGAGGAATACAATGGAGTCCTAGGTACCACCACAATCAACAAATGGGGCATGGTGCCATCAACACTATATCAGAAAATGAAATTCCCCACAAGCCAAGGAATAGGAGAAGTAAAGGGTAACCAGAAGGTAGCAAGGAAATGTGCAAGGATCGCACTAAGCAAGAAGAAGAAAACAAGAGAGGTCCTACTAATATATGAGGACCCAAGAGAAGATCACGGGAGACCAGCCCCCATGGAGGAATTAAAAGAAATACTCATAGAAGAACCTGATAGGAAGGCAAAAATCGGAACGGCCTTATCTCAGGAAGAAGAAAAGCACTTAGTAGCTTTACTAAGGGAATACAAAGATCTGTTCGCCTGGTCACCAAGCGATATGCCAGGAATATCAGAAGAAGTAATTTCACACAAGCTCAACATAGACACGGCAACGCGACCAATAACACAAAAGGTAAGGCCAATGGGAGGAAGCAAAAAGATAGCTATCCAGGAAGAAGTGGAAAAGCTATTGAAAGCAAACTTCATCAAGGAGATTAGATTCCAAACATGGGTGGCAAACCCAGTACTGGTAAAGAAGGCGGGAGGAAGTTGGAGAATGTGCATCGATTATCGCGACCTAAACAAAGCATGCCCTAAGGACTCATATCCACTACCAAGAATAGATCAGTTAGTGGATGCAACATCAGGTCACCAACTAATGAGCTTCATGGATGCATACTCAGGATATAACCAGATAAAAATGGCCCCTGAGGACGCCCCTCACACAGCATTCTACGCTGATAGCGAGATATACCATTATACGGTGATGCCTTTCGGACTCATAAATGCTGGAGCGACATACCAGAGAATGGTCAACAAAATCTCCGGGGACATGATAGGAAAGACAATGGAGGCATACATGGACGACATGATCGTCAAATCCAAAGAGAAGAAAGACCATGTGGAAAACCTTCGCTCAACGTTTGAGAGAATGAGGCAATACCAAGTCCGCCTAAACCCGAAGAAATGTGCATTTGGGGTACAATCAGGGAAGTTTTTAGGCTTCATGGTAAGTCAGCGAGGCATAGAGGTAAGCCCCGAGAAACTACAAGCAATTGAAGAAATGCAGTCACCTACGAAGCATAAAGAGGTTCAACGACTAAATGGGAGGTTGGCAGCTCTTAACAGATTCCTGTCCAAAATAGGAGACAAAACATTACCCTTCTTTGAGGTACTAAGGGCAAACAAGAAGTTCGAATGGACACCAAGATGTGAAGAAGCCTTCCAACAACTCAAACAACATCTAAAGACACTACCACCCCTAGCAAAGCCTACGCCAGGGGAGCCCCTCTACCTCTACATCTCCGTGAGCAACGTGGCAGTAAGCTCGGTACTAATAAAAGAAGAAAACGCTGCACAATTGCCGGTATACTTCATAAGTAAAACATTGGCAAGTACGAGATCAACTACTTGCCAATAGAAAAGTACCTCTATGCACTGATTATATCTGCAAGGAAGTTGAGACCGTATTTTCATGGGCACGAGGTAACAGTCCTTACAGACCAACCATTGAAACATCTCCTCCAAAGACCAGACACATCGGGAAGACTGACCAAATGGGAAATTGAGCTAAGTGAGTTTCGTATTCACTTTGCCCCTATAACAGCTATAAAGGGGCAGGCTCTAGCAGATTTCATTGCCGAATTCACCGGAATTAATCCAGATGAAGACTTGGGAGAAATCAAAACTACAAGCGAGGCGAGTAGTAGTCAGGAGAAACAACCAGAAGAGTTATGGGAGATGCATACCGATGGGTCATCCAACGGGGGAGGTTCAGGTGCAGGCCTCCTACTATACCCACCAAATAGCGATACACCTCTGCGCTATGCCATGGCACTTACCTTTAAGGCAACGTACAATGAGGATGAGTACGAAGCACTGATAACAGGCCTGAGAATAGCCAAAGGAGTAGGAGCAAAGCACCTAAGAGTTAAATGCGATTCTCAACTAGTTGTCAATCAAGTGAAAGGAATCTACACTGCAAAGTCTGAAAACATGCAGAAGTAATTGCAGCAAGCCAGGGACCTAATAAAGAGCTTCCAAAGCTTCGACATTGAGTCAGTCCCAAGAGAACAAAACCAAGAGGCAGACGCCTTAAGTAAACTAGCCCTAGGGGTAGAAGCAGGCAAAGAGGTTCACTTTGTAGAACAAAGAATGCAATCAGTGATAGAACAAATGGAGGTTCTAGTAATATATGAAGCAGAAGCCTGGATGACTCCAATGCGTCAATACATCATGGAAGGAAAACTCCCAAAGGATAAAGTAGAGGCAGTCAAGATCGAAAGGATGGCTAGAAATTATGCAGTGATGGATAATGAACTTTACAAGAAAGGGTACTCCACACCCTTCCTCAAATGCATAACATACCCAGAAATAGAGAGAGTACTTGCAGAACTCCATGAAGGAGATGCAGGGTGCCATGAAGGAGCACGATTAATAATCCGGAAGGTGTACAACCTAGGATACTATTGGCCATCAATGAGCAAAGAAGCAGCAGACTTGGTGCAAAAATGTGATCACTGCCAAAGGTACTCCAGAAATATAACAGCCCCAGCAGCAAAGCTAAGTTCCATCTCGGGAGCTTGGCCATTCGCACAGCGGGGGATCGATCTGATAGGCCCCCTACCAAGAACAAAAGGGCAGAAAACTTGCATAATAGTAGCAATAGACTACTTCTCCAAGTAGATAGAAGCAAAGGCAATGGGAAAGACAACAGACGAGCAAGTCGTTAACTTCATTCAATCTCACATTGTCTCGAGGTACGGAGTCCCAAAGGCAATAATAAGTGATAATGGCCCACAATTCAAGAGCAAGAAACTGCAATGGTATTACGAAAGGCTGAATATAGAGGACCGCTTCGCATCAGTAAAGCACCCTCAGACAAACGGGCAAGAAGAGTCGGCAAATAAAATAGTGCTAGACGGCCTAAAGAAACGACTCCATGTTACCAAGGGAAGTTGGGTAGATGAGCTGGAAAATGTTCTATGGGCAGTGCGGACAACACCGAAGATAGCCACAGGAGAAACACCATTTGGCCTAGTATACGGGACCGAAGCGGTGGCACCAGCAGAAATGGCGGTATCTTCACTAAGAACCACGTACTTTGAAGAGCATGAGAACAACAAAGCAAGACTCTTAGACTTAGACATGGTGGAGGATAAAAGATGGAATTCAGAAGAAGCACAGGCTCGAATGCGCCTAGTATCCACAAGATATTACAACCGCCAAGTCAAGGAAAGGCAATTCCACATAGGAGAACTAGTGCTCAGGAAGAACGAATTCTCACACTTAGACCAAGTCAGAAAATTATCTCCAAAGTGGGAAGGGCCATATAAGATAGCATCAGTTCCATACGCAAATGCTTACCGCCTCGAGGATGGGGACGGGTATATCTCCACAAACACCTTCAGTGGGGAACACCTAAAGAAGTACTACGTCTAAGAAGAAAGCACAAGCAAAAGACCATATCCTTGAAGTTATTTCAAGTCATTACATATAATTGTTTAAGTTTTCCAAAAACAACTTTTGAGAAGGAGAACTCAAGAAGTTACTCCAACTCTACAACTATCTTTGATTTCCTCCAAAGAGTGCCTTGATCCACCCAAGGCATCCCATGTGTACAAAAAACATGAATGATCTTAAAGAAGTAGGAGTTACTCAAAAAAAAATTTCCAATGAATGTGGTGATATAATCGTTGAGTTATCCTTACACAGATATGACATCAAGTCAACAACACCTTCAACGCCACCAAGAGCGTATCTTGAGAGTAGTGTTCATACTACGACCTTCGACGCCCCCAAGAGCGTATCTTGAGAGTAGTTCTAAAACTACGAACCCTGTGCCCTCCGGGAGCCTATCCCGCGAACAGATTAGACGCCCCCAAGAGCGTATCTTGAGATTAGTTTTTATACTACGACCCTCGACGCCCCCAAGAGCGTATCTTGAGAGTAGTATTCATACTACGACCTTCGACGCCCCCAAGAGCGTATCTTGAGAGTAGTATTCACACTACGACCTTCAACGCCCCCAAGAGCGTATCTTGAGAGTAGTTTCTATACTACGACCTTCGACGCACCAAGAGCGTATCTTGAGAGTGGTTTCCAAAAACTACAAATTTCGACGCCCCCAGGAGCGTATCTTGAGGTAGATTTGCAACCTACCAGATTCGACGCCCCCAAGAGCGTATCTTGAGGTAGATTTCAAACTACCAGATTCGACGCCCCCAAGAGCGTATCTTGAGGTAGATTTCAAACTACCAGCTTCGACGCCCACCTAGAGCGTATCTTTGGTCTAACTACTGGTGCCCTCCGGGAGCGTATCTCGCGAACAGTTCCAACGCACACCAAGAGCGTATCTTTGGTCTAACTACTGGTGCCCTCCGGGAGCGTATCTCGCGAACAGTTTCAACGCCCACCTAGAGCGTATCTTTGGTCTAACTACTGGTGCCCTCCGGGAGCTTATCTCGCGAACAGTTTCAACGCCCACCTAGAGCGTATCTTTGGTCTAACTACTAGTGCCCTCCGGGAGCGTATCTCGCGAACAGTTCCAACGCCCACCAAGAGCGTATCTTTGGTCTAACTACTGGTGCCCTCCGGGAGCGTATCTCGCGAACAGTTTCAACGCCCACCAAGAGCGTATCTTTGATCTAGCAATACCATACATACCATTCAAAGGGTATCAGAAGAGATCATTACACCATACTAAGAAGGATCTCATGAAAAAGTAATTTCAAAGCAAAGTTGTATGAAGAACACATAATGTTTTTTCTTGATGAGATAGCAGGTATGACATGAAGGAAAACACAAAAGAAGGATAAGTAAAGGAAACACACCAAGGGAAGGGTCCATAACCAAAGAACTACACACTAAGGCACAGGGAGTTATCATGAGAAGAGAGATAATCACCCTGCCATATATACCATGAGTAAAGACAAGTGTATCAAACAAAGATGGCAAAACTAGGAAAAGTGGAGTTTCAAACTCTAAAGACAACCGCAACCCACAAACAAAAGCAGTAGTAAGAAGACACCACAAGAAGAACCTCAAGCCACAAACTCGCGACACCACCACAAGAGATAGGTGTACTAGTTCCTCATCTTAGCAATATGCCTAACAGTGAAGTTAGACAAATCACCAAGCTGAGAAAAAGGAAAGTCATGAGCAATCATGTACATACGCTCGAGAATCGCCTTTAAAGAAATACGCTTAGCCATAGAGCAGCGAACATCGATAGCAGCCTGATAAGAGGAAGAAGCCTTATACTCAGCGATAGCACACCCTTTCGCCTCCACACGAAACATCTCCTCAAGGGACACCAATTCAGCAGCCCGAAGTACTTCATCGCGATAAGACCTTTGTCTCAAGGCCTCAATCTCTTCTTTGAGAAGGGCAATACGACCCTCCAAATCTCGGCACTGCAAATCCGTGATACGACCACGCTCCAAACAATTAACAAGCTTAGAACTAAGGGAGACACAAGTGTCCTCTTGCACCTTCTTCCCCTCAGAAAGATCAATAACAAGGGTGGACAAATTAACGAGGTCGGCAATACCCTGCAACAAAAACAAAAGATGAGACAGATAACGCACGAAAGAGAAATGTCCTAAAGGATAACACGGTTAAGAAAAGTTACAGAAGCATAGCGAGCCAACACATCACGAGCCAATTCATAAGTTGCCTCCGACCCTTTAGAAGGGGGCACACGATCGGCAGGAGGAACAGCAGACTGCAGAACACGAACTCCAACCTCAGGAGTTTGCAAAGAAGATTGATTGTCAAAACGAGCCCCACGCCCATAATAAGGCGCCCATTCAGACACAACAATTCCATCAACAGGAGGACGAGACAGCTCCTTCCGACTCAAACGCGGAAGACGAAGTCTACCTACAACAAGGTATGGAGTAAACACCAATATATTCTAAGGAACTCAGACATTCGAGGACTTACAAAACAAAGAAGAAGGAAAAGATGGCTCCCGGACCCTCGATTGGGGGGCATCAATATAGAAAGAAGATGGTACCCTAACATCACCACCGCCCTTACCTCCAGTTAGAGGACACCTTCCCGCACCATATAAAACCGATCTTTTTGCAATCGAAGGTCCTGTCCCGGAGTTAACTACTCCCACCCGTACTGGCCTCTTACTCCTCATCAATCAACGGGGAAATCTGTTGATCGAAAAAATGCAAGCTCAGCCCAAGAAAACAGAAAAGGGATAGTAGAGACAAGAGGAAACTCACTTTCCTAAAACGACAAATACATAATCAAAAGGTAAGAATAGAAAGAGGGTATAAAGAGACCCCACTGGCCAATAAGCAGAGGCAGGGGGGCAAGAGGAGATAGTTATAACTCCCAGCATAGAGAAATCTCACAGGCCAACAAGCAGAGGCCGGGGGCAAGGGGAGATAGTTATAACTCTCAGCATAGAGAAATCTCACAGGCCAACAAGCAGAGGCCGAGGTCAAGGGGAGATAGTTATAACCCCCAGCATAGAGAGACCCCACTGGCCAACAAGCAGAGGCAGGGAGCAAGGGGAGATAGTCATAATCCCAGTATAGAAGACCCCACGCGCCAGCAAGCAGAAACACGGGGGCAGGAAGATGGAAAGAGGATGAACCAAACAGGACTATATCACCATAAAGACCCACAAATCAAAAACGAGACAAGTAAAGAAACAATTGAGGGAGAAGCGGGATTAAGTCCCCCAAAAGCAATGCTTACACAAAATAAAAGACACGTACCTCAATGCGACACGCGCCCCGAGAAGTAAGTCCGACCAAGAATCCCACCGTCAAAAAGAAAAGAAGAGAAAAGGACAACGAGAATGAGGTAATCACTTACCCTTTTATAGTACAAAGGATTAGGGTTTTTTCCAAAGCCGCCAGATCGACACCGTTGATTTTTGGAAAGGAAAAATTTAAGGGACAGATTTAAAAACTAGTTCCCATTAACCACGGTTAAACTCGCACCCACCATAGTTAGCATCCCATGGTTTTATTTTTAAGCATCCCATACTTAGAAAAATTTTAGACCAAAATTAAAATTTTCTCCACTTAGACAAATCCCGGCATGAAATTGAAGCATGAACCCGTTTAGCTGTATTCGTATTGCATCCCCATGTGTGTATGTATTTTTCGAGTATACGCCCAGATTTATTATTTCCACCTCAGACGGACGCGTGCTTGAACACGTGTCCGTGCTATTCTGACGTTTACAATTCCTCTATCTTATAAGGCAGGGGGCAGGGTCAGAGGCACACATCCATGGGTAAGTGAGCATTCAGACAAAAGGTAAAATCCCGGCTTCAAATTGCGCGTGTCATACCATCCTAAAATAGAGTCAATCAAGGGTCAGGCCATTGGTTGACTCGGGGGCATGTGATGGATATACGCCCAATTTGAACCCGTTGACTTCCGAATAGTTTTCATTTTGATCACCCCGTTAATGATTGCAAATCGAAACTTCAACCCGAACACCCCGCGAAAACACTAACGGTCCGGACGAGGTCGAAATACTCGTCCGGGCCAAGTTAGACTCACCTAGGTGAGGTCGGGTGGCCACACCCGAACTCTCCTAGGGGAGATCGGGTTGGCCAACCCTATCTCCCCTAGGAGGGGTTGGGTGGCCACACCCAACCCCTACCCTTGGGGGTCGGATTTTCCTCCCCCCCAAGGGCCCCGACACCGTTTTTAGACTCCCATACTCGGTTTATTTCTGCCAACCCTCTCAGTACCCTAAGGTCTTAATTACGTGTTTAAAGGATAATTAATTGTGTTTAAAGGTTAACGATGTCATTAGGCCACCTTAATGACACCGTTTCCTATAAATACAACTCTTCCACTATTCATTTGATCATCTTGGCAAGTTGTATAATTTAGCTCTGACATCTCTCTAGCTTTATCTCTCTACAAAAACCGTACTGACTTAGGCATCGGAGAGGGTTCATCAGGCACCACCCCCCCCCTTTGTGCCTGGTATTTCCCCTCTTGCAGGGCGAGAAGAGAAGCGAAGCGAAGGACAGAAAGACACAGGCTAGGACGACACAACCCGAAAGCACCGAATCCGCAACATCTCCAGTGAGGAACGAGACTTAGGTCGACCGCCCGTTGACCCTAGACTTGGAACCTAACAGTGGTCACACCGTATTTCTTTGCTCGGGTGTGATGAATATTTATTGTTAGTAGGATACCGCTGAATCTTTGTAAGAGTCGTAGTTCGCGGCGTGCCCCGTTCTTGCGACGATTGTTGGGCATTTCCCTTAGTGACTGCCATGTGGCAACGCCCATAATTGATGAGGAATTGTGAATTACCTCTCTCTTATTCCTTGCAATTTGATGCAAGTGTATTTGTTGGTGGGATTGAGTAGGGGTAATGGTTCCTGTCTAGACGTGTGTTTCCGACTGTTGAGTGGCACTGGTACGCCTTGCGTCGGATTTGCGCATTTTATCGACCAGTGCCCGTTTTCTTGGGGCATTGCCTTACTTGATGCGTTTCTCCTTAGTTTTTCCTTAAACTAATTTCCGAGTGTTTTTTGTGGAGAACATCGAATTTCGTAGTCTTCGTACGAGAGGTAGGTAATACCTCCTGACTCTTCATGGTGTTGTACCCCTGTGGTGGTTATGACTTGTAATTTAACTTATTTTGAAGTTGTGCTTGTGTCACAGATGTATACATGGTTGCGGAATGTCGAACTGACAGAGTCCCCTGCTTTTCATTTTCTTGTAATCGGAGATAGTGCATATTACCAGTGTCTGTTCTGAGTGGCATATTTGTAGGATATTGGAGATAGCTTTCTCGCCCTCTCCGTCTGATGGGTTTGGCACGGATGTGCATATAACGTTGGAGATGATCTTGAATCCTTATTTCCCATGTTAGGTCGATTGGTTTCTGTGTTCCGCAGTGGTGACGGAGTTGCCACTTGAATGGTGTTCCCCTTTTGTTGATTACCGCGACGCGATGTGAAAAGCCTTTGAGCTTCTCTATAGAGGTGTAATCAACGTATGCCCCCGTTTGGGGATTGTTGGGTAATGGCGCTTGCGCGGTCGTGAAGGGGCAAGTTGTCTTGTCGTAATCTGTGACTTGGTTTTTTTAGGCACCGGTCAGACGAGTGTTTGACCGGATGTGTTTGTTTGTTTCCATTCACTATGTTTGAAAACGTCATTGCTCTTCCCATGTTGAAGGGTTATGTAGGAGTTTGAAATTATCTCTTCCTTTTTGCGATGGGGCTAGTCTTGGTTGGCGAGTGTTCGACCACCGTTCATAGAGGGAGTTGAAGCCTAGTTTCCTACTTGTGCGAAATTAGAAGTTGAGCTCTTGAATACCCATGACTTGGGTGCGTTGTAGGGACGTACGCACTTTAGAGGTGTAAGCGTTTGACAACTAATGCTCTTCCTTGGTGTTGCTCCCTTCATAGAGCAAGGCGGTTGCGACCGCTCTGATAATCGAAGAGGTGTCCTCGGAAAGGTGTGAGCTTGAATGGTGAACACTGCTCACTGAGTGGCCAGCTCGGGCGAAGCTTAAGTGCCCTGTGATTATTTTCTGGTGGCGATGGTGGTCTGCATCAGGTCGTTTTCGAGTTAGATCGAGTTTTTGAAGGTTCGACCTTCCCTTGCTTTATATCTTCCTTGATTCCTATTAGTCATTGTTAGGAGAACGAAGTATGTAATGCATAGAAATAGTTAAGTACTTGGAACATTAAATGCATAGTAAGGGGTTACTCCTTGCGTCGGTCGTGAGATTTCCTCATTTGGAGGTCTCATTAGATGTGTGTTGAATACGTAGTTTCTTTGTATTGATCATCCATAGGTATGACCATGAGGCCTGGAGTGACGGCGACACGTGCAACTTGTTGGTCGGACGTCGATGGTTGGTTTTAACCAGTGTCGTAACGATAGCTTGTTAGCGTTGCGTCAGTGGCGGTAGTAGCGATAGCTGCTGCGGTGATGAACACTATTAGAGATGCGGCGGCAAGCACAGTCGTCATAGCGGTGGTTGCGACGTCAGAGTAGCACAGCGTAGCGCTCCAAAGTTGGTGATTTCTTGAGGAGAATTTGATCAAGTTATGGTGTCGATCAAACATTTTGGTGGTGGGCACGCTGAAGGTGTGCACTCTGGATGTATGCCTGCCGGAGAGGCGCATGATGTCAGTACACCTGCTTGTAGGTGTGATGAACTTGGTGGTATGTCCACTGGAGGTACGCATGCTGGAGATATGTCCGCTGGGGGTATGCCGGTTGGGAGTATGTACGTTGGAGGTACGCATGCTGGAGTTATGCCCGCTGGAGTTATGCCCGATGGAGGTATGCCCGTTGGAGGTATGCCCGTTGGGGGTATGTCCGTTGGAGGTACGCATGCTTTTACTTCACTTCTTGGATGCCTTCACCTCTTGGGAAATCTTTGTGAATGCCAATGTTCGTGCGGGTCGTCGGGTCCTCGGAAAGTCGTGTGGTATCTTCGTTGGGTTGTCAGAACTCACGGGTGTCAGACAGTCGCGATGTCGGGGTGTCGAACAGTCGGAGTGTCGGATGGTCGGTGTGTCGGAGGTTTACTAGCCCTTAAAATGGCTAAGTGTTTGAGTGTCCATATGTATAGTTCGTTCGTATGCCAAGACGTTGACGTCCCGGAGTGTCAACACTTTATCCCTTACTTTATCCATACGTGCATGCCTTGCGATGTCAGCGCGTACGCGCCTTGCGGTGTATGCGCGTGCTTGCCTTGTGGTGTATGCGCGCATTCCTCCTAACACCTGCACAAGGAGAAGTATCGACACCTTAGAGGGGGGGTGGTGCGCGATGAACCCTCTCCAATGCTTAAGTAAGAGAGAATTATAGAGAGATAAAGCTAGTGAAAAGTCAGAGCTCCCAACCCAACTTAAGTTATGAAATGGTTGGCCAGTATTCCTATATATAGGGAACCTTGGAATCAAACCCGGTTTTGAACAGTCCGACCCCGGTTTAGTAGAAATGGTGAATCCGGCAAGGACGTAAGTAAAATTGACGTAGGGAAGGCTCGTACGTAAGTGTAGACACGCAGGAATACCCGCATCCCGGGACGACAATCCGAACCACATCGGATTATGAAGACAATCTGGACCCGGTCCGGATTGTTAGACAATCTGGATGAGTCCGGTCCAAACGCTCATGTCGCCCGTTCGGACCATTCTAACTCGCGGGTTAGATTTTTTAAGTTGTTTGGGGTTTGACGTTTTAACGAGACACTAAACCGAACCCGAATCAGACGTTTATCCATCACTTGGTGGCCAAGTTAAGTTTTTGGTGGACTTTAAAAATCCTACTTGGACCACAAGTATCAATTTCGGCCGAACTTATTAGGTAATGGGTTTGGTCCAATTTAGCACAACCGGGTTGGGTCCACCAACCTGGGAGACCAAGGTAACCTAAACTCTGTCGGGTTCCACGGGTCCAAACCGGAGCGGGTCAAATCCCGTGTTTTCTTAATCGGTCCGACCCATTCTGGTCAGGTCGGACCGGGGCAACTAATATGGGTGAAACCGACCCGGTTTGAGTGACGAACCAAACAAAAATCCTATTTTAAACCGAACCGGTCCAGCCGAACCGTTTTACCGAACCGGACCGGTTTAAACATGTCTGAACCGAACCGAAATAATTAATCTGAACTGAATTAATTAAATAAAATAGGATGGTTAAATTTTAAAATCCAAATGTTTACGAACATTAAATTACCTACACACTGCTTAAAGGTTTAATATTTCATTGACTTATTTAAACCTGATGCCTAGTTTCGATTATGGGAATGGATCTCGGAAATACATGATTTTGGGACTGAGTCATATAGTGGGCTGAATTGCAATTGCTATTTAATCATGCAATTACCAATTGCATGATTAGAACTGTCGCCTTCACTATGTCAAGCTAGCTGGATTATGCATATTGTGTGCAGAGCCCTAGTTTTCAATCAATGAGTTGCGCATTAGGATAGACATGCTTTGATTGTTGCAATTGCCTAGTATACATGTCTAGAAGTACGCATGATTGGTTTATAGCATGAATTGCAAGTCAGCCCCAAATGTTTTTAAAAGCATAAATTAGTCGCCAAATAAGCACGTTTGAATGGTGTGATCATGCATGATGCATATGCATGAATGTTGATGATGAATTTGCATGTGATAATTAAATTAAGTAGTAGAATTATATATGCTAAGTATGAGTTCCTCAGAACATTAAACACATGATGCGTATGCATGAAGTGTGTTTTGTTTCTTGGATGTTATTTGCGCAAGATGATTTACTTGTGTAGTAAAATTGTGTGTGCAAACATGAAATACTAAAAAACGTTTAAAAAATGGCCTTGGGAAATCAAAGATCGGGTGTTTTAAAAAGTTCATGTTCCGGTAATTGCGATTAAACTGTCTTAAAAGACTGAATCTATTAGAAAGAAGACAACGGTAATGTGAACTCTTTCACGACCCCCCTTCCCTCGGTTTACTGTCGGTCGGTTTGGTTAGATGTCTGAGGGATCATTACTAGTCATCCTCTGTCTCATAGATATTTGATGAATGCAAATCTTTTTCAAAATATCATTGTCTTCATGATTATGCGTAATAGTCAATCTATTAGTTTCACTGGCTGCTATTAGCAATGTCATCTTCCAATTGAATAAGGGATTACGATTGAATGGTAAGAACTATAAGATTTGGAATAAGCTAGAAAAGATGGTGATTACTGAAATAAAAGGGTTGGACCATTTAACTACTAAGCAAGTTAGGCCAGAGGGTGACCTCAGTGATGAACATAAGGCATTCTATGATCAATAGAGTGCCAAGGACATGGATGTTCGTTCCGCCTTGATGTCGATGCTAGAAGATGACATACTCTACGAGTATAATCGCACTGAGTATGCTAAATACCTATGGACGGTCTCAAAGCAGGGTTTGGTGTTTACACCACGGCCTAGAAGCGATCGTTAAATATCGCTTTAGACTCATACAAAATGAATCCTAAGTATACGATGCAGGAGCACATTCGACAAATGTCTAATATGTTTCCTGAACTCAAGGAAGCAAGGGATATCCTGTCTAAGGAACAGAAAGTTCAGTGTGTCATCCGCTCTTTACCGGACTCTTGGAGAAGCATGAAAATGCACAGTACCCATGCCACCCATCTCGACACACTCAAGAAGGTGCGAGCTCTTCTCGAGCTGGAAGTGGATCGACTCAAGGCTGAGAAGCCTAGAGCGGAGATGCACATTGCATCATCCTCTCCAGCTGTGCAAAAGGATAAGCACAAGAGAAAGGGTAAATACCTTCACAAGAAAGCTAAAAAATCATTTGGTTCAAACGCACATAAAAGGTTCAAATCTAAGCAAATTGGTAAGATCAAGTAGAAAAACCGTGCACGTAGAGAGGAATCTCGAACGTGCTTCAGGTGTGGAGTAAAAGGCCACCTGGCTGCTGCCTGTGCCAATCCTCCTAAGGTACGTTCAGAGAAATAATGGCGAAAGTCATATATTCTCAAACAATTCAAAATTCTCGAGAGTAATTCATATCCTCTTTTTGAATTATAGGACCAAGAAGAAGAATGAGCGTATAGATGGAGTCGATGCCCCAATAAAAATAAGGACTGGATGTCAAGACCATCCTTGTTTACTTAAACCTTTTTTCTATTCCTTCAGTAATAAATAAATACTCTTGGACTATAGGCTTCCTCGTGACAAATTGGAACCTTTATATTTGGGCATATAGTGAATGCTTAAATTGAGCCGCTTGATCTTATAATTCAATAAATTCATCTTGAGCCGCTTGATCTTTTAGTTACTATCTAATTCATTGCTAATCTGAATGTGATATTTTCTAATCCTTATTTGTTAGTACTTCATTATAAAATTATAATATTTATGATGAATATGTACGAAACTGATTAAAATAAATTTTTGAAAACTAAACGACTTTGCCACGGGTAAAGCCTGGTGATACGCGCACCATGCGTGCGTGTTCCTTGGGAGATGGGGTAAGCATATGGTGATGGGCGCCGTAAATAGAAGCCCATTATATGTATACGTTACCTAAGTTAAATGTGTACATGTCACATTAGGACATTGGGCCAGACCCAAATCCCAATTGACATGAGAGGCCCAAAATTGGGCCTCCCTATGCATAGTGGAAGGCCGAACTATGTAGGTGGGTAAAGTGAACTTTTGTTCACTTTACTCCTCCTATATATATATATATATATATATATATATATATATATATATATATATATGTGGTGTTAGGAGTTTTATTAAGTTAATCCTCAATCATTCCTTGGAGTGTTTTAAAGGGAAAAAATCTCATCCCCAGAGACACCACATATTCGGCCGAACCACATCACCACCGCCAAGTGTGTGCCAATTTGCTTTCGAGCAAACACTACATAGATCTATCCCTTGCCAAGAATCGATCTGAGGTTTTGCTGTGAAGACCATACCACGTAGGGCTTCCTTCACAAGAACTCCTACAGGTGCCGACCGGAGAATCGTTAACTCCCTCCTGCAAAGATCTTGGGACAACGGACAACTATTGAGGTATGTGCGAATCTTCCGCCGTGTAATTTCGATTACTAGCATGTAGCATGGTTTTATTTTCCGTAGTGATTACTCCTCGTAATCTAACAGTAGTATCAGAGCCTGTGTTAGTTGTTCATGATTTTGATAAATTGGTGTTCTTGAAATTTTAAAATAGGGACCGAAATTTTAAATGAAATGTTTAAAATTTCGATTTATTGGGTTATGGGAAGTCAGAAATTTTCATGATGATCTTAGGAAATTTGATGTTCATGATCTTGAAGAAAAAGATGATATTTATCAAAATAAAAAATTGGATTGTACATCTTATTAAAATTTGATCTTGAAATTTGACCACTTGTTCCCAACTATGTGTAGGCCTGTCAACGGGTCACAACCCGTGACCCGTGACCCGCGGGTCACCGACCATCCGACCCGTGATTGACCCGGGGGTCACCACGGGTCAGGGGTCGCAGACCCGTACCCGGGGTCACGGGTCACGGGTTGACCCGGGTTTGACCCGTGACCCGGGTCGAACATGAACCAAACTCCAAATGAACCAAAACCAAATCCAACCAAACTCCAAATGAACCAAAACCAAATTCAAGCTTCCAAACCCTAGAATTTACACGGGTCGCCTGCCCTAAACCCTAGAATTAAATTAGGAATTAAAAATATAAAAAAAAAAACGATATTTACACGGGTCACGGGCCGGGTACGGGTCATTGCCCTAAACCCGTACCCGGCCCGGCCTCAACGGGTCATTAACGGGTTGACCCGTAAATGACCCGTTGGCGTGTTTGGGGTCACCCGGACCCGACCCGTGAACGGGTCGTTTGCGGGTCACGGGTAAATTTGACAGCCCTAATTATGTGTTTGTGCCGAAAATTCTAGTAAATTTACAAGGTAAAATTTTTAATTTCTTGGTCACCTAGTAAAGAATTTCGGCCACTTGTATAAAATAATATTGTTTACCATATTTTAATTTTTAATCTAGGTAACAATATATCTATAATTGGGAACATTAAGATAGATTCACATTAATATATAGAAATATATATAACTATCAATATATCTAAATATTTAATAGGGTTAAAGATATTATTGATAGATTTTAGTTACCTAAAAGTTTGAGAAAATATACTGTTTATATATGTTTCCCTATTTAAGATATTTACAATAAATAAAAATATATATATTTATATGTGTGTGACGAATTTTACATATATATATATATATTGCTGATTGATTTAGTCTGGATAGAATATTGACAATAAATATATATATGTTATAATTATAGGTGCCGAAATTATATATATGTATTTAATATTGAAAATTATTTTATATAGTTAATGTTACTTTGTGGCTAAGTTAAATATTTTTGGACTTTAAAACCCTATTTGGGCCACAAGTAAACATTTCGGCCCAACCTTTATGAATTAAATTATTGGGCCGGTCCAATGTGTCAAACTGGAACGAATTAAAACTGAACCGGATTTTCTTAATCGGTTCGACCTAATCGGGTCGGGTCGGAACAGGGTAACTAAGTGGATATAACAAAATCGGTTTTTGAGTGTTGAACCGAACCCTATTTTTATTGGACCGGTTCGGACCGAACCAGATTTTAAAATTAAAACCGGACCGAACCAAATCAGTTTATACCGAACCGCATTTTCTGGACAAAACCGAAGCGGACCGAAATAAATTGAACCAAACTGAATTTTCAAAACCGAATTCAAGTCAATTAAAATAGGAATGTCAAGTTTTAAAATCCAAATGTTATGGAACCTCAATAGGCCTACACAGTGCTCAAGGGTTGATAACCTTTATGCCTTTTTCGATTATGGATATGGATCTCTGAGATACATGTTGTTGGGACTGGATTAATTAGTGGGCTGAATTGCAATTTTTTATTATTCAATATATATTTTTTCGATTATTCAATATATATTTATGCATGATTAGAAATTTTGTCTTTACTGAGTCAAGCTAGATGAATATTGCATATTGGGGGCGAAGCCCTAGTTAAATATATGGAATGCGCACTAGGATAGACATGCTGTGACGGTTGGAAATACCTAGGATTCATGTCTAGAATGCTGCGTGATTGAATATAAGCATGAATTGCAAATCGGCCTCTAATGTTTAAAATTATTTTAAAATCGAAAACTAGTCGCCAAATGTGTATGATGGATGTGAATGTTTCATGTTTTACACGTATGCTAGAATGTTGAAGATGTAGCCGCATTTGATAATTTACTCGGAAGTAGAATTATATATGCATGCATGAGTTCCTCGGAACATTAGACGCGTGAAGCGTAAGAATGAGTGTGGTTTGTGTGATGAATGTTACTAGCATATGATAATTTACATGGATAGTAGAATTATATATGCATGAGTAAACATATATGCATGAGTTCCTCGGGTATGCTTGTTTTAAAATTCCTGTTCCGATAATTTGCGATTAAAACTATTTTAACTAGAGTGATCTATTAGATAGAAGACGACAAAAATGTGAACTTTTTCACAACCATCTTCCATTGGTTTACTGGTGGTCGGTTGGTTTAGATGACTGAGGAATTATTATTTGTCAGATTCTACCTTAATAGATATTTGATGTATGCAATTCTACCTCAAAATGTTACTGTCTCCCTGTTTTTGCATAATCTTCGATGTGATAGTATGAACTGGTTAAATTAGTGCGATTCAATTTACCTCGCAGTCTTGATGGTGTGAATCGTGATGAATAAAAGGAGTACGTATTGAAATCTCTACTACGATTCCGAAAAGTGGAAAGGACAGCTACAGATGAATATAGTAGTCTGTATGATTTTGACAATGAGAGACGAATGTAATAATTTTTTTCGCCAAGCATGGGAGTAGGTTCATTGTGATCTGAACGTATATGTGGTGATACATTCAACCTTGGTAAAAGGGGCTTGAAGAAGACTTCAATTGCAACCAAGCAATGTTGCAGCTTAGTATCCCTTTGCATCCGCCTCGGTGGAAGCAAAGATGAAAAAGCTAAACATTTCGGTTGAACGTGATGGTCTTCTCTCTTTCCATGGACGCTGGTGTAAAAGCCGCTCGAGACCTTTTCAATGAAAGTTCAAAATGGAAAAGATGTATATGGTTGTCTGCTGTTGAAAGGACTCAATGACTTTGTACCTAATTAAGTTCAGTAACCACAACAGTAAAAAGGGAAACCTTCTTTGCTCACCATATTGGGTTCGAAAGAAGTCAACCATGATTCGCATATCATAGAGAGAACTGGACCATAAAGGTCTTATACGATAATCTGGTGGGTTTAACCATGTTGATAAAGTGCGTCTCAAGTACGCCTCGTAGGTCATGTGCATGAAGCAGTAAAATGCTTTATACAAACACAGAACATTTGACGTGATTCACTCGTGAATTTACTCAGATGTGATGTTCAACATGGCTTAAGGTTCTCGACTATTATTGCGACAATAATGGATCAAATACGCGATCCTTAGATCAAGAACCCTGCCATTGTCATCTACCGTTTGTTTGAGTTACTAAAATTTTGTTTATTTCGAGATTCGGATTTATTGAATAAAGTAGTTTCCATTCGATTCGAAATGCTATCTACATATGAAAATTAATCGACCTTGTTAAACGGGATCAATCCGAAACGAAATTTTGGCCAGGTAAATGTGGTCGAATAAAACGAAACGATTCACGTACTCCATCATCTCAGTCGGGACAACTGAACTGAACATACACATCGATTGCGTAGCTAGATCTAATGATTTAGTATTTCTTAATTGTTAGTAATCCAGTAAATGATATAATTAGTAATGATGATCACGTGCGAAACTGATTGGATTAAATTAAATTAAATTCAGAAACGAAAAGATTTAAACAAGGGTCAAAACTTCGGTAAATAGCGCTACACGTGTGTGGACCTCAAAAGACGGAACACATCGTTTCAATATATGAGTTTAATGATGAATTGTTTATTATTCAATATATACTTATGCATGATTAGAAATGATGTCTTTACCGAGTCAAGATAGCTGAATATTGCATATTGGGGGCGGAGCCCTGGTTAAATATAAGGAATGCGAACTAGGATAGACATGTTGTGATGGTTGGAAATACCTAGGATTCATATCTAGAATGTTGCGTGATTGAATATAAGAATGAATTGTAAATCGGCCCCTTATGCTTAAAATTATTAGAAAACCAGTCGCCAAATGTGTATGATGGATGTGAATGTTTCATGTTTGACACATATGCTAGAATCTTGAAGATGTAGCTGCATTTGATAATTTACTCAGAAGTAGAATTATATATACAAGCATGAGTTCCTCGGAACATTAGCATGACACATAAGCATGAGTGTGGTTTGTGTGGTGAATGTTACTAGCGTATGATATTTTACATGGATGGTAGAATTATATATGCGTGAGTAAATTCATCGGAATATTTTTCCAAAATAAAAAGGGCCTTGGGAAATCGAAGATCGGGTATGCTTGTTTTAAAATTCCTGTTCCGGTAATTTGCGATTAAAATTGTTTTAACAAGAGTGATCTATTGGATCGAAGACGATAATAATGTGAACTTTTTCACAACCATCTTCCATCGGTTTACTGGTGGTCGGTTGGTTTAGATGACTGATGAATCATTATTTTTCAGATTATATCTTAATTAATATATTATGTATGCAAATCTATCTCAAAATGTTTTTGTCTCCCTGGTTTTGCATAATCATAGATGTGTTAGTATGAATTGGTTAAATTAGTGCGACTCAATTTTCCTCGCAATACTGATGGTGTGAATCATGATGAATAAAAGGAGTACGTATTGAAATCTCTACTACGATTCCGAAAAGTGGAGAGGACAACTACAGATGAATATAGTAGTCTATATGATTTTGACAATGAGAGACGAATGTAATAATTTGTTTGACCAAGCATGGGAGTAGGTTCATTGTGATCTGAACGTATATGTGGTGATACATTCAACATTGGGTTGAAGAAGACATCAATTGTAACCAAGTAATGTTGCAGCTTAGTATCCCTTTGCATCCGCCTCGGTGGAAGCAAGGATGCAAAAGCTAAACGTTTCGGTTGAACGTGATGGTATTCTCTCTATCCATGGACGCTGGTGTAAAAGCCGCTCAAGACCTTCGCAATGAAAGATCAACATGGAAAAGATGTATATGGTTGTCTGCCGTTGACAGGACTCAATGACTTTGAGCCTAATAAAGTACAGTAACCAAAACAGTAAAAAGGGAAACCTTCTCTGCTCACCATACTGGGTTCAAAAGAAGTCAACCATGATCCGCATATCATAGAGATAACTGGACCATAAAGGTCTTATACGATAATCCGGTGGGTTAAACCATGTTGATAAAGTGCGTCTCAAGTACGCCTCGTAGGTCATGTGTATGAAGCAGTAAAATGCTTTATACAAACACAAATCATTTGATGTGATTCTCTCGTGAATTTACTCAGATGTGATGTTCAACATGGCTTAAAGTTCTTGACTATCTATGCGACAATCATGGATCAAATACGCGATCTTCAGATCAAGATCCCTACCATTGTCATTTATCGTTCGTTTGAGTTACTGAAATTTTGGTTATTTCGAGATTCAGATTTCTTTTAAGCATGGTTTGATGTACACCATGCAATACTCCCGTCCGGATATTTGCTACGCCGTGGGCCTAGTAGCATGTTTCCAATCAGATCCTGGCTATCAACATTTAAAGGCTGTAAAATGAATAGCTGAAAGGTACTGTCTACTACGCGCTGTGCTATGAGGGCGGGAAGTTAGAATTGACCGATTACAGTGATGCCGACCATGGTGGCGATCCGGATGATCGTAAGTCCACTACAGGAGGAGTATTTCTCCTTGCTAATGTCGTCATTTCAAGGACGAGCAAGAAGCAAACGTGTGTCGCGCTGTCCACGATGGAATTTGAATTCGTAGCTCTCTCTAAAAACGCACAGGAAACGGTCTGGCTGAAAAGGCTTCTTTCCGCCCTGCTTGGTGACGATGTCGAGATTAAACCCGTGAAGGTGTTCTCTGACAGTCAGGTAGCCATTGCGGCAGTAAAGAATCCGAAGTACCATAATTGGAAAAAACACATTGATGTGAAATATTTTTATGCTAAATCTATGGTAGAAAGCAATATAATCACTATGGAATACTTGTCCACTGATAACATGATTGGGGACCCATTAACTAGACCACTACGCAGGAAGATATTCGAAAAGTATGTAAAACTGCTTGGATTGCGTAGGGTTTAAAAGTGACATGTGTCTGTGATAATATTTTGACAACTGAAAGTTACATTTTTTAAACGAAAGAACTGTAATTGAGTTTATGATCTATCGACGTCATAATGTTTGAATACATCAACTTTTTGGTCTATAAACTAAGTCCTAGGAGGACGCAATCCTCTACCAAAACTATGTCGAATGCGAGCCTTACCTCGTCACATAGGTACGGTCGTCTTGCGGTGGAGGGAAGCCTCTACTGAGCAAGGCTGGCTAAGAATCAGTGGGATAAACCTGATTAAGCTGAATGATTATCTAGTGTCGAAGTAACTTGACATGATCTTCGTTTTGCATATCGCCGTGATGAACCTCGTTCGTCATTAATCCACATTTTGGGACAGATGAGAATCTGCGATAGCATGATTTGACATATCCCATTCCTTTGAACTTAAACGTTCAGGTATGCTATCGACGCGTGCTTCATAATACGCGTGCCACGTTCGACCACTAGGTCACAGCTCAGTTGTGCTATGAAAGAATCATCGTTATTCTGGCGGGTGCAAACTTCTTCACCTCGAGCATGTAATTGATCCCGGGAGCCTTATGAAGAGGCACCCTAAGTATCCTCATGGACTAAGAACTCATATCTAAGTTCAAGCTCAATGTTCGCTTCCCGACGTACGAGCGTAGTGCTGAACAAAAAGGCCCAGTGACCACGTCTTTTGAAACTAGTTTGGTTTGACTAAGGATATGAGCTATGGGGATGGTCAAGTTCACCTGTAATTCACCGACTCTTGTATTCACTAAGGAGGCCACCAACCGGATATTAGTTAAAGGTTGTGAATACTTGTACGGATGGCTTGGAGAAGTGTTCCTATGAGGAAACTAGGCAAAAGTTGAATTATCAGTTGACATAGGATACAACGCGACACTATATAAATGTTGTTTATTACAGGTTGATTGGAGAAAGGGAATCAATGTTCCGCAGGCGCTGCAACACTCCTAACAGATGAGTAGCACAATGCCCGACGTGTCCGCCGGTCGCACGGAAAACCTCGTATGAACTATTCGTGAGCAAGGACCAGATCGAAGGAGTGAAATGTTGATGCAGATTTGGACGACTGTACATTAATAGGCACCCTCCCATTCCGGCGAGTGGGAGCTGTAAGCATATGGTGAGAGGCGCCGTAAATGAAAGCCCATTATATGTGTTAGATCTTGTCCCTCAGGTTGTCGGGTCTCTGATCCGAGTGGCACTTCTCATGGGTTATTCGCTCTCTTTCTTGATCCGTCTAGCTTGTCTGGCTTATTCGTTCCTTCACTTCTTGTCGACCTGCACAAGGGGCAGTACCGAGAACGGAGAGGGGGGGGGTGGTCCTCGCTGAACCCTCTTCGATGTTTAAGCAAGTCTGAGTTCTCTAGAGAGATAAAATCCTAGAGAGAAGGCAGAGCTAAGTATGCAAAGATGTAAACTTGTCCAATTAAAAAGAACTTGAGAAGTATATATAGGCTACAGGGGAATTAAGGTGGCTTAATGACACCGTTAATCCTTAAACGTACTTAATCGACACATAACAGCAGGATTAACCCTTTAAAAGCATGGAGAGGTGGGTGAAAAAGTCTAAGTACGAGTCGGGTGAAAAAGAGGTCGGGACCCTTGGGGTCGGCCGGAAAATCCGACCCCGAGGGCCTAAAATCGGGTTGGCTTGCCCAACCCCTTCTAGGAGAGGTTGGGCGAGCCAACCCGGTCTCCCCTAGGGGAGATCGGGGCAGCCCACTCGATCTCACCTAGGTGAAGTCGACAGATGGGTCCGAGCGAGTATTTTGGCTCATCCGGACCGTTAGCGTCGCGGGTGAAGTACTCGGGTCAAAGTTTCGATTTTTAATCGTGAGTGGGGCGACTAAAATAATACAATTCGAAGGGAGACGGGTTCATATTGGGCGTATATCCATCACGTGCCCCCGAGTCAACCATTGGCTTAACCCTTGATTGACTCTATTTTACGATGGGATGACACGCATAATTTGAAACTGTGTTGTTACCTCTTGACGATTCCTTTGCCTGTCTGTGGGCGCCTTTTCCGGGCCTTATCCTCCATTTCTCAAAATAGAGGAAGAGTAAACGTTAGAGCAAAAATGGGGACGTGCTTAGACACGCGTCCAAAAAAAGTGGGTATAAAAATCTAATCTTCTCATACATGCATTATAAAAATATGTACATGCATGGAGATGTATTATAATATGAGGAGAGGAGGGCTGAATCGTAAGCAATTATAGGCATGAATAATGTAAATGATTCAACCAAGTATTACATGCTAGGAGACTACTATATATAGGAGTGTAATCCTAACTAACTAAGTCAACTATACAAGTCAACCTAAGGTACCATGTATCTATACAAGTATGAGTACCTCTCTATGTATGTACAAGTATGTACATCTATATTCCCCCATCTTTTCTTTCTTCTTCCTTTTAAAAGAAATAAAAGGAAAATTTGAGAGAAAAGTTTGATGATGAATGAAATGCCAAGGTCCAATCAAACCCGGTCTTCACAAAATGCCAAGGTACATTCAAACCCGGTCTTCACAAAATGCCAAGGTACATTTAAACCCGGTCTTCATAAAATGGCCCCTCGAAAATCCAATTTCGGAAAATGGCCCCCAAACTTCAGAAACTGCTCCAAAACAGCCCCAAAATCCACAAAAGATCATCCCAAATTTGAATACTGCCCAAAACAGCCCCAAATCTTCAAAAGCTTGCAAAGAAGCCCTAAAATCCATATAATTCGGTCAAAAATTCGCTCAAAACAGAGAAGTCATGTGTAGTGCACATGCGGGTGCACCAGGGTGCACAGGAGAACGCAACTTCATGCTGAAAATCCTGTGTACGAATGGGTGCATGGCACAGAGGCCTGAGGTAGCAGATTCGAATCCTGCCAGACACACAATTTCCACGAATTTCAAACCTTCAACAGCAATTCCCAGGTGTTCATGAAAATATTCGAACCAAATTCCCAGGTCTACATCAACACACCCAGGAGTTCTTCAACAAATCCCAGAAATTCATCAAAACAGCTCCAATTCAACAGAAATTCATGATGAATTTCTGGGCAGAAACATGAAGATCTTTAAATCTTCAAACTATTTCCAGGTGTTCATCATGAAAACCCAGGCAAACCAGCTCCAATTCGAAGCCAAAATCACTGCAATCAACCACAAAATCAAAAAAGGACCAATCACTGCATCAATTACGCACTGAATCCTGAAGAATCGATCCAAAGGACACCTTCGATCAGGAGATTACTGAATAAAATCCAGATCACAGGATGGCACCATGCCAAATCAAGACAATATAACTTGTATCGACATATTGGAGCCTTGAATCCAGCAGGAACAACATGGCGCATCAAAATCAATCCAAATTGCAGCATACAAACATGAATCCTGGTCGAATTTGAAGCAATTACAGGAAAAACGCAGCGCCAAAAACAGAGCAAGATAAGCATAAGCAATGATAAGCATGAATAATGTAAATGATTTAACCAAGTATTACATGCTAGGAGACTACTATATATAGGAGTGTAATCCTAACTAACTAATTCAGCTATACAAGTCAATCTAAGGTACCATGTATCTATACAAGTATGAGTACCTCTCTATGTATGTACAAGTATGTACATCCATATGATGCAATGCAATCATGGATATGGACAAAGGTAACTTCATTATACACCATTATAATCAATACGTGCACATGTGGGGTGAACCCTGTCTGTGGAGAAATGCTTAGACCGGGTCTAAAAAATTTCTAAGTATGGGAATGTAAAATATATGCACATAAGAATGCTAACTCTAGTAAACACAGATATATCATGAGCATGAAGGTGTGTATTAGCATACTTGTAAGTAAAAACACAAGTATTGGCAGACGAAAGAAGGCGAAACTCAGAGCTAACCCAAGCACGTATGCGCTTAATAACTGCAAGACACTACAACAGGAAAGTGAAAGAAAGACAATTCCATGTGGGCGAGATGGTGTGGAGAAGGAATGAATTGTCACACTTAGATCACATCAACAAGTTATCTACAAAGTGGGAAGGCCCATACAAGATTGTCTTAGTCCCTTATGTTAGCGCATACCGCCTCTAAGATACTGAAGGCAACATCCTTCCAAACACATTAAATGGGGGGCACTTGAAGAAATTCCACGGATGAAGGAAGAACATTATGTTACAAAGGAGCTATTGTATCAAGCTCTTTTGTCTTAAACTTTTATATTAAAATAGGGGGGAGATTTAGTAACTCCAAGTTTGTTTACAATCATGTAATTACATCAATCATTTAATAAAGTCAATTTACTCTCGAAGGTACTGTTGGATCACGGGCGAAGCTCCGTTACGTCCTTGACGGAAAGCTTTGGACTCCTGGGCTCCGCGTAATCCTGCAAAAGGGGATGACCTGGGTGGTGACCCAGAATCCCTCTCCGATGCTTAAATGAGTATGTGATCAATGGGGTGATAAGCAAGAAGTCTAAGTTCGTATTAGATGATCGTTTTCTGAGGTAACTTCCTCCTTTATATAGGAGGGGAAGTTACTCAGTTACCTATTACTGCGCCTGGCAGTTTTACCCATGATTCCGTGTATCTCGCCACGATTCCGTATATCTCGTCAGGGATTCCGTAGATTTCGCCCCACGCTCCGCGTATCTTACCCATACTCCGCGTATCTCGGGCACGCCCTGCGTATCTCGGGGGACTTATCTATATCTTTAACCGTCTCCCCACTACTCTATCTAGTAGGCGGGTTTCTCGGTCTTTGTCCTCTGATCACAAGTCACGACTCCTGTCGGGGACTCCAGAGTTGTCTCATTCTAGATCACCACCCAGGACCTTCAGTCTCTACGGGACAGGTCCAGCCTCTGCGGGGCTTTATTATCGGGGCCTTTACTAAGGCATATCGGGGCCTACTAAGAGGCTTCTTGTCGGGAGCATCTAGCTCATGTGTCGGGGCCGCTATCATCGGGACCCTTCATATTGGGCCTCTGGGCCCTTCAGGCCTTTCAAGAGGCCCACTGGACCTATTCACCGTTCACTGGCTGTTAACGGGGCTAACGATTTACATCGGAACCCATCATTTGCCCCCAAGACATGGGGGACTTTTAGTTCGTCATGTCTTTCTAATTCAGCTCTTCTGACCTCGTTGTCGGAGGTTTTTGTTTTTATACCTTCCGATACCACCGTCGGAGGCTTTTGTTTTCATGCCTTCTGATACCACCGTCAGAGGCTTTTGCCTTGTGTGTGATGGTTGTATAACAGAGTCTCTTACTCATGATTGCCTTGGGCCCACCAGACCCCATGGGCAGTTGCCAAATCCGAGGAGACTCCTCGGTTACTGTAGCATTAAATGTTGGGATTATGGAACGATGCTTACATCAGCGTGACTGTTGCTTTCTGAAGAAGGCACTCATTACGTCACCAACGTCTTTTCTGTACCGTCCCTCAGTCTTCAACGGTCAAGATTGAATCGTTTCGTCTTCAACGGTCCAGATTAAGTCCGTCCAGTTTGTCCTTTTGCTTATAACAGCTAAGACCTTGGCACTATTCTTCTTCACTGTCTCCATTTTTGGAAGTGCATCCATTTTTTAACTCGAAGTTTCTTCTCCCCGTGTCTTTTGCTCTTCAAGTGATTCAAGGCTTTACCATGTCTGGTAAGGTTTTCTTCTCTATCGTTTGCCTTCATCTTTACTTAGCTTGATTGTAGTTTTCCGAATAAACCTAACATTCCTTTCAATGGCTGATTTCAGATAGTGGATCTGGTTTCGAGGGAAGGAAGCCTTTCAACTTCGACTATGTTCTGAACGAAATTTTCAGCACTGCTTATGATGCAGCTCTCCGGGAAGGATGTATCATTTCCACCAAAGAGGCCGATGCTCAAGGCCGGAAATGCATACCACAAGTTCAGAGTGAAGAGGAGCTACTTCTTCATCGGAAACTCCTCGATCCCATGATTCCGATAGCCATTCTTCCAACGGCTGACCCTGTGGAGCCTTCTGCCACCAACTACGTGGACCCAACTCCCTTTGATGCCGCCAATAAGGACCAAGCTTAATGCTCTATATATTTAGTCCTTGTAATTTTTCTCCTTGTCTTCTTTATCCTTTGTATCGGACCCCTTTGGCCTTCGGGCCTTTATATAAGCAGTTTCTTTTCATCTGTTTTGGTCTCGATAATCATTTGCGCTTATTTAAAGCGGCTTTAAACTCGTTACTCAGAACGTTCCGATGCACCATTTGAGATGACTCTATACGTCCTTCCGACGCTTTACTCGGGACTTCACCATTTAAGGTTTCTCGTCCAATCGGGACTTCACCACTTAAGGCTTCTCGTCCAATCGGGACTTCACCACTTGAGGTTTCTCGTCCAATCGGGACTTCACCACTTAAGGCTTCTCGTCCAATCGGGACTTTACCACTTAAGGTTTCTCGTCCAAAATCGGGACTTCACCACTTAAGGTTTCTCGTCCAAAATCGGGACTTCGCCACTTAAGGCTTCTCGTCCAAAATCGGGACTTCACCACATAAGGCTTTTCGTCCCCGCCTTTCAAGGCCATTTTTCATACAGCGCCAACTCTGACGACTTTTGCGGACCTGTTAAGGCTTTTTCATACCCGTTAAGGCTTTTGGCCGCATCATATAGACGACTTACGCGGTCCCATTAGGGCCTTTTCATACCTAGGCTTTTGGTTGCATCATATAGACGACTTACGTGTACCCCGTAGGGCTTTTGTCCATACCCGTTAAGGCTTTTGGCCGCATCATATAGACGAATTACGTGTACCCCGTAGGGCTTTTGTCCATACCCGTTAAGGCTTTTGGCCGCATCATATAGAGGACTTACGCATACCTCGGAAGGCTTTTATCGTACCTCGGAAGGCTTTTGTCGCGTCCTTCAGGACGTCTTACTAACAGTTAGAATAAATCTAAAAGCAATTTGATCGGAAGCAACTTCTTTTATTCATAAATAACTCAAAATAGGCTTACATAGGATCTTATTGATAGACAATTTGCGCCCTTCACGGCGGCTTAGTATCAAACATGATACTTCTTCAAGTGTTCGCCACTGAAGGAATGCTTCAACGTCTTGCCATCAAGGTCCTCTGGCATCCCTACGATCTTGTAAGGTCCCTCCCATTTCGGTGATAGCTTGTTGATCCGATCTTGATGAACGAACTCGTTCCTCCGCCAGACAAGTTCTCCCACGAAGAATTGTCGGGACTTGACAGGTCGATTGTAATATCGGGCTGTTGCCAGAGGCATCCGAGCCTGGACTTCATCAGCCTGGACTTCATCAGCCTTCCACCTCTTTTCCTCGAGTAAGTCTAAGTCTAGACGTCTCATTTCCTCGTTTGTCAGAGGCTCGTAATATTTTGCGCGATGGGATGCCACCGCTATCTCCACGGGATCAACTGCCTCCGTGCCATAGACCAGGCCAAACGGAGTTTCCCCCGTCGATTGCTTGGGTGTTGTTCTAACAGCCCACAACACGTTCTCGAGCTCATCCAGCCAATGGCCTTGCAAGGCGTAGACTCTCTTCTTCAAGCCATCCATCACGATCTTGTTGGCTGATTCCACTTGGCCATTAGTCTGAGCGTGGCGGACTGAAGCGGTTCGATGTTCGATGTTCAATTCCTCCAGGTACTCCTTCAACTGAGCCTCATTAAACGGAGGGCCGTTGTCGCTGATCAAAACTCGAGGGACCCCATACCGGGATATGATCTGAGTTTGAAGGAACTTGAGGATCTGCTGCCCCGTCGTCCTGGCCAATGCTTTAGCTTCTATCCACTTTGAGAAGTAATCGATGGCCACGAGCAAGTACTTGCACTGACCTTTCGCTTGGGGAAGAGGTCCCACCAAGTCAATCCCCCATTGCGCGAAGGGCCATGCACTCCTGATGGGCATTAAGTCCGCGGCGGGAGCCACAATATTCGGAGCGTACCTCTGGCATGCATCACAGGATCGGACCATCGCGGTCGCTTCCTTGTTCATCGAAGGCCAATAGTAGCCCAAGTTCAATGCCTTCCTCACAAGAGATCGGGCCCCTTCATGATAGGCCGCGACTCCCTCATGTAATTCCCTCAGGATCCGATTCGTGTCGAGTTCCGCCACACATTTTAGGAAAGGCTTTACATACCCTTTTTTGTATAACTGGTTGTCCACCATCGCGTAGTTGTCCGCAATCCGCCGCAACCTGACAGCTGCCACCTTGTCATCGGGGAGTGTCCCCGTAGTCAGATACGTGACCATCGGGGTCATCCAAGTGGGCTTCTCCTCTTCTTCCGATCCTGTCTCAATAGCGCAGACCTCCGCCGGATCGATGTTTGAGATAATCACCTTTTCTAGGAAATGCACCCTCCGATTCTCCTCGGGGGCCACTCCCAGGGCGAACTTGCTTAAGGCATCTGCTTCCGCGTTTTCTTCCCTCGGGATCGCCTCGATATCAAAGCTTTTGAAGCTTCCCTTCAAAGTCTGCACCTCGTGCAAATACTTCTTCATTGTCGAGCTCCTAGCTTCATAATTCCCCTGGACTTGATTTACAACCAAGCTGGCATCGCACTTCACTTTTAAATGATCGACCCCCGTACCCTTAGCAATCTTGAGACCCGCGATGAGAGCCTCGTATTCTGCTTCATTGTTGGTGGCTTTGAACGTCAACGCCAAGGCATATCGTAGGGGCTGGCCTCCGCCGGGCGGTATCAATACGAATCCTGCCCCCGAGCCTTCTACACTCGATGAACCAACAGTATACATCTCCCAAGTGTTCTCCTCATTTGGCTGTTCTGGCTGCTGTTCTGTTGTCGGGACTTCCTCCATGGTTGCCCCCTCTGCGGGACCCGTTACTTCCAGATCGGGTGCCGTAGACTCGGCTATAAAATCTGCCAACGCCTGGCCCTTAATAGCGGTTCTCGGAGCGAAATGAATACGAAACTCCGTCAGCTCGATGGCCCATTTCACCAGTCTCCCCGACGCCTCCGGTCGGTTCAAAAAGTGCTTCAGGGGCTGATTAGTCAATACCGTGACTTCATGGGCATGGAAGTAAGGTCGTAGCTTTCGAGCGGCAATAATCAACGCGAAGAGATACTTCTCAATAGCGGGATAGTTTATTTCAGACTTGGCAAACGCCTTGCTTACATAATAGATAGGTACTTGGTTGCCCTTGACAATTTTAATCAAAACAGAACTAACAGCCACATCAGAAACAGCCAAATAGAGATAAAGCGGCTCGCCTGGAACTGGTTTTGCCAACGGCGGAAGGGTACGGAGGTGCTGCTTGAGTGCCTGGAACGCCTCCTCGCACTTGTCGGTCCATTTGAACTTCTTGTGGGCCCTCAGCACATCAAAAAATGGCATTGCTCGGTCACTTTCCTTGGATAGGAACCGATTCATCGCAGCCAACCGACCATTCAGCACCTGAACCTCCCGATGAGTCTTCGGGGACTGCATCTCTTCGATCGCTCGCAGCTTCTCAGGGTTCACCTCGATTCCTCTCTGACTCACCATGAACCCTAGGAACTTCCCCGAGTTCACCCCGAAAGCGCATTTTTCGGGGTTCAGCCGAACCTGATGGAACTTCATCCGCTCAAACGCCGCCGCCAAGTTCTGGACATGGTCTCCTGCCTGTCGGGACTTCACCAGCATGTCATCCACATACGCCTCCATGGTTTTCCCCAACATGTCTCCAAAAAACTTGTTCACCATCCGTTGGTAAGTTGCTCCAGCATTAATCAATCCGAAGGGCATCACGTCGTAATGGTAGACGTCACTGTCGGCATAGAAAGCCGTATGGGGGGCATCCTCCTTCGCCATCTTGATCTGGTTGTACCCGGAATAGGCATCCATGAAGCTCAGCAGCTCATGTCCCGATGTGGCATCCACCAATTGGTCAATCCTCGGAAGCGGGTAGCAGTCCTTCGGGCAGGCCTTGTTCAAGTCGCGGAAATCGACACACATCCGCCACTTTCCGTTACTCTTTCGTACCAGGACTGTGTTAGCCACCCAAGTTTGGAATCGGAGCTCCTTGATGAATCCAGCGTCAAGCAGTCTGCCTACCTCTTGCTGGATCGCGATCCTCTTGTCCGCGCCCATCAGACGCCTTCTCTGCGCGATAGGTTTGATCGCGGGATCTATCTTCAGCTCGTGCACTATTACGTCGGGGCTGATTCCTGGCATATCACTCGGGGACCAGGCAAACAGCTCCTTAAATTCCTTTAGGAGCTCGATCAATTCTCGGGCTCTTTCCTCCGACAAAGAAGACCCGATCTTCACCTTCCTTTGAGGCCCATCGATCTCAACCTCCTTCAGATCCTCCATGGGGGCGGGACGCCCATACTCCTCTCGAGGATCGGCATCAGTCTGAAGAACAGTCATGGCTTCCCTCCTTCTCCGTCGGGTAGCGTTAACGTAGCATTTTCGCGACGCCACTTGGTCGCCCTTGACCTCTCCGACCCCGTTGTCAGTCGGGAACTTCATCTTCTGGTGGACCGTCGAGGCGACTGCCATGAGAGGGTTGATAGTGGTCCTCCCGATGATAGCGTTGTATGCCCTCGCAGACTCCACTACGACGAAATCTACGCTTCGTTTCTCCATCTTCCAGCCACTACCAAACTCCACCGGTAAGGTGATCATTCCCAGCGGGTAAGAAGTGGAACCAGAGAATCCCACCATCGGGAAGTCCACCTGTGTCAGGTCTTTTTTCGTCTTTCCCATGGCTTCCAGAGCGTCCATGAAAAGGATGTCGGAAGAGCTTCCTCCGTCTATCAGGATCCGCTTCATCTCGAATCCATCTACGTCCAGGGTCACGACCAAGGCGTCGTCGTGAGGGCTCTCCACACCTACTAGATCTTCCGCCGAGAAAGAAATCACCATTTCCTCCTTCAGAGTCCACGACCGGGACCTTTTGCCTAACACCACCGCGGCAGATATGCGGGAAGCATAGTTCTCCCGAGAAGCAGAGGTATCACCTCCCGCCGCCATTCCTCCGTGGATGACGTTGATAGTTCCCCGCCTCTCCTTGCGGGCACCCGATCCTGAGGCTTCTTGCTCAACCTTCTTCTTCTTCGGGGATCGGTCGTGGGACTTGGAACGGGACCGCGACCGACTTTTGGAGCGAGATCGGCACCTTCCCCTTCCGACGAACTCTTTTAACTTCCCTTTTTGGATCAGCTTCTCAATTTCCTTCTTCAGCTCCCGACAGTTTTCAGTGTCGTGACCATTGGCTCGATGGTAGCGACAGTAACGGTCAGGGCGGCCTCCTAGGAATTCGCCTTCTTTTCTCGGAGGGTATCGGGCGAGACCCTGTCGATCCATCACAGCTAACATAGAAGTCATCGAGCTATTGATGGGAACGGCCCGACCTTCTCGATTGTCCTTCCTAGGGGGACGCTTGTCTTCTCTTTTTTCGGGGCGACCACGGTTTCTACTCCCTTCCGACTTGTCGCTTCCTTTGCGATCATCCGACAGCTTGGACGATGGATTTCCTCTCCCCGACCTCGGGGGATCGAGCTCTCCGGCAGCAATCTTCGACTCCTGGACGTCGATTTGCTGTTTCACCCTCGCTTGCAGGGCCTCCATACTCCACACAGCTTTCGCGGCTACACTCTGCATCAGGTCGGAACCGTACGGAGCGCTCAAGTTCCGCAGGAAAGTACGGATGGTCTCTCCCTCCGATATCTCTTCATCAATCTCTGCGGCACTGGCAGTGAATCGTTGGTAGTAATATGCCAACGATTCGTCGGGCCTCTGCACCACCTGGGTCAGGGACCTTACACTCTTCAGAAGGCGCCTCCGACCTTGATACTGTTTGATAAACTGATCGTGCATGTCCGCCCAGCACGTAATGCATCCTGGTGGGAGGCTGAAAAACCAAGTCATGGCCCTTTCTCCCAAAGTAATCGGGAACAGCGAACACACGAGGTCGTCGTTCGAGGTCCTTCCCATGCAAGACTGGACATGTCTCTGAACATGGCGAACCGGGTCCCCTTCACCATCGTACTCCTTGATGGTCGGGATGCCTAGCCCTGGCGGGGCGACCGTATCCAACAGCCGCAGAATGAAAGGATGGCTGGATCGATCCCTCAACTCCGATGTCATCTGCTTCTGGTCCCCCATGCAGATGTTGACGATCTTCACCACCTGATCGGGGGTGATGGGGCCATTCAGGGGAATGGTCCTGTTTTGCACTGGTCCTGGGCCGTCGACTACGAACTTTTCCAAGTGCGCTGGTTCTTTACCCTTACTCCTGGGCGGAACCTCCTGAACCTCTTGTTCTTCTGGGACCACCCTCGGGGGGGGGGGGGGGTGGGGGGTGGAGGTAATTCTTCTTGCGGAGGCAACTCCTCCGCCCTCCTGCGGCTTCTCTCTTGTCCAGCAAGGCCTCCATGGCAGCCAAGAACATGGGCATAGCATCCGCTTCTGCCTTGGCCAACTCCGAGTTCGAAGACGACCCTTATTCTCTTCGCGGGACTCTTTCTCCTCCATGGCCCACCGGGTTTGGGGGAGCCTCATCTTTCTCCCTACGCGGGATATCCTGCCTGTTCATCTCCGTGTCTCGGACTGAGACCTCGTAACCATCACCCTGCCCCCTTGTCCGGGAAAGAGCGGGGTTCTCACCTTGTTCAGCAACACGTTCCGGCAACGGGGAATTCACAGTCCCCGCGGGTCGACAACTGCCAGCCTGAACCTGCTTCTTCTTGCCACCACCGGCCATTGATCTGGTAGAAGCTATCTTGACTTTTCGTAAGTTTCCCACAGACGGCGCCAATGTTGGATCACGGGCGAAGCTCCGTTACGTCCTTGACGGAAAGCTTTGAACTCCTGGGCTCCGCGTAATCCTGCAAAAGGGGATGGCCTGGGTGGTGACCCAGAATCCCTCTCCGATGCTTAAATGAGTATGTGATCAATGGGGTGATAAGCAAGAAGTCTAAGTTCGTATTAGATGACCGTTTTCTGAGGTAACTTCCTCCTTTATATAGGAGGGGAAGTTACTCAGTTACCTGTTACTGCGCCTGGCAGTTTTACCCATGATTCCGTGTATCTCGCCACGATTCCGTATATCTCGTCAGGGATTCCGTAGATTTCGCCCCACGCTCCGCGTATCTTACCCATACTCCGCGTATCTCGGGCACGCCCTGCGTATCTCGGGGGACTTATCTATATCTTTAACCGTCTCCCCACTACTCTATCTAGTAGGCGGGTTTCTCGGTCTTTGTCCTCTGATCACAAGTCACGACTCCTGTCGGGGACTCCAGAGTTGTCTCATTCTAGATCACCACCCAGGACCTTCAGTCTCTACGGGACAGGTCCAGCCTCTGAGGGGCTTTATTATCGGGGCCTTTACTAAGGCATATCGGGGCCTGCTCAGAGGCTTCTTGTCGGGAACATCTAGCTCATGTGTCGGGGCCGCTATCATCGGGACCCTTCATATTGGGCCTCTGGGCCCTTCAGGCCTTTCACGAGGCCCACTGGACCTATTCACCGTTCACTGGCTGTTAACGGGGCTAACGATTTACATCGGAACCCATCAGGTACCTTCCCACATTATGCACTATACTCTAGATTAACATCAAGTAGCAAACAACGTGCATACTACCCGTATCAACAAATCATCACGCCATGCAACTTATAATAGGCGACATCAACAAGTTCATCTTCAACAAATTCAAAGTAATATTCACTCAAAAGCAACATCATGCAATGCTCCAAAAGTAACATGGTGCAATATACTCCTCGTAAGGACAATACCCATGTTCACATCTATCAAAAGTAACATGTTGCGACATCCTTTTCAAAAGGGCAAACCCCATGTTTACTTCTAAAAAATGACATGTTGTGAAATCCTCCGGGCAAATCCTCATGTTCATAGCAAATCCCTGAATAAAAACAAGATGCGGCAAATACATTATTGGACTGATCACCCCAACGTGGCGGAAATCCTCTTAATAGACGACAACCCCACACACTAAAAGTATGTATACTCTCTTAAGGGTTCATACACCATGAAGACTTAGGCCTGAAAAGGGATATCTTCATGTTATACGCTTTTAAAAGCAAACCTTATACAAAACTCATCAAACTTACAAGTCGAGTTTTGTATAACGTTATCTTGCTCTTTAGCATTTAACGCAAAAACAGCAAAATAAGCAAGAAGTATCTCGCAACGTCACCTTATAGTGGAACTGAGAGATGGTATAAACTTAAGTTTGGCTTGTCAAGACGACACTCCTATATATCAAGTGCCAGTGCCGAGTGCCAAGTGCCAAGTGCCCGCTGTTAGGTTCTGAGTCTAGGGTCAACGGGCGGTCGACTCAAGTCTCGTTCCTCACTGGAGATGTCGCGGATCTGATTCTCTCGGGTTGTGCTGTCCTAACTCGTGTCCTTCCGTCCTTAGCTTCTCTTCTCCTTCGCCCTGCAGAAGGGGCAATACCAGGCACAGAGGGGGGGGGGGGGGGGTGGTGCCTGATGAACCCTCTCCGATGCCTAAGTCAGTACGGTTTTAGAGAGATAAAGCTAGAGAGATGTCAGAGCAAAATTATCCAACTTGCCAAGATGATCAAATGAATAGTGGAGACGGGGTATTTATAGGCAACGGTGTCATTAAGGTGGCTTAATGACATCGTTAACCTTTAAACACAGTTAATTAACCTTTAAACACATAATTAAGACTTTAGGATACGGAGAAGGTTGGCGGAAATAAACCGAGTATGGGAGTCCGAGGATGGTGCCGGGGCCCTTGGGGGGGAGGAAAATCCGAACCCCAAGGGTAGGGATTGGGTGAGGTCACCCAACCCCTCCTAGGGGGGATAGGGTTGGTGTACCCGATCTCTCCTAGGAGAGATCGGGTTGGTCCACCCGATCTCCCCTAGGGGAGGTCGGGTGTGGCCACCCAACCTCACCTAGGTGAGTTTGACTCGGCCGGACGAGCGCTTCGGCCTCGTCCGGGCCGTTGGTGTTCTCGCGAAGTGTTCGGGTTGAAGTTTCGATTTACAATCATTAATGGGATGATAAAAATACGACGATTCGGAAGTCAACGGGTTCAAATTGGGCGTATATCCATCACATGCCCCCGAGTCAACCAATGGCCTAACCCTTGATTGACTCTATTTTTGGATGGTATGACACGCGCAATTTGAAACCGGGGTTTTACCTTTCATCTGGATGCTTACTTACCCATGGATGCGTGCCTTTGACTCTGCCCCCTGCCTTATGAGATAGAGGACGTAAACGTCAGAATAGCACGGACACGTGCCTAGGCATGCGTCCGTCTGAGATGGGAGTAATAAATCTATCCCTGTTACAGGCGTATATTCGAAAAATACACGCTCGCATAAGGATGCAATACGAATACAAATAAGTGACTTATGCTTCAATTTCATGCCGGGATTTTGCCTAAGTGGAGAAAAATTTAATTTTGGCCTAAAAATTTTTCTAAGTATGGGATGCTCAAGAATAAGCCTAACTTGATGGTTTTTCTAAGTATGGAGATATACTTAGCCATAGTTAAAGGGGGTAAAAGTGATGGTTTTTCTTTAACCCTTAGATCTCATTTAAAAATAAATGGAGGGTGGTGATTAGAACTCTTTAAAAAACCCTACCATCTTTTAAATATATAGGAGAGTTAAGAGAATACCTTAGTTAGTCACCATAGCCACCCTTTTCCCTCTTTTCTCACCCTTGGAGAGCAAGAAAGAATTAGGAGCACACCCAAGGAGGAGGCCGGCCGAAATTTCCGGTGAAGGACCAGAAATCCGACCAGCAGCTCAGTCGGGACGATCGACGGGAGAGAGCCCGGCCGGGGACGACGGTGTGACCAGAGGCGGCGACCAGAGGCGGCGGCGGAGCAGACCTCGGACTACGTTGGAGCCGGGCGAGGTCGTGGAGGAGCAGCAGGACGACGGCCAAGCTGCTGTTGGCAGAGGCGGCGTCTGGTCCGGCAAGGGCGAGCGACGGCGAGGTGGGACGGCTCCGGCGCGGCGTGAGGTGTTTTCCGGCGACGGTGGGGCGACTGAAATCGACTCCGGCGACGACAAAACTGGGGCTCCGGCGAGGGGCTGATTCCGGCCAACGTCAAAATTTGAATTCCGGACCCGTTTATCGCATCGGGTCGGGTTTTCCGAAGGTCCATCCTTTTCCTCTCCGTTATCGCGTTAAATGTTGATTTTTGAGTTGCCGATACTTGATTACCGATACTTGATCGAATGTGGGATCGCCGTGGATAGCCGTAGATAGTTGTGGATTTGGGGAAAAAATTTGGCCGGTCGTCCGGAGATAGTTTCTTGTCCGATTAAGGGTTTAGGGTGTTGTGCCACTGGTACTCCTGGAAGTACTCCCTAGTTCTGTTCCGATGCTTCTACCGGTTCCAATATCAGAGGAAAGTGGGCTTTGCGAGTTTTGTAACTAGCCATCCGTCCTTCAAGGATTCCCGATTTGCTGATTTCGGGTTGAGTGGGGTCGAGTGGGATACCTCTCTTCGCTTCGTGGCCCGGAGTGACAACTCAGCAAGTCACTCGGCCAAGCACTATTTCTTCATCACAGATCGATATGTCACTTGGTCGGTCTTGAATGAGGATCGGTCGGATGGTTGGCCTGCCTTCGGGGAGTTTTCACCTGTTGATTTAGAGACTATGAAGATCATTCATGAGAGCAACAGGACCCGATCATACTGCCCTGTGTCCTTAGTGACAGAGAAGGATCTTTATGAGGCAGGGATCAGTTTGACTCCTGACTCCGGGGGTTCGGTATGTTACTTAGTCTTCTCATCTTTATTTACTTTCTGCTTTTCCTTTGTAGGTTGGTTTCACGGAAAAACCTATAACATGCAGGCAGCGCCGGTCGATCTGACCAAGAGGAAGGCTCCATCTGGCTCTACTCTAAAGAAGTCCCCCATGCTTGGGAAGAAGGCTGGGGCCTCTGGTATACTTCCTCCTGTTTGCTTCTTTATGGTATACTTGTGTTTTCCTTATCTTGTTTTTCTTACATTGCTAGGGCGCTCTCCCTTGGTGACCGAGAGGGTTGTCTCCGTAGGCAAAGACTCTGGACCTTCTAAGTCCAAGTCGCGGAGATCTGACTCTGAGGCCGGGGCCTCGGCTGTCAAGAGGAAGAAAGCTGCGGATCCTCCTTCGCCTGTTGCTCGTCCCCCGACCCTGTCTCGCGATAAAGAGATGGTGGTCGAAGAGGCGCCTTCCCACACTGACAAAGGGAAGCAACCTGCTGGTGGTGGTTCCCCTGCCCCCCAGCCGAGGGCACGGTCCTCAGGTTCGATATCCACCTTATCATTGATGCTTCTATGTTTATATTTTCCTTTGACTTGCTTTCTTTGTATAGGTGGGCCTCCGGCTTTAAGTCGGAAGGATTTCGCACGTCTTACTGACGAAGATGTCGTTGGGTCTGAGTGGACTCCTTTCGCTGGTTTGAAGGAGTTCCACCTTGATAGCGGCTCCTCTTTGCGGACTCCTGAGGTTGGCATCCGCGTACTTCGCGGTGCCATCCCCCTTGGCGATCGTGTTGCTCAGCCTAAGTCTCCTGGGGAGACCCGGCGCTTTGTTCAGGGTGTACTCTCTCGTTATGCGCCTGTGAGTTGTTCCTTGCTTTCTCTTTTTGCTTTTATGTAGTTGGTTTTTCGGGTACTCATCTCTTGTTTAAATTTTCAGGGTATGTCTGACATGGTGAACATGTCATCCCTTGTTCTCGAGCTATCTGACGAGAAGAAGACTCTAGAGGACAGCCAGGTCTCCCTAAAGGCGGAGCTCGCCACTGCTGCTGAGAAGGCGCGCCTATCCGATCTGAAGATGCAAGAGCTCAGGGACCAAGTGTCCTTACTTGAGACTACCGTAGGTAGCTTGCGCCGGGAGGCTGAGGTCGCATCTTCACTCCACTCTGAGGAGTTGCGAAAGTTGGAGGCTAGGTGCCGGGCGGAGGAGAGCACTGTCGCAGTGTCTGAATACAAGGCTTCTTCTGCCTTCACTGCTGACTATAGCGTGCGGCTCACTCAGGAGATGAACCAGTTTGGTGAGTATCTGGTTGATCATATTTTCCGCATTGATCCTCAGTTTCCAGTTGGCGATCTTGGTGACTTCGGGCCATACGCTACTGGCTACATGGCTGTCCTTAGGGGTCAGGCTGCTGTTGCAGACGAGCCTGCCCCTACACAGGTGGATGCAACGCCTGTGGATATCGATACTTCAGACTCCTCCTCTTCTTCCATCTCTGCCGGTGGTTCAGTCTCAGGGGGTCAGGGTGACTCTCCTGAGGGCTCTGATTGATGTTTCTACATCTTGCTATCTTTGTACATATAACCATACTCTTTCTCCCCTTTGATGGGTTGAGTATCTTTTGGGATTGTTGTGGGGTTTTGTGTTGCTTTCTCTTCTCGTATTTTGTCGTTGGCTGTGTGGTTCACTTGCCTTTATATTAGTACTTCATATGCTTTTGTATGTACTCCTTTGATTACGGACTCTTCTCTTGGTGTGTTTCCTTTACTTATCCTTCCTTCGTGTTTTCCTTCATGTCATACTTGTTATTTCATTCAAGAAAAAACATTATGTGTTCTTCATAGCACTTTACTTTGAAATTACTATCTCATGGGATCCTTCTCAGTATGGTGTAAAGCTCTCTTCTGATACCCTTTGCATGGTATGTATGGTATTGTTAGACCAAAGATACGCTCTTGGTGGGCGTCGAAATCTGTTCACGAGACTGGCTCTCAGAGGGCACTTAACGTTTCGCAGGATAGGCTCCCGGAGGGCACAGGTTAGACCAAAGATACGCTCCTGGTTGGCGTCGAAATCTGTTCACGAGACTGGCTCTCGGAGGGCACTTAACGTTTCGCAGGATAGGCTCCCGGAGGGCACAGGTTAGACCAAAGATACGCTCCTGGTTGGCGTCGAAATCTGTTCACGAGACTGGCTCTCGGAGGGCACTTAACGTTTCACAGGATAGGCTCCCGGAGGGCACAAGTTAGACCAAAGATACGCTCCTGGTTGGCGTCGAAGATCTACCTCAAGATACGCTCTTGGTGGCGTCGAATCTGGTAGGTTGCAAATCTACCTCAAGATACGCTCTTGGTGGCGTCGAATCTGGTAGGTTGCAAATCTACCTCAAGATACGCTCCTGGGGGCGTCGAAATTCGTAGTTTTTGGAAAACACTCTCAAGATACGCTCTTGGTGCGTCGAAGGTCGTAGTATAATAACTACTCTCAAGATACGCTCTTGGGGGCGTCGAAGGTCGTAGTATGAACACTACTCTCAAGATACGCTCCTGGGGGCGTCGAAGTTCGTAGTTTTTGGAAACCACTCTCAAGATACGCTCTTGGTGCGTCGAAGGTCGTAGTGTTTAAACTACTCTCAAGATACGCTCTTGGGGGCGTTGAAGGTCGTAGTATGAACACTACTCTCAAGATACGCTCTTGGGGGCGTTGAAGGTCGTAGTATGAACACTACTCTCAAGATACGCTCTTGGGGGCGTCGAAGGTCGTAGTATAAAAACTACTCTCAAGATACGCTCTTGGGGGCGTCGAATCTGTTGTTGACTTGAAGTCATATCTGTGTAAGGATAACTTCATGATTATATCACAACATTCATTGGAAAATACCTTTGAAGGAAATCCTACTCCTTTAAGAGCATTCATGTTTTTTGTACATATGGGGTGCCTTGGTGGGATCCAGACACCCTTTGGAGGAAATCAAAGATAGTTGTAGAGTTGGAGTAACTTCGTGAGTTCTCCTTCTCAAAAGTTGTTTTTGGAAAACTTAAAAAAAACTTGAACATGCAGAGTGCTAAATATGAAACTAAGGATATGGGGTGGTCAATTTGTCCATTGCCACGTACTCCTTTAGGCCTCCATTGTAAATCATTTCCTCCACTTCTATCTTCAGTACCATGCAGTTATTGGTTTGATGCCCCCAGGTTCCATGGTACTCACACCATTCCTGTGCATCTCTTCCTAGGAAGGCCTTGCCCTCCTCCCTGCATGTGGGTAGCTCTTCCTTGAGGTACTTCTGAAAAAGTTCTTCTATGCTCACTGTAAGGGGTGTGAATTTGAAGTTTACACCTCCTTGTAGTGTATCAGTCTTTCCTTCTTTCTCCAGAACTTCCTCCGGCTGCTCCATCTCCTTTGCAAATGCTTTGTCTAGCCTTTCTTTGAGCTCCCTCATCGTACTTGTCATGACCATCTCATAGAGCCCTCCATAAGCCTCAAATGAGTTTGGATGCATGTTTCGAATGAATGCTTTGACGGCTTCTCCTCTTGTGATGTCCATATTGGCACCATAACTGGAGAATCTCTGGAAGTAGCTTGATATTGGCTCCCGCGGCATTTGCTTGATATCATCGATGTGACGGAAGCCTCTTATGATGGAGTCCCTTGTTCTTTTCCCTTCTGTGGTTTCTGGCTGCCAAGGTATGGCTGTCACTTTCACAGCCTTGCTCATGTGTCTCTTCTTAGGCATTGTTTGAAAAAACTGTCGGCTCAGGCGGAGTGCAACTCCGTTCTTCATTTTTCTTTGCCTTTGCTTCCTCATCACCCTCTTGTTGTCTTGGTCGGTTCCTACTATGACCATTGCCACTATGTCTGTCCTGAGTGATCCCCGTCTCATGGAGTTGACGTAGCACTGCCTTGCAGTGCGTTGGTCACCCAGGACTTCTCCCACTCCATTTTCAGTGATGTACTTCAGTTTCTGGTGTACGGTGGATGACACGATTTCATATGGGTTTATGGTTGTTCTTCCTAGGATCCCGTTGTAGGCTCCCAAGCTTTCAACCACCAAGAAGTTTATGTTCACCTTCATCTGTGTCCATCCTTGGCCCATGGTCACCGGCAGGGTTATCATTCCCAGGGGGTAGCTTGTTGCCCCTGAGAAGCCAACCAGAGGGAATTTGACTGGTTTGATGTCTGCCTTCGTTTTCCCTATCTCCTCTAGGACCCTTAGGCTTAGGAGGTCTGCTGAGCTGCCCCCATCCACCAATATTCTTTTTACATCAAAATTGTCAATATCTATCGTGATGACTAATGCATCGTCATGTGGGAAGACAATGTGGCTCTTGTCCTTCTCCGAGAATTCAATCTTCATCTCCTCTCCTTCTCGTGGCCTTTTCCTCCACCTTGGCACTGAACTCAGTTTTGATGCGTAAACCTCCCTTACATTGGCAGTTGGGCCACCTGATGCCACTCCTCCGTGTATCATGTTTATAGTTCCTCTCTTGTTGGGTGGAGGATTGTAGTCTACCTTGCTCTTGCCTTTGTCCCTGTACGATGGCCCTAACTGTATGCTGTTGCCCCCATAGTCCACGAACTGCTTTAGTTCTCCCCTTTGGATGACATTGTTGATACTTAGCTTTAGGCTGAAGCATTCGTTCGTGTCATGCCCGTATGCTTCATGGTTATCACACCATCTGTCCTTGTGTGTCCCCACCATTGGGGCTCTCCATCTTGCAGGGGGTGACCAGAGTTTCTGGTTCCGCATCTCTCTGAGGACAGTGGCTGGAGTGGCGTTCAATGGGATGAACTTGATGACGTTGATTTCCCTAGCTTTCAGTGGTTCGCCCATTTGATTTCTTTGCTGGGGCGGACGCCATTCCTGCTGCCTTGTGTGTTGAGGTGCCTGGGGTGGCTTTCCTCTGTTCGGCTTTGCATTGTCTTCCTTAGCTGCTTGAATCTTGGCTTTCTTACTTGCTCTGTGCCTCTCCAGGTCTATATGAGTTTTTACTCTCCCTGCTAGCTCCTATAAGGTGCTTGCTGGTTTCTTGGCCATCTTTTCTGCTAGCGTGGACCCGAAGCGGCCTAGGTTTCTAATGAAGGCTCGTATTATCTCACCCTCAGTGATGTCGCCCTGGATGTCTGCTATGTTCTGGTTAAACCTAGTGTAGTAACTGGCCAAGGATTCATCATTTTCTTTCTTCACGTCATCAATGGAGCCTGTTCCTTTGAGGAGCTTCCTTTCTCCTAGATATCTCTGAAGGAATTTCGCCTTTAGCTGCTCCCATGAGTGGATGCTCTCAGAGGGTAGGCTGAAGAACCAGTGTGAGGCCACCCCTGATAGGGTGTTTGGAAATAGGAGTGCCTTGTATCTTTCATCAGTAGTTCTCCCAAATAGGGAGGCTTCATGCTGTTGGATATGCTCCAAAGGGTCTCCCTTGCCATTGTACTTTGCAATCTGGACCGTATGCAGGGAGTCCGGCACCTTGCTCATCTCCAATTCCCTCGTGAAAGGGTGGTTCGTTTTGCCACTTAGACAGTGCAAGCCGTGTTTCTTTGACTCATTCATTTTCCTTGTTATCATTGCCTCTATTTCTTCCGGACTGATCAATACCGGTGTCGGAGTGTAATTTCTCTGATAGCCTCCGTAGTTATAGATAGGGCTTGCCGGGATCCCTTGTCCGTATTGATACGGACTGTAGGTGTATCCTTGGTGTCCCTGCTGAGGTGCTTCATAGAATTCTTGCCTCCTTGGAGGTCTTGCTTGTCTGTCCTCCCCCAGTGGGGTGTAAGCCCTGGCATTCTGCTGTTGCCTAGGAGGCACGAATTGTTGCCTTCCCTCTGGGGGTGGCTCCTGGTAATTTCTTCTTTGCTCCTCTCGCTTCCCTGCTCAAGGGTGCGAGTGGTGCTCTTCCGTTGGGATCTGTTCCTCTTCATGAGCTTCTGTGTTTGTCCCCTGGGTGTATGCCGGCCTTGTGTATGTTGTGTGGGCGCGGTTGTCATTTCTTTGGCCCGGCATCCCATACTGGTATCCTTGGGGTTGGGCCTCGTAGTAATATCCCTCAGGAGGTGCTGTGTGCTGTGATGGCACTCCCTGTTGCTCCCTCTGTTGCTCCCTCTGTTGCTCCCTTTCTCTCTGTGGCCTCCTTGCCAAAGGGGTTGAGGCTGTGGAGGACTCCGCCCCAGCTGGGCGTGAGGGTCCTCCCTCCTGGTTGTTATGTTGGGGAGCTTGTGGGGTTCCTTGAGGTTCTTGTTGCATTGGCATTTTCCCTGGGTTAGGCTGCCTCCCTGGAGGTATAGGCTGCCTCCCTCGCCTATTGCCCCCAGGTGGGCGGTGGTGCCTAGACACCCTGCTGTTCGTCATTGCTCTTGTTATTGCCAGGCTTTCTGTCCGAAGCCCACTGACGGCGCCAAGTGTTAGGTTCCGAGTCTAGGGTCAACGGGCGGTCGACTCAAGTCTCGTTCCTCACTGGAGATGTCGCGGGTCTGATTCTCTCGGGTTGTGCTGTCCTAACTCGTGTCCTTCCGTCCTTAGCTTCTCTTCTCCTTCGCCCTGCAGAAGGGGCAATACCAGGCACAGAGGGGGGGTGGTGCCTGATGAACCCTCTCCGATGCCTAAGTCAGTACGGTTTTAGAGAGATAAAGCTAGAGAGATGTCAGAGCAAAATTATCCAACTTGCCAAGATGATCAAATGAATAGTGGAGACGGGGTATTTATAGGCAACGGTGTCATTAAGGTGGCTTAATGACATCGTTAACCTTTAAACACAGTTAATTAACATTTAAACACATAATTAAGACCTTAGGATACGGAGAAGGTTGGCGGAAATAAACCGAGTATGGGAGTCCGAGGATGGTGCCGGGGCCCTTGGGGGGGGAGGAAAATCCGACCCCCAAGGGTAGGGGTTGGGTGAGGTCACCCAACCCCTCCTAGGGGGGATAGGGTTGGTGGACCCGATCTCTCCTAGGAGAGATCGGGTTGGTCCACCCGATCTCCCCTAGGGGAGATCGGGTCGGCTGACCTGATCTCCCCTAGGGGAGGTCGGGTGTGGCCACCCAACCTCACCTAGGTGAGTTTGACTCGGCCGGACGAGCGCTTCGGCCTCGTCCGGGCCGTTGGTGTTCTCGCGAAGTGTTCGGGTTGAAGTTTCGATTTACAATCGTTAATGGGATGATAAAAATACGACGATTCGGAAGTCAACGGGTTCAAATTGGGCGTATATCCATCACCCGCGCCGAGTACATTACTATTTACAACGCTACAAGTACCTAGTGTACGCATCTTGCCATGCCTTGGAATCTAACCAAGAGGGGCGCTCATAACACTCAACAATGCGCGGCATACAGTCGCAACTACGGACATCATGTTCATCATCTAAGGATATCTATCCTATCTTCCAAGTCTAAAGCATATGGAGAACATAGATAACTCAAGGTATGAAATATTACTAACAAGTTATCATATGATTATTATTATTGAAAAACAGGTCCAAAGGACGAAGTACCATACAAGCAAACATACCATCACCTCCAAAGGACTAAGACAGCATGTCCAGGAAATCAACACCAAGTTCAAACATTAACTCAAAGATACATGAGAAGTCCCACTATCCCCAGTAAGCTGTGGAACAACATCCATAAGCTCGGGAGGAGCAACAACGACATCAACACCTTTATCATCTTCAATTATATCATAGGCGGATACATCAAGCCCCAAAGTGTGCAACGCCTTAAGGTAGTTAACGGCATAGTCAGAACAAGGCCCAAGCTTGTTAAAAGGAAAGTTAGGGGCAAGCGCGTTGACACGACGAAAGTAATCCTCGGCACGCTTTTCCATCATGGTATCAGTTATCTTCTTAGCTGCAAGACTAAAAGCAGGAGTACTCAAATACTGGGAAAAACCCGCTTCAATTCCAAGCGCATAATGTTCCTCACGAGCGGCAATCAAGGCAGCCTCTCGAGATGGGATGTCATCAGAAATCTGTTTCTCAAGCGCAATCATCTCAGCTTCAAGATCAGAAATTTGAGTCTCCTGCACCTGATACTTGGTCTCGGAATAAACTATCTTCAAGCCAAGTGGACACACCTTCTCCTTAGAACTGGCAAGTTCAAGACTAACGGTGTTACATCTGTTGACAGCAGCTCTTCTAGCACTAATATGCTCCACAACATACGACGACATGTTAACCATCTGAGACATAGCCTGAAAATCATACAAGAACACAAGGCCATAAAAATTATACAACAAAGGCGTATGGTAAGGAAGTTATCAGAAAACATAACTTGTTAACTTACAGGAGCAAAATTGGCCAAAGCATGTTCAACACACTCTTCGGCTTCTTCATCAGTCCTCGGACAAGCACGTCGATCGCCTGAGGGCACACTCCCTTGCAGCACACGAACACCAACCTCCGACATATTAAGTTTCGCCTCCTTAGGAAAGCGAAGACCACCCCTACCAAGAGGTTTCCAAGCATCACCAGATATATCACCTTCCAAGGGACGAAGAAGACGATAACACTTCAAAGCTGGGATCACTGCAAGAAAAATAAAGAATAAAAACCGAGTGTTAAAAATCAGAGTATAACGAGAAATGCGAAGTACATCTCATACCGACAGACGAGGAGCGATCCTCTGCGAGTCGATCTCTCGACTAGGGGGCAGAAGATACCGTCGTGCATCCAGTAACTCCCCCTCTCTTATCAAAGGTGGAGAGAGGAAGAGCAGCATACGTCCTTACACGCTTAGGATCACTCGAGACATGCGACACCACCTCGGATCGCTTGATAGGAAGTTGATAATCATCCACGGAAACATCAAGAGCAGGGGAACGTACTGAATAATCAAAAAGACAAAACAAATGATGAGTCAAAAAAGTAAAAGATAAGGAAAAGTTACAAGGAAAAACATCTTACCCATGAGCTCCTTTCCGCGACCATATCCAGAAGTCACGGGGGCAGCAAGAACAAGTGATGAAGCGGACGTCTCGGATGGAGGAGTGTTGCGAATAGACTCCGCGTGTAAGGAAGAGTTCTTACCAATAAAACAGTCTACAAGGATGATATAAGCAAGGTTACGAGGACCATAAATATGTAACTCGTCACCAACATCTTAACATAATGTCACTCACGGAACGGGGGTAGAAGACTTACTCGTAGTAACCGCGGTAAAAAGACTAACTCTGAAAAGGAGACTGCGTAACTTGGAATCCTGAAAGTTAAAAGCAACAAATCAATCAGTGTGCAAGCACTATGTATGTACATACATGTCGACATGGATACATGATTACAAGGGCGAAATATTTTCTAAGTGTTTTGCTCAGGATGACAGTCAGCATATTTCAAGCTGACAGCATGCTACTATGTGTCAGCATATTACCAAGTGTTAGCATACAACAAGGTGTTGGCATACAACCTGCGTTTACATCAAGCATATGGATACAGCGTACATAGCCAGGGATAGAGAAAAAATTCTAAGTGTGGTGGCAAGTGCGCACATACATACATGTCGACAAGGATGCATGTCGACAAGTGAAGAATATTTTCTAAGTATTTCCATGTACGTACATACATCTCGACAAGGATGCATGTCGACAAGTAAAGAATATTTTCTAAGTATTTCCATGTACGTACATACATGTCGACAAGGATGCATGTCGACAAGTGAAGAATATTTTCTAAGTATTTCCATGTATGTACATACATGTCGACAAGGATGCATGTCGACAAGTGAAGAATACTTTCTAAGTGTTTCCATGTACGTACATACATGTCGACAAGGGGAGAATATTTTCTAAGTGTTTTCATGTACTTACATACATGTCGACAAGGGGAAAATATTTTCTAAGTGTTTCCATGTACGTACATACATGTCGACAAGGATGGATTGCGTGCATCAAGTAGCTATTATCAACTTCTACACAATACCTCCTAAGCATTCCTACGACGCTTATCGACAAAGCTCATACGACGACATTTATGTGCCTAGGCTATCATTACCAACATACAACCATTGACGGTCATTTACGTACAACTACCGATCATCAATATCGAGCATGCAAAAACAACGGCTAAGGCATGGAACACCATGTCGGCAATGAACACTATGCATAAGGGAAGTATAACGATTCATTTGGACTTTTATAAAAATTTCAGCACTTGGAAATTTTTTGGCCGATTTTGGGATAAGTATTCTAATGCATTTTATCAAACACCTTGTATGCATGGTAAGATAACTAGGTACATGGTGATTTCAAGACTAAATCAAGGCCAAACAAAGTCACGAAAGGTCCAACCATGTACGAAATTGGACTCACCGACGCGATGCACACGCCGTCCCTCCTTCCTCACGCGCCGCCTTGGTCTCCTCCTTTCCCGGATTCGATCTTGATCGATGTCAAATATGATGTGACTACTCCAAATTCACACCTCCATGGATTCCCTCTTCATCAAGAATGGAGAGCTTCTTGGGGGTTTATCTATAAAGGATTTAAGATAATGAGTATTCTCTCTCCTAATTCTTATTAATAGTGCCTACACCATGTGCTAAGGACTAAACCAATATATATTTTCACACAAGTCCTTAGTATCATGTATAAGCATACTTACATCTCTCCTATGCTTGTTTTACGTACATGCTCCCTAATGTTGCATGACGCGCTTCGTATATCATTACGCATGTTATTATTTTTATATGTACATGATGCTAACTCATGATTGTTATGTGATTATTTTTATAATCTAAGTATGAATTGAAGGTTTGCATCATTTTCCATGCTTACATCATACTACATGCTTGCATCATTTTCTATGTTTACATCATGCTTTATGTTGACAAGCATGCTCTCCAATTTCATATTATTCTAAGTGTTTTGCATATTGCATGATTACGTCATCCATTTACTATGTTGTCATCTACATGTTGACACGTGTTATACGCTTACATCATGTAACATGATATTATCACGTTGTATAATTCTTTATTATTACAAGTATGTCACTCATTACATGATATTGCGAATATAATTGCATATTGTTATACGCATATTGTCCGCTATGCTAATCCCATAAACAGATTACGTACATACGGCGGAAAATTGAAGTTTGTCAAATTTATGATCCCAACACTCGAATTGACAAACAGGCCACCCCTGAGGTCAGTACCGAACCTATATTGGACGAATAGCTTATCTTAAAAAGATTCAAGCATGGTTTCTGAACCGCTACTTGACTCGGGGGCAAGTGTTAGATATATGTCCAATTCGGGTTCGTATTTACATTTCGGGCCTCACAAAATATTCCAAAACCCGTAAAAGAACTCTTTCGCGGACACCCAAGTCCTAAACGGTCCGGAATACGCGTAGTACCTGGACCGGAGGACTTTCAGATTGCTAAACAATCCGGGCAGGTCCGAATTACCGACGTTCTCCGCGTGTTTATCCCGATTATTTTGCCAAGTACGAGAAGTCAGTGCGCGCATAGTCCACCTTGATGACGTTATACGTTTTCCTTCATACCGACATCAAACCGTTCAAAACTGGGCACGATCCTTTGGTTCCCTATAAATAGGGGCCTAGATCTCCCATTTTAAACAACTCCCTCATTCTAGCATTTCGTGCTCTGTCTTCTCTCTAAAAGGCTTTCTTTCTCTAAAGATTTTGACTTGAGCGTCGGAGAGGGCCTAACCAGCATTCCCCCCCTTTCCCACGCTGGTTACTGCCCCTTGTGCAGGACCCGGATTTCGAGAGATCAAAATCGAGAAGTTGAAGACTAGTTCGAGGATTGTGTTTCAAGGATCGCGGCATATAGACAGATACTCGTTCCTGTACACACATCCAGAGCCCGTTCGCGGAAAAAAAGCCCGAAGCTACCCAGGTGGAAGCAGACTTAACAGTATCCCTTTGCATTCGCCTCGGTGGAAGCAAGGATGCAAAAGCTATACGTTTCGGTTGAATGTGATGGTATTCTCTCTTTCCATGGACGCTGGTGTAAAAGCTGCTCGAGACCTTCGCAATGAAAGGTCAACATGGAAAAGATGTATATGGTTGTTTGTTGTTGACAGGACTCAATGACTTTGAGCCTAATCAAGTACAGTAACCACAACAGTAAAAAGGGAAACCTTTTCTGCTCACCATACTGGGTTCGAAAGAAGTCTACCATGATCCACATATCATAGAGAGAACTGGACCATAAAGGTCTTTTACGATAATCCGGTGGGTTAAACCATGTTGATAAAGTGCGTCTCAAGTACGCCTCGTAGGTCATGTGTATGAACCAGTAAAATGCTTTATACAAACACAGATCATTTGACGTGATTCACTCGTGAATTTACTCAGATGTGATGTTCAACATGGCTTAAAGTTCTCGACTATCTATGCGACAATCATGGATCAAATATGCGATCCTCAGATCGAGATTCGGATCTATTTAATAAAGTAGTTGCCATTCGATTCGAAATGCTATCTACTTATGAAAATTAATTGACCCAGTTAAACAGGATCGATCCGAAATGAAATCTTGGCCAGGTAAATGTGGTCGAATAAAATGAAACGATTCACGTACTCCATCATCTCAGTCGGGACAACTAAACTGAACATACACATCGATTGTGTAGCTAGATCGAAAGATTTAATATTTCTTAATTGTTAGTACTCCAGTAAATGAAATAATTAGTAATGATGATCATGTGTGTTGAGGTCGGTTCCACCTGGGACACCTCGGGTTACTCTTCGCGAACGAGTTGGATGTGCAGGCAGGTACGGTCACGTGTCAGCACATCATGATCCACGATCCGCGAACCTCGATCCTCGAAACCCGAACTTGGCTTTTGCTCCAATCTCGGTCTCCTACACGTCGGGTCCTGCAAAATGGGCAATAACCAGCATGGAGAGGGGGGTGGTGCTGGTTGGGGCCTCTCCGATGCTTAAGTCATAATCTAGAGAGAGAAAGTACGTAGAGAGAAGTCAGAGCCCAAAAAGCCAAATTGTCAAAGTTTCGAGTTCAGCTGTCAAATGGGAGGTCTAGGTCCCTATTTATAGGAAACCCGAGAACCGTACCCGGTTTTATGCGGTTCAATGCCGGTTTAAAGGAAAACGCTTACCGACATCGAGGTATGCTATGTGCGCACTGACTTCTCATACTTAGTAAAAATAAGAGGGGTAGGCGCGCGGTGCCAGTCGACAGTCCGGACCATGTCGAATGTCCGACATGGTCCGGATTGCCGGGAGAACCGGACTAATCCGGACTGCCGAGGCAATCCGGACCTCCGGGTTGCCTTGTGGCAATCCGGAAGTCCAGGTGCTACGCGCATCCGTACCGTTTTGGACTCGGGGTGTCCGCGGTGAAATCCATTTGTGGTTCTGACGTGTTTGCGAAGTCCGGAATGTAAATACGAAACCGAATTGGACAGATATCCATCACTTGCCCCCGAGTCAAGTAGCAGTTCAAAACCCATGCTTGATTCTATTTAAGATAGGATAATCATCCAATTTAGGTTCGACACTGACCTCAGGGGTGGCCTGTTTGTCAATCGAATGCGCGGAGCATAAATTCGTCCATCTTTACTTTTTCGACGAACGTGCGTAATCATTGATTTCGTCATATGATTCTTGTCGACCGCCGGCATAGAAACACTTAGAAAATATTTTGTAGTAGTTGATGTTTGCTACTTGATGTCTGCTATCCGCCATCATGCTAATATACTTGGAGAATGCTCTTAGATAGTTGATTCCATGCTGCTTGTTGTTGGTTGACATCAAGGAAATACTTAGACAATATTTTCTGACGGTTGGTTTCTTGTCGCGTATAGTCCCATGTCGTAAGCGAAATACTTAGAAAATATTTCGGCCATATTTTGTGCATGACGACACCTTGTCGTACGTTGATACTTGATAGTATGCTGACAGCTTGTTGTATGTCGACACGTAGTAGCATGTTGACACTTAGTGGCATGTCGACACTTAGTAATATGCTGACACTTAGTAGCATGCTGACAGATTGCAATATGCTGACTGTCATCCTGGGCAAAACACTTAGAAAATATTTCACCATTGTTGTCATGTATGTTGCGAGTATGAGCTCGATGTCGACATGAAGGTCGATGTGTTGAATAGGTTGGCCCCCTTGCATGATGCTTTTTACTTGTTGTGCGAAGACTAATGAGTCTTATACGTACATAGTTGTTCCATATGGAGCGTACACTACTTAGATGTCTGTATGAGAGACTGTTGCGTGTATGCACGTTGTCGTGACTGTCGGTTGTATTTCCAGGCTGCAGGGTTGAGGAGCTAGCACTTTGACACGGGCACTCGGCACAAGGAAACTTGGCACTGGCACTTGACACGGGCACTCGGCACGGGCACTCGGCACAGACACTCGGCACGGGCACTGGCACTCGGTACTAGCACTCGGCGCTGGCACTTGGCGCTGGCACTCGGCACTGGCACTCGGCACTGGTACTTGGCACTTGGCGCTTGGCATCCTAGGCTTGAACCCGGGCGGGGGTGTTACGCGCCCTGCATTCTGGACTTCGGGACCGTGCTGTGTGGCGGGCACGCTTCTGGTTGGTATGGAGGAAGCACCGGACATGTCTTTATGCATGTGCGAAAGATCCTGCTGATTTGTTGTCGGCTTCTGCTGGTTGGCCGCAGTTTTCTTCCAACGAACACGATTTCTTCTTTCTTCCGGTGGACTGACGTCATCAGGAAGAGGTTGATTGCGTGCCATAGCTTGTTGCTGCACCTCGTCAGCTGGCATCCCGTATGGGAACTCTTCATTCATCTCCGTCCTTCGCTCGAACTCGTGCACTGGTGCATTGTTCTGAACTTCGGGACCGTGCTATGCGGAAGGCACATTTGCGGTTGGCACGGAGGAGACAGTAGATTCTGCATCTGGAATGTGAGAAGGTGATGGTTAGCTTCTCGTCGGCTTCGGCTTGCTTGCCCCCACCTTCTTCGTACGTCTGCCTGTCATAGCTTGCGGTATGGAACGACTTCTTCTTCGATTCCCATAGACGGCGCCAAGTGTTGAGGTCGGTTCCACCTGGGACACCTTGGGTTGCTCTTCGCGAACGGGTTGGATGTGTAGGCAGGGACGGTCTCCTGTCAGCACGTCACGATCCACGATTCGCGAACCTCGATCCTCGAACCCCGAACTTGGCTTTGGCTCCAATCTCGGTCTACTACACGTAGGGTCCTGGAAATTGGGCAATAACCAGCATGGAGAGGGGGGGGGGGTGGTACTGGTTGAGCCCTCTCCGATGCTTAAGTCAAAATCTAGAGAGAGAAAGTATGTAGAGAGAAGTCAGAGCACAAAAATACAAATTGCCAGAGTTTCGAGTTCAGTTGTCAAATGGGAGGTCTAGGTCCCTATTTATAGGAAACCCGAGAACCGTACCCGGTTTTATGCGGTTCAATGAAAACGCTTACCGACATCGAGGTTGGCTATGTGCGCACTGACTTCTCATACTTAGTAAAAATAATATGGGTAAGCGTGCGATGCCATTCGACAGTCCGGACCATGTCAGATGTCCGACATGGTCCAGATTTCTGGGCGAACCGGACCAATCTGGATTGCCTTGTGGCAATCCGGAAGTCCCGGTCCGAGTGCTGCGCGCAACCGGACTGTTTTAGACTCGGGGTGTCCGCGGTGAAATCCTTTCGTGGTTCTGACGTGTTTGCGAAGTCCGGAATGTAAATACGAACCCGAATTGGACATATATCCATCAATGTGTGAAACCGATTGGATTAAATTAAATTAAATTCAGAAATTAAACGATTTAACCAAGGGTCAAAACTTCGGTAAATAGCGCTACGCGTGTGTGGACCTCAAAAGACGGAACACATCGTTTCAATATAAGAGTTTAATTATGAAGTGTTTAAATGATGAAGTACTGAATTTTCGTTTGTATTCCTTCAGAAACAATTTATTGATAACGTTTACATCGGTAAGTAGTAGGCTTCGGAAGATACCACGGCCTTGTAAAAGTATCAACTGGTGTATAAGGTGAAAACCCAAATGCTCAGTTCGGAGATGGGATAATATCTTCGAGATATGTTTGTAAACGAAGAAGGATGAAGTCGGTTAAACAAATTTCCTTCCGCGAGCCTTTAACAATTAGCCAGGCTAGGCATTCAAATCAAATGACACACTTCAAGTAGCACAGTTTGTAAACGTAATGTTAGAGTCACTCTATCAAACGTTCCCTAAGGGATGATGAAAGATGATTCACATATATGTAAAATATGTGTTCCATTAAATCGGTGAGACACGTCGTCATAATAGCTGAAGTATGATAATGAGTTAAACCATATCACCACGCGACATTAATTTGCCATTAAACACGTATTCAGGACAAGAGTATGTCAATTACTCAAAGAAGATACATGTTTACAACTTGGGAAAATGGTGCTGTGGTCGAAAATGAGACATTACATACTTGATAATGAATTTTCCAATGCGTGAACAATTTCAAATAATGTAGTCTTGATCAAAACCAGAGCAGGAATCACTGACAGTCAGGTCCCACTTTATTCGAGTGGGAGAGATTTGAACCAGCAACTCAAGGGAATGACATGGTAAATGAGAATGGGAATATTTTCATAATAAATCCAATGGGAGGAATAAACCCTACCACACGAAATCACTGTTGCTGTTGAGATGAATCAAATTGAACCTAATGGTCATATTGGTGAACTAGGAATGCCATAACTGCCTCGACTACCCATTGTTTCCAGTGGGAGTTATACCCATTGTTTCCAGTGGGAGTGATCCGACCAAACTTGGTTCCAGATCCTAGTGATCAAGGAATTAATCTCGGAAGTGAAACCCGAGATCGAGAGGTTGTAAGATAAAAGCTGTAGGTCAGGATTTAAGCTCTGCTCATATTCCCAAAAGGAAATGATGCTCCGATAAGAAGCATTGCTCCGAGTAGGGAGAATGGTTCCCAATAGAAGTGATTCTACGATAAGAAGCATTATTCCAAGGGGGAGAAATGATCAGACTCTAGTTGGGATTAATCAAGCCTAGACGAGAGTAAAAGGCTTCGAACCCATCGAGCAAGGTGAAAACCTCGCTCTAACAACTGTTGGCAAGCATTGGAAAGATCTCAAGTGGAGAAATAGAGGAAAATAATAAAAGAGAGAGATCGCCTAAATGAAAGCCATTATAGTCTATAGTTGATTTACATTCTAACCACAGGGACACAAGGATACGATGAGTCCTGAAAGAAGGCTCACCACTGTTGGAAAAGTTCGGTGATACAAATCCCGACTTGTTGCGAAAGGATGTACCCAAATTCACGGAGTGCACTTTGACTAAACAATCTCACCAACTGTGCATAAAACCACAGTAAGGGTCATTTATGGTTCTAGTCGCAAGTCTCGATTTCGAACTGCACCGAATGGGTGTTAAGACCGCATCCCTCCACGGAAACCTGGAGGAAGAGATTGGCATGGAGCAACCAGAGAGTTTCATTACTCCTGGTAAAGAACGTAAAGTTTGAAAACTCCAAAAGGTCCATCTACGGTCTTAAACACTCGTCTCGGCAATGGTACCACATATTCCAAAAGGAAATCGTAGGAAACGGATTCGTGAATCTTCACGAGGATTCATGCGTGTATTATAACACTTCCGAGTCTAAGTATGTCATCTTAACCTTATACGTGGATGACATGCTCATTGCCGCAAACAACATGAGTTTTATGAACAAGTCAAAGTCATGGTTGGCATCTGTATTTGAGATGAAAGACATAGGAGAAGCCAAGTACTTCTTGGGCATTAAAATTTCTAGGGATTGGGCTACCCGGAAATAGTGTCTGTTTCAAGAATCATATATCAACAAACTATTGAAAAGGTTCAGATTGCAGGATGTCAAAACCGTGGATACGCCGGTGGTGTTTGGGTGCGCACTGTCAAAATGTGACGGCCCCAAGAACGCGGAAGAGCGTTAACAGATGAACGGTGCATATTATTTAAGCATGGTCGGTAGTTTGATGTACGCCATGCAATGCACCCATCTGAATATCTGTTACGCCGTGGGCTTAGTAGCACGTTTCCAATCAGATCCTGGCTATCAACATTTAAAGGCTGTAAAACGAATAATTTATTATATGAAAGGTAATGCCGACTACGCGCTGTGCTATGAGGGCGGGAAGTTAGAATTGACCCAATACAGTGACGCCGACCATGGTGGCGATCCGGATCGTAAGTCCACCACATGAGGAGAGTTTCTCCTTGCTAATGCCGCCATTTCATGGACAAGCAATAAGCAAACCTGTATCGCGCAATCCACGATGGAATCAGAATTAGTAGCTCTCTCTAAAAACGCACAGAAAGCGGTCTAGCTGAAAAGGCTTCTTACTGCGCTGCTTGGTGGCGATGTCGAGAGTAAACCTGTGAAGGTGTTGTCTAACAGTCAGGCATCCATTGCGGCAGTAAAAATCCGAAGTACCATAGTAGGACAAAACACATTGATGCGTAATAATTTTACGCTAAATCTATGGTAGAAGACAATATAATCACTATGGAATACCTATCCACTGATAACATGATTGCGGACCCATTAACTAAACCACTACGCAGGAAGATATTCGAAAATCATGTAAAACTGCTTGGATTGCGTAGGGTTTAAGCATGTATCTGTGATAACATTTTAATAATTGAAAGTTACATTTTTGAAACGAAAGAATTGCAATTTAGTTTATGATCTATCGACGTCATAATGTTTGAATTCATCAAATTTTTGGTCTATAAACTAAGTCGTAGGAGGACACAATCCTCTGCCAAAACTATGTCGAATGTGGGCCTTACCTTGTCACACAGGTACGGTCGTCTTGCGGTGGAAGGAGGCCTCTACTGAGCAAGGCTGGCTAAGAATCAGCGGGATAAACCTGATTAAGCTGAACGATTATCTAATGTCGAAGTAACTCGACATGATCTTCATTTTGCATATCGCCGTGATGAACCTCATTCGTCATTAATCCACATTTTGGGCTATGATAGCATGATTTGACATATCCCATTCCTTTGAACTTAAACGTTCAGGTATGCTATTGACGCGTGCCTTCATACTACGCGTGCCACGTTCGACCACTAGGTCACAGCTCGGTTGTGATAGGAAAGAATCCTCGTGATTCTGGCGGGCGCAAAATTCTTCACCTCGAGCGTGTGATTGATCCCGGGAGCCCTATGAAGAGGCACCCGAACTATCCTCATGAACTCAGAACTCATATCTAAGGTCAAGCTCAATGTTTGCTTCCCGGCGTACGAGCGTAGTGCTGAACAAAAAGGCCTAGTGACCACGTCTTTGGAAACCGGTTGGGTTTGACTAAGGATATGAGCGATGGGGATGATGAAGTTCACTTGTAATTCACCGACTCTTGTATTCACTAAGGTTGCCACCAACCAGATATTAGTTGAAGGTTGTGATTACTTGTACGGATGCCTTGGAGAAGTGTTCCTATGAGGAAACTAGGCAAAAGGCGAATTATCAGTCGACCTAGGATACAGCGTGACACTATATAAATGTTGTTTAAAACAGGTTGATTGGAGAAAATGGAATCAACGTTCTGCGGGCGCTACAAAAATCCTAACATATGAGTAGCACGATGCCTGTCATGTCCGCCGGTCGTACGTCAAACCTCGTATGACCTATTCAGAAGCAAGGACTAGATCGATGGAGTAAAATGTTGATGCAGATTTGGACGACAGTACATTAACTGGCACCCTCCCATTCCGGCGAGTGGGAGCTATAAGCATATGGTGATGGGCGCCGTAAATGGAAGCCCATTATATGTTTACGTTACCTAAGTTAATTGGGTACATGTCACATTAGGACATTGGGCCTGACACAAATTCCAATTGATACGAGAGGCCCAAAATTGGGCCTCCCTATGCATAGTGGCCGGCCGAACTATGTAGGTGTGTAAAGTGGACTTTTGTCCACTTTACTCCTCCTATATATATATGTGGTGTTAGGGGCTTTATTAGGTTAATCCTTAATCCTTCCTTGGAGTGTTTTAGAGAGAAAAACCCTCCTCCCCAGAGACACCGCATATTCGGCCGAACCACATCACTACCACCAAGGTTGTGCCAGTTTCATTTTAGCAAACACTCCAGAGATCTGTCACTTGCCACGTAGGGCTTCCTTCACAAGAACCCCTACGGGTGCCGACCGGAGGATCGTGAACTCCTTCTTGCAAAGATCTTGGGACTAAGGACTATTGTTGAGTTATGTGTGAATCTTCCGCTGTGTAATTTCGATTACTAGCATGTACCATGGTTTTAGTTTCCGTAGTGATTACTCCCCGTAATCTAACAAATGGAACACATCGTTTCCTAGTACAAAATTCAATACAAAGTGTGTTCTTGATTTAATGCTTAAAGTAAAATTTTCATTTGCACGAACACCCATACAAAATTCTCGTAGAGAATCACAACGAGCATAAGGTGAAAACCTAATGCACGATCCATGGTGGATAAGACCCTGGGGTATGGGTGAGCAATGAAAAGGAATGTCTGTTAAACGACATCTCCAACTATACGCCTAAAACGACAAAGGATTGGCGAAGCATTAAAACGACACACATTTCATAAACAAGGTCAATACCATGATATCACAAGTTTAACTTATAACCTCCCTTTTCAGAGGAAAGTTATGGTTAACTGAAAATCATGTGGTAAACCTAGTTAATATATAAATCGGTTACACAACACCATGTGAGCTATTGGTAATGAGACGATCTTACCAGAATTGCGACATTTTTTTGTTGCAAATAAAAGAACACACATAGTACCAAATGGAATGCTGAAAAGCATCTCTATACATGTGTGTAATAGCTTGGAAGTTTGGTGACGTGGTCGAGCATGAGACGTTACAATACTTGAGACCGAATTTCCATAGCTTAAATATCAAAACAAACCAAGTCGTGATTGAACTAAAAAGTGATGATGATCAGGTCCCACTCGCTTGTAGTGGGAGATTTGAGGCAGCAACATAAAAGAACGATATGGTAAATGAAGATGGGGACGTCTTCATAATAAATTCAGTGGGAGGAGTCAATCCAACCACCCAGATCACTGTTGCTGCAGGTGCGAATCAAGTCGGACGTGATGATCATGTTACTGAACTGATGGATGAAAATCCAATTTTACCTCAACTACCTACTGTACCCAGTGGGAGTGGTGCGACCAACTCCCGATCATTTTAACCATGGGAACTGGATAAAAGTGACAGAAACGGATAGGATGAGGAGGGTGGAAGGTAGAACCGTTCACCAATGCTTGATAAGATAACTCGCCACAAGCAAAGACGCCCGGGTTTGATTTTCCACATTCAAGGATGAGGGATAAGAATCAGATAGGTTTCGCCACTAAACAATCAGATTGCTTAGATAAGAAGGGGGTGCACTATGGCAATAATATCATTCATCAAAGCTGCTGAAAATAACATAGTAATAGAGCTTATATAGTGCTCTTTACAGCAAAAACGAAATTCAAACTTAAATTAGCTAACTCATGCATGGAGAGCAGCCTTTATTGGAAAGAAAATACTAGAAAACATAAGCAAATCAATTCAGAACCCAAGTCTCAAGGTTGGTTGGTTGTTGGGCGGATTAGCATTGAATGCTTATTGACTTGAGTGTCTCTTGGGCCTTCTAGCATCTGCAGCAGCATTTTGGGCCCTCAATTGACCATGTTTGTGACTTGGGCCTTGGATCGAGTGATTGGCCCACCATTTCGACTCGTAGGAGCAACACGTGGCCTTGGGTTCGAAGAACCGTCATCTTGGAGCATATCATCCTCTCCAGGTTGGAAAGGATTTGACCTCAAATCCAAATCTTCATTGTCTTCGAAATACGGTGCCAAATCTCTCACATTGAAAGCAGCAGACAAGTTATAGTCATTGGGCAACTCAACCTTGTATGCATTTTCATTCATCTTCTCAATCACACGGAAAGGACCATCTGGTCTTGGCATCAACTTGTTCTTGCGCTAGTTTGGAAATCTCTCCTTTCGAAGATGAATCCACACAAGCTCACCTGGCTGGAAATAGATTTGTTTCCTCCCCTTGTTGGCAGCTTGAGCGTACTTTGCATTCTTTCGCTCGATTTTTGCCTCACCTTCTCGTGCATTGCCTTGATCTCTTCAGCTGTCTTCTTTCCATCAATGCATACTCGATCTTTGATTGGAAGTGGTGTCAGGTCGATGGGCGTCTGTTGGTTGAAACCATACACACCTCGAAAGGAGTCTTCATGGTAGTGCCATGAACATCCGATTATAAGCAAATTCAGCATGTGCAAGACATTTATCCCAGGCCTTCAAGTTCTTACTTACAACAGTTCTAGGTAGAGATGAAAGAGTACGATTTACCACCTCAGTTTAGTCGTTGTGTTTAGGGATGACAGGTGGTGCTGAAAAGTAGTTTAGTTCCCAACTTTGCCCAAAGAGTTTTCCAGAAGTAGCTCAAGAACATGGAATCACGGTCGGAGACAATACTCTTAGGAACACCATGCATTCTCACCACTTCTTTGAAGAACAAGTCAGTAACATGAGAGGCATCATAAGATTTACGACATGGGATGAAATGTGCCATCTTTGAGAATCGGTTCACCACCACAAAGATAGAGTCATTTCCTCCCTGAGTCCGAGGCAAGGCAAGTACGAAGTCCATGCTTACATCAATCCATGGCTGATCTGGAACGGGCAATGGCATGTAGAGGCCATGAGGATTCTCCTTTCTTTTGGCCATCTTGCAAGTGACACACCGTTCAATGATGCGATGCACATCTCGGATCATCATAGGCCATAAAAATTGTTCATGTAGTGCTGCTAGTGTCTTCTTTTCTCCAAAGTGACCAGCCAATCCACCTCCATGTGCTTCTCTCACCAAAATCTCTCGAATGGAATCGCTTGGTATGCATAACTTATCAAACTTATACAAGTAGCCATCATGCTTAAAGTAACCATCGACAGCTCCATTTTCACAAGATAGAAAAACAGATGAGAAATCTAGATCCTCCACATATTGATGGTTAATCATCTCAAACCCAACAACTTAGCATTCATAAGGGACGCCAATGCATACCTCCGAGATAAAGCATCAGCCACTATGTTGACGTTCCCTTGCTTGTACTTGATGACACAAGGAAATGCTTCAAGGAACTCGACCCATTTGGCATGCCTCCGGTTCAGCTTGGCCTGACCCTTCAAGTGCTTCAAGGACTCATGATCGGTGTGGATGACAAACTCCTTGGGGAGTAAGTAATGCTGCCATGTCTCGAGTGCCCGGATCAATGCATAGAACTCCTTGTCGTATGTCGAGTAGTTCAGGCAGGAACCACTCAACTTTTCAATGAAGTAGGCTATAGTGCGCTTCTCTTGAATCAAAACAGATCCAATTCTGATCCCCGAGGCATAACAGTTTACTTAAAATGTTTTTGAGAAGTCGGGCAATGCCAAAATGGGAGCGGTACACAGCTTCTCCTTGATGAGTTAAAAGCTGCGTTGCGCTGCCTCTGTCTATTTGAACTCGGCCTCCTTCTTCATGCACTCGGTTAACAAAGCTAGTACGCTACTGAAATTCTTCACAAACCTCCGATAAAATGATGCTAATCCATGGAAGCTTTGTACCTCAGAGATGGTCATAGGCGTGGGCCAATCTCTGATGGCGTTGATCTTCTCCTCTTCAACTTCGACACCGTGCTGGGAGACAACTTATCCATGGAAGTAACTCGATCCTTGCAGAAGAAACACTTCTTAAGGTTTCCAAATAGCTTCTCCTGCCTTAGGACTTCAAACACTTTTCGGAGGTGTTCAACCTACTCTTCAAAATTCTTACTATAGATCAAAATTTCGTCAAAGTAAACAACAACAAATCGACCATTGAACTAACGTAATACTTGGTTCATTAACCTCATGAACGTGCTAGGTGCATTTGACAATCCGAATGGCATAACCATCCACTCGTAGAGGCCATGTTTCTTCTTGAAGGCTGTCTTCCATTCGTCCCGTTCCTTCATACGAATTTGATGATATCCACTCTTCAGATCGACCTTCGAAAACACCTTGGAACCATGCGGCTCATCAAGCATATCGTCAAGTCGAGGAATGGGGTAACGATATTTCACCGTTATCCTGTTGATTGCACGACTATCCACGCACATCCTCATGGATCCATCCTTCTTTGGTACTAATAGGGCTGGAACTGAGCATGGGCTCATGGATTCTCTAACATAGCCCCTTTGCAACAATTCGTTCACTTTTCGCTGCAACTCCTTGGCCTCGTCGGGATTGCACCTATACGGAGGTAGGTTTGGCAATGTAGCACCAGGAATGAGATAGATTTGATGTTCGATCCGCGAATCGGAGGAAGTCCGTCAGGCAGCTCCTTTGGAAATACATCATTGAACTCTTTAATTTGGGCCATGAATTGCGGAGGAAGAGAGTGTACCTCCTCAGTTTCTCGTTCTTTAATGAGCATGACGAGAACAAAGTGGGATATGAGCAAGCTCCTTTTTATTTCCTTCGTGGTCACCAACAAGCTCTACTTCTTCTGGTTATTGGTTTTCTGAATTTCATCCTTCTGCACCTCGTGTGGGCTGAGTGTTTCTAAAACAATCTTCTTCTCGTACTTAGGAAACAAGCAAGTGTTGTTGATTCTTAAAGACTTGCAGGATAGAAAAATACAGCATTGTGGTTTTTGTGGACTGAGTGGCCGTGACAACAGAATGACCACAGCTGGGCTCTCGAAACCAATATCAACAGCCTTATCATACTACCACGGCTCTTTGGAAAGGAGATAATCGACATTCGCTAGAACCACACCGCAATATAACAGCCTATCAACATTCATCCTTTCAATTGAATACGGAAGACGTAATTGTTGAGGGACACATACCTCACCTTTGTCAATAAGCCGATTCAGCTCACATGACTTGGAGATGATCAATAAGGTTAGCGTCATTCCCTCCACTTTGAAAGAGGACACTTTGCGGTAAACGTCTTCATGAACATCGCAAACCTCATCGTTCGTAGTGGTCTTCTTAGTTGCAACGACATCCACAGCTTCTTCTACTTCAACCGTCATCGCCGAAGTCTGGACTTCTTTGATATCATCCTCACTTTCATCAAGAAAGTCTCCCGAATCTGCATAAATCAACTCTTCTTCAACCTCATCTTCAATTTTATTAAGAAAGACTCCTGAAACTGCATGAATCATCTCTTCACATGCAGATTTGACCTCAATAGTAATCTGAGTTGGGGACGTATGTTTTTCGTGACAAGCTGGAGTGATATCCCCAAACCCAAGACTTTTGTAATCCGCGATGTCTTGAACGAGGTTGGCGTTCTTTTGAACCGACGTCTTTTTGTTCTGTTCCACGTATTTCTCAACTTGGGGCTTAACATACTCTTCGTACGAACCTTAGTGCATTGATACCAAATGATGTGCCTCAGATCTGCTCTGATACCAAATGACGTGCCTCGGTTGTCGACACAAAGGACAACTGGATAAAATTGACGGAAACAGATTAGGATGAGAAGGGTGGAAGGTAGAACCGTTCACCAATGCTTGATAAGATAACTCGCCACAAGCAAAGACGTCCGGGTTTGATTCGCCACACTCAAAGAAGTGGGATAAGAATCGGATAGGTTTCGCCACTAAAAAATCAGATTGCTTAGATAAGAAGGGGGTGCACTAAGGCAATAATATCATTCATCAAAGCTGCTGAAAATAACATAGTAATAGAGCTTATATAGTGCTCGTTACAGCAAAAACGAAATTCAAACTTAAATTAGCTAACTCATGCATGGAGAGCAGCCTTTATTGGAAAGCAAACACTAGAAAACATAAGAAAATCAATTCAGAACCCAAGTCTCAAGGTTGGTTGGTTGTTAGGCGGATTAGCATTGAATGCTAATTGACTTGAGTGTCTCTTGGGCCTTCTTGCATCTGCAGCAGCATTTTGGGCCATCCATTGGCCATGTTTGTTACTTGGGCCTTGGATCGAGTGATTGGCCCACCATTCGACTCGTAGGAGCAACACGTGGCCTTTGGTTCGAAGAACTGTCATCTTGGAGCACATCAAGAATTCCCCTATAATATCTTGGGTCTACGGAAAGCATTGTAGGTTTGTGCCTTCTATTCTGCTGCGTAATTCTTTTACATAGCATGTACCTTGTTTGTTTCCGTAGTATTTATCCCCTATAATCCTACAGTTGTATCAGATCCTGTGTTAGGGAGTTCATAATTTTGATAAATTGGTTTTCTTGAGATTTTAATAAAACCGATGATTTTAGTAAAATTGATATTCATGAAATTGAGTGTTTTTTTTTAAAAAAAAAAATTGATGTTCATGGTTTTTCAAGAAATAGTTGGCCCTTATCAAAATTGAACATTGGATTGTTGTTCTTCGTAAAATTTGATCTTGAAATTTGACATCTAACCTTAATAGCATGTTTCAGTCGAATCACTTAGGTTGATCAAGGTAAAAAAATTAAATTTCTTAATCTCTAAGTAACTAACGTTTTTGGCTGAACCCTAGGTATTTTAGGTTCTAAAATTTGCCGAAAATTAATGCTAGGTGAATTAGGTCTCGGGTTAGATTCACAAGATAATTGTGATAATTACTATTGATATATTCTAGCATGATTTTAGGAATCTTGAATATTATGTATAGATTTTAGTTGCCTAAGATTGAAAAAATATATATTGTAAATAGATTTTATCCAAATATAGAATCTTGACAATAAATAATATATATATATATATATATATATATATATATATATATATATATATGTGTGTGTGTGTGTGTGTGTGTGTGTGTGCAAATATTGGAAATTATTTTTATAATTAATGTTATTTGGTGGCTAAGTTAAGTTTTTAGTGGATTTTTAAACCCTACTTAGCCAACAAGGAACATTCCGGCCAATGGTCTGTCCAATTGCATATCCAGGTCAGGCCAATCGGCCCGAAAGACCTAGGGAACCCGAACCGGGTCAACCCAACTGAACCGGGTCAGATTCCAAGGTCAAACTGGAGCAGGTCAACCAAATCGGATTTTCTTAATCGGTCCGACCCGGTTTTTGTGAAGGACCAACCGACCCATGAGTGGGTATGTGTTTACCCTAGGAGGTACAACCGTGTCATGGAAATCCTCGAAAAAAACAATTATAAGAAGATCCACCATGGAAGCTGAGTTTATCGCACTTGACAAGTACGCAGAAGAAGCAGAATGTCTACGTCAATTTTTAAATGATTTTCTGAGGTGGCCAAAACCTTTGCCAGTAATATGCATACATTATGATAGTCATTCGGCAATAGGCAGGGCACATAGTAACATGTTTAATGTAAATTCTAGATATATCCATCAAATGCATAACTCCATTAGACAATTTCTCACAGTTGGAATTATCAGGCTCGACTATGTAAGATCTGCAAACAATATTGCTGATTCGCTTACCAAAGTGTTTAACACAGAGCTTTTTGGCCAAGCATCGAGAGGAATGAGATTAAAGCCCGTGAAGTAACACTATTGAGAAGGAAAACCCAACTTGGTTTACTTGAGATCTCAAGATCTAGATTCACTAGGACAACCTAGTCACGGGAGTGAGTGAGATCACTGTGTGGGTCAAACTGCCGAACCCATTCCTATGATGCAAAAAAATGATAGTGTGAGGTGTAAACTTTGAATGATTCGTGAGAAATCTCAAAGACACGGTGAAACTCTTGAATTAAATCAAACTCGTGATGAATATGTTGAGATGAAGAATCACTCTGCGAGAGAGATGATGGAACGCTCCGAAAAGAATTGTTGAGTGTGTCATTCATAGAAACGCGGGCAGAACCAGGCAATTTCTACGGTCAAAAAACACATTAAGACGTGAATCGAACTATATTACGAAGTTATATCATCATTTACACCAACGACAGTCAGTTCAATGACATCGCGTCTACTAAACAGTTAGTAAAGTCGATCTAATTTCAAAAGGGAATGTTTAAATGGTAACACCTTCCTATCCTATGTAGTTATTGAATTTTGAACTTACAACTATCGAGTCTAGAGCTATCATTAGTTTTCCAAATATCATTCATGAAGGGGATTGTTGGACTTGGCTTTTGGGCATTAAAGTTACAAGCCCATTATGTGAATGGCAATTGGTTTTGTCAAGATTCACATAGTGAATTATTGTGCCACACCAGCCAATATATGTGGACAAGACTAGTATATATTCTTGCAAATATCTTAAAATGGGAACAACTTACTAATTAAGAGGTTTCTCTACGCGCGCCTGCGTAAGGGGTGCAAATCATCAGTTCCAAAGCATATATCTATAGGCTTAGCTTGTGTGCGCGCCTGCGACGTATGTACGTAAACGATTATCGTCCGGAGAAGCCTACATGATTGCCAAAATGAAATTTGGAAGAATAATATTCTGTCAATATTACAAACCGAAGTTTCCTACTTTAATGGTGTCTAGATACATTGGCATATTTTTTTTACCATCAAGAAAAAGTAAATAAAAAATGTGGGTGCAACATCTAATTCCACATGGGTTAAAGATACTTTTCATACCACATGTTTGGCCAAATGTGGCTTTTAGTACCGGATGTCTGGTTTTGTATACTTTTGGTACCAAACGTTTGAAAAAATGTGGCTTTTGGTACATCCGTTAGTTGGCCGTTAGTTTTTTCCGTTAAGTGACATGTGCAAGTCACGTGACCGACTCTAAACTTTCGATTTTGTTCAATTTAGTCCCTCAAATATATTCATAACTTTTAATTTTTTTAATTTAGTCCCAAAACTTCAAAATCAATTCCTATTGAATCATCGAACCCTATTGACCTAGCCGGAACTAGCCTAGGGCTAGGTCCGAACCTTGGTTGGGGTCCCCGGGCCCAGCCGACCCTGACCCAGGGTCGGACCTAGCCCTAGGCTAGGTCCTTCTAGGTCAATTGGGACCTATCCCAAATTCGACCCAAATTGGGCTAGGTCCCAATTGACCTAGCCGGACCTAGCCTAGGGCTAGGTCTGACCTTGGGTCAGGTTTGGCTGGGTCTAGCGACCCCGAACCAGGGTCGGACCTAGCCCTAGGCTAGGTCCGGCTAGGTCAATTGGGTTCAATGGTTAAATTGGAATTGATTTTGAAGTTTTGAGACTAAATTAAACAAATTAAAAGTTAGGAATATATTTGAGGGACTAAATTGAATAAAATCGAAAGTTCAGGGTCGGTCACGTGACTTGCACGTGTCATTTAACGGAAAAAACTAACGGCCAACTAACGGATGTACCAAAAACCACATTTTTTCAAACGTTTGGTACCAAAAGTATACAAAACCAAACATCCGATACTAAAAGCCACATTCGGCCAAACATGTGGTATGAAAATTACATTTAACCCATTCCACTCCTTCCTCTTTGTTATCTAAGAAAAGCTGTTTTAGGTTCATAACAAATTAAGAGTGGCTAGGTCGCTTAAGGCGTCCATCATGACTACTTAGAAATAGTTACATAAGTTTGAAATTGCTGCTGCTGCTTTATCTTTCAACCATTACAATTCCATCACGAGTTCATATTCTAATCTGTACGCAGTTGCTAATATTTAAATATACCAATTAATTAATTAATGCATCAAAAGTATACACATTGCTGCACAAAACCAACTCAGTATTATTTTCGAAAAAGAAGAAAAAATAAATTCACGTACATTAATTTATTTGTACATTAGTGGTTGAAGAAATAAAGTTGGAGGAATGAAATTTATTGATGCATCGATGCATGCATATTCAGTTTCATTCTGATCATGCCCTAAAATGGTTGTTGATGATGGATGCGGTGCAGAAACAATAATGCAGGTAGCTAGGTAGTTATTTCTTCTTGTTATTATTACTAATGTTGTGGTCGTAATCAAGAAGCTCCTCCAACAGCTTATCGTCGTAATACTCGAACTCGAAAACTTGATTGCTTGCGGAAGTAGTGGATGATGATGAAGAAGAGGCAGGCATAGAAGGATATTCGTGGGGAAAGTTGAGGACTGCTATGTGGCCCCTCATTGCATATGCAGCTCTATCGTAGGCTCGAGCAGCTTCTTCAGCAGTGTTGAATGTACCGAGCCATACTCTCGTACCTTGCCTCGCTGAGTCACGAATCTCTGCCGCAAACTTCCCCCATGGCCGACGTCTCACTCCCCTATACTTAACTGCTTCCTGAGAATTATCATCCTGCAGCTGTTTATCCATCCTATCCTATCCTATCCTATGTTATGCTATGCTTGTTTAATTTGCTTGCCTTCTTCCCTCTCGCCTCCTTCCTTTATATATATATTGTAGGATAGGAGCAGTAGTAGTATTAGCAAGACCCTGTCTGTCATATGTATGTATGTACGATAATTATTATTATTATACAAAATTATATAGTGGGATTTGGAAGAAAGGTAAAGTTAAGAGAGAACATGGTTCCGATCAACAATATTTGGCCCTACGATTGTCCACGTGGCGTGCTTTGGTTGATTTCATTGACAAAGATAGCACGTGTTGATCAACCATGCGAAAAGAAGCTTCGAAAATATTGGTCGTGTGCATGCACCTACTTTCTATGTGGTCAAACCGATGGCTTTCGTATGTTCAAGAGCCCCCTCCCTCTCTCCCTCTTTAATTATGTCACTCTATCAATATCAAACCCATTCATTAATTGGCTCACCCTCACGTTTATATTTTTAGTTCCTTCTTCTTCAGTCAACGGACAAACTAGTTTACGCAATAAGTAAACTGATAAACCCAAGATTCGTCACAAAGTCGGTAAAACATAAACCATTTTTAATGGATTCTTCTCCCCGCCATTTGATTATTTTAATTTAAATGTTCACTAATTTTAATGTTATTTTATAACATTAATGTTGGATATGCAAAAAAATATTATGTCATAAACCCAAGATCGTAAAACATAATCCCGGGTCGCTTGGATTAAAAAAACCTAAAGACTAAAAATCACTTTAAATAACTAAGTCTCTAGGATAAAGTGCTGTAAGGAATGGTATTCCGCACGGATGAGAATTACAAATTTGGATTCTAAATAGTGGAATCCTTAACAGAATTGAGGCTCCGCACACCAAAAAAGTTTGAGCGTACTAAGTTCGGTTTGACCCGAACATTCCGAGCCAACTAGTCTGTTAGGACCAAAATAATTGGTATTCCGCTTGAACATGAGTATAAATAATAATGTACTTCCTCTGATTACAAATAATAAGCATCAAATTCACCATAGCTAATCCAAGGATTAGAAAGGGTAAAAATCCTGAATAAAGATAAATTTATGCCGGATTAAGCTATCCGGGTTTAAGAGATGAGAATATCTATGCATGTTCATCTTGTCCACTATTAGAGGTTGAACTCTCTCTCAATCTATTTATTTATATCTCTATTATATACAGACTTAAGTTTCCGAATAGAATTATCGGGCCTCAATCTGGGTCTATCCCTTCTTGCAGGTGCAGACGTGTGGAATGACGCGCAACCGAGATCATCAAGATCCATCAAATTGTGTCACATAATTAAAATTGATTTTTCAATAAGTTCTATTCTTGTATCATTTTTTGAGTCAAGTCAATCATACCATAGATCCTCAGAGTCAGCATGATCATGTACTTATAACATTCCCAAGACAAAAATGCGTGCGTGCGAGCTAATGTCTAGTATATTTTAATTTTGAAGAAAATAAAATAAGATAGCACACCATAAATTTATAGGATTTTATGGGATAAATACCACGAAATCATACAAGGTACATGGTATGTAAACAAATTACGCAGCGAAATATAAGGCACATAGCTACAATGCTTTCCGTAGACCCAAGAACTTCTAGGGGAGTTATTGATCCGCCAGACGGTTCTTGTAAGGATTATGGTTAAGGAATACCTACGGGATTGGTCTCCACAGCAAAGCCTCTTGTCGAATCTTAGCAAGGATGGATTTTCGAAGTAATTTGCTCGAAGCAATTTGGCACCTCCTAGTGCTTGGAGTGGTTCGGCCGAAACTTAGAGAAAGGGAGGAAGGATTTGTTTTTGTCTCAAAACAAAGGAATAAAGTGGTTAACCCTAAATTAAACCCTGACACTCCCTATTTATAAGAGGAGGTGGTAAAAAACTGTAGGACTTAGGGGATTAATACTACGGAAACAAAACCCTAGATACGTGCATGGTAACTAATACGCAGCGGAATAAGATGCACATGTGACTATAATGTTTCCTATAGCCCAAAACCGTTGAAGGGAGTTCTCGATCCGCCAGACGGTTCCCTGTATAGGTTCCTGTTAGAGAAGCCCTACGCGGATTATGCCTCACAGCAAAGCCTCAGTCAATTCTTCGCGGGATGGATCTCCTGGAGTAAATTGGTTGACACAATTTGGCACCTCCTTGTGTGATATATGTTTCGGCCGAACTATAGAGAATATATGGAGGAGAGTTTTCTTATAATCTCACCACTTAGGAAGAGAGAATTAGCCATAATAAAACCTCCTAGGACTCTCTATTTATAAGAGGAATAAAGTGGACAAAAGTCCACTTTACTCCTCTTACTAAAGTTGGTCGGTCATGCTATTAGGGAGGCCCAATTTTGGGAATTCGACTCGACGCAAGGCCGCCTAGTTCGGAACCCCTGACGAGCTTGTTCCATCATTGGCGCCATCTGTGTGATTGAACAAAAAGCCTGGCGATTACGAGAAGGATGACCGCTAGTGGACACTCGGAAGGTCATGAGCCTCCCCCGAAGGATGCCAGACCACCACTACACCCGAACACTCAAGTGCAAAGAACGAAATTATTAATGGAGGAACCATCGGTTCACGTCCAGGATGAAGTGCCACCTGCCCCGGCATCTCAAGTGATACCTTCGGTACCCGTTGCTCTAGAGGTATCCTCCAATGCGTCAATGCTGACAACGCGTAGACACCTAAACAAAGCTGTCGAGGTGAGTGCTCGGGTAGATTCGCAGAGAACCCATCACAGGAATCCTCCGCAAGGATTTCCTTATGGCATGCCTTACCAAGGAATTCCATACGGAATTCCGTACACCGAAGTAACGTCACACGACTTCCCTTCGTATGATATGCGACATGCTGACGTGTCACCTAGCTGCCAAATGTTTTCCCATGAAGCCCCGCCAGTCACGGAGGGATTCATGTCGGCAATCGATGATCTAGTGGCGTACAGAAACGCCATGAGAGCAAGGGGTTATGGACCACCGCATTTTAGCTCAAGCTACCAAGTCCCTCCAAGAGAGGGTGAAAGAATTGTAAGTTCAGAAGGAATGAATCCACAAAGGCAAGAGCCTACCGCAAGAGAAGTAAGGCAACCGCCAAGGCAGGACGATGCAAGGCAGGTGCAAGCACCTACACCTGATAGACAAAGGACAGTGCATCAGAATGCAAGTAAGGTGTCAATGCTACCCCCACGACCATACTATCAGTATGCCCCAGAAGGAGCAGATTATGCAAGAGAGAGGTAAGAGCGCATTTAAACGCCCGAGGCGACAACCCGCACCTCCATATGAATACCAGTCCCTTACCAACAGCCTTTACAGGCAGACTATCAACACGCCAATGGAGATATGGACGCCCCCCCCCCCCCCCACACACCAAGGACACCCATGACTACTGAAGAGATAGAAGAATTGATTGCAAAAAAGATTAAATAGTCTAAAGGCAAAGCCCTACACTGCCTCAGCGACAAAGCATCACACCCATTAGTCTAGGAACTTATACACATGCGTTTCCCCGACGGTTGTATCCCCAATGAAAATTGACAAGTATAAAGGCAAAGGAGACCCAATGGAGCATATACAACAACATGAATCTTCACTGCTGGGACGCACCACTAATGAAAGATTGATGGCTGTATCATTCCCATCAACATTAGTGGGGGCAGCGTCGAACTGGTTCTTCGGTCTCCCGAAGGCATTGACAAGTTCCTGGCCACAGCTGAAAGCTAAGTTTATCCAAAGGTACCTGGGAGAAACACAACTCTCCAAAGGTTCAAACGCTATTGATGACATCTTTCAGGGGCATTACGAGACGTTAGCAACCTACTACACTTGCTTCAATCAAAATATAGCAGACATCGGCATAGAAATGTCCGACAGAGAAATCATAAGAGCTTTCATAAGGAACCTCGGACGATGGGGAGCGCAAATAGAAGATATCTTGACGGTCGACATGGTCAGCACAGTTGAAGAGCTGGCATAGAGTGTGAAAACGCATATTGACCTGGAAAGAACCATAGCCATAAGAAGAGCGAAGACAACAAACCAACAAGGTAAAACAGAGGGGAGAAAACCCAACAAGTCGAAGCCTCAACAAGGGCAGCAGACCCAGAGAGCAAGAGAATGGATGCCACCACAAAAAGGGAGGCAATTTAATGAGCAGAGAAGACCAGATAGCATCAACGCTATCAAGTACGTCCCCTTGAACGCACCCCTTGCCATCATCCTGAAAGAGATAAAGGAAACCGATATGTGGACGCCAGCAACAAGAAAGCCGAAACACCAGATGGGTCCGGATGGCAATAAATACTGCCCATTCCATGAGGCCAAGGGCCATCACACCAATGACTGCAACACTCTAAGAGACAAGATTGAAAAGAAAGTCCAACAAGGACGCCTCAAGCATTATGTCAGTACAAGTAACAAGAGAGAGCGGTTAGCGCCTCAGAAACCATTGACAATTGACAAAGGAAAGGCGAAAGTCGATAACTACGCTCCCCCACCAAAGAAGGGCACCATCAACTTCATACATGGCGGCATCGGCGCCGGAAGGCAAACATCGAAAGCAAGGGAGGTGTACGCCGCGCACCCTCAAAACATGGCTACTTGGGGCAAGAGGCCAAGAAAGGAGGACGAAATGGTCATCCAATTCTCTAAAAAAGACATGGAACATATTGTGTTCCCCCATGATGACGCTCTGGTCATAACGGCAGAAATCGCTAGTTTCGACGTAAAGAGAATCTTGATAGATGGAGGAAATTCGACAGACATCCTCCACCTAAGTGTATTGAAGGACCTTGGGAAGAAAATGACTGACCTGACACCCGTGAACTTCCCTTTGGTAAGCTTTGCGGGAACATCGACATACCCCCTTGAATAACTCTCACGCTAAGGCTTGGTGAAGGTTGGAAGCAGAGCACCATCAACGTCAACTTCGTCGTAGTAGAGCACTTAGGTTCCTACAACGGTATTAAGGGAAGGAAAACCATCAACCCAAGCATCATGGTGCCAACAACCGCACACTAAAACTTTAATTTTATCACTCCTAATGGAGTAGGAAAGGTGCTAGGCGACCAAGCGTCAGCAAGTAAATGTTACGTCGGCGCCATGAGGCGAGGATCACAACAAGGCTCTACTATTACAATGGTGATGACACCAAGTAAGAACAGGAAACCCTCTTGGGTATGGAAAAGTGGGGCGCAATAAAGAAATGGGTAGTAAGGAAGTCTCTAAAATTTAGTGAAACGCTGTTGACGTCAGCACCGACCAGTGACACGGCAACACATAGGACTTCAACCCATAACAACAATGACAGGCAATCTGAATCATCTGAGCATCATGATAGGACGAGTGTCAACTCGTCTGACGAGAAAATGAGACATGCAAGAATTAACCAAAGGATTGAGTGGGGAATCCACTATATCGGTGATATCCGCAACCTGCCGGGCGAGACAATAAGAAGCTATTTCAAGCGCTTATCGAGAAATGCTGCCCCACTGCACCCACAACAAGAAGAGACAATTAGAGCCATCTTCAGGCACTTGAGGAAATATCATGACAAGTACTTTGGAGGTGCATACGCAATCATGATGATAACAACAATGAGAGAGCTGCGAGGACAGCTTGACGAGGCAATGTTGAAGGAGGAGGATGAATTAAGAGCCAATGGCCTCTTAAGATATGAAGCAAACAACGCCGAAGTGGATGACATCCACCAAGACGAACATGGTTCATAAATCAACCACTTGGAAGGGAGTGGATTCGAACGCAGACCTTTGAACAAATGCTTGCAGCACTTACATGAGGAGCGTCTATGGTACATTATACCACCACCGAAAAATGACAAGAGAGCGTTTGTCGGAAATGGCACAACAAAGTGGTGAAGATACTACGAGACATTGGGGCACAATAAGAATGGCTGCGTGATATTACAAATTAAAGTGGAATGCCTTGTTCGCCAAGGTCGGCTAGATGAGTTCGTGGTGGCTCGCTCTTAAACAGAGCAGTCCTTGATAAAGGCCACGGTAAACGTATCCTTTTCTGTATCCTTCATTTTAAATTCCAAGAAGTGAACTCCCCGCAAGGAGAAGCTACCCTTTATTTGACTATGTTTGATGGATATGTGTCCAATTCGGGTTCGTATTTATATTTTGGGCCTCGTAAACACGTCAAAATTACATCTCGACTTGAAAAACGTCTCCCAAAGGGTCAAAACGGTCCGGAAGCGCGTTACGCGTGTCCGGAACGGACCTCCGGATTGCGCAAAGCAATCCGGAGGTCCGGGTTGCATTGCAAACCGAACATCCGGAGGTCCGGATTGAAAATGCAATCCGGACCTCGCCGAATTGCCCAAATTCGACGAGGTCCGGATTGCATTACGGGTATTGTGCGATTACCGTTTTCGCGATTACCGTTACGTGTAGAGAAGTCGAGTTCGCGCATTGCCAATATGGATGACGGTTACCGCTTGCTTTTGAACCGTCATCAAACCGTTTTAAACCGGGTCCGGTCCCAAGGAAGCCTATAAATAGGAGGCATTGGCCACCCATTTTCACACATCCTCTCATTTGCCCAACTTTGGTATTTTGAGCTCTAACTTCTCTCTAGAAATATTTTCTCTCTCTAGAATTACTCTTTTAGCCCTATAGTGACTTAAGCTTCGGAGAGGGCTCCGCTAGCACCACCCCCCCTCTCCGTGCTAGCATCGGCCCTTTATGCAGGAATCGGCGCCCTAGACGTCCGAATTTGTGCACAGACCACCACCTTTTAAGACTCAGACGCCTCCCGAGACACAACCGCCTTTTTGGGACACAGACTTTCCGAGACTCAACCGAACACTCGTCAGTGGCACAAACCTCTTTCAGACGAAGGGTTACAGCCCGAAAACCCGCTCAACCATACAAACAGACACGTCCCCACGACCCTGTTCATCCAGGACGCAACATTGGCGCCGTCTACGTGATTCGAACAAGAAGCTACCATACCGCAAAGACAATGCACGAGACCCATGACACCAACTTGGAGTATGTTGACATAAAGGATGCCGCCTTTGAAGATGTCATTGATTTCTCATCAAAAGACAAGGAGCACGTTGCATACCACAACGCCTTGCCCATAACCTCGCAGAAGCCGATAAGAAGACAACTTGGATCCTTCCACATCCCTGTTGCCACATCCAATGCTTTCTTCACTCTAACAAGAAATGCATCCTCCGCACAATGCGACCAAGAATCCTTCCAATACAAAGGTGTCAACCCGTCACCTCCTTTGCATCCAATCAACGAACAAGTTGAGACGATAGGGACAAAGTCTCGAGTCACAAGTCATCAAAACACACTGCACCAAAGAATAGAGGGGCAATGCACGGAAGGTACCTTCCAGTACCAACAGCCAAGGCACGAAGCTGCACACTCGTGCAACCTGTACGTGATAGCACAACACCAAAAAGAGGCATGGAAACAACCCCCAAAGCAGAATCAAGCAAAACCGCCCTCAAGCGGTCAGCAAGGAAGAAATTGGCAGCCTCATCCAAAAAGACCTCTTCAAGGAGATTTCCAGAAGCCAAAAGGAGTAAACCTCACTGACTGCATTCCTTTGAAAGCCCCGCCGTCCGAAATATTGAGAGAGATGAAGGATGCAAAAATGTGGAAAGCGCCGAGCAATTTCAGAAAAGGCCCGTTGGGGAAAGACAAAGACAAGTGGTGTGAAAACCACGAAGTCTTCGGCCACAAGACGGACAACTGTTTCAACCTACGTTTCCGCATTAACAGCTTCGTCCTCAAAGGCAAATTAAAGCAATTCACCGATCAAGGCGACAGCCCTCCAAAGAAGACTCAAGCAGAGTCATCCAAAATACACAAAGAAGGACCTTTCACAAGGACAAGCCAAGACGATGCTGACATCTGTCACAAGGAGGGACGGAAAAAACCTGTTAGTGACGACGACGTCCCAATCACGGGATTGACAACAACAAACTTGAAGGCAATAATTGGAAAGGAGATACACGTTTCCTGGGAAAAGAGACAACCGCAACAAAAGAGGCCATTCCAGTAAGATTACCAAAGGATCAAAGAATCCAAACTCGCCATCATCCCCAAAGGTGGAGATTGAAGAGCTCAACACGCTAGATGCATTGAGAAACTATGTGGCACGTGGCAGAGTCAACTAGCCAACAAATCACCTATGAGGACGTCAAACACATCAGCAATCCCTTTATCTTCCTTATCTCTATTTTCGCATATCTATTTCAAATCTTTTTAAGATTAAGTACAACTCATGCTTATTAGCCTCAGTACTTGTCAAAAGAAGTGATCAGTAGACGCTTTCTTGTAATCCGTTGTGCGAACTCTAAATATCTAATAAAGGTTAAATCTACTTTCGTAGGTACATTATTATGACGCATATTACCTTGGAATAACGCCAAGTAACAACTACGCACATATTACTCGCGTCAACAACACAAAGTTTCAAGCATTTTATACGCGCAAGACTAAAAATCGTGTAGCAATAATAAACAAGGCGGGGGCATTACACAAGGACAGATCATGCACTATTAGAAGATGAAACAATATAAACAATCAGGAAACAGCGATACAACTGCCAAGTGACTTGGGGGGCACCAAGCTGACAAGTACTCGGCAATTCTACCTAACATATATACATGCCTATCATGATCTACACCTATCGTATCCGCACTCAGGGAAGTTTCCTACACAAACAAGGAATCCTTGTATCAGATTCCTTTACTTTAATTATTACATTCATAACTAAAAAGAAAATTTCATGACTTCATACTTTTGCAAACTTATAAAAATTACGATTATCTGATAAAAGTAACTCTGCTCGTAGGTACATGCTACACTACGATTACTACACATGAATTACGCCAAGTAGTAACCTATGCACAAAAATCAACTTCAACAATACAAACTAAGCATTGTGATCGAGGAGGGATTTATGGTATACAACACCAACATATCTATTATCTACACCAACAGGGAATTTATTTCTCCATTCATAACATAGGCGTCTATCTCAAGAAGATGCCGGCAACACAAAGCCATCAAGCTATGTGCACAATCAACTTATATGCCGCAATGACAACCTGCGGATTATCTATCAAAATGATGACTATTCAAAAGGCGTCAACTGCAAGCAATATCTTGGATTAACACCAAGGCCTACTATAAAAAATAGCATGTTGAGGTATCCTCTTTTTTAAAGACAAACCCCATGTTTACTTCTAAAAAATGACATGCTGTGACATCTCTGGTTAGAGGCAAATCCTCATGTTCATAGCCATTCCCTGGATTCAGAATAGGATGGGCAAATACAATACGGGACAGATCACCCCATAAGTGGCGGAAGTTCTCTGGTTAGACAACGACCCCACACTATAACAAGTGTGAATTCCTGTTTAAAGGGTTCACTATTTATGGCGAATGTCCTCTTGATAGACGACAATCCCATATTATAAATTCCTGTTTAAAGGGTTCACTCTATACGGCAAAAGTCCTCTGGTTAGATGACAATTCCGTACTACAAATTTTCAAACCGTGTTGCATGGTTCCTGGACGCAGAAAGCATGCATCACAATTCATATTTTCAAAAAGTGTTACATGGTCCCTAGACGCAGGAATCATGTATCACAAATATTTTTTCAAATATTTTACCAAATATTTTGTCAAATATTTTATCAAATACTTTATGCATCAAACACCTTTCCAAATATTTTATCAACACGGTTTTTTGAGTGTATCACATTCAATGCCAAAATATTTTTTCAAATTTTTTATCGACAAGCTTTTTAGGGTTCACAAAATACTTCTTCAAAAACTAAAATGTTTTTACGTATGCTTCCCCAACGCGGGTTGATACACGCTGGCAGGTGCGCACCCTGTTTAAAACTCATAAAAATTACAAATCGAGTCTTGTACAACGTCGCCTTAGAGTGGAACTAAGAGACGGTATAAACCAGTATCTTGCTTAGCCAAGATAAAAACCTTTCATATACTAAAATGTTTTTACGTATGCTTCCCCAATGCGGGTTGATACACGCTGGCAGGTGCGCACCCTGTTTAAAACTCATAAAATTTACAAGTCGAGTCTTGTACAACGTCGCCTTACAGTGGAAATAAGAGACGGTATAAACTAGTATCTTGCTTAGCCAAGATAACATCTTTCAAATACACTAATTGTTAAGAAATATTGCTATACGCAAAATACTTGGCAGGTTGCAACATATTTAGCAGCAAGCTATTCAGGAAAGAAGGGCAACATGCATAATGCATCATGCAAGCAATCAGGGGAGCATCTCAAATCATCAATCAAGAAGTGGCTAATGGTCACACCTGCGGAGACTACATCTATGATTACTAGTCATCCACATCAAACAAAAGCCTACAATGCGCAAGTCGCAACATCCTATGCTCTATCCATCTTGCCATGCCTTGGAATCTAACCAAGAGGGGCGATCAAAACACTCAACAATGAGGGACATACAGTCGCAACTACAGACATCATGTTCATCTAAGGATATCTATCCTATCTTCCAAGTCCAAAGCATATGGATGGCATAGATAACTCAAGGTATGAAATATTACTAACAAGTTATCACATGATTATTATTGAAAACAGGTCCAGGTGACGAAATATCATGCAAGTAAAGGCATGAACAAAGAATTATCAACATCAACCCATTCACAAAGGGTTCAACATGTTGGAAGCAGACAGCCCGACAGCAACCAAGAGTTAACATCATCTCTAAGGACTTATGGCAAAGAGTTCATAATGTCAACATCAAATGCAATGTCGTCATCCACACAAAAGACACGACAAGAATGATTGTTTCAACATTCATCACAACATAGCTCTTCAACATAAGGGCGACAATCAGCAATACGGTCATCAAAATCAGCAATCAACAAATACTTACCTCAGTAGGAGTAACGCTCCTCCTTGGGCTAGTCCCTCGACCGGGGGGCAGAAGACATCTCTGCACAACCCTCAAATCTATTTCCTTTATCACAAGAAGGAATTAGCACGGTCATGCTCAGCATAAAGAACTAAGAATCGCTCGAGGAACGCGCCCCTGCGTCGGATCTTGCGAGAATTATGCTAAAAACAGAAACTGCAGCCAGCGATAACTTGAAAAATTAACAAGTTCAAAGAAAATACAATGAGACTTCTTACTCACAAGCCCTTTACCGCCACCGTGTCCAAAGACTCCAGAGTAGCGGGGGAACTTGTATGGATATTCCTCTCAACAAATGGATTTCTATACACATCAGCTATCCGCAAAGACAAGCTTTTTCCCATCAAGATGGAGATAGTGGACTTACTCATGGTAACAACCGTGGGAAGACTAATTCTGACAAGAGGACAGCAAGATCTGATATCCTGGAAAATGCTATCAACAATCCAGTTAGTGCGCAAACACGCACCAACACTTATTCAAACATTTATGCAACAGACGCTCCATGTGAGACAACCACGTACGTACAATCCTTATTAGTCTTCGTGCAACAAGTAACAAGCATCACGCAAGGGGGGCAACCTCTTCAACAAATTAACCTTGCATGACGACATTGAGCTCATACTCGCAGCATACAAGATTACAATGGTGAAATATTTTCTAAGTACTTTGCTCAGGATGACAGTCAGCATATTGCAAACTGTCAACATACAACCACGTGTCAACATATTATCAGGAGTTGGCATATAACCTGTGTTCGCATCAAGCATACAGATACAACATACGTAGCCAGGGATGGTGAAAAGATTCTAAGTGCGGGGGCAAATACGCACACATAGTGTACGTACATACATGTCGACAAGGATGCATGTCGATAAGAAGAAAATATTTTCTAAGTGTTTCCATGTACGTACATACATGTCAACAAGGATGCATGTCGACAAAGGGAAAATATTTTCTAAGTGTCTCCATGTACGTACATACATGTCGACAAAGATGGATTGCATACAGCAAGTAGCTATGCCTCCTAATCGCACCTACGACGCTCATCGACAAAGCTCATACGACGACATCTATGGTAACATGTATTAAATATCGCTTAAATATTTCCTAAGTGTTTTAGCATATTTGCAGGCAATGACCAACAGTCTATACCTGATGCTCAACCATTAACGCCAACGCGCATAGCAAAAGTCAACGCGCATAGCAAAAGTCAACGCGCATAGCAAAAGTCAACGCGCATAGCAAAAGCCAACGCACATAGCAAAGTCAACGCGCATAGCAAAAGTCAACGCGCGTAGCAAAAGTCAACGCGCATAGCCAAAGTCAACGCGCATAGCAAAGTTGGTATGTGCAGTAATAAGGACCAACATCTCAAGAAGCTATCATGCAAACGGTGGGACTAACATGACGAACCGCGAGGATCAAACACGGCAACACTTAGGAAAAATATTTCTCTAAGGCATCAAAGCAACAAATGACTACCTCCAAGAGATTCCTTGATGATAAGGATCAAAGGAGTAATGCACCTACACTCACACCTAAGTACTTACGGTATACTCCGCCCTCTTCTAAGTATTTATCTCTACATACATGATTGTTTTGGTATTACGCGTATCAAATTCGTCATTTTACATGCATGTTTGCGTATCGCACGATTCATGATTTAATAATCGCTAAGTTGTTTTAGAAGTGTACGGATTATATTTCTTGCATCGCGTAATTACGATCTTGCCATGACCGTTACTTGTGCATGCATGTTGATAAAAGCATGTTCGCATGATGTATTACTAATTTCTTATATCCCTAACGGTAACCATACTTGCACGCTACGTATGCGCATTCTCTATTGCACTAACCGTGATGACAGGAAACAAAGTCATTCGGTCGGAAAATCAAAGGACGGATGAAATCAAGATGTCTACGTCCAACCAACGACCAAAACCGAAAGGTTAGCGTCAAACTCAAATTGGACACGTACCCTAACTTAAAAATTAGAGTCAAGAAAGGTTCTAAACCGTTACTTGACTCGGGGGCAAGTGATGGATATGTGTCCAATTCGGGTTCGTATTTATATTTCGGGCCTCGTAAACACGTCAAAATTACATCTCGACTTGAAAAACATCTCCCAAAGGGTCAAAACGGTCCGGAAGCGCGTTAAGCGCGTCCGGACCTGACCTCCGGATTGCGCAAAGCAATCCGGAGGTCCGGGTTGCTGGCAATCTGGACCTCGCCGAATTGCCCAAATTCGACGAGGTCCGGATTGCATTATGGGTATTGTGCGATTACCGTTTTCGCGACTACCGTTACGTGTAGAGAAGTCGAGTTCGCGCATTGCCAATATGGATGACGGTTACCGCTTGCTTTTGAAACGTCATCAAACCGTTTTAAAACCGGGTCCGGTCCCAAGGAAGCCTATAAATAGGAGGCCTTGGCCACCCATTTTCACACATCCTCTCATTTGCCCAACTTTGGTATTTTCAGCTCTAACTTCTCGCTAGAAATATTTTCTCTCTCTAGAATTACTCTTTTAGCCCTATAGTAACTTAAGCTTCGGAGAGGGCTCCGCTAGCACCACCCCCGCTCTCCGTGCTAGCATCGGCCCTTTATGCATGAATCGGCGCCCTAGACGTCCGAACTTGTGCACAGACCACCACCTTTTAAGACTCAGACGCCTCCCGAGACACAACCGCCTTTTTGGGACACAGACTTTCCGAGACTCAACCGAACACTCGTTAGTGGCACAAACCTCTTTCAGACGAAGGGTTACAGCCCGAAAACCCGCTCAACCATACAAACAGACGCGTCCCGACGACCCAGTTCATCCAGGACGCAACAATGTTCTTACTTCAATTTTCATGAACCTTAATCGGAAATCTGCGGACTCCGTATTGTAAGGATAATGAATGTCTATGTCTTTTGAATGCTTGTTAAGCGACATGCCATACATAGTGAACACCCTACATTGGAAGCAACCATGTAGAGGTACAGACATGAAGGCGCACGCGTCATCAATCTACATACAACATAAAAGGTTATACACAACCTATGACGATGACATGCAATGGGTTAGTACACAACCTATGGATAATTGCATGAATAGATTAATACACAACCTCTGAAAACTTACATGCATTTGGTTATTACACAACCTCAGACAAATTGCATCATGGGTTATTACAAAACCCCTGACCTGCTTCGGACTGATCACCCGACAACGTCAATACAGTGTCGTGGTTGGAACCAAACCAACTTCACGTTCACTATGCCCCTGGTAAACACTCCCAGGTTGGTATTGCCCATGTATGTCGAATACCTTGGAAAAAAAAAAAACAGGTACGAAATATAACTTGGGAATTAACACCATGTCATGGTGTCTTTATAAAGCGGCGCAGTCGACTTATATGATGCGACTGATACATGAATCAGGAGCAAACTCTGAGGAGATATTTGTATATCATTGGGTACAGTCTACTATGTAGCAGCGACAGATAGTATGTCATAACGACCTCTGCTAAGCCGATGAAGGGGCATGTCGCAATAGCGATCTTTAGCCCACAGGTGTCAGACCTAAATCTAACTTAAGGCGAATTACGTTTTGAAAACATGCATTTTTAGAAGAGTCGCCACTAGTTAATTAAGGTTAACTAGAATCCTAAATTGCCTAAGTGAAACGTGAGTTAAACCTAGGTCTGAAATTGATCTACGATCAAAGTTTTTGGATTCGGGGGTCCTATTACGAATTAAAAAATATAATTTTTAATCACGCCCTTTCGGTACTCAAATTTACTTAAGTTGCCAATTCAATTATCTAAATATATGTTATATCAAATTAATTTAACTATGCCAAGGTTAAAGTTTTATCATATACAAAATTATTGTCAAATATCGACCTGGTCTATAACTAATTGTAATTCATAACTCTTAATTAAAACGAGATCCAAAAAATATCAAAATTATTAAACATGCTTCAAATTTATACAAAACCCAACATAAATTTAACATACATACATGATTTACCTATTCAAAATTTAACCAATTACATTTTTAAAATACCTAATTAATTATAATATAATAATATAATAACAAATAACAGAAATTGAATAAATAAATAGATAAATTATATAATAGTATGATATAATATAAAAAAACAAAACAAAAAGCAAAAGAGAAAAAAAAAAGTCACGGGATTACCCGAGTCGGACAGCAGCAGCGGTCGGCAGACCTCAGCACGGCGCGACGGACAGACCGGCGAGGTTCGGGGTGGCAATGGACGGCGTGGACGGAGCGGACGAGCGGGTTCCGAGGCGGGGACGTCAACAGGAGCTCCGGCCAAAAAACCCAGACACAGATCTGGTTGCCGGGCCCGATCTGAGGAGGCGGCGGACGGACACCCACGACCGGCGAGCAGCGAGGTGTATCGGCGGAGGGGCGTGACAAACGGGCGAGGTCGTGGCGGACGTTGGGCGGAGGTGCCGCGGTCGCCGGTGGCCGGAGTAAAAAACGGGAGCGGAAAAAAATTGAATTCACTAGAGGACAAAATAGTGTGAATTTCGAGAAAAAACTGATTTATTAATGGTGTTTTTCTCCCTTTACAATGTAGCCCTAAACCCCTATTTATACTAAAAATCTAGTCTAGTTACATATAAAATTTAAATAAAAAATTGCTAACAGGTAACTATTCTAAAGAATATTTCTAAGGATATATCTTTACAGATAATTATTTTTTGAATAAAAAAATAATATCTGGAGATAAATATCATAAAGATAATTTTATAAAAATAAAAATTAATTATTATATATATATATTTAAATATTCTGAAAATATTAAATATATTCGAAATAATTTAAAATACATTTTATAATAATTTCCTTAATGTGCCCTTAAGCATTTTTGGAGACTTTGTGGCTTGACGCGTCCGGAACTTGACGTATCATGTGTAACGTCGTTACGTCCGGGTCAAAATCGAGTGTTTACAGTTTTCCCCTCTTTGGATGAACTCCCGTAGAACGTGTTCGTAGGGGTTTGTCCAAAGACGAAGAAACACTGATTTTGACCAGAAAGTATATTCTCTTCCAATTTTTTGAAGTCTTCAAGGTGGCTCATATGCTTATTCTGGTGCGGAAAGATAAAACCTCTGTCGGCGGGACGCCTATAGGCGGTGCTTCCATTAGCGATGCAGAAAGTAAAGCCTCCACTGGCGGTGCGGTAAAGAAGAGCCTCCAGTGGCGGTGCGGAAAAGTAAAGCCTCGGTCGGCGGTGCCCCTGTTGGCGGTGCCTCCGTTGGCCTTGCATAAAGTAAAGACCTCGATCGACGATGCCTCCAGTGGCGGGCGACAAGAAAGTAAAACCTCCAGTGGCGTTCAGAAAAGTAAAGCCTCCAGTGGCGTGCGGGAAAGTAAAGCCTCTAGTGGCGTGCAGAAAAGTAAAGCCTCCAGTGGCGTGTGGGAAAGTAAAGCCTCCAGTGGCGTGCAGAAAAGTAAAGCCTCCAGTGGCGTGCGGAAAAGTAAAGCCTCCAGTGGTGTGCAGAAAAGAAAAACCTCGATCGACGATGCCTCCAGTGGCGTGCGACAAAGAATAGTCTCCAGTGGCGTACAGTAAAGTAAAAACCTCGATCGACGATGCCTCCAGTGGCGTGCGACAAGGAAAAGCCTCCAGTGGCGGTGCGGAAAGTAAAGCCTCCAGTGGCGTGCAGAAAAGTAAAAACATAGATCGACGATGCCTCCCGTGGCGTCTGTTGGAGAAGAGCCTCATATTTCGGGGAAATGCCTCTAGTGGCGTTCGAGGGAGAAGTGCCTCTAGTGGCGTGTGTCGGAGAAGAGCCTCTAGTGGCGTTGGTTGGATAAGGGCCTCGAGTGGCTTGACGACTTGAATGCATGTCCTTAATTTTTGCCTAAATTGCGCATAACGCAACAACTTAGCGGGATCTCTTTTTTTTTTAATCTCTCATATTCTCTCCTTTTGACACGGTCAAAATTTTGGACCGTGCCCCTCGGTTTTCCTTATTTTTGTATGGATTGCCCATTGGGGTTTTCATTCCATCGGGATTTTATTTTCTCTCATTTTGCCATGATTGCAATGAATTTGCTATCATGCCCCTCATTTCCTAATTTTGCCTAGGCTGCCCTTTCGGGTTTTCAACCTAACGGAAGCACTCTTTTTTTGGTAGCCGATTAAACGGTGGCTGTGACCCGTACTTTATTTCCTGTCTCGATGCGAGAGTATTTGTAGCCATTTGGAGGGTGGTTGTGACCCTTTCCTCACCGTCTTCAATGTCGCGAGAGCTCTTTTGATTTGTAGCCATTTGGAGGGTGGCTATGGCCCTTTTATTTATTTCCATTGTCGATGTTCCGGGAGCGCTCTTTTGATTTGTAGCCGTTTTAAGGGTGTCTGTGGCCCTTTCAAATGATTTCCCGGCCTCACAAGATTCACGAGAATACTTTTTATATGTAGCCATTTTGAGGGTGGCTATGGCCTTTTCAACAATCTCCCATCCTCTCAGGATTCGAGGAACACTCTTTGTAGGTAGCCATTTTAGGGGTGGCTTTGGCCCTTTCACTCATTTCTCGCCTTCAATGTTGCGAGAGTTCTCTATATCTGTAGCCGTTTGAAGGGTGGTTGTGGGTCTTTATTTTGTAGTCGTTTTAGGGACGACTGTGGCCCTTTTTTACTTTCCCGCCCTTTAAGATTCGCGGGGTCACTCTTTTATCTGTAGCCGTTTGGAGGGTGGCTGTGGCCCTTTATTTTGTAGTCGTTTTAGGGATGACTGTAGCACTTTTTATTTTCCCGCCCTCATAGTGCTTGCGGGTCACTCTTTTATTTGTAGTCGTTTGGAGGGTGGCTGTGACCCGTTATTTTGTAGTCGTTTTAGGGACGACTGTGGCCCTTTTTTATTTTCCCGCCCTTTCAAGATTCGCGGGGTCACTCTTTTATCTTTAGCCGTTTGGAGGGTGGCCCCTTCACTTATTCTCCGCTTTTGATGTTGCGGGAGCGCTCTTTATCTGTAGCCATTTGAAGGGTGGCCGTGGCCCTTTTTTTTATAGTCATTTTAGGGATGAGTGTGACCCTTTTATTTGTAGTTAATTTAGGAACAACTGTGACCCTTTTATTTCTTCATTGCTCTCACAAGATGTGTACGAACGCTTTCTTTACTTTTTCTGTAGCCGATTAAAGGGCGGCTGTGACCCTAAGTGGATTTTTTTTTTTTTTTCATCTCACCTTTTGCCATGACTGCCCATGCGGGTTTTCAATCATGCCCCTCTCCCTGACTTTTGCCTAGGTTTTCAACCTAGCGGGAATTTATTTTTTCTCTCTTTTTTATTTTTTTAAATGGAAAGAAAATCTACAAAAACTAATCAACAACAACTATGTTACATGCCCCTAATAGCAGATTAAACCTTTTAATTTCTCAGAACTTCTCCGGAGGAAAACTTGTCAAATAAGTTTATTATGTCGATGTCTTGAATGGAGGATCCTTTCAATGGGTGGACGACACCGACAATAATTTATTCTTCTTCTTCTTCTTCCTCTCAAATGCTCTTTCATTAGCTCGGTCGATCTTCATGGAATCTCGATCTTTTTTAATAGGAAGATCTCTGGATGTCTTCTATCTTCAATCATGCTTGATCTTAACAGGAATGCCCCACTACATCTGACTGGTTCATAATTCGTCGCATGCTGGACGAATGACCTGATTAACGAACACACATGGATGGTGTTGAGTTTGGCACGGTAGTCTGCAAATGGTAAACTTAGGCATAGATATCGTCCGAGGTATCTGGGATAAATTCGATAGCTGGCATAAGAATGGTCGGCGAGCGAAGGGCCGTACACGAGATGTGTTCTTCACGAGTTTTGATTTGAATGATTATCCAACCTGCACAATGAGTAAGGAAAAACTCATATTTCGGGGATAAAAATGATCACAACTTCTCTTACCTGGGAGTTGGATTTTTCAATGGGCAATGTGCTCGCTATGCGACTGGACCTGCTGCATGTCCTGATTCTTCTGCTCCACAACTTGTATATGTACACCTGCTGAAAAGTATATGCCCCTAGTGGAAGACTGAATATTTCAGAACTTTTTCGGAAAAGGATTCGGTTGATCGAGTCAAGCTACATTGATCGGCACATTGAATCTTCACGGGATTCTTGATGATCTCTTGAAATTTTCTCATCTCCTGACATGTCTGATCTCAATGGGAGATGCCCCATGGTTACCGATGAATGGTTTAAACCTGGCCACATAACGGTTGTATACCTCGTCTTGGAAATCGTATGAATTTCACACATGGTGGGTGAAATTTTTCATAGAAACTCTTCGAAGCGCTCACATTTCACACGGTTGCGGAATTGGTTCAAGTGGTCATCTGATCTGTAAAAGAGTAGGGATACTCAAATCTCAAGGAAAAAATTAAGTACAATTTAACGCACCTCGGCGTTAGATATCTCGAGTGTGCAATTTGTTCCTTGTGCAACTAGATGACTGCATGTTCTTTTTTTGTTGCCCCATTTAGCCTGCATAACTTATGTGTACATGATACCTTAACCAAGGGTACCTGAAAAGAGTGAATGAAAAATCAGTGTAGAGAATATGAGAAATCATGCATGATTTTTTGAAAACTCTAATGTCATTCATTTCATAATTTTGATTACTTTTTTGAAAAGGAATCAAAATTTATGATCAAATGTGTTTCGCGCCATCATGGAGTTTACTGAGTTTGATGAGTGCATTATCTGGCTCGAACGCGGGACAAATGCTCAAAACAAAGTTTTTTTCAAAAAGGTTTTCTCGTCCTTTGTTTAAACTCGAATAGTAGCACTCTGCTGCACAGTTAAACTATTTTCTCATAAAAGAATCAAAACTCCCATTTTTTAAATGCTCGCTCATGCGAATGTTCAAATGACGATCTTGCCAAAAAATGAAATACACATTGGATAAAAACAAATGACACTTTGAGTTTTTTTATTTATTTTAAAAATGCTCATGCATGATTGAAAGTTAAAATTCTACTGTTAAGAAAGTTACAACTTACAACATATTACCTGAATGACGCATATGAAATGCATTTTTGAAAGTTAAAATTCTATTCTAAGAAGTTCACAACTTACAACAGTTTACCTGAATAATGCATATGAAATGCATATTTTGAAATGAAAATTTCAGGTGGATTTCTTTAAAATAATGCAATTGAGATGCATGCGTGAATTTGAAAGCTCTATAGCTAAAAAAATAAACTCACAATTTACCTGAAATGTTTTTTATAAAAAAAAATGATGCATATTGAATGCATGCTTAAAAAAAATCAGGTAAAAAGGTTTTTTTTTTTTTAAATGACGCATATGCAATTCATGTTTGAATTTAAAAAACTCTAAGAGACAAAAAGGAATTACAAATTTTCATTATTTTTAAAAAATGATGCACATTGAATGCACTAACAGAATTTTACAACTTGTATGAAACACATGCTTGAAATAAAACATTATGGTTAGTAGTTTCGAAAACAACACATGGACTACACGTTTGAAACTAAAAGTTCTACGACTAAGAATGTGTACAGTCTATCAACAAATTATTTTTCCTAAAACAATGCACATGCGATGCACACGAGATGCATACTTGAGATGAAAGTTCTACAATCAAGATAATTTACAAGTTATCTGAAAAGATTTTTTTTTTTTTTGTTTTTTTAACGAGGGAAAAAAAATCAATGCATCTTGGTTGCTCAAAATTAAGAATCAGGCGAAAAGTTTTTTTTACAGGGATGCATATGAGATGCACAAAAATAAATACAAGATGCAAAGTTAACAACTGAGAAAAATTAAAATTTACCTGAAATGTTTTTTCGAAAATAATGCATATGATATGCGCGTTTTTTGATTAAAAATTCAGATAAAATGTATTTTTTTTAACCAAAGATCCCTAAAACTAAGAGAGCTTACAGTTTATCTAAAAAGTTTTGTTTTAAATTAATGCATATTGGATGCATTATTAAAAATAAAACAATTCAGTTAAAAAGTTTTTTAAAATGATGCATATGGAATGCACGTTCGAAATTAGAAGCTCTAATAAATAGCTAAAGAGGAATCACAATTTTCCTAACATGTCTTTTTTTTAAGCAACGCGTATACATTGTACTAACCAAAATTACAACTTACCTGAAAAGTTTTTTTCAAAAATATTGCGTACAAAACACATGTTAAAAAAAAAAATCAGGTAAGAGGTTTTTATTAAAAAAAAATGCATATGAAATGCATGTTCGAAAGGAAACTCTAATTGCTAAAGAAATTGATTTTTCTGAAATGTTTTTTTTAAGTAATGCATACGTAACGCATTAACAAAAATTACAACTTACCTGAGAGTTTTTTTTTTTAAATAATGCGCATGAGACGAGTATTTAGAATAAAAATTAAGGTAAGGATTTTTTTTAAAAAAAAAAAACAGTGCATCTGAAACACATGTTTAGAAATAAAAATCTACAACTAAGGGATTAACTACTTAACTAAAAATGTTTTTTGGTTTTTTCTGAAAGTAACGTATACAAAATGCATTTTAAAATTAGAAGCTCTTTTACCAAAAAAAAAAAATTAGAAGCTCTAATAGCTAAAAGGGAGTTAAATTTCTCATGAAATTATTTTTTGAAAATAATGCGCGAATGATGCGTTAATTATGAATTACAACTTACCTGGTTTTTTTTTTTAAAATAATGCGCATGAAACACATATTTTAGAACAAAATTTAGGTAAGAGTTTTTTTAAAACCGTGCATAAGGAACGTACGTTTGAAATGAGAGTTCTACCTAAGAGACATGCTACAAATATGATTTTTTTGTTTTTTGTTTTTTTTTTAAAGATATAATGGGGTGCATGCTCATAAATAAAAGTTACACAGTTAGAAAAACTTACGGTTTACCTGATAAACTCTTTAAAAAAAAAACACGACATGTTAGGGGGGTAAAAATGTGTGTGGTTAAGCTCTACAAGGTAGGTTCCACTGATAGGTTCCCGACAAGGTGGTTTCCTCTCCCCATCATAGGGATCACAGGACCTTCACAAGTGAGTGGAGTTTTTCGGAGTCGTACCGGCGGCCCGGCCGCGTGGTCGTACCGTACTAACCCTCCGAGGTTCCTAGTCGTCCTGAGTTTTAGGCGTTTTGGACATTACACTAAAGTGAGTGTGTGCGAGTTTATACAGTATAAAATACAACAAAGAAGAATAGTCAGTTATAATAAAAAAAATATCTTCACACCTGAAATCACCCAAAAACAACCAATTTAGAACAACAAAGTTGAATATATAAAAAAAAACTAAAACATGGCAAACAAGCAAATATAAAGAGCCCGAACCCTCAAATGTCCCCAGCAGAGTCGCCAAATTGTCACACCTAAATCTAATTAAGGCGAATTACGTTTTGAAAAACGTGCATTTTTAGAAGATTCGCCACTAGTTAATTACGGTTAACTAGAATCCTAAATTGCGTAAATGAAACTTGAGTTAAACCTAGGTCTGAAATTGATTTACGATCAAAGATTTTGGATTCGGGGGTCCTATTACGAATTAAAAAAATATAATTTTTAATCACGCCCTTTCGGTACTCAAATTCACTTAAGTTGCCAATTCAATTATCTAAATATATGTTATATCAAATTAATTTAACTATGCCAAGGTTAAATTTTTATCATATACAAAATTATTGTCAAATATCGACCTGGTCTATAACTAATTGTAATTCATAACTCTTAATTAAAATGAGATCCAAAAAATATCAAAATTATTAAACATGCTTCAAATTTATACAAAACCCAACATAAATTTAACATACATACATGATTTACCTATTCAAAATTTAACCAATTACATTTTTAAAATACCCAATTAATTATAATATAATAATATAATAAAAAATAACATAAATTGAATAAATAAATAGATAAATTATATAATAGTATAATATAATATAAAAAAAAACAAAAAGCAAAAGATAAAAAAAAAGTCACAAGATTATCTGAGTCGGACAGCAGCAGCGGTCGGCATACCTCAGCACGGCACGACGAACGGACCGGCGAGGTTCGGGGTGGCGATGGACGACGTGGACGGAGCGGATGAGCGGGTTCCGAGGCGGGGACGACAACAGGAGCTCCGACCAAAAAAACCCAGACACAGATCTGGTTGCCGGGCTCGATCTGAGGATGCGGCGGACGGACACCCACGACCGGCGGGCAGCGAGGTGTATCGGCGGAGGGGCGTGACAGACGGGCGAGGTCGTGGCGGACGTTGGGCGGAGGTGCGGCGGTCGCCGGTGGCCGGAGTAAAAACGGGAGCGGAAAAAAAAATTGAATTCACTAGAGGACAAAATAGTGTGAATTTCGAGAAAAGCTGATTTATTCATACTTGTGGTGTTTTTCTCCCTTTACAATGTAGCCCTAGACCCCTATTTATACTAAAAACCTAGTCTAGTTACAGATAAAATTTAAATAAAAGATTGCTAATTATTCTAGAGAATATTCCTAAGGATATAATTTACAGATAATTATTTTTTGAATAAAAAAATAATATCTGGAGATAAATATCTTACAAATAATTTTCTAAAAATAAAAACTAATTATTATATATATATATTTTTAAATATTCTGAAAATATTAAATATATTCAAAATAATTTAAAATATATTTTATAATAATTTCCCTAATGTTCCCTTAAGCATTTTTGGAGATTTTGTTGCTTAACGCGTCCGGAATTTGACGTATCATGTGTAACGTCGTTACGTCCGGGTCAAAATCGAGTGTTTACAACAGGTTTAAAAACGCACCAAATCTAGCAAGTTGAGTCTTGCTTTAACGTAAGCTTGAAGCCATCAAGTAACGGATATTGCACAGTGGCATAGCCGATCATGTCGTGACCATTACTTCGGAAAATCCAAATAATTGTCATAAAATGAAAAAACGCATTCAATAATTGCAAGTAGCGTCCTGCACCAACGCCAAATCTTGGAATTCCAAGCGGCAGAAAAAACGCATTTGCAAATAGCATCTTGCCAAAACGCTAACTCGAGGCATCGAGTAAGCGGAATAAAACGTACCAAACCAAGCAAGTAATGTCTTGCCATAACGTCACATCTTGGAATACCAAGCGATGTAAAATGCACTAACATTTGAAGTGCCATGATAGGATTGCGAGTTGCGTCTCGCCACGCTACCTCAAGGCATTGGGTATGCGGAATAAAACGTACTTAATCATGCAAGTAACGTCTTGCCTTAACACTATCGCGAGGCATCCGGTAAGTGGTTAAAACGCGCCAAAATAACAAGTAGCGTCTTGTTTACTACGCTATCCCGAGGCATCAGATATGCGGTCACAAAACGTGTCAACACAACGCAAGTAGCGTCTTGCAACAACACTATGTCAAGGCATCGACTAGTGGATGAACGTCATGTACCATTTACGATGAAGAAGTTCAAATAATGCCATGCCTTGATAGCATCCAAGAGGGGCGCATACAGGTCTAGTACCTATGTACCATCAACGATGAGTGTAATGAACGCCAACATCGGCATACAACCGGCAAGGGATACGCGACAATGCCTCGCATAGACGAGGAATCAACGACAAGTATACGAAACATACACGTCACCAAGACAACACCGAGACACAACCGGCACTGCATCAACGACCTCATGTATAAGAGGATATGACAAGTTGTGTAGACAAACACAACCATGCAACTACAACCCAAAGCAATGGACAATCATGACAATAAGGGTATGAAATACTACTCAGTATCAACTAGTCATAATGCAAATATATGTTTCAAACAAGTCCAAAGCAAAGAATAGATGGATGACATACACGCCTATATCCCAAAATACGTGTTTCTACACAAAGAACACGTCAAGCATAATAACATAGAAGCAGACTTCAACAGTCAAGATAAATGAGCAAAGATAATTAGTGGGAGGTGGCATCACCACAACCACCATCGCCTCGAGTCGAAGGATCGACACCGACATCACCACCTACGGGGGCAGAATCGTCACCAAAGAGCTTTCACACATACGGCGAAGCAAAACCGGCAAAGTCACCTAACTGGTTGAAGTCGAAAAGTGGATCAATGTCATAAATCGTCGCAGCAAGCTCCATGCCATAATCATGAATGATGTCATCACACGTTTTCATGGTATCCTCCACAAACTCGGGAGACGCCTTGTACAGAGCAAGGGCACGACGATCCGACACATCAGAGGCCTTCTGGAGAGTCAGGAACGGCCTCCGATCAACAGGGGGCACAAATGCATTGATCAAGTGAAATCCAACCTCAGGGGTCACCAAGGTCGACCAACGATCAAACTGATAACTACCCGAGGAGGAAAACGGAACGCACAAAGGACCGGAGACTTCCCACTGAGGTGGACGAACAAAGTCCTATCGAGAGAGAACAGGAAGTCGCATGCAACGTACAAAACAACAAGTAAGCAATACGAAATATGAAGAAAGAGTGGATATAAAGCTAACGCACCTCTCCGGTTTAGCAGAGGATCCAAAGGAGAAATATTAGAAAAGACATCAGCATTTGATGTCATCTCCTGGACAATAGCATGGGCCTCCACCTTGTCAACAACTGGCGCTGGCTCAACGACCTCCTTCTTTTTGTCGCAAAAAGGTATCAGAGGACCATCCTCAAGCTCAATGACCTTCCTCTTCCATGAAGGGGAATCCTTCGAGTAGTCAATCTCAGGAACAACATTCATCTGCCTTGAAGATATAGCTGCCTTGTCGACAGACTTATCAATGGGGGCGACAGACCCTGCAATGACATGGAAGACAGGATAAGAGAAATTACAAGATGAAGACTACGCCAACAATAGAAATCTTACATACATACCTGAGGTGACAACAACATTGGGAGACCTAGATGATTTCAACAATCTGGGATAGGAGGAGAAAGAACAACGCCCCAACCCGAGCAAGGCCCCTCACATCCTCCGACCTACCGACGCCGCTACGGGCAGATCCACCCGCCTGCAACCGTGGGGTTTTGTCATCAAAAAACCCTACAAGAAGAAACACAATAAGACATAAAGAATAATAAGAGAACATCATACCGGCTTCACACAGTTCCTGCTCCAAGAAAATCCGTACATGCTCATAACTTTGATCTCGATGAGCAGCATAAATAGCACGAATAGGGGAGCGATCAGAGGATGAAAACCTCGAAGAAAAATGAACATCGTTCTTAACACCACAAAGGGTGACAAGCCATGTAACCTGACGATCCTTCACAAAAAGATAGTGCGTCTTCCAATGAGATTTTGACCAATCAATGGTCACGATAAATCTAAACTTCAAATCCCAGACCGCTTCTATACCCTTGGAAGAGAAAGCAGGATACCGAACAACGAGTCCATACATAGCATTCGACTTCTAATACTGAATCCGGTAAAAGCATCGGAAAGGAGAGATAAAATACATCCAACCCTGACGAAGGCAGAGTACCCGAAAACCAACCCTCTAAAGAATAGCATTGGGGGCAATGTCCAATGGAGATATCCCATAATACATACACATCTCAAGAAGTGCAGGAGATTACGAAAACCAATAGCCATGACGCACTTGTGCGGTGTAAAGAGTCGAAAGACCAGCAAGGGGCAGGGTAACACTGCCCATATCAGCCTTCGGATAACGATCAAAGGGGAAAAAGGCATCACCAGTATCACTAAAACCAGCAAGGATGAGTATAGAAGCATAATCTTTCAGTCGCAGTTGATTCCCGATGAACTTATGAACTTCATGCTCGACCTCCAACTCGGGCGCATCCCTTGCCTCTGGCACTTTGACATTGTCGTCATCAACATACTCCTCATCCAGGTCACCTAGTCGGAAATCTTCATCGGATGCATACCTCTCAACAGACCTCGGGTCGAGAGCCGACTCCGTATATGATTCGGAACCAGATGACTCCCCTAAGTCCATCAAGTCTTTAGGCTCGGAACTCAAAATGGGTAATAACCCAGATACTGACTCAGACCTAGCAGAGCCCTCCCAATCCTCATCAGAGTCCAACACCACATAATAATGGGCAGGAAATTCAGGAATCCAACTATTTCGAGAATGAGAAGACTTAAGCATTGTAACGATATGCAACGATAGATGAGTGCAATCCCAAGTCCACGCCTAAGAGCCGGATCGGTGGAGAACAAGTAGGCGCAAATAGCCTGCAACAGAAATAAGAAGAGTTAGTGATACTCTAACGATTTAGGGCATCAAATACAACAAATGACTATTCCGCCTACTTCGGGGGCAAATCAACAGACGCGCACTATGAAAGCGTGATACTCATGAAGGAGGACAACAAATGACTACGACAATACCTAGTGCGAGTGCACCACGATGAATGCATGTGGTAAAGGATAGAAATCTTTGAGTGATGCCTATCTCAACGCCAACATCGACGACCACGTCGACACCCACGTTGACAACGTCGCCACCCATATGACTACGACAATACCTAGTGCGAGTGCACCACGATGAATGCATGTGGTAAAGGATAGAAATCATAGAGTGATACCTATCTCAACGCCAACATCGACGCACACGTCGAAACCCACGTCGACATCAACGTCGCCACCCATATCGACTTCAACGTCGCCACCCATATCGACATCAACGTCGACACCCACGTCGACACCCACGTCGACACCTACGTCGACACCTACGTCAGTACCTACGTCGACATCAACGTCGACACCTACGTCGACATCAACGTCGATACCTACGTCAAAATCAATGTCGACACCTACATCAGTACCTACGTCAACATCAACGTCGACACCTACGTCTACATCAACGTCGACAACAACATCGTCACCTACATCGACACCTATGTCAGTATCTACGTCGACATCAACGTCAACATCCTTTTCAATGCCCAAGTCGACATCAATTTCGAACTAGCGCCGACATCAACGTCGACATTAAGCCAACATACAAGTCAATGTCTACGCCGGGGGCAACGTCGACCCCTAAGTCGACATCAATGTCAACAACCTATGACAATAGCAAGTTCACTATGGGGGCAACATGATGAATAGAAACTATCAGGCATGGCAATGCATACATGCCATATAAAGACTAAACCGGACACAAAGGCTAACCTACTACGTCCAACACAATGACGACGCCTACTTCGGGGGCAACATGATATCGTACCAATGACGATGACTATGACAATGTGAATGGTAAATCCCTAAGCACATGATGATCACATAGCCTACTACAGGGGCAATACGACACCTTTGGTGTAATACATGAGGGACACACGGGGCGACACCCCATGTCCTAAATGATGATACATGATGAGTGACAAGGGTATCCCTCTATGATCAAGTCACTATGGCAAGGCAAACATAGCCACCGACATCGTCGACGCAAGAACAACAACTCACATCTAAGGTACATCTAAGCTCACTATGGGGGAAATCATTACATGTCTATATTATCAATTGCAAGTCACAGTTAAGATGACCACTATGATTGACAAACCAAAGGGAAGCGATGATATCCACACTCGGGAAAAAGTTAAGTTTTTGATAAAAATCAAAAAAATTTCAAAATCGGAATAGCGGTAAACCCTTTCAGATAATATGCAAATTTTCAAATATTTTTACATGAAAATATGTTTCAGTTATTTTCTGTTAGATTACGGGGAGTAATCACTACGGACACTAAAACAAGGTACATGCTAGTAATCATAATTACGCAGCGGAAGAATCACACATACATTTAGCACAGTCTGTAGACCCAAGATCTTGCTGAGGGAGTTCGCGGCTCTCTGGTCGGCACCCGTAGAGGTTCTTGTTAGTAAAGCCCTACGTGGTATAGTCTCCACAGCAAAGCCTCTGATCGACTCTTCGGCAGGGACAGATCTCTGTAGTGTTTGCTAGAAAGCAAATTGGCACACCCTTAGTGCTAGCAATGGTTCGGCCGAACTAGTGGTGTGGGGAGGAGAGTTTTTCTCTCTAAAACACTCTAAGGAAGGATTAGTGATTAGCCCTAGTAATCCCCTAACACCACATATATATAGGAGGAGTAAAGTGGATAAAAGTCACTTTACCCCACTATTACGTTCAGTCGGCCTATGTATTAGGGAGGCCCAATTTTGGGCCTCTCATGTAAATTGGAATTTGGGTCTAGCCCAATTACCCTTATGTGATATTTACCCAAGTTCCTTTAGGTAAATTATGCATATTATGGGCTACCAATTACGGCGCCCATCTCCATATGCTAACAGCTCCCACTCGCCGGAATGCGAGGGTGCTTGTTAATGTATCATTTCCCGAATCGGCATCAACATTTCAATCTTTCGATCTTGTCCTTGCTTGCGAGTAGTTCATACGAGGTTTGCCGTGCGATCGGCGAACACGACGGGCATTGTGCTACTCATCCGTTAGGAGTGTTGTAGCCCCTGCGGAACGTTGATTCCCTTTCTTCAATCAACCTGTTATATATCAAATAAAGCGTCACACTGTATCCTAGGTCAACTAATAATTCTCCTTTTGCCTAGTTTCCAGATAGGAATACTTCTTCAAGGTATCCGTACAAGTATTCACAACCTTCAACTAATATCCGGTTGGTGGCCACCTAGTGAATACAAGAGTCAGTTAATTATAGGTGAACTTGACCATCCCCATCGCTCATATCCTTAATCAGACCCAACCGGTTTCCAAAGACGTGGTCACTGGGCCTTTTTTTTCGGCACTACGCTCGTAAGCCGAGAAGCGAGCATTGAGCCTGACCTTAGATATGAGTTCTGAGTCCGTAAGGATAATTTGGGTGCCTCTTCATAAGGCTCCCGGGATCAATCACACGCTCGAAGTGAAGAAGTTTGCCCACTAGAATCTCAAGGATTCTTATCTAGCACAACCGAGTTGTGACCCCGTGGTCGAACGTGGCACGCGTAGTATGAAGCACGCGCCGATAGCATACCTGAACTTTTAAGTTGAAAGGATAAGGGATATGTCAATCATGCTATCGCAGATTTTCATCTAGCCCAGAATGTGGATTAATGACGAACGAAGTTCATCACGGCGATGTGCAAAACGAAGATCATGTCGAATTTCTTCAAAACTAGATAATCATCTCGTGTAATCAGGTTTATCCCCTTGATTCTTAGCCAGTCTTGCTTGGTAGAAGCCTCCTTCCACCGCAAGACGACCGTACCTGTGTGACGAGGTTTGGCCCACATTCGACATAGTTTTGGCAGAGGATTGCGTCCTCCTACAACTTAGTTTCAAGACCGTAAATCTGATGTATTCAACATTATGACGTCAATAAATCATAAACTCGATTGCAATTCTCTCGTTTATTAAAATGTAACTTCTAATTATCAATATGTTATCACAGATACTGTTAGATATCTGTCCAATTTGGGTTCGTGTTTACATTTCGGGCCTCGCAAAATATTCCAAAACCCGTAAAAGAACTCCTCCGCGGACACCCATGTCCAAAAACGGTCCGGAATACGCGTAGTACCCGGACCGGGGGACTTCCGGATTGCCACAAGGCAATCTGGACCCGGCCCGGATTGCTAAACAATCTGGAGGTCCGAATTACCGACGTTCTCCACGCTCATCCCGATTATTTTGCCAATTGCGAGAAGTCGGTGCACGCATAGTCCACCTTGATGACTGTATATGTTTTCCTTCATACTGACATCAAGCTGTTCAAAACTGGGCATGATCCTTAGGTTCCCTATAAATAGGGGCCTAGGTCTCTCATTTTAGACAACTCCCTCATTTTTGGACTTTGGATGCTCTGACTTCTCTCTAAAAAGGCTTTCTCTCTCTAGAAATTCTGACTTGAGCGTCGGAGAGGGCTTTCTCTCTCTAGAAATTCTGACTAGAAATTCTAACCAGCATTCCCCCCTCTCCCACGCTTGTTACTGCCCCTCGTGCAGGATCCGAAGTTCGAGAGTTCGAGGTCGAGTACTTGAAGTTTAGTTCGAGGATTGTGTTTCAAGGGTCGCGGCGTTCCCGTCCTTATACACACATCCCGAGCCCGTTCGTGAAAAAGAAGCCAGAAGCTACCCAAGTGGAAGCAGACTTAACATTTGGCGCCGTCAGCGTGATTCGAACAAAAAGCTGTTCCATACCGCAAGCTATGACAGGAAGACGAACGAAGAAGGCGGGTGCAAGCAAGCCGAAGCCGACAAGAAGCCAACCAGGACCTTCTCACATTCCACACGAAGAGTCTACCGCCTCATCCGTGCCAACCGCAAACGTGCCTTCCGCACAGCACGATCCCGAAGTTCATAATAATGTATCAGCACACGAGTTCGAGCGAAGGACGGGGATCAACGAAGAATTCCCATACGGGATGCCAGCCAACAAACAGAAGCAGGCAACAAGTCAGCAGGATCATTTGCACGTGCATAAAGACATAGTCGCTGCATCCACTATGCTAACAAGCAGTGTGCCTTCTGCACAGCATGACCTTAAAGTCCAAAACACAGAATACATGGCATCCCATCCGGAAAAGATGGCAAACGTACATATGATCCATGAAGACTTTGATGTTGAAAGGGAGAAGTCATACGAGCAAGAAGTGTACGTTGCAAAGACAATGCAAAAGTCCCATGATACCAACATGAGGTACATTACTATATCATGCATACTACCTTGGAATAACGCCAAGTAACAACTATGCACATATTAATTGCGTCAACAACACAAGCTATCGCACTATGAACAACAAATGGCTAAGGTCATACAACATCCCCCATGCAACGGAGCCTCAAGCATTCTATACGCACAAGGCTAAAAATCGCGTTGCAATAATAAACAAGACGGGGGCATCACCCAAATGACAACGTCATCAACATTGTGGAATATAGGAATTCAGGATACGCTCCTATGTTATACGCACGCCTGTGCCAAACCAATCACGAGAAAAGAGTTAGAGAATTATTTCCAACATCCAGCAAGTTTACCCTTGTCAAGAACACAAGAAGGATCGTACCACTCAAAACGTACGCCGACAACGAAACCTAATCTTTGGACAAAACAAAGGAGAAGATGAGGATTCCACCAGTATAACATCTCTCAACCATGTGCACAATCGTCACATAGACACAACCTCGGGAAGAGTCACAAGTGTATGGAGAAACACATCAAATAAACTCAGGCCCTTTGAAAGTGAACACATGAAGCATACATCGCAAAACCAGCACATTAAATTCAACACCGCGCAATGCGCAATAGGAGAAGGAGAGCAACAACTCCAAATCGGCGTTCCGTTCGTGATCATAGAAAAGCTTGACGCATACAATGGAATCCTAGGGTATACAACCATGAACAAGTGGGGTATGATAAGCGTCAACATCACACCAAAAGATCAAGTTTCCAACAAAGGCAGGAATTGGTGAAATAAAGGGAGATCAGCAGCTATCGAAAGACTGCTACAGGGTTGCACTCCAACATAATGTCAAGACAAACAATAGAGGAATTCCCGTCATTGATGAAAACCCAAGGGTAGATCATGCACGTCTTCCTCTTATTGAAGCATTACAAGAAATCAAGATAGATGAACCAGAAAGGATGGTCTGAGTAGGTGCATTACGGTCAGAAGATGAAGTAATAGAAACCATTAGGAAACAGCGGTACGACTGCCAAGCAACTTGGGGGGCACCAAGCTGACAAGTGCTCGGCATTCCATCAAAGTGAAGAAACGAATAATTGCAAGCGCACGCGATACCATTCTTCTAAAAAGGAAACACCAAACAATGATCATATATAGGCATATACATCATGCTAAAGATGCATCAACGCGAATCAACTAGAGGACGCATATAATAATACATAGTCGCTGTTCATACATACATATTCACAATCACATATAGCGGGTGATACTTGGAAAAGCTCCGTTCCCGACATATGCGCACCTTTCACGATCCGCACCTATCGTGTCCGCACTTAGGGAAGTTTCCTACACGAATAAGGAGTCCTCGTATCAGACTCCTTTACTTTATCTATTATATGCATTACTAAAAAGAAAATTTCATAACTCCATATTTTTGCAAACTTGTAAACATTGCAACTATCTGACAAAGAGCAACTCTGTTCGTAGGTACATGCTACACTATGATTACTACATTAGAATTATGCCAAGTAGTAACCTATGCACATAATATGTACTTCAACAATACATGCTAAGCATTATGTTCAAGGAGGGATTTATGGCATACAACGCCAACATACCTATTATCTACACCAACAGGGAGTTTATTTCTCCATCCATAACAGCGGCTATATCAAGAAGATGTCGGCCATACAAAGCCATCGTGCTATGTGCACAGTCAACTTATATGTGGCAATGACAACTTGCGGGTTATCTACAAAAAGGGACATATAAAATTCTCTACTCAAAGTGACGACTATTCCAAAGGCGTCAACAGCAAGCAATATCTTGGATAAACACCAAGATTTACTATCAAAAGTAGCATGCTGTAGTATCCTCTTTGTAAGGGAAAACCCCATGTTTACTTCTAAAAAATGACATGCTGCGAAATGCTCTTAGGAAGAAAATCCTCATGTTCATAGCCATTCCCTGCATACAAACCAGGATGGGGCACTTAGGTGGGACTGATCACCCCATCGTGGCGGAAGTCCTCTTGTTAGACGACAACCCCACACACTAAAAGTATGCATACTCTCTTAAGGGTTCAAACACCATGAATTCTTAGGCCTGAAAAAGGATAGCTTCATGTTATACGCTTTTTAAAGCAAACCTTGTACAAAACTCATCAAACTTACAAGTTGAGTCTTGTATAACGTTATCTTGCTCTTTAGCATTTAACGCAAAAACAGCAAAATAAGCAAGAAATATCTTGCAACAACGTCGCCTTAGATTAGAACTAAGAGACATTATAAACTTAAGTCTTGCTACGTCAAGACGACACTGCTACATGTCAAAGGCCAAGTGCCAAGTACATTACTACCTGCAATGCTACAAGTACCAAGTGTACATAACACCCTGCATTGCGCAAGTCGCAACATCGTATGTTCTATCCATCACAACAAGGAGTTCAATCCTATCATGCAAGTCCAATACATATGGACAATGAAGATAACGCAAGGTATGAAATATTACTAACAAGTTATCACATGTTTATTATTATTGAAAACAGGTCCAAGTGATGAAATACCATGCAAGCAAAGGCGTAAACAAAGATTTATCGAAAACCTCAAAACAACATCAACCCATTCACAAAGGGTTCAACATGCTGGAAACAGACAACCTGACACTAACCAAGAGATAGCATCATCTCCAAGGATCTATGGCAAAGAGTTCATAATGTCAATATCAAAGGCAATGTCGTCATCCGCACAAAAGACACGGCAAGGATGGTCGCTTTAACTTCAATACGACATAGCTCTTCAACATAAGCGCGACAATCAGCAATACGCACATCAAAATCAGCCGTCTTCAAAATCAAGTTTCAAGTGTGAAGAAGTAAACAACGCTTACCTCAATGGGAGGAACGCTCCTCCTTGGGCCGGTCCCTCGACCGGGGGGGCAGAAGGCACCACCGCACAACCCTCAACTCTATTCCTTTTATTGCAAAAAAGGGTTAGCACGGTCGTACTCAGCATAAAAAACTTAGAATCGCTCGAGAAACGTGCCCCTGCGTCGGATCTTTTGAGAATTGTGCTAAAACCAGGAACTGCAACCACGCGTTCAACAACATGAAAGCAACAACTTGGAAGATTAACAAGTTCAAAGAAGATACAAGGAGATGCCTTACACACAAGTCCTTTACCGCGACCATGTCCGGAGACTCCAGAGTAGCGGGGGCAATTGTACGGACATTCCTTCAAACAAGCGGATTACTGTATACATCGGCTATCAGCAAAGAAGAGCTTTTTCCATCAGTCCGACCTACATTACAACATGATACGAGTCTTAAAGATCATCAACACTTATCCAAACATTTATGCAATGGACGCTCCATGTGAGACAACTATGTACGTACGAGACTCGTTAGTCTTCGCGCAACAAGTAACAAGCATCATACAAGGGGGGCAACTTCTTCAACACATCAACCTTAAATAACGACATCAAGCTCATACTCGCAGCATACATGATTACAAGGGCGAAATATTTTCTAAGTATTTTGCTCAGGATGACAGGGAGCATACAACAAGGTGTTGGCATACAACCTATGTTTACATCAAGCATATGGATACAGCGTACATAGCCAGGGATAGAGAAAAAATTCTAAGTATGGGGGCAAGTGCGCACATACAAGTACTTACATACATGTCGACAAGGGTGTATGTCGACAAGTGAAGAATATTTTCTAAGTATTTCCATGTACGTACATACATGTCGACAAGGATGGATGTCGACAAGCAAGGAATATTTCCAGCACTTAGAAAAATTTTGTCCAAATTGGAAAGATAATTACTCTAATGCATTTTATCAAACACTTTATGTGCATGTTAAGGTAAGCTAGGTACATGGTGATTTCAAGACTAAATCAAGGCCAAACGAAGTTACGAAAGGTCCAACCATGTACAGAACTGAACTCACCAACACGAAGCGAGTCCGAATTGACACGTGCCACACCGGAATCCAATTGATATCAACTATGGTGTGTCTACTCTGAATCTATGATCTCAAAAGCTTCATCTTCAATAGAGAGCTTCTTGGAGACTTATCTATGAAGGATGTAAAATAATGAGTATTCTCTCTCCTAATTTTTACTTATAGTGCATACACCATGTGCTAAGGACTAAACTTTCATGTATTTTCATATAAGTCCTTAACAACCTTTACAAGCATCTTTGCATCTCTCCTATGTTCATATTGCATACATACTACACTATGCTTCATGACACACTACACGTAATTATTATTACACATTACGTACATAGAATTTATCATGCACGTTTATTATTTATGATCATTACATGATTATTTTTGTAATCTAAGTATGAATTTCATGATTACATCATGTCTCACGTTTACATCATGCTTCATGATTACGTACATGCTTTCCAATTTTATTTTGTTCTAAGTATTTTGCTTATTGCATGATCACGTCATCCATTTGCTATATCATCATCTACATGTGGACAACGTGTTATATGTTTACATTATGTACCATGATATTATCACGTTGTATGAATCTTTATTTCACTCATTACACGATATTGCGAATATAATTGCATGTTGTTATACATATATTGTCCGCTACGCTAACCCTATAAACAGATTACGTACGTACGGCGGAAAATTGAAGTTGGTCAAATTTATGATCCCTACACTCGAATTGACAAACAGGCCACCCCTGAGGTCAGTACCGAACCTAAACTGGACGAATATCTTATCTTAAAAAGAGTCAAGCACGGGTTTTAAACCACTACTTGACTCGGGGGCAAGTGTTAGATATCTGTCCAATTCGAGTTCGTGTTTACATTTCGGGCCTCGCAAAATATTCCAAAACCCGTAAAAGAACTCTTCCGCGGACACCCAATTCCAAAAACGGTCTGGAATACGCGCAGTACCCGGACTGGGGGACTTCCGGATTGCCTAAGGCAATCCGGACCCGGCCCGTATTGCTAAACAATCCGAAGGTCCGAATTACCGACGTTCTCCGCGCTCATCCCGATTATTTTGCCAATTGCGAGAAGTCGGTGCACGCATAGTCCACCTTGATGACGGTATACTTTTTCCTTCATACCGACATCATGTCGTTCAAAACTGGGCATGATCCTTAGGTTCCCTATAAATAGGGGCCTAGGTCTCTCATTTTAGACAACTCCCTCATTTTTGGACTTTGGATGCTCTGACTTCTCTCTAAAAAGGCTTTCTCTCTCTAGAAATTCTTACTTGAGCGTTGGAGAGGGCCCAACCAGCATTCCCCCTCTCCCACGCTGGTTACTGCCCCTCGTGCAGGATCCGAAATTTGAGAGTTTGAGGTCGAGGAATTGAGGTTTAGTTCGAGGATTGTGTTTCAAGGATCGCGGTGTTCCCGTCCTTATACACACATCCCGAGCCCGTTCGTGAAAAAGAAGCCCGAAGCTACCCAAGTGGAAGCAGACTTAACAGATACTATGCCACAATTAAACCCTACGCATTCCAAGCAGTTTTACGTGCTATTCGAATGTCTCTCTGCGTAGTGGTTTAGTTAATGGGCCCGCAACCATGTTATTAGTTAAGTATTCCATAGTGATAATATTGTCTTCTATCATGGATTTAGCATAAATATATTTCACATCAATGTGTTTTAGTCCTACTATGGTACTTGGATTCTTAACTGCTGCAATAGCTGCCTGACTGTCAGAGTATACCACGATGGGTTTACACCCGTCTTTGACATCAAGCAGTGCAGTAAGAAGCCTTTTCAGCCATACTGCTTCTTGCGCGTTTTTAGAGAGTGCTACGAATTCCGATTCCATCGTAGACAGTACGACACAGGTCTGCTTCTTGCTCGTCCATTAAATGGCGGATTAGCAAGGAGAAATACTCCCCATGTGGTGGACTTATGATCATCTAGATCGCCACCATGGTCGGCGTAACTGTAACGGTCAATTCTAACTTCCTGCTCTCATAGCACAGAGCGTAGTCGGCAATACCTTTCATATAACGAAAAATTCGTTTTACAGCCTTTAAATGTTGATAGCCATTAAATGTTGATTGGAATCGTTTTACAACCCTTAAATATCGATTGGAATCGTGCTACTATGCCCACGGCGTAACAGATGTCCGGACGGGTGCATTGCATGGCGTACATGAGACTTCCGACCATACTCAAGTACTCTGCACCCTTCATCTGTTCACGCTCTGCCAGGTTCTTGGGGCCGTCAAGTTTTGACAGTGTGCAGTCATATACAACCGGCATATCCACAGGTTTGGCATCTTGCATCTGAACCTTTTCAACAATTTGTCGATATAGGTTTCTTGAGATAGACATAATTTCCGGGTAGCTTTATCTCTAACAATTTTAATGCATAAGATATATATGGCCTCTCCCATGTCTTTCATCTTAAACACAGATGCCAACCAGGACTTTGACTTGTTCATAAAACACACATCGTTTGCGGCAATGAGTATATCATCTACGTATAGGGTTTTAAGATGGCATACTTAGACCCGGAGGTCTTATAGTACACGCACGGGTCCTCGTGAAGACTCACGTATCCGTTTCCTAAGATTTCCTCGTTGAATTTGCGGTACCATTGCCTAGACGATTGTTTAAGACCGTAAATGGACCATTAGAGTTTACAAACTTTATGTTCGTTACCAGGAGTAATGAAACCCTCCGGCTGCTCCATATAGATATGTCCTTCCAGGTTTCTGAGGAGGAATGCGGTCTTAACACTCATTCGGTGCAGCTCAAATCCGAGACTTGCGACCAGGACCATTTTGGCCCTAACCGTGGTTTTACGCACAGTCAGTGAGTGTGATTTGTCAAAGTCCACTCCCTGTATTTGGGTTTATCCTTTCGCAAAAAGTTGGCTTTTAAACCGTCCGACTTTTCCATCAGTGATGAACCCTTTTCGTGATCCATCTCATCCTTGCGCTCCTGTGGTTAACAGGTCAATCAACAAAGACTATAATGGCTTTCATTTAGGCGATCTTTCTTATTTGATTATTTTCCTCCATTTATTCGCTTGAGGTCTTTTCAATGCTTGTTAAACCGTTTCCGGTTTGTCTACAGATGTCAGAGTGAGGTCATCACTCTTATTACCGGGATACTTCTTTGAAGAAGTTCTATGCTTTCAGTCGTATCTAGGTTCGTCAATCCCATCTTGAGCCTGAACGACACTCCCACTCGGAATAATGCTTCTTTTCGGAGCATCACTCCCACTGGGAATAAGAGTAGTGCTCTAACCTTGACCTACAACTTACCTTTAACGACCTCTCGGTCTCGGGATTTTATCTCTGAGATTGAATTCCTTGATCACTAGGACCTGGAACCGAGTCTTGTCAGATCACTCCCGCTGGAAACAATGGGTATCGATGGAAGATGTGGTGTTATTGGATTATTTTCATCCAGCGATTCAGCATCCATCATGAATATCAGGTTCAACTTGATTCGTCTTATCGACAACAGTGATTTTCGTGTGGTAGGGGGTGTAATCCTCCCACTGGATTTATTATGACAATGTTTCCATTATCATTTACCATGTCATTCACTTGGGTTGCCGGTTCAAATATTTCTCCCACTCGAATTAAGTGGGACCTAAATTTCAAGGATATCCTGCATCTTTTTATCAAGATTATATATGTTTAAATTTCCATGCATTGAAAGTTCGTCCTCAAGAAGTGTAATGTATCACGTTCGACAACGCTACCATTTTCCAAGCTATAAACATGTATGTTCAAAGAGTAGTCATCGTACTCTTGGTCTGAATACTTGTTTAATGCGCCATTTTAATGTCGCATGATGATATGATTTAACTCATTATCATTCTTTAGCTTCATGGTGCAGTGTCATTAACTGATTTTATTGGATAAAAGTCTTACATAAATGTGAGTAATCTTTCTCTCATCCCAGAGGGATCATATGATAGATTGACTCTAACATTATGTGATTCAAACTTTGCTATATGAAGTGGTGTGAAATGAATGCCTAGGCCGACTTTCGTTCAAGGCTAGTAGAAGAGATATCGTTTAACCGACTTCATTCTTCTTTGTTTGCAAACTTATTTCAGAGATTTTATCCCATCTCCGAACTGAGCGTTTAGGTTTTCACCTTGTGCATCAGTTGATACTTTTACAAGGTCGGGGTAGCTTTTGAAGCATACTTCTTTCCGTGTAAATGTTATCAATAAGTCATTCCGAAAGGGATGCAAAAAAAAAATTCAGAATTTATTCATCAAAGAACTTCATTGTTAAATTTGTACTTTGAAACGATGTGTTCTGTCTTTCGAGGTCCACATGTACGCTATAAGGCGTTATTTACCAAGGTTTAACACTAAGGTAAAATTGTTTCGTTTCCAATATTTAATCCTACTTTAACTTAATCGGTTTCGTACATGATTATTACTAATGATTTCATTTAATGGAGTACTAATAATTAAGAAATACTAAAAAAAATTTGATCTAGCTACGTAATCGATGGGTATGTTCACTTCAGTTGACCCGACTGAAATGACGGAGTATGTGTATCGTTAAGTTTCATTTAGCCTCTTTTTCCTGGCTGAAAATTTTGGTTCGAACCTGTAGGTTTTGTATTTTTGTTTCGGATCGTTCCCGTTAACCGGGATCGTTAAATTGATAAGCAAATTGTTCTTCGAGTCGAGCAACAATTACTTTATTCAATAACTCCTAATCTCGAAATTTTTGTTTCGGATCGTTCTTGATCTGAAGTTCGCGTATTTGATCCATTATTGTCGCATAGATAGTCGAGAACTTTTAAGTCATGTTTGTTGGATCACGGTGGAACTCCGGTACGGACTTTGACGGCAATCCTAGCTCCTTCGCTCCACGCAATCCTGCAAGAGGGGATAGACCGGGCGGTGACCCAGAATCCCTCTCCGATGCTTAAATGAGTATCTCGTATGACTGGCAAGCAGTAATCTCAAAGTATATTGAATTCAACGTAAGTCTTCTGAGGTGATCTCCTGCCCTTTTATAGGCAAATAGATGCCTCAGGTACCTGGCGAACCGTTGGGGGTGGTTAGCCCGTATCCCGCATATCTCGGACGTGATCTCGTGTATCTCAGCCATGCCCCGCGTATCTCGGCCACGCTCCGTGTATCTTAACCACGTTCCGCGTATCTCGGCCACGCCCCGTATATCTTGGCCTTATCCTCTGATAACGAGTCCCGACTCCCGTCGGGGACTCCAGAGTTGTCTCGTTGTGTCACCGCTCGGGGCCCCTCGTCATCGTGACAGGGCCAATCATTCTCAGGGATTCATCATCAGGGCCTACTTAAAGGCTTCTCATCGGGAGCTTCTAGCTCAGCTGTCGGGACCGACTCTGTCGGGACCTTGTCTCATCGGGACTCCCTTCGTCGGGACCCTTCTCCTAGGTCATCTTGACCTTCACTTTGGGCCTGGTGGGCCTGTTTGCCGTTTCCTCCCGTTAAAGGGCCTGACGGCTGTAATCGAACCCATCATTTGCCCCCAAGACATGAGGGACTTTTAGTTCATCGTGTCTTCCAACTCCCGATCTTCCGATGCTGGAATCGGGGATCTTCCCCTTGGTTCAGTTACTTCATTATTAATCTTCTCCTTCACGTTTCCTCAGTGTTTTGTAGATAACTGTTAAGTCCTAGGGGTCTCCTCGGTTCCCCAGTGCATTAAATGCAGTAGATAATGGAGTGACGTTTTCAGCCCACGTGCCTGATTTTTCGCGCCTGTCCTTTTCTGAAAAGTGCTTTTCAGGCCGTTTCATCATTACGTTCGTTGTCCTTCTGCACGTTTCATCTCAACGGTCCAGATTAAGACTCTTCGACTTCGACGACTCGGATCGAAGTGTCTTTTCAACCGTCTTCTTCGACTATAAAACCCTAGCCATGGTCATAATTTAACTTTTACCGTCTTCGAATTCTCAAGAGCTCTCTGCGATTCCTCTGCGATTCCTCTGCGATTCCAAGCTCTGTGATTTCGAAGGTCTTTGGAGTTTTTCCAATCATCTTTCCGGCGACGTTTCGTTCATCTCCTTCAACCTTTTCTTCATCATGTCTGGTAAGGGATCCCCCTTTGTTGCTTGTTCGTCTTTTCTTTGTTTATAGCTTTCCCAAGAGTCCCACTGTATTTTCTTGCCGTGGTTGCTTTTCAGACAGCGGTTCCAGCTCTGAGGGGAGAAAACCCTTTAATTTTGATTATGCTCCAAATGAGATCTCCAATACTGCTTATGATGCAGCTCTTCGAGAGGGTTGTATCACCATCACCTGGGAACCTCGTTTCCCGTATCCTCGGCATCGCCCCTCGAGTAACCCTGAGGTTACTCGTCCCCAGAAAGGGGAGGTATTTGTCTCTACGGGACAAGTATCAGCGGGGATCAGATTCCCCTTTTGCGGTAATTTGGTCGAGATGTGCCAGCATTACCAGACACATCCCACCACCTTTTCTCCCCATGCCATCCGTCTAAGTAAATTCGCATCTGAGTAAATTCACGAGTGAATTACATCAAATGATCTATATCCGTATAAAACATTTTACAGCTTCATGCACATGACCTACGAGGCATGTTTGAGACGCACTTTATCAACGGGGTATAACCCACCGGATTATCGTATAGGACCTTTATGGTCCAGTTATCTCCATAATATGCAAATCGAGATTGGCTTCTTTCGAACCCAGTATGATGAGCATAGAAGGTTTCCCTTTTACTACCGTGGTTACTGTACTTGATTAGGCTCAAGGTCACTGAGTCCTGTCAACATCATATAACCATATACATCTTTTCATGTTGACCTTTCATTCTGAAGAACTGATGCGGGTTTTACGCCAACGTCCATGAAAAGAGAGAAGACCATCACATTCAACCGAAACATTTCTTGATTTTGCATCCTTGCTTCCACCGTGGCGGATGCAAATGAATATCAAGTTGTAACATTGTCTGGTTGCTATTGAAGTCTTCTTCAACCCCTTTTTACCAAGGTTGAATGTATCACCACATACGCGTTCAGAAAATCAAAGAACCACTCCCAGGCTCGGGGAAACAAATTATTACATTCATCTCTCATTGTCAAAATCATATAGATTGTCCTCTCCACTTTTCGGAATCGTAGTAGAGAGTTCAACACATACTCCCTATTATTCATCATAATTCATACCATCAAGATTGCGCGGAATATCGAATCGCACTAATTCAACCATCTCACACATTGATGATTATGCACAGTCAGGGAGACAATAACATTTTGCGAAAGAATTGCATACATCAGATATCTATTAAGATGGAATACGACAAATAACGATTCCTCAGTCATATAAACCAACCGACCACCAGTAAATTAATGAAAGGGGGTTGTGAAAGAGTTCACATTACCGCCGCCTTCAATCCAATTGATTAATCTTTTAAAAATGGCTTTAATCGCAAATTACCGGAACAGGAATTTTAAAATAAGCATACTCGATCTTGGCTTTCACATGGCACATTTTGTTTTAAAATTTCTGATGAATTTACTTCATGCATATATAATTCTAGTTTCCACGTAAATTATTATACGCAAGTAACATTCATCATACAACCCACATACATGCTTACGCGTCATGCGTCTAAAGTTCCGAGGAACTCATGCTTGCGTACATAATTCTACATGCTAAGTAAATTACCACATGTAGCTACATCCTTAATATTCTAGCATACGCGTCAAACATATAACATCCACATCAATCATACATATTTGGCGACTGGTTTTGGATTTTAAAATAATTTTAAACATTAGGGGCTGATTTGCAATTCATGCTTACATTCAATATCGCAACATCTAGACAAGAATCCTAGGCAATTTCAACCATCAAAACATGTCTATCCTAGTGCGCATACCATATATTAAACCAGGTTCACCAACAACCCAAAAATTGAAAATTCCCTTTTAAAATTTTCGGCAAAAACCATGATTTTCAAGAACACCAATTTATCAAAATCATGAATTCCTAACAAAGGCTCTGATACCACTGTTAGATTACGGGGAGTAATCACTACGGACACTAAAACAAGGTACATGCTAGTAATCGTAATTATGCAGCGGAAGAATCACACATACCTTTAGCACAGTCCGCAGACCTTAGATCTTGCTGAGGGAGTTCGTGGCTCTCCGGTCGGAACCCTTAGAGGTTCTTGTTAGAGAAGCCCTACGTGGTATAGTCTCCATAGAAAAGGCTCTGATCGACTCTTCGGCAGGGACAGATCTTTGTAGTGTTGGTTAGAAAGCAAATTGGCACACCCTTAGTGCTAGCAATGGTTCGACCAAACTAGTGGTGTGGGGAGGAGGGTTTTTCTCTATAAAACACTCTAAGGAAGGATTAGTTATTAGCCCTAGTAATCCTCTAACACCACATATATATAGAAGGAGTAAAGTGGACAAAAGTCCACTTTACCCCACTATTAAGTTCGGCCGGCCTATGTATTAGGGTGGCCCAATCTTGGGCATCTTATGTCAATTAGAATTTGGGTCTAGCATAATTACCCTAATGTTACATTTACCCAAGTTCCTTTAGGTAAACTATACATATTATGGGCTACCAATTACGGCGCCCATCTCCATATGCTAACATTTTCCTAGTCTATGACTTAAAATAGGACATAAAAAGGAAAAGAATGGACCTTCAAAGTCGGAACCAAGCAAGGAACCGGCTCGGTCAAGATCAAATAGAATCAGACCGGTCTAGAGCAAACGGGTTCAGCACTACCGGTCCTGACCGGCGGAAGCACAACCGCCGGTAAAGCTCGTCGCCCCGTAGCCGGAGAAGCCCTCCGCCGTCCGCCACCCACACAGCGTGGCCTGGGCGACACGATTCCAGCCACCACCGGCCTCGATCAAGGAATCTCCGTGGTCGAATTGAACGCCAAGAGCCCCGCCGCCGGAAATCAGACCCAGCCGTCGCGATTCGCCGGAAAACGCCTCCGCCTCGCGCAATCAAGGCCGTCGGAGGTACCGCAGCCTTTGTCTGACCCCCACGTGGACAGACCCACCACCATCAAGCCGCCGTGGACGAAGTATTTGGCCGAGGAAGCTCCGCCGGACGCCGCGCTGAAATCCCGCCGGGATTAAGAGCCATCTCCGGACAAAACCTTTGAGACCGGTTCGGTTCGAATCTCGAATCACCCGACCAAACCAAGGTCGAATTAGCACCAAACCAACTTCAAAACCGAACCAAAGAGCCTTTTTGGTGGCTAAGCAAGGAAAAATGGTAAGTTTTGAAAGATGAAGGTGAATGGTGGCTATGGTGGTGGTGAAAGGTAAGGACCTATATATAAAGGTATTACCCTAGGGTTAAAAGGGAGACACAATCCCAACCCTCTATTTCAAAATTGCATGATCCAATAGTCACTTGGAAATATGACCATTATTTACAAGTTTGCCATTACTTATAGTAATTTTTTACTAAGGCATATACGTATTTCATATACATGTTCACCATAGCATGACATTGATAGTGTTTCATAACACTTAGAAATTTTTTCATGACCACATGCACAGGCATCAACACTAGTGTCATGAGACACTTAGTAGTTTTTTCCATGAACATCATGTATACATCCATGTACATTATAGGTAGTATTTTCAAAACACTTAGAAATTTTTTCATCACCATGCATACACGTCAACACCACCGTTGACAAACACTTAGAAATTTATTCATGGCATATGCATGATCACACTCATTTGCACAATGTTAAGATAACTCGTCATACCAAGACATACATACATCATGACATACATTCACTTGTTTATATTACACTATCACGTACATCTACACGTTATATCATTATCAAGAAGGTACAATCGTACCCATGATTACATACATGACATTACATGCTAACCTTACATATATGAAAATCTGTCATTGAGCACAGTGATGTTATAGGTCGGACATCAACATCGACAATGACAAACTTCCTAGCACAGAAGGAATGACCGTTGGACATCGACACCGACAATGACAATCTTCCTAGCACAGAGAGAATGACTGTCGGACATCGACATCGACAATGACAAACACAGGAAAAAAGGTAAAAACAAGGCTGAGATACAATCAGGTGTAAATTCTTTTAATAAATAGAGTCAAGTAAATGATAAACCTATGCTTGACTCGGGGGCAAATGATTGATATACACCCGACTGGACCTCATTAAGGCTCGACATGGTCGCACTGTCGACCCCGAAAACGGTAAGGGGCTAAGGTCTTAATTTCCGCATTCTAGTCCGGTATCGTGTTACCAGACTAGTCCGGTATCATTGGTACCAGACTAGTCTGGTGACGCCGGATTAGTCCGATATCATTGGGACTGGACCGGTCCGGTAACACCGGACCAGGTCCGGTACTAGCAGAATGGACCGGGTCCGGTGTCACGGGGTCGACACGTCCCGCATCCAACCTTGAACCCTTGGGTATTTGACACCCGGGTTTCAACCTATTTACGAAATTACCATCAACCTATTTACGGAACTACCCTTTATACATGGGCCTCACCCGTACGATTCTCAAACTCTTAAAATAGGAGAAGGGATTCTTCATTTTTACAACAACTTGGCAACATTGCTCTGCCTTCTCTCTACTTTATCTCTCTAGAACCCGACTCTGACTTTAGCATCGGAGACGGTTCGCCAGAGACACCCCCTCCCCTCTGGCGCTATCCTTCTAGCAGGAAATAGAACGGCTTGGAAGAATATCGACGGTAACATCGAGAAGACGGGAAACACGAAGAGTATAGGAACTCGACTCGAGGCAAGGCCGCCTAGTTCGGAAAAACCGACGAGCTTGTTCCATCAGTACTACTCATCTGTTAGGAGTGTTTGTAGGATTTAGGGGATTAATACTACGGTTACCAAACACTAGATACGTGCATGATAACTAATACGCATCGAAATAAGATGCACATAACTAGAATGTTTCCTGTAGCCCAAGACCGTTGAGGGGTGTTATCGATCCGCCAGACGGTTCCTTGTGTAGGTTCCTTTTAGAGAAGCCCTGCACGGATTATGCCTCACTGCAAAGCCTTATTCGATTCTACGCGGGATGGATCTCCTGGAGTAAATTGCTTGACACGATTTGTCACCTCCTTGTGTGATGTATGCTTCGATCGAAATATAGAGAATATAGGGAGGAGGGTTTTCTTTTAATCTCACCACTTAGGAAGAAAGAATTAGCATTAATAAAACCTCCTAGTACTCCCTATTTATAAGAGGAGTAAAGTGGACAAAAGTCCACTTTACCCCTCCTACTAAGGTCGGCCGGCCATGTTATTAGGGAAGCCCAATTTTGGGCCTCTGATGTAAATTAAGACTTTAAGCCTAGCCCAAAATCTCTAATATGACATTACCTAATTTCTTAGGTACATGGACTTAATCAATGGGCTCCCAATTACGGCGGCCCATTATCCAAATGCTAACATATCTCACTTGCCAGAATGGGAGGGTGCTTATTAATATATTGTCGTCTAACACATTAGCATTTTTTCTTCGATCCAATCCCTGCTCTGAATAGTTCATACGAGATTTTTCCGCGCTACTAGGGGACACGACGGGCATCTTGCTACACATATGTTAGGTGTGTTGTAGAGCCCGCGGAACGTCGATTCCCCATGTCTAATAAACTTATGAAAATAAAATGCCACGCTGTATCCTAGGTCAACTGTCATTCTCCAATTGCTCTGTTTCCACATAAGAATACTCCTTCAGGGCATTCGTACAAGTATTTAAACCTTTCAACTAATGTCGGGTTGGTGGCCACCTAGTGAATACAAGAGTCGAAGAATTACAGGTGTACTTGACCATCCCCATCGCTCATACCCTTAGTCGAACCCAACCGGTTTCCAAAGACGTGGTCACTTGGCCTTTTTGTTCAGCACTGCATTCATACGCCGCGAAGCGAACATTGGGCCTGACCTTAGGTATGAGTTCTGAGTTCGTGAGGATAATTTGGATGCTTTTTCATATAGCATCCGGGATCAGCCACACGCTCAAGGTGAAGAAGTTTGTGCCCATCCGAATCACGTGGACTCTATCTAGAACAACCGAGCCTAACCAAGTGGTCGAACATTGAACACGTAGTATGAAAACACGTCGATAACATAACATGAGTTTAATCAGGATGTGGGAAATGTCATATGCTATCGCAGATTCGTCATCTCGCCCTGAATGTGGTTTTATTAAGAACGAAGTTTGTAACGACGATTTGCCGAACTTAGATCATATCGTGTTACTCCGTAAACTAAATGATCATTCTCTTAACCAGGTTTGCCACCATGGTTTTTATTAAATGATCATGGAATCTGCGGTACCATTGTCGTGACGATTCTTTAAGACCGTAGATAGATCTTTGGAGTTTGCAAACTTTATGTTCGTTGCCAGGAGTAATAAAACCCTTTAGCTGCTCCATATAGATCTCTTCCTCTAGGTTACCATGGAGGAATGCAGTCTTAACATCCATTTGGTGCAGCTCCAGATCGAGGCTTGCTACCAAAGCCAATATAGCTCTTACTGTGGTATAACGCACAGTAGGTGAGTATGTCTCGTCAAAGTCCTCACCGTGAAGTTGGGTATATCCTTTCGCAACGAGTCGAGCTTTGTAATGCTCGACAACTCCATCAGCAGGAAGTTTCAGTTTCAGAACCCACTTGGCACTTATTGCTCTGCGGTTAGCAGGCAAATCAATTAAAGACCATACCGATTTAGCTTTCATAGAGGCGATCTCATCCTCCATTGCTTTCCTTCATTATTTCGCTTGAGGTCCATTCATAGCTTGTTAACCGTTACCAGTTCATCGACCGAAGTGAGGGTGAACAATTCACCTCATTCGATGGGATACTTCTTAGGAGAAGTTCGATGCCTTATACTAGGTCTAGGCTCGTTAGTCCCATCTTGAACTCTAACTACACTTCCACTAGGAATAATGCTCATTATCGGTGCAATACTCCCACTGGGAACAAGAGTGCTACTTGAATTTTCACCAACAACTTTTCTTGGACTTCCTCTCAGTCTCGGATTTTCACCTCCGAGATTAATTCTACGATTAAAATGACCGGAAACCGAGTTTGTCGCACCACTCCCACTGGGTACAGTAGGTAGTTGAGGTAAAATTGGATTTTCATCCATCAGTTCAGTAACATGATCATCAGGTCTGACTTGATTCGCACCTGCCGCAACAGTGATATGGGTGGTTGGATTGACTCTCCCACTAATTTATTATGAAGATGTCCCCATCTTCATTTGCCATATCGTTAACTTGTGTTGCTGCCTCAAATCTCCCACTCGATGCGAGTGGGACCTGATCATCAGCATCCTCTAGTTCAATCAAGACTTCGTCTGTTTTGATGTTTCCAAGCGTAGGAAATTCGCCCTCAAGGAATGTAACGTCTCTAGACTCATGTTCGACCACACCACCATTTTCTTGAGCTGCTACAAACACAAATCCCTTAGAGTTCTCAGAGTACCTTATAAAGATACTTTTCAACCCTCTAGGCCTTACTTGCCATAAAGGCTGTTAGTTTGATGCGTGTATACTGCACAACCCTAAGGTCGTTGCCTGGTGTCGTGTCCATCAATTTTAAAGAGACAAGGTTTACTACATGTGTGGCAGTCATTAGTGTGTCACCCCGATAGGAGATAGGCAACTTTGCTTGCGACATCATGGTTCTAACCATGTCTAAGAGTGTACGATGATATCGTCCAGCCACACCATTTTGTTGTGGTGTGTAAGGAATTTTAGTTTGATATACAATACCTCTTTCATCTCACAAATTCTTTTATTAGTTGCCCAGGTCCGACCCGACCCGAATGGGTCGGACCGATTGAGAAAACCCGGCTTTAGACCCGCTCTGGTTTGGACCCGTGGAACCCGACCCAGTTCGGTTCGGTTGATCGAGTTCGGTCTGGTTCGGGTTCCCTTGGTCTCCCGAGTTGGTAGACCCAACCCGGTTGTGCTAAATTGGACCGGCCCATTACCTATGATAGAAATATTATTGTTAATATTCTATATTAGGGACATATATTCATCAATAATATGTATTTTCTCAATCTTTTAGGAAACTATGTTAATAATATCTATTTCCTTAAAATTGTGCTAGATATATTGATAAACTTTTCACAATTATATTGTGAACCTAACCCTATTTGTCCTAATCCAAAGGTACCAAAATTTTGGCCTAAACATATAGTGAAAAATACATCTAAATTTTTTGTCACTTTAGGTTACTCGTGGACTAAGAAATTAAAAATTTCACCTTGAACACTAAAGGAGGTTCGGCCGAAACTTAGGGTTAGGGTTTGTGGTCAAATTCCAAGATCAAATATTGTCATGATCAAGAATCCAAAGTTTGAATTTGATAAAAGTCTTGTTTTTCTTGAAGATCATGAAGATCAAACTTTACTATGTATATCATAAAAACTCGGCCAATATGATTTTACCCCAAAAATCGGAAATTTAAAAACTTTCATATCAAGTTTAAAATTTTCGGCCCTATAATGAAAAACCATGAACACTAATTTTATCAAAAACACGAACTCCCTAACACAGGCTCTGATACCACTGTAGGATTTAGGGGATTAATACTACGAAACAAAACCCTAGATACATGCATGGTAACTAATATGCAGCAGAATAAGATGCACATACCTATAACGTTTCCTGTAGCCCAAGACCGTTGAGGGTATTTCTCGATCCGCTGGACGGTTCCCTTAGAGGTTCCTTTTAGAGAATCCCTACGGGGTTATGCCTCACAGCAAAGCCTCAACCGATTCTTCACAAGATGGATCTCCTGGAATAAATTGCTTGACACAATTAGGCACCTCCTTGTGTGATGTATGTTTCAGCCAAACTATAGAGAATATAGGGAGGAGGGTTTTCTTTTAATCTCACCACTTAGGAATAGAGAATTAGTATTAATATAACCTCCTAGGACTCCCTATTTATAAGGAGCTAAAAGAAATACTAATAAAGGAATCCGAAAGAAAAGTGAAAATAGGGACAGCTTTGACTAATGAAGAAGAATCAGGCGTAGTAGCATTACTAAGGGAATACAAGGGTCTGTTCGCATGGTCACCAAACGACATGCCTGGAATATCTGAGGATGTAATATCACACAAGCTCAACATAGACCCGACAACACGCCCAATAACACAGAAGATAAGGCCAATGGGGGGTAGCAAAACGATAGCTATCCAAGAAGAGGTGGACAAGCTATTAAAAGAAAATTTCATCAAGGAAATCAGGTTTCAAACATGGGTTGCAAACCCAGTACTAGTAAAAAAGGCAGGTGGAAGTTGGAGAATGTGCATCGACTATCGCGACCTCAACAAGGCATGCCCTAAAGATTCGTACCCACTTCCAAGGATAGATCAACTAGTTGATGCAACGTCAGGCAACGAATTGATGAGCTTCATGGATGCATACTCAGGGTACAACCAAATCAAAATTTCCGCCGAAGATGCCACCCACACGGCATTCTATGCCGATAGTGAAATATACCACTATACTGTGATGCCATTCGGACTCATAAAGCGGGAGCAACGTATCAGCGTTTGGTCAAAAAGATCTTTGGGGACATGATAGGGAAGACAATGGAAGCATATGTAGACGACATGATTGTCAAGTCTAAGAAGAAAAGCGACTACGTCGAGAACCTTCGTATGAGCTTCTAGAGGATGCGTCAGCATCAAGTACGCTTGAACCCGAAAAAATGTGCATTTGGAGTACAATCAGGGAAATTCTTGGGTTTCATGGTAAGTCAATGAGGAATAGAATTGAATCCTGAAAAATTGCAAGCTTGAGGAGATGCACTCCCCCACGAAGCACAAGGAAGTACAACGGCTAAACGGAAGGTTGGCAGCTCTTAACAGATTCCTGTCCAAAATTGGAGACAAAGCACTACCTTTCTTTGAGGTGTTACGGGCAAATAAGAAGTTTGAATGGAAGCCAGGGTGTGAGGAAGCCTTCCAACAACTCAAACAACACCTAAAGACACTACCTCCTCTAGCAAAGCCAACCCCAGGAGAACCCATCTTCCTTTACATCTCCGTAAGCAACGTCGCAGTAAGTTGAGTACTAGTGAAAGGGGAAGACAATGCACAACTGCCAGTGTATTTCGTAAGCAAAACGTTGGCAAAATACAAAATCAATTACTTGGCAATCGAAAAGTACCTCTAGGCATTGATCATATCAATAAGGAAGTTGAGACCGTATTTTCATGCGCATGAGATAATAGTGCTCACAAACCAACCTCTGAAACACCTCTTGCAAAAACCGGAGACGTCAGGGAGGCTGACAAAATGGGCAATTGATTTAAGTGAATTCGCATTCATTTCGCCCCAAGAACAGCCATCAAAGGGCAACCCCTAGCAGATTTTATTGCAGAATTCACCGGAATCAGCCCCGACGAAGACTTAGGGGAAACAACAAGCACAACTGAAATAAGAACTAGTCAGGATACACAACCAGAGGACATATGGGAGATGCACACCGACGGATCATTTAATACGGGAGGATCAGGCGCATGCCTTCTAATGTACCCACCGGATAAGGGCACCCCACTGCGTTACGCCATGGCACTTACCTTCAATGCAACCAATAATGAGGCAGAATATGAGGCGTAGATAACAGGTTTGAGAATAGCTAAAGGAGTAGGGGTGAAACACCTAAGGGTTAAGTGTGACCCTCAGTTGGTCGTCAACCAAGTAAAGAGGAATTACATTGCAAAGTCCGAGAATATGCAAAAATATCTACAACGGGCAAAAGACTTGATAACAAGCTTTCAAAGCTTTGACATTGAATCAGTCCCAAGAGAACAAAACCACGAGGCAGACGCCTTAAGCAAGCTTGCATTGGGATCAGAAGTAGGCAAAGAAGTGCATTTTGTAGAACAAAGAACAAGATCAGTGATAGAGAAAATGGAAGTCCTAACAATAAATGAAAGAGAGGCCTGGATGACCCCAATGCGTCAATACATTACTGAGGGAAAGTTGCCAGAAGACATGGTGGAGGCAATAAAGATTGAAAGGATGGCAATAAACTATGCAATGATGGACAATGAGCTCTACAAGAAGGGATACTCTACGCTATTCCTCAAGTGCACAACATACCCATAAACGGAATGAATATTAGTGGAGCTCCATGAAGGAGACGACGGGTGTCACGAAGGGGCAAGATCAATAATTCGAAAGGTCTACAATCTGGGATACTATTGGCCAACAATGAACAAGGAGGCAACAGACATGGTACTAAAATGTGAACATTGCCAAAGATATTCTAAAAACATAACAGCCCCAGCAGCCGAGCTAAGCTCAATATCAGGAGCATGGCCATTTGCACAATGGGGAATTGACCTGATAGGCCCCCTACTAAGAACAAAAGGGCAAAAAACTTGCATATTAGTGGCGATAGATTACTTCTCCAAGTGGATAGAAGCAAAACCGACTGGAAAGACAACAGATGAACAAATCATCAGTTTCATCCAATCACACATCGTCTCAAGGTACGGAGTGCCAAAGGTATTGATAAATTACAACGGGCCACAATTCAAGAGCAAGAGGCTCCAATGGTACTGTGAGAGGTTGAACATAGAGCAACGTTTTGCATCAGTAAAACACCCCCAAACAAATGGGAAGGTGGAAACAGCAAACAAGATAGTACTTGATGGCCTGAAAAAAAGAATTCATGCTACCAAGGGAAGCTGGGTAGATGAGTTAGAAAATATCTTATGGGTAGTACGAACGACACCAAAAATAGCCACAGGAGAAACACCATTCGGTTTAGTATATGGGACCGAGGCAGTCGCACCAACAAAAATGGGCGTGTCTTCACTAAGAACCACCTATTTCGAAGAGAATAAACACAAAAAGGCAAGGCTCTTAGATTTAGATTTAGTAGATGACAATAGATGGAACTCAGATGAGGCAGAGGCACGAATGGGACTTGTATCCGCAAGGTACTACAATCGGCAATCAGAGAAAGGAAATTCCATGTAGGAGAATTAGTACTCAGGAAAAACGAGTTCTCACACTTAGATCAAGTGAAAAAGCTATCTTCAAAATGGGAGGAACAATACAAAATAGCGTCAGTGCCATACGCGAATGCATACCGCTTGGAGGATGGAGATGGAAACATCTCTACAAACACTTCCAGTGGGGGGGGGCATTTGAAGAAGTTCTATGTCTAAGGAATAACATCAGCGAAACACCATATCCTTGGGTTTATCTTTCGTTTCATGCATGTTTACATTCTTAGTTCTCTAAAACAGCTCTCGAGGCGGAAAAACTCATGAAGTTTCTCCAACCTTTTTTCTACCTATTGTTTTCCCTAAAGGACATCTTGGACTAACCACAACATCCCCCATGTATATAGTGCATGAATGCTTTTAATGAAGTAGATTTTCATCAAAATATTTTCTAAGTATGAGGTAACGCTATCGCCACAAACTCCTTACTTAGATATGACAACCAAGAGTATGTCACTTTCTGCGCCCTCCGAGAGCCTGTCTCGTTAAAATAATATGTGCCCTCCGAGAGCCTGTCTCGTGAAAATAATCTGTGCCTTCCAAGAGTCTGTCTCGTGAAAATAATATGCCCTCCGAGAGCCTGTCTCGTGAAAATAATATGTGCCCTCTGAGAGCCTGTCTCGTGAAAAACTTTTGCGCCATCCGAGAGCCTGTCTCGTGAAAATAATATGTGCCCTCCGAGAGCCAATCTCGCAAACACATTATGCGCCCTCCGAGAGCCAATCTCGTGATAACACTCTGCACCCTCCGAGAGCCAATCTCGCGAACACATTCTGCGTCCTCCGGAAGCCAATCTTGTGATAACACTCTGCGCCCTCCGAGAGCCAATCTCGCAAACACATTCTGCGCCCTCCGAGAGCCAATCTCGCGAACACATTCTACGCCCTCCGAGAACCAATCTCGTGATAACAGTCTGCGCCCTCCGAGAGACAATCTCGCGAACACATTCTGCGCCCTTCGAGTGCAAATCTCGTGATAATACTCTGTGCCCTCCGAGAGCCAATCTCGCGAACACAATCTGCGCCCTTTGAGAGCCAATCTCGTGAACACATTCTGCACTATCTGGGAGCCAATCCCGCGAATAGTTTTGACACCCTTAGGGGCATATCCTAAAAAAATTCCTTACAATGTCCCCAAGGATGTATCTTGAAAAAAATTTCCTTTACATAGCATAGTTATAACTTATGAGAATTGTGTAAGTTTGTTCTTGATGGCATTAAAGGCATGATTATAGACAAGGGCAGTAACAAGGGACCAAAACAAAAGGGAACGAATACCCAATGAAGGAATCAAAACCAAAGGGCCACGTACACAACCATAATAAGTTGTATGATAGTCAGCTAGCAGTACTAACACCCATATCAACAACAAAATCAGAAAGGACAAAGAGACCGCAACGGCCAAGATACCATCCAAACACATTCAATCCAACATGAGAAAGAAAAACGAAAGGACATCATAATGGGGGGCAAGCAAGACACCCCGCCGTCTGAGATCCAGCAGTCAGATAGTGTGACGTTCCGGCAAATCTGATACACGGTAACTAAAAATAACAAGTACCCAATATAATGAAAAGACGGCACAAACAAAATCAATAGCGTCCTTAAGAACAAAAACATGGTCCTTCTACAAAAGAGAGAGGGAAATAACTCCACCAATGCAATGCCAAAATACCCACATATACCACCAGAAAGGGAGGTGCATTATTTCTTCAACTTAGCAACATACCTAACGGCGAAGTCGGCCACGCCACCCAGCTGGGAAAACGGAAAATCATGAGTAACCACAAAGACTCGCTCAAGGATCATCTTTAAGAAAAGACTCTTAGCTACAGAGCAACGATCGGTAACAACAGCCCTGTAGGACGGCGACTCTTATACTCAAGTATAGCATGCTCTTCTTCCTCCATACGAAACATTTCCTCAAGAGAAGCCAACTCAGCAGCCCACAACACACTATCAAACGCAGCCTTCCGTTGCAGGGTAACAACCTTCCGATCATGCAGATCACGACACTCCAAGTTCGAGATACGACCATGCTCTAAACAACTAACGATTTAAGCACTAAGAGAAACATAAGCACATGTGCCATTTTCTCCTTCGCAAGATCGACAACAAGGGATGACAAGCTAGCAATATCAGCAAGGCCCTAGTACGAAAACTACATGTAAGAATAACAAAACACGAAAAACAGGATATAAAAAGGGAAACAAGGTTACAATAAGACTACGGGAGCATAGCGAGACAGTGCTTCACGCACTAAGTGGAAAACCCTCTCCGGCCCATTAATGGAGGTCTCAGGGTCACTAGGAGGAACTGCAGCTTGCAATACCCGAAATCCAACCTCAGGAGTGTGCAAAGACGACCGATTATCAAAATGACACTTACGCTCAGAAAAGAGAACCCACTCAGAACCAACAACGTCATTACAAGAAGGACGAATCAAGTCCCCCCTACTTAGCAACCGAAGTCGCATTCTACCTACAAAAAAAAAACTTAAGTCAATAAAGTTACATACAAATGGAAAACACATACCCAAGAACGTACCAGACAAGCAAGATGGAACGACCGGCACTCGCACCCTCGATTCGGGGGCATGAAGAGGGAGAGGGGATGGCATGGCAACACTAGCATTAACCCCACCCCTTCCCGCGAGCGGATTTATTACACAGGAAAGGGCCAAAGTGTCAACACCGGCGGTATGAGATCCTTTGACAATTGAGGGTCCGGTCCCAGAATCAGACACCCCTACTTGGAGTGGTCCCTTCCCCATCAAGAACTTAGGAGATTCACCAGCTGCAAGGATACACCTTAGCTAAAAAATGATGAAAGGAACGCCATACGAGCATGACGAAAAGACAAAGGAAATAACTTACTCATTTTCCTTAGATAACGAGAGGACAGGTAAACGCAAGGGGAAGACACCTGAGAAGAAAGCCCTGCCAAACTTAAGCAAAACTCGTAAATATCAAAGAGACCAAAGCAATTAGATTGCAACGAAAGCTAAAAATGATCCCACCACTATGAGGTCACAAGACCAAAGGGACAAAATAACGCATGAGGCAGTCGAGGGGAACGAGGAAACCTTGGATAGACAATGAGAAAAGAACGGCGTTTTACTCTAAAAACATCATACGTACCTTGCCGTTATGACGGAAGACACCCGCACATTCCCAAAGAAGTAGAACCAAACGAAAGGCTCGATTACCAAAGCGAAATGAATAATGACAACGAGAATGAGGTTATCGCTTATCCCTTTTATAGTAGAGGAGATTAGGGTTTTTCAGAACCTTTGAATCTACATCGTTTAAATCTAAATTGAAAAATCCAAAGGTCAAAATTAAAGGCTAATGCCCTTATCTTTTTTCCAACCATGGTAAAAATAACTCTTACTAAAGTTAGCATTTTCATATGCATATTTTTTACATTCCCATACATAGAAATATTTTAGACATGATTCAAATATTTTTTTACATGTGGAACCCTTCACTCGTACACTCATGGATTACGGTATCATAAAATTGGACTGCATCAACCCATAATCATGATTGCATTGCATTCCAATGTATATTAGCATTTTTTAAAAAGTATACATGAAGAGATTGAGTTTTCATTACATCCATATTTTACGGACACGTGCCTATGCACGTGCACGTTTACTTTAACATTTACAATTCCTCTATTTTGAGAAATGGAGGACAAGGCACGGAAAACACGCCTATTAACAAATAAAGGATTCTTCAAGTGGTAATACCCCGGCTTCAAATTGCGTGTGTCATCCCATCATAAAATAGAGTCAATCAATGATTAGACCGTTGGTTGACTCAGAGGCATGTGATGGATATACGCCCAATTTGAACCAGCTTTAATTCGGATTGTCTTATTTTGGCCACCCCATTTACAATTATAATTCGAAACCTTGACCCGAATACATTACCCACAGCGCGGATGGCCCGGACGAGCAAAAAATACTCGCCCGAACCTGTCCACTGGCACAACCTCACTTAGGTGAGATCGGACCAGCTGGACCGGTCTCTCCTAGGAGAGATCGATTCGGCTGGACCGATCCTAGGACCTAGGGGTCAGATTTTTTATCCGACCCTGAAGGTCCCAAGACCCTTTCTGGACGTCATACCCCCCCCCCCCTCCAAAGGCGTGTGAGACGTCCCAAACCTTGTCACACGGACCTCTTCCTGTGGAGTCCTGACATCTTTTTACCCGACTCACACTTAGACTTTTTCACCAACCTCTCTGTGCCATTAAGAGTCTAACCCCTTCATTATTTGTTAATGAAGTGCACTTAGGGATTAACAGTGTCATTAAGACACCTTAATCCCCTTAAAATCTATATATAGTGCTCAAGTTCTATTCATTTCAATCATGTTGCAACTTTACTCGTTCTAGCTCTGCCTTCTCTCTAGATTTCATCTCTCTAGAATACTGAACTTACTTAGGCATCAGAGAGGGCTCACCGAGCACCACCCCCCCCCCTCTCCGTGCTCGGTATCGCCCCTTGTGCAGGTTTGCAAGGAATTGAGCGACAGATCATTTGAAGATAACGGATCATCTTTGCGAGCTAAAGGAGGGACATTTTACCCGTGAGAAGTGTCATTCGGATCGAAGACCCGCCGACCCGATACACACGTCTTAACACTAGGGAATGAGCATTGGGAAGCCGAGAAGTGACTTCTGAGATATCTAAGAGGTACGTCCAAGACATCACTTTGTTATGGCAATGACAATGTGATAATGCAGGGTTTTGTGGATACTGATTTCACTGGTGATTTGGACTCGAAATAGAGCACATCTGAGTATATCTACACTAAAGGTGGAAGTGCAGTGAGTTGGATGTCCATGCTTCAGAAGTGCATTGCTCTTCGAACTCTTGAAGCTGAGTATGTGGCGATAGCTGAACCTGGGAAAGAGATGATATGTATGTCAGATTAGGTGGAAGACTTAGGCTTGAAACATCGTGAGAACACTCTCTACACAAATAGCTAGAGTTCCATACATTTGGTGAAGAACCTTGTCCATTGCTCAAGAAAAATCACATCAGGAGACGATAGCATTTCACTCGAAAGACGGTGGAAGATGGCGAGATGTGTTTGGATAAGATAGAGGGTGCGAAGAATCCAGCAGACATGTTGACAAAATGTGTTGATGTTGGGGAATTGAGGTTGTGGAAGACCACAGTTGGTCTTCTGTAGTTGTTTCAGAAGACTTGGCGCTGGCGAATGAAGCTGTTGATGGGAAATTCTTTTGGGAGAATGAAGTTTACTTGGAAGGTTAAACCATTAACAAGGTGGGAGAATTTGGAAAGTTGAATCAGTATCTAAGTGGGAGAATTTTTTGGCTGTGGATCCTAATTATGGGTTGGGCCTAGTTGTTGGGCCGACCAAAATTATTAGGGTTATGAGTTTATTCTCTGCCGCTATATATATCATTGTATTCTCTAAAATTGTAACATCTGAGACAATCAAATAAACACCAGCTGCCATTTCCTGTGGACGTATATCGAATTGATCGAACCACATTAAATCTTGTCTTCTTTATTGCTTTCTTTCTTAAGCGTTTAGTGAGTGTTGAAGGAATCGATCCTAGCACATCTATTAGCGATAACACATAAATTAGGGATAACTTTCCTTCCTTGTATTATCTGATTAGATTGTATTCCTTATTATTAGGGTTTTCCATAGATAGCTCTCCACTTGTATTTATATTGTTGTAATCCTATGCTGTAAATCAATACAATAATATTACTGATTATCATAGTGTTTTATGGTATCAAAGCTCTATTGATCCAACGAGCAAACCTAACTCCAGCTCCAGCCACCCCAAACCAGTCGCCGCAAATCTTCCTTCTCTGTCGCCATCTTGTCGTCAACTGATTCACTCGCTGCCGAAGGCCTCATCACCATCAACGCCGTTGCTCAAATTCTGGTGAAACTTACCCGTAAAAACTTTCCTTCTTGGCGAGGTCAGCTCCTTCCATTGTTGGTGGGAACCAATATGTTGCGTTATGTCGATGGCTCCTTCCCGTGTCCACCCGAGAAGAACACGTAAGAAGGAAAGGAAGTCACCAATCCGGCGTACCTCCACTGGGTTCGGCAGGACCAGCTTGTCCTACATGGCATCGTCGCCTCAATCACTGAACCGGTGATGTCCGTGCTTAGCCTCTCGAAGACTTACCGAGACTCATGGACAGCTCTCAGCAAGGCGTATGCCAACGCATCAAGATCCAGGTTGATGTCGTTGAAGTATCAACTCTCTCGTCTGATGGGTTTTGATATAGCCGTTAGGCCCATTAACGGTGAGTAAACGGCGAAGTAGGCCCACTGAGCCCCAAACGAGGCTTAGAAGACCAATACGAAGGGTCCCGACAAGGTCGGTCCCGATATATGAGTTGAACGCTCCCGATGTTACGCCTTTAAGTAGGCGCCGATGATATGCCTTTAAGTAGGCCCCGATGATATGCCTTTGAGTAGGCCCCGATGATATGCCTTTGAGTAGGCCCCGATATTAAATCCCTGAGAATGCTGGCCCTGTCCCGATGACGAGGGGCCCCGAGCAGTGACCAAACGAGATAACTCTGGAGTCCCCGACTTCTGTCGGGACTTGCCACCAGAGCACGAGGCCGAGAAACACGCCCACTATCAACATAGTGGGGAAGTGGCCGGAAAAGACGGAACGTGGGCTACTGGCCGAGATAAACGGAACGTGGCAGTTACCCCAACAGGTAACTGAGATAACCCCTCCCCTATATAAAGGAAGGAGTTACCACAGGATTGATACGTTCACATACTTACATACTAATACTTGCTTACCTGCATCGAGATACTCATTTAAGCATCGGAGAGGGATTCTGGGTCACCGCCCGGTCTATCCCCTTCTTGCAGGATTACTTGGAGTGAAGGAGTTCGGACTTCCGTCAAGAACGTACCGGAGTTCCAACCGTGATCCAACATTGGTGTCGTCTGAGGGAACGAAGCAAAAAGCAAAAATGACTTCTACTCGTTCGATGGCTGGCAAGCAAAAGAAGAAACAAGGACAATCCGGCGGTTCCCGCCACCCTGCTGGAACTCTGAATTCAGGGCCGCCGGAACGCACTGTTGATCGGAATGATCCTCCCATTGCTGTTTCCCAAACAAGGGGGAATCATAATGATCGCGAGGATTCCATTCGAAACTCGTCGGAGAGCCGGGAAGAGATCCCAAGGAGGGACCAGGATGCACCTGCAAAGCCGGACTTGGCAAAGGCAGTGATGGATGCCATGCCAGTATTTTTGGAAGCTATGGAGGCTCTCTTGGACCGAAGGGAGGCCGCCAAGAAGAAGGAGGAGGAGTTGCCTCCGCCTCCGTCGATAGGGAATCGGGACGGGCAGGAGGCCCAACCCGAGAACCAGGACAAGAGCAAGGAACCTGCCCTATCGGAACAGTTCGTGGTCGATGGGCCTGGGCCTGGGCCTGTGCATCATAGGACCATTCCTCTCAATGGCCCTATCACCTCCGATCAAGTGGTGAACATTGTGAACATTTGTATGGGGGACCAGAAGAAGATGATGTCGGAGCTGAGGGATCGATCCACTCATCCCTTCGTCCCCCGATTGGTGAACACCACTGCCCCGCCGGGACTGGGCATCTCGACAATTGAGGAGTATGATGGCGAGGGGATCCCGTTCGTCATGTCCAGAAGCATGTCATGGCTTGTCTAGGCATAGCCCCGAATGATGATATAGTGTGCGTTTTGTTCCCAGGCACACTCGGCGAGAGGGCCCTGACGTGGTTCTTCAGCCTTCCCCCAGGATGCATCTCTAGCTGGACCCAGATGCATGATCGCTTCATCCAGCAGTACCAAGGCCGTCGACGCCTCCTGAAAAGCGCGAGATCCCTGGCTGAGGGGGTACAGAGGCCCGACGAATCTCTGGCGCATTACTACCATAGGTACACTGCTAGCGAGGCTGAGATTGATGAGGAAATGTCGGAGGGAGAGACCATCCGCACTTTCATTCGGAACCTAACAGCACCATATGGTTCCGACCTGATGCACAGCGTGGCTAAGAAGGCTGTGTGGAACACGGAGGCGCTGCAGAAGAGGGTGAAGCAGCAAATCAACGTCCAGGAGTCGAAGATAGCTGCCGGAGACCTTGACCCTCCGAAATCAAACAAGGAGAAGCAGTCGTTCAAACCCTCGGATGATCGCAGAAGGAAAGATAAACCCGAGAGCAGTCGGGGTCGAGGCCGTCCCGATCGGAGGGAAGACAAGCGTTCCTCGAAGTCGGACAAGCGGGAGGACCACTACACCCCTCTCATTTGTTCCATGGGTGCTGTGTTGGCGGTGATGGACCGACAGGGTATCGCCAGGTATCCCCCGAAAAAAGATGGAGAGACCATGGGAGCCCGCACTGATCGTTATTGTCGCTTTCACCGTGCCAACGGTCACGACACTAACCATTGTCGGGAGTTGAAGAAAGAGATTGAGAAGCTGATCCAGAAGGGGAAGCTCAAGGAATTTGTGCCTGGACAACGGGGCCGATCCCGTTCCCGGTCCCGATCACGGTCCCGTTCCCGATCCAGTGGTCGATCCCCGAAGAAGGATAAGCCCGAGTCTTCCAATGCCCGCAAGGAGAAGCGGGGAACTATTAATGTGATTCACGGAGGCCTTGCTGTAGGAGGAGATACTACGGCAGCTCGGGAGGTCTATACTTCTCGGATTCCCATTGCTGTGGTGCTGGGCAAGAGGGTTCGAAATTGGACTCCGAAAGAGGAAATGGTGATTCCCTTCTCAGCGGAGGACCTGATAGGTGTGGAGACCCCGCACGATGATGCTCTGGTCGTGACCCTGAACGTGGATGGGTACGAGATGAAGCGGATCCTGATTGATGGAGGGAGCTCCTCCGATATTTTGTTCATGGACGCACTGCAGGCCATGGGGAAAACCAAGAAGGACTTGAAGCCTGCGGACTTCCCAATGGTCGGATTTTCTGGCTCTAGCTCTTACCCGGTCGGGGTGATTCCCTTACCGGTCGAGTTCGGAAGTGGTTTGAAGTCGGAGAAGAGGAACGTAGAGTTCGTGGTGGTCGAGTCTGCAATGACCTACAACGCCATTATCGGGAGGACTACCATCAACCCGCTGGGGGCAATTGCCTCAACTGTCCATCAGAAACTGAAGTTCCCGACCGACCACGGAATCGGGGAGGTCCAGGGCGATCAGATAGCTTCCAGGAGGTGCTATGTCAATGCCACCCGAAGGAGGAATCGGGAGGCTATGACTTTTTTCCAGACTGACGCTGATCCTCGAGAGGAGTTCGGGCGGCCCGCCCCGATGGAAGATTTGAAGGAGGTCGAGATTGATGGACCTCAGAGGAAGGTGAAAATCGGGTCCGCTCTGACTGAGGAGACGGCTCGAGAATTGATCGATCTGTTGAAGGAATTTAAGGAGCTATTTGCCTGGTCCCCGAGCGACATGCCAGGAATCAGCCCCGATGTGATTACTCACGAGGTGAAGATTGATCCCGCGATCAAGCCGATCACACAGAGAAGGCGCCCGATGGGTGCCGACAAGAAGATCGCGATCCAGCAAGAGGTGGGCAGGTTGCTCGATGCTGGATTCATTAAGGAGCTCCGATTCCAGACCTGGGTCGCCAACCCAGTCTTGGTGAAGAAGAGCAATGGCAAATGGCGGATGTGTGTCGATTTCCGCGACCTGATCAAAGCATGCCCGAAGGATTGCAATCCGCTCCCAAGGATCGACCAGCTGGTGGATGCGACATCGGGACATGAGTTGCTGAGCTTTATGGATGCCTACTCTGGCTACAATCAGATCAAGATGTCCAAGGAGGATGCTCCCCACACCGCTTTTTATGCTGATAGCGACATCTATCACTATGATGTTATGCCCTTTGGACTGATCAATGCAGGTGCAACTTATCAGAGGATGGTGAACAAGCTGTTCGGAGACATGTTGGGGAAAACAATGGAGGCCTATGTGGACGACATGCTGGTGAAGTCCCGACAGGCCGAGGATCATGTTCACAACTTGGCCACAGCATTCGAGCGGATGAGGCTTCATCAAGTTCGCTTGAACCCGACCAAGTGTGCCTTTGGAGTGCACTCAGGGAAGTTCCTGGGCTTTATGGTGAGCCAGAGGGGAATTGAAGTCAACCCTGAGAAGCTGAACGCGATCGAAGAGATGAAGTCCCCGACGAACCATCGGGAGGTGCAGGTGCTGAACGGCCGATTGGCCGCGATGAATCGCTTCCTGTCCAAGGCAAGCGACCGATCCATGCCATTTTTCGAAGTGTTGAGGGCCAATAAGAAGTTTGAGTGGACTGCCAAGTGTGAAGAGGCGTTCCAAGCACTCAAGCAGCACCTCCGCACCCTCCCGCCATTGGCGAAGCCCATCCCAGGCGAGCCACTCTATCTGTATTTGGTTGTTTCTGAATTTGCTGTTAGCTCTGTCTTAGTGAAAGTTGTAGAGGGTAGCCAAGTCCCTGTCTATTATGTAAGCAAGGCACTCGCCAAGTCTGAAATGAATTATCCTGCCGTTGAGAAGTATCTCTATGCGTTGATTGTTACTGCTCGGAAGCTGAGGCCTTACTTCCACGCGCATGAAATTACTGTTTTGACGAATCAACCCTTGAAACATTTTTTGAACCGACCTGATGCGTCGGGGAGATTAGTAAAATGGGCAGTCGAGCTTAGTGAGTTCCGCATTCACTTTGCTCAGGAGAACGGCTATTAAGGGCCACGCGTTGGCGGATTTTATAGCAGAATCTACAGCCCCCGTTCTAGAAGAAGCGGGCCCTGTAGAGGGGGCAACTATGGAAGTCCCGATAACAGAGCAGTCAGAATAGCCCGACGCCGAAAATACTTGGGAGATGTATACCGATGGCTCCTCAAATTCAGAAGGATCGGGAGCAGGCTTCGTACTGATACCACCAGACGGAGGCGAGCCCCTCCGATATGCCTTGGCCTTGACATTTAGGGCCACCAACAATGAGGCTGAATATGAGGCTCTCATCACTGGCCTCAAGATTGCTAAAGGAACGGGAGTTGGCCACTTAAAGGTGAAGTGTGATGCTAGCCTGATCGTGAACCAAGTCCAGGGGCTATACGAAGCAAAGAGCCCGATGATGAAAAAATACCTCCGGGAGGTGCAAACCCTATTGCTAAAGGAACGGGAGTTGGTCACTTAAAGGTGAAGTGTGATGCTAGCCTGATCGTGAACCAAGTCCAGGGGCGATACGAAGCAAAGAGCCCGATGATGAAAAAATACCTCCGGGAGGTGCAAACCCTGAAGGAGAGTTTCAAGAGCTTCGATATTGAAGCGATCCCGAGGGAGGATAATGTGGAAGCAGATGCCTTGAGCAAGTTTGCCTTGGGGGCACCCCTCGATGAAAGTCGGAAGGTGCATTTCTTGGAGAAGGTGATCCTGTCAACCACCGATCAGTCAGAGGTTTGTGCCATTGAGATCAGATCGGAGGAGCCCACTTGGATGACACCGATAGCTGCGTATCTGACTACGGGGGCAGTCCCCGATGATGAAGTAGTAGCTGGCAAAATACGCCGAATCGCGCCCAATTATGTGATGGTGGACAATCAGCTGTACAAAAAGGGGTATTTAACTCCTTATCTGAAATGCGTGGCCGAGCCCGACACAGGTCGGATCCTTAGGAAGGTGCACGAAGGATATTTGGCCTGTCATGAAGGTGCCCGATCCATCGTGAGGAAAGTGCTAAACCTGGGCTATTACTGGTCCTCGATGATCAAGGAGGCAACGATGCTTGTCCGATCCTGTGACGGTTGCCAGAAGTATGCCCCGAATATCGTGGTTCCAGCTGCCGATTTGACGTCCATCAAGAGTGCTTGGCCCTTCGCGCAATGGGGAATCGACTTGGTGGGACCCCTTCCAGTTGCAAAAGGCCAGTGCCGATATTTAGTTGTGGCTATTGATTATTTTTTGAAATGGATAGAAGCCAAGGCATTGGCCAAGACAACGGGGAACCATATCCTCAAATTCCTCCAGGCCCATATCATATCCCCAAGGTGGTGATCAGTGATAATGGCCCTCCGTTTAACGGGGCCCAGTGGATGGAGTACTTGGAGGAACTGAAAATTGAGAATCGGACAGCCTCTGTCCGTCATGCTCAAACCAATGGACAGGTGAAATCAGCCAACAAGATCGTGATGGATGGCCTGAAGAAGAGGGTCCATGCATTGAAGGGCAAATGGCTGGATGAGCTGGAAAATGTGCTTTGGGCTGTTAGAACGACACCCAAACGATCGACTGGGGAGACTCCATTTGGCCTTTTTTATAGAACGAAAGTAGTGGCTCCCGTCGAAATAGCTGTGGCATCCCATCGGACGAGGTATTACGAACCTCTCTCGAATGATGAAATGAGGCGTCTGGACATGGACTTGGTGGAAGAAGAGAGGCAGAGTGCCGAGGAGGCCCAGACCCGGATGCGCTTGGCAACAGCCCGATATTATAATCGACGAGTCAAGTCTCGACAGTTCTTTGTCGGGGAACTGGTCTGGCGTCGGAACGAATTTACCCTTTTTGATCGGATCAACAAGATGTCACCAAAATGGGAAGGGCCTTATAAGGTCGTGGGGATGCCAGCTCGGAATGCGTACAAGTTGGAAGACCTCGATGGCAATGTGTTGAAGCATTCTTTTAGTGGCGAACACTTGAAGAAATGACATGTTTGATATTAAGTCACCTTCAGTGGTGCAAGTTGTTTGTTAAATCGCCTTCAGTGGTGCAATTTATTTATTAAGTCGCCTTCAGTGGTGCAAGTTGTTTATTAAGTCGCCTTCAGTGGTGCAAGTTGTTTATTATGTCGCCTTCAGTGGTGCAAGTTGAGCCATCAATGAATAAAGAGGTTGCTTCCGACAAGACTATACTAAGACTTATCATTCTAAGCATGCTTAAATCGCCTTAAGTGGTGTAGCTAAATCGCCTTAAGTGGCGTGGTTCCGCCTTAAGTGGCGCGATTAAATCGCCTTAAGTGGTGTGGATAAGTTGCCTTAAATGGCACGATTAAATCGCCTTAAGTGGCGTGGTTCCGCCTTAAGTGGCGCGATTAAATCGCCTTAAGTGGTGTGGATAAGTTGCCTTAAATGGCACGATTAAATCGCCTTAAGTGGCGTGGTTCCGCCTTAAGTGGCGCGATTAAATCGCCTTTAAGTGGTGTGAGTAAGTTGCCTTAAGGGGCATGATTAAATCGCCTTAAGTGGTGTGGGTAAAATGTCTTAAGTGACGCGTCGAAATTACTCTAAGGGGTATGATCGAATTGCCTTAAGTGGCGTAGTTAATTCACCTTAAGTGGTGCAGTGATGATCGGAACCAAAAAAGATTGATATTATAAAGATCTAGGAGGTTCGCGACAAAGAAGGAAATTACAAGGATTTGAAAATAAAGCAATCAAGCTTGATCCTTGGCAGCGTCGAGGGGAGCAGGGTCCACGAGGTCTGTGGCAGAAGGCTCCGTGATCGGGGGATCGGACTCTGGAAGATTGGCCGCGGGAGGATCGGACTCTGGGAAGTCAGCCAGTGAAGGGTCGATCATCGGGGGCTCAGTTGTCGGGAGTTCTGCACTTGGAGGCTCCACCGTGCCTTCAGCACTCGCAGCCCCCTAGGGGGTGTTGGCTCCATCGCTCTCCTCAGAAAGGTTGAAGTACCTCTCCGCGAAGGGGGCGAGGGTCTGAGACTTGGTGAAATCGATGGCACCACCATACTCCAGATGGAGCTCCTCGACAGCGTTAAGCAGGGTGGTCTCCACCTCCGCCGTACAGAAATTCACTGCATCCAGTTGGAAAGCCTCGAAGCCCCGATAATCTTCCCGTCCCTTGGCCTCAGCCTCGGTCAGCTTGGTGGGAAACTCAGCGAGTTCCCGCTCCATCTGTCGGGACCGATTGGCGAGAAGAACTTTCTCAGCCTCCAGCCCCGCCTTGGCATCCTCGAGGGCCTTCTTCTAAGCTTCCAGCCCCGTCTTGGCGTCCTCGAGGGCCTTCTTCTCGAGGACAAGCCTGTGCCGATCCTCCGCGCGCCCCTGCTGCTCTTCCTAGAGCCTCTGCCGCTCCTGCTTCAGCAGCCTCTCAAAGTCGTGGACCTGCCTCAAGAGGTCCCGAGTCTTTTGGTTAAGGAGGGCATGCTCCTTAACCAACTTCCCCTTTGAAGACTCGGAGGCAGCCAGATCCTCCTTGAGCTTGGCCAAGACCTCGGGGGCCGCCTTGGCACGCTCCTGCTCCAGGGCCTCCTCAAGGCCAGGACATACCCGAAACAGCGGTGTTGGTCCGCTATTTCCTGCGAAGAAGAAGAGAAGAGGTCAGTACATGAAAATGTTCTGCCTTATATATACTAAGTGTAAAGACAGGAAACCTTACCTCCACGCGACGAACGGCCATGGCGCGAATGTCCGCGTGGATGTCCTCTTGAGCCAGGGAGAGCGGAAGCTTCATAGATGGTGGAACTGAGCCTGCCAGCAGGTGCAAACCCAGTTCCGTTGATACATCATCCCGACGCAGCGGGACCCCCCGCAATGACTCGATCGGAGTCCAGGGAGCCGCCGCTTGGTCGGGGGCGTAAACCTGGTAGAAGCTCCCGTCTAAGGGGAGAGGAGGAACGAAGGTCTGAGTGTCGGGGGTGCGGGCCTCCGAGCCACCATGAGAACCCGTCGTCCCCTCGGGAGTCAGGCTCAAGACTGGCGAAAGCTGCGGTGTCGGAGAAGATGGAGGTAGCCCTTCGGGAGTCGGCTCCAGCGGGGTCTGCCTCGCCCCCCGACGACGAACCAGGGGCTGACCCTCGCTTGCCTCCTCAGAAGAATGAGAGACATCCAGGTCCATCACCCGACGGAACTGGCCGTCCGTCGGGACGTCTTCAATCCCCAATCCTCCAGGGGCAGGAAGTGAAAAGAGGGGCTCCCCGACCCGTGCGTCGGAGGGAGGCTCCCCCGCCGAAGCTCCAGCTCCCGATCGACCTGCAGCTGGAGGACGAGAAGCTTCAAAAAGAAAGTCAGGAAGTTGATCAGGATCCTTACACCAGATGACGCGACGGGAGAGATATTGATCCTTCCCGTAATAATTGTAGTAACCCGCTTTTAGGACGCGGGGATTTTCTTCTTGCAGGATGCGTTTGATCCCTTCGATCCTGGCTCCCTTATCGGAGGGGATTAACTTCTCGGGAATACGCCTCCTGTACAATCGAATTGCTAAGCGGAGCTGTTTACCTTCCTTGGGAGTCTTGGTGTTGAAGATCTGCTCCATCTTCTCCGTTCGGGCCCGCTTGATCTGCTCCGAGGTGGGAGGTGCCGATGAGGAGGCGGCCCTCTTTGAAGACTTCCTCTTCCTCGCGGGGCGTGGGACAGCATCAGTCTCCGCCTGCTTAAGCACGAGTTTGGTCAGCAATGATACCTTCTTAGCTGCAAAGACGAAAACGAAAAGTGCAGTTAGAATATTACCCTAGGAACGAGGTTAGAAGGGCCGTCGAAGAGTTGACCCCCGGAGACGACATCAAGGAGTCGGATCCCGGTCAGAACCAGGTCCCGCTCCCTGATGGATTTGGCATCGAGGGGAGCGAAAGACTACCCAAAACGATAAAGCTGAATGCAATGGAGAATCTGGAAATCCTCCTTAGAGTAAGTGTGAAAAGCGGGAGCAGGGTCCGCGTCAACCTCCCATCGGGGCCATGGGATGGAGCTGTTGCGGATGAAGAAATAATTCCTCTTCCAGCCACTGTTGTCGGGCCCCGAGTCAGTGATGAGCCCCCGACCCTTGGCGACCTTCCAGGTGTCACCATTCCAGCTGTACCGAGAGAGCTGCGCCTTGCTCCATTTAGGCATCCGCGGGTAGAAGGCGCAGACCCCGGCATCATTGCACTTCAGTCCATAGAAGGCCCTGAAGAGTTGGAGGCTAGGGCGATTGTTGACGGAAGCAAAGGACGCGGAAAGCATTCCACACGCGGATGGCGTGGGGGGAGAAAGTAGTCGGATGTGTTTTGTAATATGTACACATCTCGACTATGTCCCCACAGAAGGGGAATCGGATCCCTGCCGATATTTTCCCGGTGGAGACAAATACCTCCCTTTCCCGGGGACGAGTAACCACAGGGTCACCCGGGACGCGGGGCCAAGGAAAAGGGAAGCGAGGCTCCCAGGTGGAAGTAATGCACCCCTCCCGGAGAGCTGCATCATAGGCAGTGTCGGAAATCTCATTGCAAGCATAATCGAACTTGAAGGGCTTCCTCCCCCCAGAAATGAACTCACCGTCTGGAAAGTAATCAGAGCAAGAAAAAGCACTGTCGATTTCCGCAAAAGTTCGGGTAAGTTAATTGAGATAAAAGAAAAACTATGCTAACAAGTCTCTTCGAAATCGAAGGAGAAAATCTTACCAGACATGTTGAATCGGAGAAGAAAGAATGATCTTGATGGTCGGAGATTCCGGTCGCCGGAGTGTTGATCAGAGAAAGAAAGGAGAGCTCGAGCTTTTGAAAACGCAGAGAATGAAACGGTAAAGGAGAACTGAATAATGCCAAGATTTGGGGTTATTATAGGAGAGAGGACAGCCAAAGAGACGTTGCAATCTGAACCGTTGAAGATTAAACGCCTCAATCTGAATCGTCGAAGCACTAGAGACAAAACGGCTAGAAAGTGCTTTTTCAGAAAAAACAGGCACGGGTACCAAAACCGTCGCTTCGTCACCTGCTGCATTTAATAGTTGAGTGACCGACAAATATTTTCGGATTCGGTGATTATCCTCGGAATATCGGGGAATCTTGGAGGAGGATATCTGCTTCAGAAGATTTTTCGGAAAGTCAAAACCCTCCGATACCGATATCGGGAGGCCCGGAATTAGAAGACATGACGAACTATAAGTCCCTCATTTCTTGGGGGCAAATTATGGGTTTTGATATAGCCGTTAGGCCCATTAACGGTGACTAAACGGCAAAGTAGGCCCACTGGGCCCCAAACGAGGCTTAGAAGACCAATACGAAGGGTCCCGACAAGGTCGGTCCCGATATATGAGCTGAACGCTCCCGATGTTACGCCTTTAGTAGGCCCCGATGATATGCCTTTAAGTAGCCCCGATGATATGCCTTTGAGTAGGCCCCGATGATATGCCTTTGAGTAGGCCCCGATATTAAATCCCAGAGAATGCTGGCCCTGTCCCGATGACGAGGGGCCCCGAGCGGTGACCAAACGAGATAACTCTGGAGTCCCCGACTTCTATCGGGACTTGCCACCAGAGCACGAGGCCGAGAAATACGCCCACTATCAACATAGTGGGGAAGTTGCCGGAAAAGACAGAACGTGGGCTACTGGCCGAGATAAACGGAACGTGGCAGTTACCCCAACAGGTAACTGAGGTAACCCCTCCCCTATATAAAGGAAGGAGTTACCTCAGGATTGATACGTTCACATACTTACATACTGATACTTGCTTGCCTGCATCGAGATACTCATTTAAGCATCGGAGAGGGATTCTGGGTCACCGCCCGGTCTATCCCCTTCTTGCAGGATTACTTGGAGCGAAGGAGTTCGGACTTCCGTCAAGAACGTACCGGAGTTCCAACCGTGATCCAACATCGTCTAACAAAGGCGTCCAAATCTGTAGCCGAATATATGGAGGAAATCAAGGTAATTTCTGATGAACTCTCTATCATCGGCTCACCCTTGGACGATGTTGATCTCGTCATTCATTCCCTCAAGGGTCTTGGGCATGAATTTAAGGAGATTTCCGCTGAAATTAGAGCTGGTGAAAACCCGATCTCGTTTGAGGATCTTCTTGACAAGTTGCAAAATTATGAACGGTTTCTTCACCGGGATGATCACCTCCAGGAATCGGTGGTTCTCACCGCGAATTTTGCTCACAAAAATCAGCGCCGTCCCAACAAACGTGGAGCAAGAAACAATCAGCAAGGTGGAGGCTCTGGTTCGTATAATGGAGGCCCTGGTTTGACCAGACAGAATCAGCCCCAGTCTGACCACAACGGCCGGTCCAACCAGCTGGTCTGTCAACTCTGTGACAAACCAGGCCACTCGGCCAAAACCTGCAGAGTCAAGACCAGACCGGCTCCTGCGGCTCATGTTGCCACCAGCAACGTCGACTCGGGTAATTCCAATTCATGTCTCATGGATTCCGGTGCCTCGTATTATGTCACTACCGACATTCAGAACTTGTCAATTTATTCCGACTATGATAGCCTTCATGATTTAATGGTGGGCAACGGTGATGGTCTTCCCGTCACACATACTGGTCAAACCTCTATCTCCACTGCCTCTGGCTCTCTTTTATTATCTAATGTGTTGTGTGTGCCATCTATTAAACGGAACCTCATTTCGGTCTCGCAATTTTGCAACACTAACAATGCGTCGATTGAATTTTTTCCGACTTATTTTGTGGCGAAGGATCTTCGCACGAGGGTGTCTCTTCTTCGCGGGACAAATAGAGACGGTGTCTATGAACTCACCTCCCCCCCCTCTCCTAAGGCTATGACGTTAATCTCCAACAAGGCAAGCACTTGGCACCACCGTCTAGGGCATCCGGCTTCGCAAACCCTAGACTATCTATTTCATTATTATATTACTGCAGCAAATAAATCTAATAAGGGGCCTTGTAATGATTGTTCTTGCAATAAAAGTCATAAGCTTTCGTTTTTTACAACCTCTCTTAAGAGTCATCGACCACTTGAGCTCATTTATTCGGATGTTTGGGGACCGGCACCGGTCCATTCTATTGATGGGTATCGCTACTATGTTATATTTGTGGATCACTTTACAAAGTACATCTGGTTTTACCCACTGAAATTTAAATCTGATGTTGCCGTGATTTTTCCACAATTTACGCGGGTTGTTGAAAATTTTTTTAACCATCGCATCAAGTGCTTATATACCGATGGTGGTGGTGAGTACAAGGCACTCCAATCTTTTCTAAACATGCGTGGCATCTCTCACCTTTTTACACCCCCCTCACACACCGCAACACAACGGGGTAGCCGAACGACGTCACCGACAAATTGTTGAGACCGGGCTTACACTCTTGCATCATGCACATGCCCCGTTATCTCTTTGGTCTCATGCATTCCAAACCTCCGTCTATCTTATTAATCCTCTACCGACGCCTATTTTGGAGCATCAATCCCCGTATGCTTGCCTCTTCAATGAGCACCCGAACTATGCCAAGCTTCGTGTATTCGGGTGTCTATGCTATCCGTGGTTACGACCGTATAACAAACACAAAACCGATCCTAAATCTCGGCCTTGTGTTTTCATCGGTTACTCACTACAAGAAAGCGCCTATCGATGTCTTGACATCACCACCAACCATGTCTTTGTATCCCGACATGTTCGTTTTGTTGAAGATGAATTCCCGCTTGCCACTCAGCCCATGGTACCGACGGGGTTGCCAATCGAGTCACTTGTTCAGGAGTGGGATCCCGCCCTAGCTACTCCTCCGGCCAGTGGCGTTCCGGTTATCCCGGAGCCTCCCGCGACGGTCCCCTCTGACCCACCCACCGCTGCCACCTCCCCTGTGGCCCCAGCTGCTCCGCCTCCACCACCACATGATGACGCAGCAGCTGCTCCAGCACCTCCTGTGCCGCAGCCAACTGCACCAGCCCCAGCACCGACCCGCACTCACTCGATGACGACACGAGCCAAAAACCATATTTTCAAGCCGAAACGCTTATTCGCAGCCACCAAGCACCTATTGCCGCTGCCTCTCAAGCTCACTAAAGCATCACAACCTCTCAAGGAACCCCAATGGCGTGCTGCGATGATGACGGTGTTCAACGCTCTTGTTCAAAACGGGACGTGGGAGCTCGTTCCTTTCAAACCGTATATGAACATCGTGGGGAATAAATGGGTTTTTCGTATCAAGCGAAATCCCGATGGCACTATTGAACGCTACAAGGCTCGTTTGGTTGCGAAGGGTTTTCATCAACGGCCCGGGCTCGATTACAAGGAGACATTCAGCCCGTTTGTTAAACCGACCACCGTTCGACTTGTTTTGCTTCTTGCCTCTTCCTTTGGTTGGCCTCTTCGTCAACTCGATATTAACAATGCCTTCCTTCAAGGGACGCTCAATGACGAGGTTTATATGGCTCAACCCACCGGCTTCGTTGACAAGGATGCACCCTCGGCCGTCTGTCGTCTCCGTAAAGCCATATATGGGCTCAAGTAAGCTCCCCGCGCTTGGTTCGTTGAACTCAGCTCCTACTTCGTATCTTATGGTTTCATCGGGTCAAAATCGAATACTTCTCTATTCACTTATCATCACGGTGACATTCGGGTCTTTTTACTCGTTTACGTCGATGACATCATTGTCACAGGGATCTCTCCTAACTTCATTGCCAAGGTCATTTCAGATTTATCGGCTCGCTTCTCGCTTAAGGATCTAGGTCGGTTGAGCTATTTCCTTGGCGTTGAAGTCCTTCACACACAAGGTGGCATCTTCATTTCGCAAACCAAGTATATTCGCGAGCTCCTCGAACGTACCGGCATGGACGGTGCCAAGGATGTCGCCACCCCTCTTGCGACCAAACCAACGCTTACCCTTCGTGATGGCTCAGCTCCTACAAAAGCCACGAGGTACCGTAGCATCATCGGCGCTCTTCAATACTTATCGTTTACACGACCCGATATTTGTTTTTCGGTGAATAAGCTCTCTCAATTCATGCATCAACCCACCGAACTTCACTGGGCTGCGGTCAAAAGTCTTCTTCATTACCTCAAAGGCACGCTTCATCACGGTCTCTTCTTCCATGCACGCTCTCCTTTGGATATTCGGGTCTATTCCGATGCCGATTGGGCCGCAAGTCTGGACGACCGGACGTCTACCACAGCATATCTAGTTTACCTCGGCAAGAATGTGATTTCCTGGAGCTCTCATTGTCAAAAATCGGTTGCGCGCTCGTCCACCGATGCCGAATATCATGCACTTGCCGATGCGGCCGCGGAATCAGCTTGGGTTCGGTCTCTTCTGGTTGAACTTGGAGTTACTCCGTCTCACTCGCCCACCTTATTATGTGACAACATTGGCGCCACGTACCTTAGTGCTAACCCGATTTTTCATTCTCGCATGAAGCACATTGCAGTTGCCTATCATTTTGTTCGGGCTCAGGTTCAGCAAGGTCACCTCGTCGTTCATCACATCTCTACTCACGATCAACCTGCTGACGTCTTAACGAAGCCACTTGCCAGGAGTCGTTTTCTGGTACTTTGCACCAAGATAGGACTTCTTGAGGTCGTCCTTCTTGCGGGGGCGTATTAGGGATAACACATAAATTAGGGATAGCTTTCCTTCATTGTATTATCTAATTAGATTGTATTCCTTATTATTAGGGTTTTCTATCTTTAGGGTTTTTCATAGATAGCTCTCCACTTGTATTTATATTGTTATAATCCTATGCTGTAAATCAATACAATAATATTACTGATTATCATAGTGTTTTAACATCTAAGTCATATTCCACACCATAATTAGCATGTCGATGTGGAATCTGAATGTAAGTTCTTTCGGAGTACACATGAAATTTTGGTGTATACATTACACATTGAAACTTTCCACATAATATGCACACTGAAATTTTGGTATGTATTATATCTACCAATTATCACCTCTAAATTTCGGTATGTATTATATCTACCAATTACCACCTCTAAATTTCACATAAATGATTACACTTGTTTACGCGCGCCACATCTATACCAATATGTTTGTGTAGAATTCAACATTTTCTTTCTGGTGTTATTTAGTTTTAATAAAGCTTGGAATTCCTTCATGAAAAAGGGGATGGCGTGGTTGGATTGGATTAAATGATACGCATCACATTATCTTCCCCGTCTTAGGCCCAATAATATATCTATTGATTGTAGGCCCTTTTTTCACCAAAAAAAGACAGTAGGCCCCTATTCTTGCAAGTGGAGAGAGGAGGCAAAATACATATATATATATATATATATATATATATGTACAACATTGGAAATAGAATGCTTACTCTGTGTGTGAACTGGAGGACCAAGGTTGAACTTACTACCCTAATAGGGAATCTTCCTAGAAGGCCATGCATGTAATAATTTATTATTATTTGTTATATATGGCGAAAAAGATATAAAAGAGGAATATATTTTGTCAACCCACGTTTGAAGACCGACCGAATATGAGCTAGGAGAGTCACGGATGATACTAATAGAACACTTAGAACATAATTACAATTCTAATTTTGCACCATAGTGCTTTTTAAATATCTATGATTTAAATGGTTGCTAATAGATGTTGGTTTCATTTTTTTTATTTTTCTGTCCGTTTTTTCTATTAATATATTTTGGTTAAATATTTTCATAAAATCAAAAATTAAGAGCATTTAAATAAGAGAAAAGAATAAAATGACTTTATCTTATGTTACTTAGTGTGTACACACATCAAAATTATGTAAAATTGAGATTTGGTTTAACTTTAATTAGTATACATAAACGAATTGAAGAAAACTGATACCGAAATTCATCAAAATTAACATAAAAAACCAAAAATAATAAAAACGAAATTTAGGACACTTATTAAAATTGATAACGAAACCTGAAATATGTATTAGTAACCATTTAAATTTGAGAGACCTAAAATTGACATGGTGAACAGGGAAGTTGAAAAACTATATATAAACCCTGCCTGATTAAATAAGTAGTTGAGATAAAAATAGGTAGGTAGGGTGATGGAAGAGAGGAGTGGAAGGGGAAAAGAGAAATCCAATAAGGGGGAGGAAGTGGTTCGGTACCGAGGAGTAAGAAGAAGGCCGTGGGGGAAGTATGCAGCAGAGATAAGGGACCCGTCGAGGAACGGGCAGCGGCAGTGGCTAGGTACTTTTGACACCGCTGAAGACGCTGCTCGAGCTTATGATCGTGCTGCCTTTAATATGAGGAGCCATCTAGCCATCCTCAACTTCCCTTCCGAGTACTATGCTCAACTACCTCATCACTATCCAATTCCTACCTCCTCCTCCTCTACATCGCCCACCACAACCAAGGAGGTTTTCGAGTTCGAGTACTTGGATGATAAGGTTTTGGAGGAACTTCTCAACCCACAACAAGGACACAAGACAACACCACCAAATACTTAATCCATTCCATCACCATAAACCTAGCTCAGCTGTACCCCCTAACTATCACACGCAAACAATTAATAAACAATGTCTTCCCTCTCTTATTATTATTATTATATATATATATATATATTTGAGCTTAATTCTACAACTACGGATCGTATAATATGATGGATCTTACTCCTCTGCGTTCCATCTCCGTTAGTCAATCGCTTCCCTCTCTGTCTTGCTACGTTTGTTCGGGTAACCTGCAAAAAGGGTTAACCCACTCCGACGCTCAAGACAGTGTCTGATTCTAGAGAGACAAAGAAGTAACTATAAAATAGATCGAGAGAGTGATTAACCTTAAAATAATGATAATAGTAGAGTATTTATACGTGTTTGTATCCCTTAATCTAGGATAAGACTTAATACAGGATAGGCTTATCCTAATGGATTGCCCAAACAGTCCATGCCAAACCGGCGGATTAGCAGTTCCGCACGGTTTGGATCGTGCGGCTCATTATAATCCGCATATTCCAAGCGTATGTGGGTGCGAGTGTATAGTCGAATATTCATTTTGTTTAGCGTTCAGTTATCAAGTCAAAATGTTTTCATTTCAAAATATATAATTTATATATATTGTTGGATCACGATATTCGAGACCCTTGTATTCTTGCCCTCTTCTTCAACTCTTCTTCTTTGTGACCTGCAAAAGGGCCGACCGGGGGCTTCCCGGTAAAACCACTCTGATACTTAAGTCAGACTCTAGCTTTTAGATAGAGAAAGTAGAAGATTAGAGAGAAGTGAGATACCTTAATGAATTAGAATGGGTTCTATTTCCGGGTAAATGTATCTATTGTCTGAAATAGCGGTTATTCAAGGACAAGTACCTATTAAACCGCGGATAAGGCGGGTTTATATCATGTTTGGCAACGAAGTGAGCTTAGGATGTAGTAGTGGGGTCCACGTAACTTTCTTACGTGTATCGATATTTCGGGGTGGCCTCCAAAGGGGTAACCCGGGCGGGCAACCACCTGGGGGTCGGGGTCAGAGCAGGGGAACCCGCCCGGACCCTTTTTTGGTACGGGCGCGCGTAGTCCATCTGGACTAGTCCGAATGGATTGGTTCCATTTGGAGTAGTTCAGATAGATCAATCCATCCGGATTAGTCTCGGTCTGGATGGATTTAATCCATCCGGACAGTATTTTGGCCCGTGGGGTGCGTTCTTTCGTGTCGTTTTTTGATATTTGGTCAATTGGTGTCAATGTTTCGGTTTGCAACCAATTGCGGCTCGATAAGTTTACGATATCGAATCTATTTGATCTTAAATTGGGCGTTTATCCAACAGTTTCCCTCGAGAAAGCAATAATTCTTCATTTACATTACTTTATTATAATCAGATAGGCGCCCGATTAAGATATAAGTGTTACCTTTTTCGGATTCTAGGAACCGACGGGGCGCTTTGGATGCGGCATTTCCTTCCATTTGTAGGAGTGTAGGTATTGTCTTATAGCCTCGGTCTTTGATGGGCGCGGCGTTTCCTTCCTTTTGTCGTAGTGTAAGTATGTTCTTTTAGCTTCGGCCTTTGATGGGCGCGACGTTTCCCTCATTTTGTCGAATGTAAGTATCGTATTTTAACCTCGGCCTTTGATGGGCGCGGCGTTTCCCTTCTTTCAATCATTTCCATCAACCTACTCACTCACTCATCACTCTCTACTCTTCACAAAATCTCTCAATTTCCCCCCTAAACTTGAACCTCCAAAAGCTAGGATTTCCCACAGAGTTCTGTAGAGCGATTTCCGGCGACAACGAAGCGGGATTTTCCAGCACGAACGTGGCCAGCTTCTCAGGTGACGGTTCTGACAATACAATGGGAAGGGAGCGTGAGAGCTCAAATTTGACAGTATGCTTCGTAGGGCTTGGCTTCTCTAAGTTAATCACACTAAGACACCGCAAAGCAATCAAAATGAAACTTGGGACACCCAAAAGCATCAATTTGATCCTCATACACTAAAAATCAACAAGGGTAAATCTGAGACACTAAATAGGTTCTTAACCCTATTAATTATATATATGTATTCTTAAATCTCTAAATATGAGTCAGTAAGTTAAATAGAATTTGACTTCGGTCATTGGAGACTCAACTTGTAGTTAATTCATAGATTTGAGGAGTGAAATTTTTTTATACCCGTACTAAACAATTTAGGATCACCATTGGACTTGTCTGACATATACAAATACAACTATATTTTTTCAAGAAACTTCTATACCAAAACAACAACAAAATAGATATACCGCTAAAATATATTTCAAAATTCTAAGATCTAAAATTTATACTTGAATTTATCAATTATTTATTTAAGTATTATTTTTTTGGGCCGAATTAACTGTTAAATAAACTATATAAATATAGTCTTTTTTCGGCTAATTATACAAAATATAGTTCAACTCCATAAATATGTAACAATATGTTGACTAGTTATTTGTGTTGGATTCTAGGGGATAATCAATACAGATCATAACCACATGTACATGCTCGGTAAAATAATTACGCAGCGGAAGAGTGCAAATAGCCAAAGACGTCTAAATGGAGTTCACGATCTGCCGGACGCTTGTCCTACGGGAACTCTGGTTAAAGAGCAATCTGCAGGCACTGCAGGCAATGGTCTCCATAGCAAAGCCTCCTCAATCTGGTTGCTGGATGGATCTCCTGGGTGAATTGCTTGTCACAATTCGACACCTACTTTAGGGATGCCAGGTTCGGCCGAACATATGTGATATAGGGAGAGGGGATTTCTTTTCTGAAATCTAAAGGGAGAGAGCGACCAACCCCAAGAAATCCCTAACACCTCCTATTTATAAGAGGACGTGAGCAAAATCCATCTAGGGCTTGCCACCTTATTTCGGCCGAATTATAGCAAGGGAATTGGTCTAGCCCTTTGGGCCATGTACGACTCATAGGGATTTTGGCCGGACTCAAAATCTCTTATATGTCATACCTCAACTCTGCTTAGCATGTTTGACTTATATTAATGGGCTTCTATTACTACGGCTCGTTTACACTAAATTTCAACAGCTCCCACACGTCGGAATGGGAGGATTCCTTATTAATATGTTGTTGACCAACACATCAATACTTATTCTTTAATCCAATACAGTTCCCTCATTGTTCGTAAGAGGTTTGTCGTGCGACCGGCAGACACAACGGACATCGTGCTACTCATCGGTTAAGAGAGTTGTAGCATCCGCGGATCGTTGATTCCCAGCCTGTTACCAACCTGTTACTTCTCTGTACCGCGATGCACCCCTAGTCAACTGTTATTCTCCTATTGCCTCCAACATAGGGATATTTCTCCAAAGCATCTGCACAAGTATTCACAACCTTCAATTAATATCCGGCTGGTGGCAACCTAGTGAATACAATCGGAGAATTAAAGATGTGCATGGCCATCCCCATCGCTCATGTCCGTAGTCAAACTCAAATGGTGCCCAAAAAGTGTTCACCTGGCCTTTTTGTTAGGGCGCTACGCTTGTACGCCTGGGGGCGAACATTGAGCCCAAACTTCGACATGAGTTCCAAGTGGTAAGGGTATTTCGGGTGCTGCTTCATTTAGCACCCGGGATCAGTCACACGCTCAAGGTGAAGAAGTTTGTGTTCTTCAGAATCTTAGAAGATTCAGTCTAACACAACTGACCCTTACCCCGTGGTCGAACGTTGCACGTGCAATATGAAGTGCACGTCGATAACATAACCAGAAATTATTTTACATCAGGAGTGGGAATGTCATATGTTATCGTAGATTCTCATCTACCCCAAAATATGGTAGTAGACGAATAAAGTTTGTCACAACGATCTACAAAACTTTTATTATGTCATGAACCCCGAAACCAAATGTTTGTTTTGCATAACAATGTTTCTCTTTCGAAATACCATGGCTCTTAGCCGGTCTTAATATGGCTGAGGTTTCCCTTCCATCAAGACGACTGTGCCCGTGTGACGAGGCAGGGTCCACATTCGAAATATTTTATTATGAGGTTTTAGGCTCCAACCGATGTAATATTTTCATTATGACGTCGTAAAAATCATAAAATAAAATATAAATTATTTTATTCAAAAGTTTCTTCAAATCCAAAAATGTTACTGTCACACATTGCAAGCCCTTTACATCCTACGCAGCCCAAGCAGTTTTACGTCTTTTTTGAAAACATCCTTGTGTAAGGGTTTGGTCAATAGATCCGCAACCACATTTACCGAAGGCAAGAAGTCAAATGTGATCAGATTTTCTTCTACCACACTCTTCGTATAGTTGTATTTTATACCAATGTGTTTTGTTTTACTATGTTACTTCTGATTCTTGACTGATCCCATCGCTGCTTTAGTGTCAGAGTAAATGCGCAAAGGCTTATTTCCGTCCTTGACGTCAAGAAAGGCGGTCAAGAATCTCTTTAGCCAGACAGCCTCATGTGCATTCTTTGAGAGAGCTACGAATTCGGATTCTATAGTAGACAGTACGACACTGGATTATTTTTTCTAATCCAAGAGATGGAAGCATTAGCAAGGAGAAACACTCGTTCTGAGGTGGACTTACGATCATCTAGATCACCACCATGGTCGGCGTCACAATATCATATCAATTCAATCTTACCTCCTGTAGGCTTTAGAGGATTAATACTACATAAACAAAATCCTAGATACGTGCCAGGTAACTAATACGCAGCAGAATAATGTGTACATACCTATTATGTTTCCAGTAGCCCAAGATCGTTGAGAAGAGTTCTCGATCCGCCAAACGGTTCCCTGTAGAGGTTCCTGTTACAGAAGCCCTACGTGGATTAAGCCTCACAGCAATGCCTCAGTCGATTCTTTGTGGGATAGATCTTCGGAGTAAATTGCTTAACAGAATTTGGCACCTCCTTGCTCCTTGGGTAGCGCGGCCGAACTAGGTATTTAGGGATGAGTGTTTTCTTTTAATGTCACCACTTAGGAAGAGAGAATTAGCATTAATAAAACCTCCTAGGACTCCCTATTTATAAGAGGAGTAAAGTGGACAAAAGTCCAGTTTACCCCTCATTAAAGTCGGTTGGCCATGTTTTTAGGGAGGCCCGATTTTGGGTCTCCCATGTCAATTGGGATTTTAGGTCTAGCCCAAAATCTCTAATATGACATTACCTAATTTGTTAGGTACATGACCTTAATTAATGGGCTCCCAATTACGGCGGCTCATTGTCTAAATGCTAACAACTCCCACTCGCCGGAACGGGAGGGTGCTTATTAATATGTTGCTCTCCAACACATTAAAATTTGTTCTTCGATCCAATCCCTGCTCCGAATAGTTCATACGAGGTTTGTCGTGCGACCGGCGGACACGACTGAGATCGTTCTACTCATCTGTTAGGAGTGTTGTAAGCGCTCGCGGAACGTTGATTTCCCATGTCTAATCAACCTGTGAAAATAAAATGTCACGTTGTATCCTAGGTCAACTGTCATTCTCCAATCGCCCAGTTTCCACATAGGAATACTCCTTCAGGGCATCCGTACAAGTATTCACAACCTTTCAACTAATGTCAGGTTGGTGGCCACCTAGTGAATACAAGAGTCGGAGAATTACAAGTGTACTTGACCATCCCCATCGATCATACCCTTAGTCAAACCCAACCGGTTTCAAAAGACGTGTCACTTGGCCTTGTTGTTTAGGACTGCGTTCATACGCTGGGAAGCGAAAATTGAGCCTAACCTTAGGTATGAGTTTTGAGTCCGTGAGGATACTTTGGACGCTTCTTCATGTGGCATCCGGGATCAGCCACACGCTCGAGGTGAAGAAGTTTTTTTTCCATCCGAATCACGTGGATTTTATCTAGCACAACCGAGCCTAACCCTGTGGTCGAACATGGCACGCGTAGTATGAAGCACGCGTCGATAGCATAACATGAGTTTAATCATGATGTAGGAAATGTCATATGCTATCACAGATTCGTCATCTAGCCCTTAATGTGGTTTTATTACGAACGAAGTTCGTAACGGCGATTTGCAGAACTTAGATCATATCGTATTACTCCGTAAACCAAATGATCGTTCTGCTTGACCAGGTTTACCACCATAGTTCTTAGCTAGTCTTGATCTAATGGAGATACTTCTCTTCGTCAAGACGGTCGAGCCCGTCTGACGAGGCTTCGCCCACATTCGACATTATTTTACTTTTGGAAGTTAACCCTCCTACGACCATTTATGGACCGTAAAAATCCGATGAAATTTTAAACATTATGACGTCGTAAAAATCATAAACTCAAATTACAATTCTTTCAACAAAGTTTCTAAAGTTGTAATCACGATACAAGCTACTTAAACCTTACACACAGTCCCAGCATTCTAACATGCTTTTCCAAAACATCCATGCGTAAAGGTTTAGTCAATGGATCGACAATCATACTTTCAGTAGACAAGTATTCTAATGTGATTACCTTGTCCTCAACCATATTCTTAGCATAAATATATTTTATATCAATGTGTTTCGTCCTGCTATGGTGCCTAGGGTTCTTAACTGCCGCAATTGCTGTTTGACTGTTAAAGTATACCTTCACATGTTTACTCCCGTCCTCAACACCAAGCAACGCAGTTATGTACCAATTAAGCCAGACCTCTTCTTATGCATTCTTAGAGAGGGTCACGAATTCAGATTCCATCGTTGATAGCGTGACACAAGTTTGCTTCTTGCTCACCCATGAAATGACGGCATTAGCAAGGAGAAATACTCCTCCTGAGGTAGACTTACAATCACCCGGATCGCCACCATGGTCAGCGTCACAGAACCCAGTCAATTATAATTTTCCACCCTTATAGCACAATGTGTAGTCGGCAGTACCTTTCAGGTATCGAATTATTCATTTCAAAGCCTTTAGATGTTGAGTGCCAGGATCTGAATGGAATCGTGCTACTAGGCCCACAGCGTAACAAATTTCTTGACAAGTGCATAGCATGGCATACGTTAAGCTGCCAACCATACTTAAGTATTCTGCACTTTTCATTTATTCACGCTCAACCAGGTTCTTCGGGCCATCACGCTTCGACAACGCGCACCCGAACACAACAGGCGTATCCACCGGTTTTGAATCATGTAGTCTAAACCTTTTCAACCACTTGTTGATATAGGATTCTTGAGATAGACATAGTTTTCGAGCAGCACGATCCCTATCAATTTTAGTGCCTAGGATGTACGTGGTTGTTGTTTTACGGGGACGTAATACTATGGAATGCAAAGCGTGTACATGCAAGTAATCTAACTACGCAGCGGAATATTGTACACATACATTTTAGCTTTCCTGCCCAAGAACGTCGTGGATGGAGTTCTGATCCTCCAGTCGGAACCACGTACAAGTTCTTCGTAAGAAGAAGTCCTACGCGGTGTAAGCTCCACAACAAAACCTCTGATCAATTTTTCAACGAGGACAGAACCTCGGACTAAGATGTGCCGAAAATCTCAACTTAAGGGGTGAGAGGGTTTCTCTCAAGTTCCTCAATGGAGGTACTTCTTATTATGAATGAATGTCTAAACCTCTTAGGTGAGTTCCCTGAATCGTCACTGATTCGAGAACGAATGTTAAGATGTTTAACACATCTTATTCGATGGGACACTTCTCGAGAGAAGTTCGTTGCCTTTGACAATGTCTAGGCTCGTTAATCCCATCTCTAGTCTGATTGTAACTCCCACTCAGAATAATGCTTCTTATCGGAGCATCACTCACACTGGGAAGAATGGCAGTGCTTGAACTCTGATCAACAACTTTTTCAGTATGACCTTTCGATCTCGGAATTTTACCTCCGAGATGTATTCCTTGATTATTAGGATCAGGAACCAAGTTGGTCATTTTTCCTCCCACTAGGAATAATGGGCAGTTGTATTAATTTAGTGTTCTTGATTGTTAGGTCCGACTTGATTCGCATTTGTATTTAGTGATGATTATATGTGAGGGGGAGTGAGCCCTCTCACTGGATTTATTATGAAGAATTTTGTATCATCATATACCATATCAATCGATTATGCTGTATCAATTCTTCCACTCGGAGTAAGTGGGACCTGATAATCTACGTTAACCATTCATTGATTCGATCAGTACTATGTCTGTTCGTTCCGCAAAACATTGGAAATTTATCCTCAAATCTTTATAATATGTCATGTTTGAACTCAATACCATCAATCTTAGCTAATTTTAAACTTGTATTCCTTTAAGAGTAGACCGTACTCTTAATAAATACTTGTTTAATGCGCAATGTAATGCTGTTAATGATAAGATTTTACCCGTATCATCCTTTTAGCTATGGTGACGTGTCAACCGGTTTTATTGGAACATAGAGTTACATTAATGTGAATCAACTTAATTTCATACGGAGGAGTAATTAATGTTGAATTTCATAATTATGTAACTTTGAACTATGTTGCTTGAAGTATTTGATAAAATGATTGCTTTAGCCAAACGTTTCGTTCAAGGCTTATAGTGGGAGAGTCGTTTTACTGACTTCTTCCTTTCGTTTGTTTAACTCACCCAGAGACTTATTCACCTCAAGGGCTATGCATTTAAGTGTTCGCTTTAATGCCATAGTTGATGTTCTTACTAGATTGTAGTAGCTTTGAAGCATACTTATAATCATAGTAGTTATCAATGAGTTATATTCAAAGGATTACAAACGAAAATTTAGCATTCATTAAAATACTTAAGCATTAAATTCGGATTTTAAAACGATGTGTCCCGTCTTTCGAGGTGACTTGCGCCACGCGCATACCAGGTTTAAACCATGGTTATGAAATCGTTTTAGTCATCGAATTTAAAATCGGTTTTACCATGCATATTATTTCGGGATGCTTTTCATTTTAATGGAGTAGTTAATAAATAAGGATGTAATTTTCTGGTCGGTCTCTTTTTGGAACTATTCAATCGATGGATGATTGATTAGGTGAGTGAATGTTCTTTGGTTCAACCGTTTTATAGGAATAATCTCAAATTAGTTGATCGTTTCGGATCAGGCCCGTTTAACTGGGTCGATTAATTTGATAAGTAGACCATATCTTGGACCGAATGGTTACTACTTTACTCAATAATTCCGAATCATAATTAACTAATGTCAAAAATTTATTGATAGTAAGAGAATTTATAGACATTGGTACAGTAATGAGATATAGAATAAAGCTCTTGAGGTGAAGGAAAATAAAGTTGAAAAGTAAAACTTCAGCCATCTTCACCAAGTACCCCTAAAAAGAATTCACAAGTTAATCATATCAGTAGACTTAGTGATATAAAATGTTTAACAGTTTCATATATGTGGCAAACGAGGCATACCTTTTACGGTACGAAATCAGTAGCATTTGTCATAATACGGATCTCGTTTGAGGACCAAGTTGACCTTGTTTCCTCTGTTATTTCCTTTGTCCTCTTGCAATAGTGCACCGGGGAATATGTCAGTCTCTTTTGGTTTCTTTCCGTGAATAAGTTCTTAGAGTACTTAATTGTCGTTATTAAGTATTCTAGTCCAAAATCATCAGCAAACCATGACATAGGATACCCCTGTGAGATATTGATTATCTTTCTCCAATTGGACCTTTCGATCCTCTGGTTAGACACAGGTTTAACGCTGGTATCGTTTGAAAGTAAGTCATCATACTCCATTATTACCTGTCTTGCTTCAGCTGCCTTTCCACTTCCGAAATGGAGTTTAAGGGCAGCCCAAAGCTGAGCAGCTCAATAATTGAGTGTGAGGTCCTCCGCAACCTCTTTATCCAATGTTGCCAATATCACCTTGCATGCTTTCTTATCTCCCAAACCTATATTCCCAATTCTGGGAATTTGGTTGCTGTCCGGCGGTTGTTTCTTATAGGCATGATACACATATGTGTGTCACATGCTATAAGACGTTCTCTCACGATCTCACTCCATGCCTCGTAATCCATATCATCCAGATTGCCCGGTTTATAAAAGCGTACCGACCCAACCATCAAAACTAACATATATGTTTTATTCAAGTTCGGAAGACAAGAACATTTTGACAGAATTGCAAACATCGGATTATCTATTGTGATGGAATACGACAAATAGTGATCCTTCTGTCACTAAACCAAACCGACTGTCAGTAAACCGAGGGAAGGGGGTGCCGTGAAAGAATTCACACTATCGTCGTCTTCAATCCAATAGATCAGTATTTTGAAAATGGTTATTATATTGCAAATTACCAGAATGGGAATTTTCAAATAAGTATACCAGATCTTGGCTTTCCCAAGGCCCTTAAAATTTTAAAAGGAATTATCCGATAATTTACGCATGCATAATGCCAAATTATGCTATAAAACTCGAACAAACCAAAACATGCTTATGCGTCATGCGTCTAACGTTCCTAGCTTATATAATTCTACGTAAAGTAAATTATCACATGCTTTCTATTCTTGAACATCCTAGCATACGTGTCAAAACATGCAACATCCGCACAAATCATGCATAATTGGTGACTGGAATTTTCAGTTTTAAATATTTTTGAAAATATTAGGGGTTGTTTTGCAATTCATGCTTACAATCAATCATGCGACATTTCTAGACATGGTTTCTAGGCACTTTCAATCAGCATAGCATGTCTATCCTATTGCGCAAAACATATATTTAAATCCCAGATGTCAATGCTCGCAATTAATATTCAGCTAGCTTGACTGAGTCAAGACGACAGTTCTAATATATATGTTGCAGAAAGTAAACAATTGCAATCCAGCCCTCTAATTCAATCCAGTCCCAAAAACATGCATATCCGAGATTCATCCCCATAATCGAAACTAGGTATTAGGGTTTTAACCGAAAAACGTGTTAAAACGCAAACTCTAAGAGCATTGTTTAGGTTAAATTTAAAGTTCGAAAACATTTTGGATTTGAAATTCGACATCCTATTTTATTTATTTATCTATTTTTGGACATCCTATTTTATTGAACATTTTAAAAATCTCCGAGAAATTTAAAATTTTGGTTCGGTCCAATTTAAAATCCGGTTCAAGCCGGTCCGATTTTAAAAAACCGGTTTGGTCCGAAACGGTTCAATAAAATAAGATTGTGGTTCGGTTTATCACTCAAAACCGGTTAGGTTAGGTTCAATTTAGTTACTACGGTCCGACCGACCCAACTAGGCCGACCCGATTAAGAAAACCCGGATTGGTTTTACCCGTTCTGGTATAACAATTGGACCGGCCCATAAACCCTAGGGTTCGGCCGAAATATGTCATGTGGGCTAAGTAGGGTTTTAAAGTCCACTAAAAACTTAACTTATCCACCAAGAAATATTAATTATTTAAAATAATTTCCAAAATTGCTAATATATATATATATATTATTGTCAAATATATCTTTAGGGATTAAAATATGTAGACAATATATTTTCGTAATCTTTTATAGTAACTAAATCTATCAATATATATTATCCCTATCTATCTATCTATCTATATATATATATATATATATATATATATATATTACAATATTATATTATGAACCTATCCTTATTTCCAACTTATAGATATATAGCTACCTATTAATAAAATTTAAAAAATGGCAACCTATATCTATTATAATTGGTGCCGAATTTTTAATTACTTGGGAGCCAAGAAAATTATTTTTTTTTTACCAAAAATACCCCTAGGGTTTTCGGCACAAACATGCAAAGTTGGAAAATTTGTCAAATTTTAAGATCAAACCCTAACTTGATCATGAATCCAAAAAGGTGTTTTTGATAAAATTCATGGTGTTCTTGAAGATCATGAACATCAAACTTAAATTCAAACATAAAATTTGGTTTTGATCTATAAAAACATGTATATTTCGTAAATTTTAAGTTTTTAAAGTATAAACACATGAAATTTACTTAAAAATTTCGGATTACTCATGGTGTTCATGAACATGAAAATTTCGAATTTTTCAAAAACTCAAGAACATCGGTTTATCAAAAATTTTAGAACTTCTAACCTTGCTCTGATACCACTGATGGGTTACGGGGACATAATACTACGGAATGCTAAGCGTGTACATGCAAGTAATCTAACTACGCAGCGGAATATTGTACACATACATTTTAGCTTTCCTGCCCAAGAACGTCGTGGAGGGAGGTCTGATCCTCCGGTCGGAACCACGTACAAGTTCTTCGTAAGAAGAAGTCCTATGCGGTGTAAGCTCCACAACAAAGCCTCTGATCGACTCTTCAACGGGGATAGAACCTCGGACTAAGATGTGCCGAAAATCTCAAATAAAGGGGTGAGAGGGTTTCTCTCAAGTTCCTCAATGGAGGTACTTCTTATTATGAATGAATATCTAAAGCCCTTAGGTGAGTCCCCTATATATAGGATTGGTGGAGTGGACAAAAGTCCACTCCAACCAATGTGGGACTAGTTTCGGCCTAACCTATGCTATTAAGGGGGAGGCCCAATTTTGGGCCTCCCATGTCAATTAGGGATTGGGTTTGGCCCGATTAGCCTAATGTGACAATTACCTAATTAACTTAGGTAATTTCCTTCGCATTAACGGGTTGCCAATTACGGCGCTACGTCAGCATATGCTAACAGTGGCTTCTCCCATGTCTTTCATCTCAAATACAGATGCTAGCCAAGACTTTGATTCATTCATGTAACTCAGATCATTCGCGGAAATCAGTATGTCATCTACATATAATGTCAAGATGACATACTTAGACTCGGAAGTCTTCGTGTACACGCATGGATTCTCTTAAAGATTCACGAATCGATTTCCAACGATTTCCTCGTGGAATCTGCGGTACCATTACCGTGACGATTGTTTAAGACCGTAGATAGATCTTAGGAGTTTACAAAATTTATGTTCGTTGTCAGGAGTAATAAAACCCTCTGGCTGCTCCACATAGATATCTTCCTCCAGGTTACCATGGAGGAATGTAGTCTTAACATCCATTTGGTGCAGCTGTAGATCGAGGCACGCTACCAAAGCAAATATGGCCTGTACTGTGGTATAATGCACAGTAGGTGAGTATATCTCATCAAAGTCCACTCCATGAAGTTGGGTATATCCTTTCGCAACGAGTCGAGCTTTGTATCACTCGACAGATCCATCAGCAGTGAGTTTCAGTTTCAGAACCCACTTGGCACCTATTGCTCTGCGGTTAGCAGGCAAATCAACTAAAGACCATAACAAATTAGCTTTCATAGAGGCTATCTCATCCTCCATTTCTTTCCTTCATTCTTTCGCTTGTGGTCCATCCATAGCTTGTTTAACCGTTACCGGTTCATCAACCAAAGTGAGGGTGAACAATTCACCACTTTCGATGGGATACTTCTTAGGAGAATTTCGGTGCCTTAGACTACGTCTAGGCACGTTAGTCCCATATTGAACTTGAACTACGCTTCGACTAGGAATAATGCTTATTATCGGTGCAATACTCTCACTAGGAACAAGAGCGCTATTGAACTTTCACCAACAAATTTTCTTGGACGACCTCTCGGTCTCGGATTTCCACCACCGAGATTGATTCCACAGTGACGAAATCTCGGTCTCGGTCTCGGTCTCGGATTTCTACTTCCGAGATTGATACTACAGTTATGATGATCGGGAACCAAGTTGGTCGTACCACTCCCACTGGCTCTAGTAGGTAGTTGATGTAAAATTGGATTTTCATCTATCAATTCAGTAACATGATCATCAGGTCAGACTTGATTCGCACCTGCAGCAACAGTGATCTGGGTGGTTGGATTGACTCGTCCCACTGGATTTATTATGAAAATATCCCCATATTCATTTACCATATCGTTCACTTGTGTTGCTGCCTCAAATCTCCCAATCGAAGCGAGTGCGACATGATTACCATCATGCTCTAGTTAAATCAATACTTCATTCTCTGATGTTTATAAAGCTATGGAAATTCAGCCTTAATTAGTGTAACGTCTCATGATCGACCACGTCACCAAGCTCCCAAGCTACTACACATATGTATGTTATAGAGATACTTTTCAGTATTCCATTTGGTACTATGTGTGTTTTATTTGCAACAATGATGTCGCAATTCTGGTAAGATCCCTCTCAATACCAATAGCTCACATGGTGCCGTGTAACCGATCTATTCATTAAATAGGTTCACCACATGATTTGCAGTTAACCATAACTCACCATTAAAAGGGAGGTTATAAGTTAAACTTGCGATATCAAGGTAGTGACCTTATTTATGAAGTGCGTGTCGTTTTGATGCTTCGCCAATCTTTTAGCGTTAAAGGCGAATAGTGAGAGACGTCGTTTAACGGACGTTCCATTTCATTGCACATTCATACCTCAAGGTTTTTTCCACCATGGATCGTGCATTAGGTTTTCACCTTATGCTCGTTGAAATTTTCTACGAGAATTTTGTATGAGTAAAACCTTTGAATGGGTGTTCGTGCAAATGAAAATTTACTTCAAGATTTAAATCAAGAACACACTTTATTTTAAATTTTGGAACCAATGTGTTCCATCTTTCGAGGAACACGCGTGCATATGCGCGTATCACCAGGTTTCACCCGTGGTGAAATCGTTTCGTTTTCAAAAATTTAGTTTAATCGGTTTCGTACATGTTCATCATTCCACTTTATTTATATCATGGAGTACTAACAAATAAGGAATATTAGATCGGTCTGCATTCTAACTACACAATCGATGGGTTTATTCAGTCCGGTCGACCCGACACTACTGATGGAGTATGTTTAACGTTTCTTTTTGTTCAACCATTAGTCCTAGCCGAAATTTTGGTTCCCAACCCACAAGTTTATATTTTCTTTTCGGATCGTTCCCTTTGACCGGGCCGATATATTGATAAGTGAATTGTACGTCGAATCGAGTAACAATTAGTTTATTCAATAATTATGAATCTCAAATAACTAAAATTATCAATTCAAATGAATGATAAAAGATGAAACGACAATGATGAAATTCTTAATCTGAGGGTCGTGTATTCGATCCATGCTCATCGCACAGATAATCGAGAACCTTAAGTTATGCCGAACACCACATCTGAAAAAACTCACGAGCGAATCACATAAGATGATCTGTGTCAGAATAAAACCCTTTTACAACATGACATACGAGGCGCATTTAAGACGCACTTTCATCGACAGTGTTTGACCCACCGGATATCGTATGGGACCGTTGCGGTCCAGTTCTCTTCACGACATACGGAAATCATGAATGAATTTCCCTCGATGTTCTGTGGTGATTTGTGAAGTTGGTTTCCCTTCCGTCTTGGTTACTGCACTTGAATAGACTCAAGGTAAGTGAGCCCCATCAACGTCAGTCAACCATTAAAGGGGATACCTCTTCTCTATGATAAATTTTCTCCTCCATGTGGACCTTTCTTTCGAAGGTCTCGAGCGGCCTTTACACCAACATCCATGGAGAGGGTCACCAAAGCTGTAACGTTGTCAGGGTCTTCATCCCCTTTGTCCAAGGTTGAGAAAATATCACCACAAACACATTCATATTACTAAAGAACCTACTCCCACTATTGGGAAACGGATTACCACATTCTTCCATCGTTATCCTCTTCGTTTTCGGAATCGCAGTAGAGAGAATTCTAACTCATACTCCATATATACACACCATCAACATTGCGAGGAATAACGAATCGCACTTATTCAGCCAACTCAAGCCAATACATTGATAATTATGCTAAACTAGGGAGACAATTAAATTTTGAAAAAGAATTGCGTTCATCGGATATCTATGAGATAGAGGATGACTAATAATAATTCCTCAGATATCTAACCCAACCGAGCGAAAGTAAACCGAGGGAAGGGGGTTGTGAAAGAGTTCACATTACCATCGTGTTCTTTCTAATTGATCATTGTTTTAAAAAGGTTTAATCGCAATTACCGGAATGAGATTATTTTAAAATACTTGATCTTGGCTTTCCCAAGGCCCTTTTTAAAACATTTTCAAGATTTCAAGTTTGCACACACAATTCTACTACACAATTAAATCATCGTGCGCATATTACATCCAAGAAACAAACCACACCTCATGCATACGCGTAATGCGTATAATGTTCCGAGGAACTCATGCTTAGCATATATAATTCTACTGCTTAAGTAAATTATCACATGTCAATTCATCCTCAACATTCATGCATAAGCATCATGCATGATCATACCATTAAAAAAATATCATGCATATTTGGCGACTGATTTCCGCTTTTAAAAACATTTGGGGCTGACTTGCAATTCATGCTATAAACCAATCATGCGTGCTTCTAGACATGTATACTAGGAAATTGCAACCATCACAGCATGTCTATCCTAGTGCACAACTCATTAATTGAAAACCAAGGCTCCGCCCACAACATGCATAATCTAGCTAGCTTGACATAGTCAAGACGACAGTTCTAAACATGCAATAATATCAATTAAATAGCCATCCCCATTATGCATCATGACGACAGTCCCAAAATTATGCATTTCCGAGATCCATCCCCATAATCGAAACTAGGAATCAGGTTTAAATAAATCAATGAAATAATAAACCCTTAAGCAGTGTGTAGGTAATTTAAAGTAGTTCGGTTCAGACCGGTCCGTTTCGGTAAAATGGTTCGGTCGGACTGGTTCGGTTTAGAATAGGAATTCTGTTCTGTTCGTCACTCAAACCGGGTTGGTTCGACCCATATTAGTTGCCCCAGTCCGACCCGACTCGAATAGGTCGGACCGATTGAGAAAACCCGGCTTTGACCCGCTCCGGTTTAGACCCGTGCCCGACCCGATTCGGTTCGAATGACCCGGTTCGGTCCGGTTGACCCGATACGGTTTGAATGATCCGGTTCGGTCCGGTTGACCCGGTTCGGTCGAGTTCGGGTTCCCTTGGCCACCCGGGTCAGTTGGCTCGACCCGGTTGTGCTTAATTGGACCGGCCCATTACCTAATAGCTTCGGCCGAAATTGATACTTGTGGGCCAAGTAGGGTTTGAAAGTCCACTAAAAAATTAACTTGGCCACCATGTAACAATTAATTATAAAAATAATTTCCAATTTTATGCATATATATATATTTCGGCACAAGTATATATAAATATTTATTGTCAAGATTCTATATTTGGAGATATATAATCAATCAACAATATATATACATATATGTATTTGGCAACACTATATATATATATTATAGAAAATATGTTATTGTCTATATTCAATATTAGGGATATATATTTCACCAATAATATATATTTTCTAAATCTTTTAGGCAACTACATTATCAATAATATCTAGATCCCTAAAATTGTGCTAGATGTATTGATAGTTACTATTCACAATTATCTTGTGAACCTAGCCCTAATTTTGACCTAGTCCCTAGGCTTGTAAAATTCGGACGAAATATATAGTAAAATATATCCGAAAATTTTCGTCACTTAAGGTTACTTGTGGACTAAGAAATTAAAAATTTCACCTTGAACACTAAAGCATGATTCGGCCGAAAACAAGAAAATTAGGGCAAGTGGTCAAATTTCAAGATCAAATCTTTCAAAGATCAAGAATCCAAAGTTTGAATTTGACAAAAGTCTTGTTTTTCTTGAAGATCATGAACATCAAACTTCACTATGAACATCAAACTTCACTATGAACATTATGAATAATCATGGCCAGTTCCGAATTTTAACAAAAATCGAAATTTAAAAACTTTAAAAACCATTAAAATTTTCAGCCATAACTAAGAAAACCAACGACACCAATTTTATAAATAAAAAACACGAACTCCCTAACACATGCTCTGATATCACTGTAGGATATAAGAGATTAATACTACGGAAACAAAATCCTAGATACGTGCCAGGTAACTAATACGCAACGGAATAAGATGCACATACCTATAATGTTTCATGTAGCCCAAGACCGTTTATGGGAGTTTTCGATCCGCCGGACGGTTCCCTGTAGAGGTTCCTGTTAGAGAAGCCCTATGCGGATTATGCCTCATAGTAAAGCCTCGGTCGATTCTTCGCGGGATGGATCTCTTGGAGTAAATTGCTCGATACAATTTAGCACCTCCTTGGTGTTGCTAGTGGTTCGGTCGAAACTTAGATGAATAGGGAGGAGGGTTTTCTTTTAATCTCAACACATAGGAAAAGAGTAATAGCCTTGTGAAACCCTCCTAGGAGTCCCTATTTGTAAGAGGAGTGTAAACACCTAATTTTGGTACGCGCGACACGAATATAACACGTTCAAAAATGTTATGTGTAACGCGTTTAAATAATGAAATATTTAAACATAGAAGGTCACAGAGTTGCTAAAAATAGGTTTAGCTTAACCTAGTATAGTATATATGCATTAAATATCATGTAATATTCAGAAAATATATATTATATATTTATGACAATTTTCATAAATATATATATATAATTTTTGGAATAATTAATGTGTATATTTAGGTAAATGTTTTTTCCTAATTGTTGGGTTCCGATGTAATCGTTGGCCCCGTTAACAGCCAATGGACGGCGAGTAGGTCCAGCGGGCCTCGTGAAAGGCCTGAGAGGCCCAGAAGCCTAGTATGAAGGGTCCCGACTTCAGCGGTCCCGATATATGAGCTGAATGCTCCCGGCAATAAGCCTCTGAGTAGGCTCCGATACGCCTTAGTAAAGGCCCCGATAATAAAGCCCCGCGGAGGCTGGACCTGTCTCGTGAGACAAAGGGTCCTGGGTGGTGACCTAGAATAAGATAACTCTGAAGTCCCCGACAAGAGTTGGGACTTGTGATCAGAGGATAAGGCCGAGAAACCCGCCTACTAGATAGAGTAGTGGGAAGACGGTTAAGATACAGATAACCTCCCCCGAGATACGCAGGGCGTGCCCAAGATACGCGGAGTATGGGCGAGATACACGGAGCGTGGGGCGAGATATACGGAATCCCGAACGAGATATACGGAATCATGGGTAAAACGGCCAGCCACGGTCACAGGTAACTGAGTAACTTCCCCTCCTATATAAAGGAGGAAGTTACCTCAGAAAACACATTCTCAAAGACGAACTTAGATTACTGCTTACCACCCCATTGATCACATACTCATTTAAGCATCGGAGAGGGATTCTGGGTCACCACCCAGGTCATCCCCTTTTGCAGGATTACGCGGAGCCCAGGAGTTCAAGCTTTCCGTCAAGAACGTAACGGAGCTTCGCCCGTGATCCAACATTGGCGCCGTCTGTGGGAAGCTTTACGAAAAGCCAAAATAGTTTCTACCAGATCAATGGCCGTTGGTGGCAAGAAAAAGCAAGTTCAGGCCGGCAGTTCTCGCCCCGCTGGAATTGTGAATTCCCCGTTGCTGGAACACGTTGCTGAACAAGGTGAGCACCCTGCTGTTTCTCAGACAGGGGGGCATGGTGATGATGAGGTCTCAGTCCGAGACACGATGGTGAACAGGCAAGACATTCCGCGAAGGGATGTGGATGCCCCTCCAAATCCGGTGGTGCACAGAGAGGAGGTCCCGCGGAGGGAAGCAGATTCTTCCTCAAACTTGGAGCTAGCCAAGGCAGTAGCAGATGCTATGCCTATGTTTTTGGCAGCCATGGAGGCTCTGTTGGAAAAGAGAGAGGCTGTCAGGAGGGCAGAGGAGTTGCCTCCGCGAGAAGAGTTACCTCCACCTCCTCCAAGGGTGGTTCCAGAAGAACAGGAGGTTCAGCCCAGGAATAAGGGTAAGGAGCCCGCGCACTCGGAGAAATTCGTGGTGGATGGTCCCGGACCAGTGCAACACAGGACCATTCCCCTGAATGGCCCCATCACCCCCGATCAAGTGGTGAAAATTGTCAACATCTGCATGGGTGACCAGAAGCAAATGACATCGGAGTTGAGGGATCGATCCAGTCATCCTTTCGTTCCGCGGCTGCTAGATACTGTCGCCCCGCCAGGGATAGGCATCCCGACCATCAAGGAGTACGTTGGTGAAGGAGACCCGGTCCGCCATGTTCAGAGGCATGTCCAAGCGTGCATGGGAAGAACCTCGAATGATGATCTCGTGTGTTCACTGTTCCCGATCACCCTAGGGGAAAGGGCCATGACCTGGTTTTTCAGCCTACTGCCGGGAAGTATTACGTGCTGGGCTGATATGCACGATCGCTTCATCAAGCAATATCAAGGTCGGAGGCGTCTCCCGAAGAGTGTGAGGTCCCTGACCCAGGTGGTACAGAGATCCAACGAATCATTGGCGTATTACTACCAACGATTCACTGCCAGTGCCGCGGAGATCGATGAGGAGATATCGGAAGGAGAGACCATCCGAACTCTCCTTCGAAACCCGACTGCTCCGTACGGCTCCGACCTGATGCACAGTGTAGCCGCGAAGGCTGTGTGGAGTATGGAGGCCCTGCAAGCGAGGGAGAAACAGCAAATCGACGTCCAGGAGTCGAAGATTGCTACCGGAGAACTTGATCCTCCGAAGTCGGGAAGAGGAAAGCCATCGTCCAAGCTGTCGGATGATCGCAAAGGGAGCGATAAATCGGAGGGAGGTAGGAACCGTGGTCGCCCCGAGAGAAGGGAGGATAGGCCTCCTCCGAAGAAGGATAACCGCGAGGGTCGTAGTGTTCCCATCAACAGCTTGATGACCTCCGTGCTGGCTGTGATGGATCGACAGGGTCTCGCCCGATACCCCCCGAGGAAAGAAGGAGAGTTCTTGGGAGGCCGCTCCGATCGTTACTGTCGGTACCATCGAGCCAATGGTCACGATACGGATAACTGTCGGGAGTTGAAGAAGGAGATAGAGAAGCTGATCCAGAAGGGGAAGCTCAAGGAGTTCGTCGGAAGGGGAAGGTGCCGATCCCGTTCCAAGACTCGGTCACGGTCCCGTTCCAAGTCCCGTGATCGATCTCCAAAGAAGAAGAAGGTTGAGCCGGAAGCCTCTGGTTCTGGTGCCCGTAAAGAGAGACGGGGGACCATTAACGTCATTCACGGAGGAATGGCGGCGGGAGGTGACACCTCCGCTTCTCGGGAGAACTATGCTTCTCGCATCTCTGCTGCTGTGGTGTTAGGAAAGAGGTCCCGGTCGTGGACTATAAAGGAAGAAATGGTGATTTCTTTCTCAGCGGAGGATTTGATAGGCGTAGAGATCCCTCACGACGACGCCTTGTTCGTGACCCTGGATGTGGATGGATTCGAGATGAAGCGGATCCTGATAGACGGAGGGAGCTCCTCCGACATTCTTTTCTTAGATGCCCTGGAAGCCATGGGAAAGACGAAGAAGGACCTAACGCAGGTGAACTTCCCGATGGTGGGGTTCTCTCGATCTACCTCCTATCCGTTGGGGATGATTACCTTACCAGTGGAGTTTGGTAGTGGCTGGAAGATGGAAAGACGGAACGTGGGTTTCGTCGTGGTAGAGTCTGCGGGGACGTATAACGCTATAATCGGGAGGACTACCATCAACCCTCTCATGGCAGTAGCCTCAACCGTCCACCAAAAGATGAAGTTCCCGACTGACAATGGGGTCGAAGAGGTCAAGGGTGACCAAGTGGCGTCACGAAGGTGTTATGTCAACGCCACTCGAAGGAGGAGGGAGGCCATGGCTGTATTACAGACTGATGCCGATCCTCGAGAAGAGTTTGGGCGTCCCGCCCCCATGGAGGACCTGAAAGAGTTTGAGATTGACGGACCTAAGAGGAAGGTGAAGATCGGGTCTGCTTTGTCGGAGGAAAGAGCCCGAGAGTTGATTGAGCTCCTGAAGGAGTTCAAGGAGCTGTTTGCCTGGTCCCCGAGCGATATGCCAGGAATCAGCCCCGACGTGATTGTGCACGAACTAAAGATTGATCCCGCGATCAAGCCTATCGCGCAGAGGAGACGTCCGATGGGCGCGGATAAGAGGATCGCGATTCAGCGGGAGGTGGGCAGACTGCTCGACGCTGGATTCATCAAGGAGCTCCGATTCCAGACTTGGGTCGCTAATCCAGTCCTGGTGCGAAAGAGTAATGGGAAATGGCAGATGTGTGTCGATTTCCGCGACTTGAACAAAGCATGCCCGAAGGATTGCTACCCGCTCCCGAGGATTGATCAGTTGGTGGATGCCACATCGCGACACGAGCTATTGAGCTTCATGGATGCTTATTCCGGGTATAACAGATCAAGATGGCGAAGGAGGACGCCCCCCATACGGCCTTCTATGCCGATAGTGACGTCTCTATCACTACGACGTCATGCCTTTCGGACTGATCAATGCAGGAGCAACTTACCATAAGATGGTGAACAAGTTGTTCGGAGACATGCTGGGAAAGACTATGGAGGCGTATGTGGATGACATGCTGGTGAAGTCCCGACAGGCAGGAGACCATGTCCAAAACTTGGCGGCGGCGTTTGAGCGGATGAAGTTTCATCAGGTTCGGTTGAACCCAGACAAGTGTGCTTTCGGGGTGAACTCGGGGAAATTCCTAGGGTTCATGGTGAGCCAGAGAGGAATCGAGGTGAATCCTGAGAAGCTGCGAGCAATCGAGGAGATGCAGTCCCCGAAGACTCATCGGGAGGTTCAAGTGTTGAATGGCCGGTTGGCAGCGATGAACCGATTCCTAACCAAGACGAGTGACAGAGCCATGCCATTTTTTGATGTGCTAAGGGCCCACAAGAAGTTTGAATGGTCCGACAAGTGCGAGGAGGCATTCCAAGCACTCAAGAAGCACCTCCGTACCCTCCCGCCGTTGGCGAAACCGGTTCCAGGCGAGCCGCTTTATCTCTATTTGGCTGTTTCTGAAGTTGCTGTTAGTTCTGTTTTGATTAAGATTGTCAAGGGCAACCAAGTGCCTGTCTATTATGTAAGCAAGGCGTTTGCCAAATCCGAAATAAATTATCCCGCTATTGAGAAGTATCTCTTTGCGTTGATTGTTGCTGCTCGAAAGCTACGAACTTACTTCCATGCCCACGAAGTTACGGTGTTAACTAATCAGCCCTTGAAGCACTTTTTGAACCGACCGGAGGCGTCGGGGATATTGGTGAAATGGGCCATCAAGCTTACGGAGTTCCGTATTCATTTTGCTCCGAGAACTGCTATTAAGGGCCAGGCATTGGCGGATTTTATAGCTGAGTCCACGACACCCGATCTGGAAGAAGCGGGTCCCGCAGAGGGGGCAACCATGGAAGTCCCGATAGCAGAACAGCCAGAACAGCCAAATGAGGAGAACACTTGGGAGATGTAGACTGATTGTTCATCAAGTGTAGAAGGATCGGGGGCAGGATTCGTATTGATACCGCCCGGTGGAGGCGAGCCCTTGCGATATGCCTTAGCCTTGACGTTTAGGGCCACCAACAATGAAGCGGAGTATGAGGCTCTCATCACGGGCCTTAAAATCGCCAAGGGTACAGGAGTCAACCATTTAAAAGTGAAGTGCGATGCCAGCTTGATTGTGAATCAAGTCCAGGGGAACTATAAAGCCAAGAGCCCGACAATGAGGAAGTATTTGCACGAGGTGCAGACTTTGAAGGGAAGCTTCAAAAGCTTCGATATCGAGGCAATCCCAAGGGAAGAAAATGCGGAGGCAGATGCCTTAAGCAAGTTTGCTCTGGGAGTGGCCCCCGAGGAGAATCGGAGGGTGCACTTTCTGGAGAGAGTGATTATCTCAACCATCGATCCGACAGAGGTTTGCGCCATTGAAGCAAGATCAAAGGAAGAAGAGAAATCCACCTGGATGACCCCGATGGTCACATACTTGACTACGGGGGCACTCCCCGATGATGAAGTGGCAGCTGTCAGGTTGCGTCGAATCGCGAACGACTACGTGATGGTGGACAACCTGTTATATAAGAGGGGGCATGTAAAGCCTTTTCTGAAATGTGTGGCGGAGCCTGATATGAATCGGATCCTGAGAGAGCTACACGAGGGAGTCGCGGCCTGTCATGAAGGGGGCCGATCCATTGTGAGGAAGGCATTGAATCTAGGCTACTATTGGCCTACGATGAACAATGAGGCAACAACGATGGTCCAATCCTGTGATGCATGCCAGAGGTACGCCCCGAATATCGTGGCTCCGGCCGCGGACTTGATGTCCATTAGAAGTGCTTGGCCCTTCGCGCAGTGGGGCATTGACTTGGTGGGACCCCTTCCACAAGCAAAAGGTCAGTGCAAATATTTACTCGTAGCCATCGATTACTTCTCGAAGTGGATAGAGGCTAAGGCGTTGGCCAAGACAACGGGGCAGCAGATCCTCAAGTTCCTTCAAACTCAGATTATATCCCGGTATGGGGTTCCTCGAGTATTGATCAGCGACAATGGCCCTCCGTTCAATGGGGCTCAGTTGAAGGAGTACCTGGAGGAATTGAACATCGAGCATCAGACAGCTTTCGTCCACCATGCTCAGACTAATGGCCAAGTCGAATCAGCCAACAAGATCGTGATGGATGGCTTGAAGAAGAGAGTTTACGCTTTGCAAGGTCATTGGCTTGATGAGCTTGAAAACGTGCTGTGGGCTATCAGAACAACACCCAAGCAGTCGACAGGGGAGACTCCGTTTGGCCTTGTCTATGGCACGGAGGCAGTTGCTCCCGTGGAGATAGCGGTGGCTTCCCATCGCAGGAGGTATTATGAGCCTCTAACGAACGAGGAAATGAGACGTCTAGACTTAGACTTGCTCGAGGAGAAAAGGTGGAAGGCTGATGAAGTTCAGGCTCGGATGCGTCTTCGTTGGAGAGCTTGTCTGGCGGAGGAACGAGTTCGTTCATCAAGATCGGGTAAACAAGCTATCGCCGAAATGGGAGGGACCTTACAAGATTGTAGGGATGCCAGCCCCGAATGCATACAAACTAGAAGACCTTGATGGCAAGACGTTGAAACATTCCTTCAGTGGCGCACACTTGAAGAAGTATCATGTTTGATATTAAGTCGCCGCGAATGGCGCAAATTATCTATCGATAAAGATCCGATGTAAGCCAGCTTTGAGTTGTTAATGAATAAAATTTGCTTTCGATCAAATTGCTTTTAGATTTATTCTAACTGTTAGTAAGACGTCCTGAAGGACGCGACAAAAGCCTTCCGAGGTACGATAAAAAGGCTTCCGAGGTACGATAAAAAGCCTTACGAGGTACGGGTAAGTCGCCTTTATGGCGCGACAAAAAGCCTTTCGAGGTACGGACAAAAGCCCTACGGGGTATGAGTAAGTCGTCTTTATGATGCAACCAAAAGCCTAGGTACGAAAAAGCCCTAACGGGTCCGCGTAAGTCGTCTATATGATGCGGCCAAAAGCCTTAAAGGGTACGAAAAAGCCCTAACGGGTCCGCGTAAGTCGTCTATATGATGCGGCCAAAAGCCTTAAAAGGTACGATTAAGTCGTCTGGAATGACGCGATAAAAGCCCTGAAGGGTACGATTAAGTCGTCTAGATTGGCGCAGTAAAAGCCTTAAGGGGTGCGAAATAAATCATCTTAAATGATGTACAAAATTGCCTCAAGAAACAGGGATGAGAAACCTTAAGTTGTAAAGTCCCGAGTAGACGAGAAACCTTAAGTGGTAAAGTCCCGAGTAGACGAGAAACCTTAAGTGGTGAAGTCCCGAGTAAACGAGAAACCTTAAGTGGTAAAGTTTCGAGTAAAGCATCGGAAGGATGTATGAATTCATCTTAAGTGGTGCACTGGAACGTTTTAAGTAACGATTATCGGGACCAAAACAGATGAAGAAATTTCTTATATAAAGGCTCAAGGCCTGAGGGTTCCGATACAAAATATAAAGTAGGAAAAATTACAAGGACTAAAAGAATAGAGCATTAAGCTTGGTCCTTGTTAGAAGTTGGGTCCTCAGCAGCATCGGAAGGAGGAAGATTCGGAGGGGCCTGGGCAGAAGGCTCCGCAGTCCGCGGAGTCGGGTCCGCGACATCAGTCTCTTCACTCTCCGCGGGGAGGTTGAAGTACTTCTCCGCGATGGGGGCAAGGGTCTCGGACTTCTTGAAGTCAATGGAATCCTCGTACGCCTTGTAGAGCTCCTCGACGGCATTGAACAGAATGTTCTCCACCTCGGTTTTGCAGAACTTCACGGCATCCGCCTCGAAATCATCGGAGTTCCGATACTCCTCGCGACCCTGAGCCTTTGCCTCAACCAGCTTGGTAGAAAATTCAGCCTCTTGGGCTTCAAGTTTCGCCTTGGCCTCCGCGAGAGCTTCCACGAAAACACCCTTCTCGTGGATTAGCTGCCTCTTCTCCACCTCGTTCCGCCGCTGATCCTCCTGGGATATCCTCCGCTCCCGACGAAGGACGGCCTCATGATCGTGAACCTGCTTTTGCAGGCTCGTAGCCATCTCGTCAAGGAGGGTCCGCTCCTTGGCTATCTTGACCCTGGCTGCCACAGCCTCGTAGAGGTCCGCTTGGAGCTTGGCCAAAGCGTCGGGGTCCGACTTGGCTTGTGCCTCCTCCAAAGCACCCTTGAGAGCCAGGATGAAGCCGAAGCAGCGCTGCTGGTCCGCGGTTTCCTAAGACGAAAGGGAAAAAGGATTAGAATCCGACGGTCAAAAGCAAGAACAAGGAAGGAAGAATAAAGTAAAGTTAAAGCTTTACCTCCATCCGACGGATGGCCATAGCGCGGAGCTCCTCCTCGATGTCCTCCCGCGCCAAGGAGATTGGCCGCCTCAAAGCCGGAGGAATTGACCCTGCCAGCAGATGCAGGGCCAAATCAGGCTGAAGGTCCCCCCGTTGGAGAGGGACCTCTTTGAGAGACTCAATCGGGTTCCAGGGAACCGTCTCCTGGTCGGGGGTGAAATCCTTGTAAAGATTTTCATCCACGGGGAGAGGAGGGATGACCTGGAAGCCTCGGCCGGAGGAGCCACCTCGGTCGGAGGCTCGGGAGTTGGACTGCGAAGCTCTGGGGGAGGACTCCGGGACACGTCCTCCACGGTGGGCCTCAGGATGCTCCGGCCTGGCTTTCGGCGGAGCAGGCCACCTTCATTCGGCTCCTCGGAGGAAGGAGAAGCCTCTAAGTCAGTCACCTGACGGAACTGAGCTTCCGTCGGGGTTTCCTCCATCATCGGCGCCTGTGGAGTCGCGGCCCGTGCAGGAGTAGCAGCCCTCCTCGGAGTGAGAGCCTCCGTTGGACCTGCGCTTGCGGGACGAATAAAATCAGGAAGAGTATCGTGGGGGCACCAGATGATTTGGCGCTCAAGATGTTGATCCTTTCCAAGGAAGTTGTAGTATCCCGCCTTGAGAACGCGGGGGGTTTCTCCTCGAAGAATGTATTTGATTTCCCGAACCCGCGATTCCCGATCAGCGGGGATAAACTCCTCGGGGACCAGCTTCCTTTTTTTCCTAATAGCACGACGGACACGCTTACCTTCCTCGGCGGAAGTGACCCCGAAGGCTTGGTCTATCTCCTCCCTTCGGGCCCGCTTAGCCTCGGTCCGCTCTTCGGTCGGAGGGGCAGCAGAAGAGGAAGCCCCCTTCTTCAGCAACTTCCGCTTCCGTTTGGAGCTACCCTGGACGGCATCAGTCTCCCCCTGCTTCAACATGAGATGGGTCAACAGAGATGATTTCTTGGCTGCAAAAATGAAAAGACAAAGTGGTTAGAATTGTTACCCAGATGACTAAATCCTTGGAAACGGAATCAAGGAGCCGGACTCCGATATGAATCAAGTCCTTCTCCATGAGCTTGTTGGCGTCGAGGGGAATGAAGGAGTCCCCCCAACGGTAGAGCTGGACCATCTGGAGGGTGTTGAGGTCATCCTCAGTGTAGATCTCGAGCTTGGGGGCAGGGTCCGCCTCAACCTCCCATCGGGGCCATGGGACAGAGCTGTTTTGGACGAAGAAGTAATACTTCTTCCATCCGCTATTGTCGGACCCCGAGTCACGAATCAGCACCCGATCCTTGTGGAACTTCCAGGTCTCGCTATCCCAGCCGAAACGTGAAAGTTGATCATTTGTCCACTTGGGGAGTCGGGGGGAGAAGGAGCAAACACCAGCCTTATTGCACTTCATTCCGTAGAATGTGCGGAAAAGCAGCAAACTGTATGTCCTATGCTGGCGGAGGCACAGAAGCTGGAAAGCGTTCCACACGCGGATGGCGTGTGGAGAGAATGTACAGGGGTGCGTCTTGTAGAAGTTGCACATCTCCACCAGGTTCCCGCAAAAAGGGAATCGAATCCCAGCACTTATCTGCCCGGCGGAGACGAACACTTCTCCCTCTCGAGGACGCGTGACGATATGCTTCCTCCTAGTGGTGGACTAAGACTCGTAAGGGAAGCGAGGTTCCCAGTCCGAGGTAATGCAGCCTTCTCGGAGAGCAACCTCATACGAGGTCTCAGAGATCTCGTTAACAGCATACTCAAAAGTAAAAGGGATCCTGGCCCCAGAACTAGCCTCGTCTAAAAACGGTTATAAACAAGAAAACTTGAGAAAAGAGGAGAAGGTAACATCAGCAAATCATGAAAACAGAGAAGGAAATCCTTACCAGACATGGTTGATGATTGCTGAAAGAAGATGAAGAAGGATCGGGAAAGTTGAAAGCCTTGGATCGCTTGAAGAGCAGAAGAAACTTGGGGAAGAAGCTTCGAATTCAAAAATGGCAGAACTTTCAAAAATTGAGATGGTGAAGAAGAAGTGAATAATGCCAGGGTTTTTGCATTTATAAGCAAAGGGACAACTGGATGGACTTAATCTTGACCGTTGAAGATGAAACGGTTCAATCGTGATCGTCGAGATTGTAGGACGGTACGGAAGAGACGTGGTGACGTAATGAGTGCTTTTTCAGAAAGCAACAGTCACGCCGATTTGAGCGTCATTTCATAATCCCTAGCATTTAATGCTGCAGTAACCGAGGAGTCTCCTCGGATTTGGCAACTGCCAATAGAGTCCAGTGGGCCCAAGGCAGTCATGAGTGAGAAACTTTGTCATTCGATAATTGCGCGCAAGATAAAAGCCTCCGATTGAGATATCAAGAGGCCTGAAGACAAAAGCCTCCGATGGCAATATCGGGAGGTATGGACATAAAAGCCTCCGACGGTGAGGTCCGAGATTGGAAGACACGACGGCTTGTAAGTCCCCCATGTCTTGGGGGCAAATGATGGGTTCCGATGTAATCGTTGGCCCCGTTAACAGCCATTGGACGGCGAGTAGGTCCAGTGGGCCTCGTGAAAGGCCTGGGAGGCCCAGAAGCCCAGTATGAAGGGTCCCGACTTCAGCGGTCCCGATATATGAGCTGAATGCTCCCGGCAATAAGCCTCTGAGTAGGCTCCGATACGCCTTAGTAAAGGCCCCGATAATAAAGCCCCGCGGAGGCTGGACCTGTCTCGTGAGACAAAGGGTCCTGGGTGGTGACCTAGAATGAGATAACTCTGAAGTCCCCGACAAGAGTTGGGACTTGTGATCAGAGGATAAGGCCGAGAAACCCGCCTACTAGATAGAGTAGTGGGAAGACGGTTAAGATACAGATAACCTCCCCCGAGATACGCAGGGCGTGCCCAAGATACGCGGAGTATGGGCGAGATACGCGGAGCGTGGGGCGAGATATACGGAATCCCGAACGAGATATACGGAATCATGGGTAAAACGGCCAGCCACGGTCACAGGTAACTGAGTAACTTCCCCTCTTATATAAATGAGGAAGTTACCTCAGAAAACACATTCTCTAAGACGAACTTAGATTACTGCTTACCACCCCATTGATCACATACTCATTTAAGCATCGGAGAGGGATTCTGGGTCACCACCCAGGTCATCCCCTTTTGTAGGATTACGCGGAGCCCAGGAGCTCAAGCTTTCCGTCAAGAACGTAACGGAGCTTCGCCCGTGATCCAACACTAATATTGAGACCTAATTTAGCTATAAAAGGGTACCTAGTATCAATGTAAAAGAACAAAAAATAAATACAAGAATAAAATAATATTACTCTCGAAGTTTGTGCCAGCAGCCCTCTCTCTCTTATTACTTTTTTTTATTTTTTTTCTCTCTGTTGCTGCGTGAGACAGAGCTTGCCGCCGGAGCTCAGATTTCGCCTCCGGCCGGCCACGTCGCCGCCACCTGCGCCGGACGCACCCCGCCTGCTGCCGCCCATCACCGCTGGAATCGCGCCGCGCCGCCCCGCTTGCCGTCGTCCCGGTCCGACCAAGACACCACATGCAGCCTGCTCCACCTCGCCCTGCCCCGGCAAGGCCATCACCACCACACTCCGGCGAGGTCCCGTCGCTGCACTTCGCCCTCGCCCCCATGTCGTCCGACGTCGCCCTTGGAGCTCTGCCAGCCATCGGAACCGGCACTGCCGTGGCCCCCCTGCTGCTACCCGTGGCCTCCGCTGGAGAAGGTATTTTTTTTATATTTATTTATTTTCTATATTCTGTTATTATTAATTTATATTATTATAATTATTGTATTACATTTAATTGGATAGTCCAAAAGTATTTTGGTTAGATTTAATTAATAGTTTAAATGTATTGATTAAATTTAGTTAGGTAGCATGTTTAATTGCTCAAATTGTATATATATTAAACGTAGATTGTGTATAGAATTGAGCATGTTTGACAGTGTCGGTGTTTTATATTTTGTCTTAGAAATTATAGATTAATTATTTTTTAGATTTAAGTTTATATTTGATGATATCTTTGTGTATAATAAAATTTAATAAAATCTTGGCGTTGTTAAATTAGACTGATGTAACATGTATTTAAAGAATAAAGTTGGAAAATTTGTGAATGGAGTACCGAAAGGGCACGATTAATTCCATGAGTTTTAATTCGTAACAGAACCCCCGAACTTTTTTTATTTTTCTATTCAAAACGTAATTCGCCGTAGGCCAGATTTTAGGTCCGACAAGGAGTAAAGTGGACAAAACTCCACTATACCCCTATGTAATGTTTCGGTCGGCCATGTCTTTAAGGGAGGCCCAATTTGGGCTTCTCGTGTCAATTGGCATTTTAGGCCTAGCCCAAAATCTCTAATGTGACATTACCTAATTTCTTAGGTACATGGACTTAATTAATGGGCTCCCAGTTACGGCGGCCTGTAGTCCAAATGCTTGCAATGTATCTATAAAAAAAATTAATACTTGATAAACTAAAAAGCATAAAAAATAGAAAAATTTAAATCGAAGTGGATTAATATAAACGTCCAAAAATACATAAATTATGAGAAGAAAATTAATAAGGTAATAATAATAAACAAGTTTTTTTTTTTTTTTTTTTTTTTTTGGTAACGAAGCACATGTATATTGAAAACGGAAAATTACACGCTAGGAATGAAAATCAAGAAGGGCAGATGGGATATTAGGGTGTAACGATAACCCTATTAACTCGAGTTTAGCCGCTTGTTTTCCAATCCGATGAGCTAAGCAAACACTATTCCGTCTAACAAAATTAACTATTACACCCGAGAGAGATAAAAGAGTACTAATATCCGAAATAAAACCAAAAAGGGAACTAGACGAAGAGTCGGGGTCTGCAATCAGTGAGTCAAAACATGGGAATCCGAGAAGAGTAGTTGCGTAGTGGGAAAATTCACCTGAAGGATCAGTCTTGCGCGAACAGCTACATCTTTTGCCAATAAAGGGTTATTCCTTGTGATCGAGTGCACCACCACTCCCTGAACCTGGCCTTCAATATCCCTAAAAACAGCCGCTTCGAAAAGGTTGCCTGATGCCAAATCCACCACACCATCGAAAAAAATACAATCAAAAAGTTGGTGTGGTTCACGATCCAAAAGTCTTATTGTGCTTCCGAGTGAGGGGGTCCCGGTGGAGTCTGTGTCAGATAATACATCAAGATCCGAGTCAACACACAGTAAGTTAAAACGATAAATTACAGACTCGACCGACGGACTAATGTTGTTGAAAATAAACTGATTACGTTCTAGCCAAATGGAGCACATAATATTACATTTATTTCTAAACAACAAAAGTTGGAAAATCCTATCCCTGTTATCAAGTTCAAAAGTAAGCCACTGAAATGTGCTGGTAATATTCAGCTTATCCGGACAAACCATAAGAGGACTGGCGAACCAGACTCACTGAGTAAAGGGGCATGTGAGCATCAGATGATCCCAGGTTTCAAAGGCATGTTTGCAAAAGCAGCAGAAAGGATTAGCGCTCCGTAATCTCTGGAATAGAGTTACACCAAGGGGAAGGCCATTTACACATCCTAATTTTTGGAGCAACTTTGAGATTCCAAAGTTGTGTCCAAAAAGAAGGACTAACAATCCTAGGGGATGTAGATGTTGAAGCCAATAGTTCGTTCCTATCAAGAGAAATGAGGAAGTAGTATCCAGATTTAACAGAGTGTTGTCCTTGTCGTGTGTGTTTCCAAACAAATTTGTCCGAAATTGGGAATAGTGGTATTCAAATGTCTGTGATGATGGTCGTCATGGTGGGATGGACTAATGTGTTCAGGAGAGGTATATTCCAGTTTTTCGAAGTTGGGTCAATGACTTGCTCAACTGAAAGAGCACGAGGGACTGTCCTTGTTTTCGCCCAGGGTATGAGGGATAAATGGTTCGGTACCCTTGGGTCTGCCCATAAATTAATAGATGCTATTGATCCGATACGCCATCTTCTACCTTCAAATAGTGATGGTCTCAATTTTAGGAGGGTTTTCCGAGGGTGAAAGTGAGAGGAAGAAGCGTATGTTGTCGAGAAGGGTTCTCGAGACAAGTATTTGGCCCTCATAACCGAGGCCCAGATGGAATCATTAGAGGTGAGGATCCTCCAGAGCTGTTTAAGAAGGAGGTCTTTGTTAAATAAACGGAGATTTGAAATCCAAGTCATCCCTGGGCCTTTGAAGTTGAGATTTTAGGCCAAGCAATCCAATGTATACCCTTAGTTGATGAGGAGTTTTTCCACCGGAAAGCCCGAATTAATTTTATTTTATCCAGTGAAGATAGAGGAAGTTGTAAACAGGACATGGCATAGGTGGGATGGATGCCACTGTTGCTTGAATAAAAACAACCTTTTCGGCTGCAGATAGAAGAGTGCTCATCCAGCCTTGAATTCTGTTGGATACTCAATCAACCAGCCAGCCTATTCCCGATTTTTTTTCTGTGATGCCCATTCGATAGGTAGGCCTAGGTAGAGGTCCTCATCCTTCATTTCCCGAACGCCCATGGTACTACGCGTAGTCGACCTTGGGGGGAAACATTTTTTTTTGAATTTTATGCTGGATTTTGAATAGTTAACAAATTGACCCGATTCTCTGGCATGTGTTAAGGATATCAATGATATTGTTGACACTGGAGTTGATGATTCTAGGAATAAGAAACTATCATCTGCAATGAATAGATGAGTTATAGGTTGGCAATCCGAGCTTGGGCTAGTACCTTTGATCCTAACCTTATGTTGAACCATGGTCAATTTGGCTGATAAGGCTTCAGCACAGAGGAGGAACATGAACGTAGAAAGAGGGTCACCCTGTCGTAATCCCCTGGTTGGTTTGATGAAAGAAGTTGGCTTTCCATTGATGAGAAATGCTAATGAAGGTGTGGTGACACATTGCATGACCCATTGTTGAAAGATCGACGGAAAAAATAGAGCTTGCATAATACAGGAGAGGAAGGGCCATTCGACGTGATCATATGCTTTGCTCATATCTAATTTGAGTGCTATAAGGCCTATCATACCTATGCGTCTATTCTTCATCACATGTAGAATCTCTTGAGCGAGAAGGCAGTTATCAGATATAAGCCTTTTAGGCACAAAAGCACTCTGAAATGTTGAAATGATTCTCGGGAGGATCGTTCTCAACCGATTAGTAAGTATTTTGGAGATAAGCTTGTATGTTGAGTTGCAGAGGCTTATAGGGCGCCAGTAAGAAATGCTTTCTGGGCGTGTGCCCTTAGGTATCAGGATGATGTAAGTTTGATTGATTTCCTTGAGCAACTAGCATGTGTGGAAAAAATGTCCCATGTAGCTTGATAGATTTTTCCTGTAAAACCATCCGGACCAGGGGCCTTCTCTGGGTTCATCTCTTTGAACGCAGAAATGATTTCATTGTGTGATATCTGTGCTCCCAGATGTGTGGTAGTAGTCTCTGAAATGTGGTTAAGGAAAATATCCGGCAATGCATAGTTCTCTGGTAAGCCACCAGCGTGGAAAAGATGAGAGAAGAATTCCAATATATGGGTTTGGATTACCTCTGGATTGGGGAGCCATTGATCAATTGAGTCTTTTAGCCATTCCAGACGATCCTTGTCCTTCTCAAGACAACGGAGGCATGGAAAAGTTTTGGGTTGCGGTCCCCTTGTAGGAGCCAGAGTTGTCTCGATTTTTGCCACCAATGAGTTTCCTGGTTGTGGTACAGTTTGTCTAGACGTTGTTCCAAAAGATTGGATGAAGGTGTGTCTTAGGGAGAAGATGATTGACAATTTGCAATTTGGTCCACCAGGGCTTTGATTTCAGCTTTAAAGTTTCCAAATGTGTCCTTGCTCCACCGACGAAGAGAAGAAACGGAGGCGTTTCACTATGAGTGCCAAAGTTACTTGGGTTGAAGCAGTGATAGGGCAAGACCATGAATGTTTCATAGTGGGGAGGAAACTTTCATGATTGATCCACATATGTTCAAAACGGAATAAAGAGTTGAAGGATGGGTGGAAGGATGGTGCCTGAGAATCCAACCGAAGAAGAATGGGGCAGTGATCAGAGCCTACCCGAATGGACAAGGGAGGACATTGGAAAGGAAAGGCGCCACTCGAGAGTGGAGAAAGCACGATCCAATCTTTCTTGGATGAAAAATTTCCCTGTTCTCTTGTTGGACCAAGTGAGAGGAGCTCCAGAGAAGCCCATGTCTAGAAGGTTTAAGCTATCAGTATTAGACCACAAGTGGGCCTAGATAAGTCGGGCGTCTGATACTGGGTTACCACCTTCTTTTTCCGAGCTATGCCAAAGGTCGTTAAAATCAACAATAAGGAGCCACCTGGGAGAAGGGGAAACTTGGAGGGAATTGTATTTGGCCAAGAAAGCCGTTCGAAGACTGAATTTGAATGGAGCATATACAAAGGTGGCATACCACGGGGGTGTAGTTGGATCTGTGGAGATGGTGCAATGGAAGAAGTTTGTAGTTTGAGAGAGGATTTCCAAGGAAAAAATATTCATCCACGCTAGAACTAATCCTAATCGAGTATCACGGGGTTCTTGAATAGCTATATTAGGATAACCTAACCGTGTAAGGGCAGCACTAAGACGAGGTAAATTAGATTTGACCTCCGAGAGAAAGACGTTATGGGTCTCCAGACACCGACCAGAAAATGTAGGTGTCTCATTGCCCTTCCTATGCCTTGACAATTCCAGCAAAGTGTATTCATTGGGTTGGCGGACAATGTCGAGAAGACATCTCCGCGGGACGCATGTTGGGTAACATGTTCAAATCTAGAGAAATAAACCCGGTGGGGCAACATATCCTAGTGGTAACTAAGGCATGAATATCTATCTTAGGGTGATAGGAATCCTTCTTTGAAGTAGTAAAAGAATAACAACCTTGGTATTGCAAATGATGCCAGATTGTAAAAAAATTGGCTACCTGAGAGAGAGAACCATCGAGTCCCGGGGGTATAACATGACGTCCTCTCCTTGGTCGGTTGCGTCTAGCATGGGAACCGACCGTATTGTCCGCCGTGTTTCCCATAAGTTGTGATAATTCCTGAACACGTCCAACTTGGGTGGGCTCCGACAAGTGGAGATCCTCCGAACGATCTGTTGGTCCCATGAAATGGCTCGAGCTTTGCATAGAGGGTGCGCCAGAGTTAGAAGGTGGTGGGTGAAGACTGACCGTACAAAAGAGAGGAGTTGTTGTCAGTCCCGAGAGAAGGCTCGCCAGTGGTGGATTATACCTGAGGATGTGCATGGTATCCAATCGCGGTAGAGATCCAAGGTAAAAGCCAACTGGGAACTAGGGCAGGCACAAGAGAGGGGAGATGGCCCTGAGAAATTTCTGATCCAGCCAATGGGCGGAAAAGGTGATCAACCAAAGGATTAGCAAAAGGGAACGTCTCTTGCGCTCTATCGAGTGGTGGGAAGCTAAAACCTTGTGGAGGTAAACCTACCTGGGAGATAGCCGGAGGAAGGCGGGAAGACCCGACCTCAGATGGGCCATTAGGGAGGTCCCACCACTCTGGAACTGCAGACTTAGCCCAACGACGCGGGGAGACAGGTTGTGGAGTTGGATGAGTCAAACGTGGAAATGCATGTCTCAATCTGGGTGGAGATGAAACCCTAGACAAAAAGCGACGTGGTGGGTCGGAGTTAGCTGGATCACCTTCCTTATTCTGTGGCATACCTCCTTGTGCAGCTTGTTCTGCTTCTCGTCGCTGTCGTGTCGCCACCATGTCTATGCGAGAAGGACGATTTAGGGAGGGATCTTCAAAGAGCGGCATCCACCGCAGCATAACCCCACTTCCACGGTTACCATGAGAATATAAATCTCTGCCCGAGCGATGGCGAGGGACTAATCTAGGGTGTTGAAGGGCAGCTTCCATTCTTCGGTTGATGGCGTCAAGAACACGGTCGTCCGACAACCGACATTCAGATAGGTTATGTCCATAACACCCACACTGGTGGCAATTTAATCTGATTATGTAGTTAATGGTGATTTTATAAGAAAGAAATTCATCATTTAACCCTAGAGGAGAAATCACCGGGTCTTCTAGGTTGAGCAGGACGCATACTCGAGCAAAAGCTGTCTCCAAGGCGAGTTCCTCAGTGAAATCCACTTGAAGGTCGGACCAACCCTCTGGGCGAGCATACCGATATTATGTTCGGTCATCAGATGAGGAGGGATACCCCGAAGTTCGATCCATACCGGGACTCGAGTAAAATAGATGCTAATGCTAATGTATAAATATTTATCCGGTTTATATTTCTTTGATAAAACAAAATTAAAAGGTGGTTTATAATGATTTGAAAAAAAGCAATGTAATCATCGCATATGATTTCTTCTAAAATTTTATTTTAAATAACAATAATAAAATTGATATTAATAAACGAAAGGGGACATATTTTTATAAAGTTATTCTTATCAATCATACATATACAATATATATGATTAAAAAGTGACATGGATTTTTTTTTTATTGTTTATATATTACACATTGAGGTATAGTATCTTTACCTTTCTAATTAGTATATATCTTTTTATTAATAAATTTAATATATAAATATTTTATATATATTAAAAAAACTCAAATGTGATTTTTTTTTTAAAGAAACAATATCTATGTTAGATTTATCCACTATATCTAACTTTGTGACTATCAATTTTTATATCCGACTCATAACAGCGAATGAATAAAATATAGTTGTTAATTTTAGTTTAATAAATTTTCTATATTATTTATTATCCATTTAAATATTAGTATTATTATTAATTATTCAATATATATTATAATTTTTTTGAATATTTTCAAGTTTCTTGCTAGAAATAGATATTACCAAATATTGATATAATTATAAACTATATAATTATTTTTTTACATAAATAATAAATTATATTTTACATTATTATCTAAAATATCGATTAAAGTTTTAATTATCAGTTAAATATAAAAATTACTATCAAAATTGTATAAACGATATATTAAAAAATATATTCGATTCTACAATTATAAAAATATAATTAAGAGAGATATTAAGTTTATGCATTTATTTATTTTAATATTTTGATATTTTGAATAGGTTGGTACACCCAAGAAATTGTAATGTTATAAGAGTAAACCTATTTACTAACAAATAGAATCTATGTTCAAACATGTTGCGTACAATGTTCTGTTAAGATTGAAACTCCATAACGAGAGCAGGTGCTCTGAGTTCTAGAAATTCAAAACGAGAGTAGTTGCTGTTACGTTCTGGATTTTCAGAATTGAGAGTGGCTCTTGTTTTGGGATTTTTCTATTCAATTGTTGTAATAGTTTGATTCGAGTATCTGCAGCTGTTGTACGGTTTAGATTTAAATTTGTATTTAATTTTGAAAAATGAATAAAACTTTAATAAGATGAATTTCAGACACTTTATCTTAGTGAATCAAATAATCACATTAGCATATATAAGTAACTAAAAAACACACGTTTGAACCAAACAGTCACATTGACAAACATAAGTGACCAAACAATGTATTAACCCTCAAACTTTTTAATTTATATATAGGGTTAATAACCAAATTGTTGCTGAACTTTGACCAAATTACAATTCGCTGCCTGAACTGAAGTTTTTTAAAATTGGTATCTGAATTTTTAATTTCTGTGCAAATTGATATATTTATTTTAATTCACGTCAAACCGGACATAAAATGAGCATTTTATTATCATGTGGGGTTTTTCATGTGTAACCACGATGAATTCAAACGTAAATTGAAAGTAATGCAACAAAATATCTTCAATTGGATGTTCAATTGGACTTGTGCCCAATTCTAACTGTGTATTTAAATTGAGCATCAAACTGAATGTATTTTGTTGCAATTATTTTAATTTAAATCTGAATTCATCTTGTGTAAGCATTTTGAAGAGCCAACGTAACCGAAACATGCTCAGTTTCTATCCAATTTAACGGAAATTGTAACGGAGTTAGAAATTTGATCGGAAATTAAAAGTTCAGGTAATCCATTTAAAAAAATAAAGTTCAAGTAGAAATTTAGTATTTACCCTTTATATATATTTTTTTCACTTTTTTTTTCTTTGGTTTCCCGCGGGGTGATCCTATGAACTCTTATTAGGAGGGCAGCACCAAGTCAGCTCGTAAAGGGTAAAGTGCCGGTTATGAATATTTTTTCATTCACATGATGATAACGGAGATTAAACTTCTGACCTTTGATTAAAGGATGAAGCGCTGAACTGGTACACCATATTACATTGTTATATATTTTCACTTCAATTCCAGAATTCGATGTCCATGGAACTTTTTCGTTCAATCTAGCTATCCATTGGTATCAAACAAATATAGTTGTCGATGCATGAGATCATGTCCTAATCTCATAGAAAGATTATATTCGCGATCGCAAATACTGAATCAAATCTTCTTCGCCAACCAAATACTCCTGGTATTCTCACCTATATAAGTTTACATCCCAATAGTATATTATTGATTTTTTTTTGCCAACAACAATTTATTATTCAAGACACTAAATTTTATATGTTATATATGAGTCTTTTCTTATTATGCAAAAGAATCCCTCATCACATATTGTTTCCGACAATAAACACTACAAGAAATCAGATAAATGTTATTTATCAAGTAAACTTGTCTCAGTCATTCGTTATTAATGCCAGGATATTGTAGCTAGCTCTAGCAGTTATAATTATAATCGAGCTAAGGTTAGCCATTAATTCAAGTGCTTCACAATATTATGTATGAGGTTTATACATTATCTTAAAAAACATGAAGATCAGCATAATATTTCTATATTCCAAATGACTACTTCTTTTATGTAAATGGAATTGTTAAAAGAATAAAGCTACCGACTTCACCAATACTTACTTACAGGAACCAAGGTGAGATAATTGCTAATAAAATCTAGAGATATTCTTTGCCTAGGATTACATTTTCCCTTTCCTTAGCTATTAATTAATTGTATTATTAGGTCGATATACTGAATCTGATATATATTCTTGGGAAAGTTAATTTTTTTTGCCAGTGGAAGGTGATGGAGATTGATCTTTACGACCCAAATCTAAATTTCTGCCACATGACTACTAATACTATACCGAGGTTGAATGCGGTGATGTTTAAGTCATAGACATAGGTAGAGATAATAAAGAAATAAATTCAGAAAGATTAATTATTAAACGAGAAGAAATAATTATTATTTATAAGGAGACTTTTCTAGGAGTCCAAACTAACGTGGTTGTATCTATCCTTATTCTTAGATAATGCTATCCAATATTCTGGATTAGTAGAGTAAACATTGATCACGGAGTAGGATAATTTCAAGTGTCTGTTTCAGTTACACACGGGCGTAATCAATTTAGTTTTTAATCTCAAGATAAAATGTAAGGTAAATTCGTTATGGACTTGGATATGCAAGATGAGCCCGGGACAAATGAGCGGAATTTTTCAGAAAAATGTCCCTAGCCCTAATTTTGGGATTTTCCACTACTGTCCCTAACCCTAAGTTAAACATCTGAAAGAGTCCCTACTTGGTCGGGACATTTAAATTCGGGACGGGTTAGGGACAACCCTAGTTTACACCTAAGATTGAAAATAAACCTTAATATTTCAACTCAAATTACAAATTCAAGTTCAAGCATTCATCAAATTCACGAACACATACATCGAATTCATGAACACATACATCGAATTCATGAACACATACATCAAGTTCACAAACAAATTCATCAAGTTCACACACATAGATCAAGCGAGATGTGGGTTGTGGCTACGCTAGTAATACTTACTAATTAGGCTACATGTTTATTTTATTTTATTTTATAATCATTTGGTTTAAGTATAATTAGATTATTTAAGTTATAAAATGTTGAATTATGGTAAATAACTAGGGAAATTCAGGACTCACTACAAGAAAAATCGAATTTACCTACCGCAGATATGCTGACCGAGTCGTCAGACGGGAATGTGCTGCCATTTTCCCACCGATTACGTTTGATTAGAGCAAAAAATTGCTTCCGGCCTTTTATTGACGAGGATTTCTGACCTATCCTCGCGGTAAACAACCGTCGGTTAGAAATTAAAAGTACATTCAAGAACCCGACGCACCGTGCACGGCTGGAGATTCCCTTACATATTACCGACCGAAGTATGCCCCAGCCGTGTCGAAACGATTTCCTTACGGGAAAGTAAACAGGCCGACGGATTTCGTCATATTAAACAGTGTGTTTGCTGCAGAGCCTGTAAGCATGTCGACAAATCCAACGTATATGCTAACACATCTACTCCCGTGTTTCAAAAACAATATAATTAATATATGGCCTGTTGCTACTGAAGTCTTTCCCGGGTTGGATTATTTTCTGCTTAAACTGGCTGGATGAAGTGATGAAAATTCGCCCGATTCGGGTTCGTTTTACATTCGGACCTTATCGACAAGTCAAACCCACGTGTTAGAACGGTCTGAATGCGTGATACGCGCATTCGGACCGTAAGTCGTCTGGATTATCTTTACAATCCAGGTCGGACCATTCGGACGATTTACGGTCTGAATGCGCGTATCACGCATTCAGACCGATCTAACCCGTGGGTGTGGTCCGGATCGTCGCCCCGAGACACGCACACCCTTACAAATTTCACATTGCCAATCTTGCCTAAACCCGATCCCTGATGGATATATGTCCAATTCGGGTTCGTATTTATATTTCGGGCCTCGTAAACATGTCAAAAAACACATTACGGTTTAGAAAACGCCTCCTAAGGGTCAAAGCGGTCCGGAAGCGCGATACACGCGTCCGGACCGGACCTCCGGATTGCCTAAGCAAACCGGAGGTCCGGGTTGCAGCAATCCGGATGTCCGAGTTGCTTGCATCCCGGACGTCCGGATTGTAGCAACCCGGACGTCCGGATTGTAGCAACCCGGACGTCCGGGTTGCACGGCAATCCGGACCTCGCCGAATTGCCCAAATTCGACGAGGTCCGGATTGCTCTATGGGTATTACGCGTACCCCCGATTACCGTTACGCATAGAGAAGTCGAGTTCGCGCATTGCCATATTGATGACGGTTACCGCTTTCCTTTGAACTGTCATCAAACTGCTTCAAAATCGGGTCCGGTCCCAAGGTAGCCTATAAATAGGAGACCTTGGCCACCCATTTTGGGACATTCTCTCATTTTCACAACTTTGGCATTTTGAGCTCTGACTTCTCTCTAGAAATATTTTCTCTCTCTAGAATTATTTTTCTCCCTTTAGCCCAATCGTGACTTAAGCATCGGAGAGGGCTCCACTAGCACCACCCCCCCCCCCTCTCCGTGCTAGTATTGGCCCCTTGTGCAGGAACGGGCCCCGCAGCTAAGGAGTGGAAGAGAAATAGGAGTAAGACGAGCCCAGACGCTAACCGAGACACAGCGTTTTGCCGAGACACAACCTTTTCCTGAGACACAGCATTAGACCGAACACTCGTCACCGGCATCCGGAAAATACCTCTTCCAGGCGAGGAGTGTCCGCCACAACCCGATCAGACAAACGCGTCCATCCGACCCATTTCAACCAGGACGCAACATTAGGCGCCGTCTCCGTGATTCGAACAAAAAGCTATCATACCGCAAAGACATGACGAGTGATCGCAACCCTCCCGAAGAGGTTAACGCGAGAAATGCAAGGACAAGGCCTGGACGTCCTAAGAAATCTCCGGCAAGCAAAAGAGCAGGAGGTTAGAAGCCAGCTGGAAGCCAGCCGGGACCTTCCCACATACCGAGAGCTACTTCCGTAGCTTCATCCATGCCATCCGAGGATGTGCCCGACGCACAGCACAACCACCAAGAACCAAATGACGAGCATCGTTCACCCCAACCTGGTTTTGAGCCAGAGATGCATGATGATGATGAATTTCAGACAGAAACGCCGCAAGGCGAACAACAAGGAACGGGAGCAAACCCGATGCCTTCGGTTACTCCAGCAATGATGGCTGCGCTGGAAGAATTACTCGCATTCCGCGAGTCACTGAAAAACAAGGATATGCGGCCCAACCACCTCCAACCGCCCAGGAACACGTTGCGCCGACAAGAGAAATGTCGCAAGACACTATCCGCCAAGGCGGTCCATTCCAGGGCAGAGACCAACATGCAGAAAATGCTTTCCAACATACAAGATATGAAACTGCACGTTCATACACTCCTTCCCAAGGAGCCCGTCATTGGAGGAATGCAGAGAGGCAACCCCCACACCACCGCTCACAGCAGCCAACGAAGGATGATCCCTTCCAGGCCACAAACAGAGATCAATCTGACATCCACCATAACACTGGTTGGCGAATTCCTGCAACGGATTATGATGCGCCTGTAAAAGGGTTTACTGCTGAGATGTTAGAAAAAGTTGTTGAGAAAAAGATGAAAGAAGCGAAGATGAAGGGTATGCACGTGCTTGAGGAAAAGGCGTCGCATCCGTTCGCGGACCAGCTTGTAAACAGTCGCGTCCCAGACGCACTGTACCGGATTGGAGGTGATCTCTATCGCGGAAATGGAGATCTAGTGGAACACGTGCAGAAGCACGAGGCCTCTCTGCTAGGAAGAACGAAGAACCCACACCACTTTGCAATGACTTTTCCACAAACTCTTGCCGGAACGGCAGCACACTGGTTCTTCTCGCTGCCATGCGGAAGCATCACCTCATGGGCATACTTGAAGGCTAAGTTCATTCAGCGATATATGGGCGAACACACATTGTTGAAAGGAACAAATGCTCTGGACGACGTCCAACAGCAAAATGAAGAATCTCTCGCTGAGTATTACGTTCGGTTCAACCAGAATATCTCTGATATTCAGGGGAACCTGACGGAAGGAGAGATAGTACGAGCGTTCATCCGAAACCTCGGACGGAGAGGCTACGACTTAGCAGAAAAGATGGCAAAGCGCCCAGCTGAAACTCTAGAAGAGTTAGCCGCGAGAGTTAAAGAGTTCGTGGACCTAGAAAGGTTCAGGAACCAGAACAAGGCAAAAGTCTCTGCTGCAAAGGCGAAATAAAACCCAAAGAAGAATCAAGCAAAACCGCTCTCAAGCGGTAAGCAAGGAAGAAATTGGCAACCTCAGCCGAAAAGGCCTTTTCAAGGAGATTTCCAGAAACCAAGAGAAGTAAACCTCGCTGACTGCATTCCATTGAATGCGCCGCTGTCCGTGATATTGAAGGAAATGAAGGATGCGAACATGTGGAAAGAGCCGAACAATTTCAGAAAAGGTCCGCTGGGGAAAGACAAAGACAAATGGTGTGAAAACCACGAGGTCTTTGGCCACGAAACGGACAGCTGTGTCAGCCTACGTTCCCGCATTAACAACTTCTTCCTCAAGAGCAAATTGAAGCAATTCGTCGATCAAGGCGACAGCCCCCCAAAGATGACTCAAGCAGAGTCATCAAAGAAAGGAAGCAAAGGCAAAGAGAAAGTCAACGACAACCCTCCGCCGGCCAGGCGAGGTGTTATCAATGTCATCCACGGGGGACCTGCCACCGGAGGTGAAATGTCAAATGCTCGGGACGTTTATGCATCCCAAGCAGCAACATTGCCAAGATATGGAAAGCGCAAGCAACCGGAACAAGATGACGTGGTTATCCAATTTTCCAGGGAGGACTTAAAGCACATCTTTTACCCTCACGACGATGATTTAGTCATAACCATGGACATCGACGGATATGATGTGAACTAAATCCTCATTGATGGTGGAAGCTCCGCTGACATTTTACATGTCAAAGTCCTGGAGCAACTGGGAAAATCAGTTAAAGACTTGACTCCGGGAACTTTCTCGTTAGTCAGCTTTGCCGGGGCAGCCACATACCCTCTGGGAACGATCACGCTTCCCCGTTATCCTAGGCCAAGGGTGGAAAACATTGCGCGTCAACGTCACTTTTGTCGTTGTGGAATCTCTTGTGGCTTATAATGGAATTTTAGGGCGAACAACGATCAACCCTTACGTGATCGTCCCCTCTACTCTCTATCAGAAGATGAAATTTCCTACTGACCACGGGATCGGGGAAGTACTAGGCGACCAGATATCCGCAAGACGATGTTACGTCAACGCCCTAAGAGCAAGGCAGCATCTCCATGTGGCGATGGTGAATTCTTTCAACAAAAATTTGTTGATTGTGGAAGGCGTGAGCAAGCTGTTATAGTTTGGAATCCACAAGAGTACGTTCAGTATTCATCATGGAACCAGATATGGCCCGTCAAGCAGGGTGAAGGCGAGCTAGTCATGAACTACTTCAACAGATTCGCTGCCAACGCCTCTTTGGAAAAATCAACAAGAGAGGAAGTGATAAGCGTGTTCTTTGCAAACATGAACGCCAGATCCTTCCTTCTCTTCGGAAGAACGCATGGATGGCGAACAACCAGGACCATGGCGGATCTAAAAGACAAGCTCGAGACGGCAAACTTGTGTGAACAAGAACTGAGGTGGGGTACACCCCTCAGTTGGGACAAAGAAGTTCAAGCTGAAACGAACAAACAGGAAGGCGCGAGCATCAATATGGACAACATCTGCACACCGCTAAACACGGTTGTTGAAGACATTTACGTTAACCTACTCGAAAACAGGCTCCCGAGTCCACTTGTTCCAACGACTGCTTTCTTGGGAAACAACGTTAAAGAATGGTGCAAATACCACAAAACCTGGGGACACAACAAAACAAGTGTCTACCACTGAGATGGGAGATAGAAGAATGCATCGCGCTGGGCGCATTAAGACGATTTGTTGCAACTGACTCTGCGACGTCATTGTCAAACCAACCATGAAAGAGACGGGAGAAATAACTACCTTTCCGTTTACTTTGCGCATTTCTATTCTAAGTGTTTTTAGAATCATCGCATCTAGTTTCTTTACATGTTTTAAGAAGGAATGATCGGTTGACGCCTTCTCGAAAAAACAATGTAAATACGCGCAAGTATCTAATGAAGTCTATCTACCTTCGTAGGTACATATATATGTCTTGCATGCTATTTTGGATTGAACGCGAAGTAACAAAACTACGCACTTATTATCTACATCAACAATTCAAGATATTATGCTATGTGCAAGCAAAAAATCTACTTCACGTTATGACAACGCTTATTATCAACAACAACTTACTCATATTGACGACTATATCAAAAGCGTCATCAAGGAATCAACAACTTGGAATTAAACCCAAGATATATTCAAAGTCAGCATGCTACAACAACATATTTGCAAGGAAATAATTGCAACCTTTTATTTCAAACGTCATATTAACGACGTTCTACTTCAAAGCGTCATACCAACGACGTCCTGCTTCAAACGTCATATTAACGACGTTCTATCTACAATGTCCTATTGACGACATACAAATAACATGCTGTGATATCTCTTGTTAGAGACAAATCTTCATGTTCATCGCCTTTCCCTGGATTCAGAACAGGGCGGGCAAATACAATACGGGACTGATCACCCCATAAGTGGCGAAAGTTCTCTTATTAGACAACGACCCCACGCTACAACAAGTGTGTATCTCCTATTAAGGGATCATACTCATCAAAGACTATACCTTAATCGGATAGCTTCAATCAACTACTACGAATTCCTGCTTAAGGGTTCACACTGTACGGCAGACGTCCTCTTGTTAGATGACAATCCCGTACTACAGATTTTCAAAGTGTGTTGCATGGTTCCTGGACGCGGAAATCATGCATCACAATACATATTTTCAAAACGTGTTACGTGGTCCCTGGACGCAGGAATCATGTATCATAGAAAAAAATTCAAAAACAAAAATGTTTTTACGTTTGCTTCCCCAACGCGGGTTGATACACGCTGGCAGGTGCGCACCCTGTTTACAAAACTCATAAAATTTACAAGTCGAGTCTTGTACAACGTCGCCTTAGAGTGGAACTAAGAGACGGTATAAACTAGTATCTTGTTTAGCCAAGATAACACCTTTCAAATATCAAAGGCCAGCGTCAAGTGCCTTTGTGCCAAGTACTCGCGCCAAATACACTACTTGTTAAGAAAAGTCGCTATACGCGAAATACTAATAGGTTACAACATATATAGCGGCAAGGTATTCAGGAAAGAAGGGAAACATGCGTAATGCATCATGCAAGCAATCTTGAGAACATCTCAAGTCATCAACCAAGAAGTGGCTAACGGTCACAGCTACAGAGACTACGTCTATGTTACTAGTCATCCACATTCAACAAAAACAGTAAGTGATAACGGTATGAAATATTACTAACGGGTTATCATGCAAACTGCTATGCATAAAGCAGGTTCAGATGACATAGTTCATAGAAAACAAGTCACAAGCAATAACCAAGGAACAACTCCAACAAAGTTCCAAACATAGAAGCCGGGGGGCAAACAGACTCAGAAACGAGTTCAACATATCCAAAAGCAATAAACATGGCACAAATCAAAAATGCCATCATCTCTGACGGGACTGGGTGGAACAGGCAGAAGTTGCACATTAATGTCATCACCGTCTTCTCCAAACAAAAAGGCAAACTGAGCTGCTGCAGCATCCAAACGACAGAGCTCGGCAACGTGCCCAACCGCAAACTCCGCATACGGCCCTAACCTGTTAAAGGGAAAGCCGGGAGCAAGAATGCCCACCCTACGAACAAAGTCTTCAGCAAACTCGCTAAGCATAGGAGCGGCCTTCGCCGTAGCAGCAGCAGTAACCGCGCTGTCAAACTCAGGAGTAGTAGGGAACTTTCCAAGTCCTTCCTCAATGCCGGCCTTCATTTCCTCTTCGCGCACCTTCCGACAGGAAACCTTGTGGTCGCCCGCATTGTCAGAAATCGCCTTCTCGATAGCAACATTCTCAGCTTCAAGCTGAACAAGGCGGGCATGATCAGAATCGTAACGGGCGTCAAAATCCGTCATCTTCAAAGTAAGAAGGCGCACTTCATCCTTAACTTCCTTAAGCTCGCCAGACACAACGGCAGCTTTATCAGCAATAGCACGCTTCTCCTGGACAAGTTCCAACATGAAGGAGGCCATGTGCACCATGTCAGAAACAACCTGAAAACAACAAGACAATAAGCATACATGTTCGGAAACAACGAGCATTGCAAAGCAAAGAAAGACACTTACTAGTGTGAATCCAGACAGTGATCTCTCAACAAAGTTTCGCGCCTCTTTGTCGCTCGATGGCCGAACAAGTCGATCACCAGGAGGAACGGATCGATGAAGAACACGCACACCAACTTCTGGCATGCTAATCCGGGAACTCTTGGGGAAAGTGAGATCACCTGTCGTATACGCCATCCACTTATCATCCAAAATATCGCCTTCCAAAGGATGAAGTAGATCCGCATGTCCAAGTGGCGGGAGCACTACATGCAAACCAACTAGAGTTATGCAAAAACCAAAAACAAAGCGCACAAAAGCACACAGACAAGTTTTCAGCTCATACCAGAAGGAAGAGTACGTTCCACCTCGTGCCGCTCCTTCGAGCGGGGGGCAGACAGCGCATCCTTGCAACCGTCAACTTCCTTCCCTTTATGGCAGGAAGGAGTAGGAACGGTCACAGCAGTCTTCGGGCGCTTCGAACTGCTCAAAGGACGCGTCCCAACGGCGGACCGTTTGGCAGAATCAGGAGCGGCAACGATGCGATCAGTAACAAGCTTCTTGCGGCCTGCAAATAGCAAACAAAGCTACAATCAAAATACAACTAAACTAAGACAGTATACAAGGAAGACTGTTTATTCAAACCGTTTACCTTTTCCATGCCCGGAAGCTATCGATGCTCCGGGAGCAAGAGATGGAACAATCCTTCCGTTAAAAGCAATCCTGCAAGCGGCTGCCGTCTGCAAAGACGAGCTTTTTCCTTCAAACCAACCTACATTGCAACACGGTAAATGTTATAAAAATGCTTAACATACCATAGCCGCAGAAGGGAGCACATGAATCCCGGCATCGACCAACTCCTGATCAGATGCGCGCAACGAACAAGTAAAACCACACGATCGCTGACAATGATATATCTGCTTTATCACCTCCCTATCCAGCAAGGAGAGCTCCCGAAAAGCAGGTGCGGGATCAGGCTTCCGAATACACTCGACGTCCCAAGTCGTGCCCGCATCATGCGTAAAAAAGTAATGATGCCTCCAATGATCGGCAACCAATCGACGACTGGAATCCCACTTGGCTTCACCAAGGCCAAGTTCCTCAAACCCATCACCTTGCAAGTTCGGCCAGCGTACTTTCACGCTACACAACCCCGCAGAGTCCGGACTCTTAAGCTGATAGAAGCAGCGAAAGATGGTGGGAGAATAATGCCATGACTGCCTGTGAAACAGCACCCTAAAGCAAGTCCATACCCGGATTCCATTGGGCGCAAGGTCTAAGGGGGAAATCCCATAGCCGCTACAAAGCTCAATCAGGTCAGGGCAATAAGGAAAGCGCAAACCCTCCCTAACATGAGATGTATAAACGACGGACAAGTCTATAGGCGGAGGGGTAACATCTCCTAAACTACTCTTACGAAGCACAACAAAGGGGTAAACAGCCTCTACGCGAGGTTCAAGTCCAGAAGCACTCGCATACAGTACAAACAAGGGCCTATTTAAACGGTTAGTGTAATACCTAACAAATACTTTCGTCTCTTCGACGGGAGGTGCCTCAGCCGAAGGCGCAGCAACTACGCCCTCATCAGTGCCCAAAACACTATCTACTTGTGTAACCAAATCTACTTCCGAATCATCCTCAACGTCAGAATTAAAAGGAGTCTGCGATAGAGGAGTGGTGGACTTACTCATAGCGGCAATTCGATCAAAAAGGAAGGAGTTCCACAAAAGATTACTGCGACTTCACAATCTGCAAGAACCAAACAAGAAGTCTACACGTCAAAGTCATGCGATCATAAAGCGCCAATGCACATAACAACATATGTGTAAGCAAAATCAACGCGCATAGCAAATTCAATGCGTGCAACAAAAGTGGCCAACATCCCAAGAAACTATCATGCAAGTGGTACGACTAACGTGACGAACCGCGAAGAGTAAACACGAAAACACTTAGGAAAAATATTTTTCTAAGGCATCGAGGCAACAAACGATTACCCTCAAAGATGCTTAGCAACTTCCGACAACCAAAAAACCCGTTAAGGGAAAAACAACACGTACCGATCAAAAGGCCATTACGCGATGGCATGGGGGCAATATATCAAATTGGGGAATTTTACCACGACTATGCACGGAGGTAAAAAATTGTCTAAGGCATGAGCTAATGACAATAGCAACAACAACCAACCAGCAATTTTCAACATACGAACACCAATGAGCAGCTCTATACAACGACAACGACAAATAGTTCAGAGGAATAACAACATGGCAACATCCAAAAATCAAGACGAAGCTGTTATGGAAAATCGAGTTTTCAGACTACCTCAAAATGTGACAAAAAAGTATCACAATGGACTCCACTCGTCGAGACGATTTTAGAAAGGTAAAAATCGCGGCGAACGGAGCACGGGAAGGCGGCGCGTGAGGGCGCGTCCGGCGTCAGCTGGCGGTTCTGAAGACGGCGCTGGAATCGTCGCGATGTTCTGAGTCGATTGGTGGTATCAATTTCTGAAAACAGGCCAAGAATCAAACACGTAACTTTCGGGATGCACCTAAATTTTACGGTTGTGAAGAAACTATGAACAAGCAAATGGTTTTTAAAAATGGTGGAGCAATTACCTGCAAAGAAGGATGAAGAATGGATTCCCAAAAAGCTGGAAGAATGATTGGGGATTAGTGTAATCACATATCCCAAAAGATTCCTTAATGATAAGGATCAAAGGAGTAATTCACCTACACCCACACCTAAGTGCTTACGGTATACTCCACCCTCTTCTAAGTATTTACTAATCTCTACGCGTATGATTATTTTAGTACTACGCGTATCAAATTCATCATTTTACATGCATGTTTGCATATCGCATGATTCATGATTTATTAATCGCTAAGTCATTTTAGGGTATACGGATTATATTTCTAGCATCACGTAATTACGTTCTTGCCATGACCGTTACTTGTACATGCATGTTGATAAATAGCATGTCCGCATGTCCGCATGACATATTACTAATCGCTTATATCCCTAGCAATAATCATGTTTGCACGTTATATATGCGCATTCTCTATTGCACTAACCGTGATGACAGAAAATAAAGTCACTCGGTCAAAAAATCAAAGGACGGACGAAATCAAGACTTCTACGTCCAACCGACGATCAAAACCGGAAGGTTAGCGTCAAGCTCAAATTGGACATGTACCCTAACTTAAAATAGAGTCAAGAAAGGTTTTGAACCGTTACTTGACTCGGGGGCAAGTGATGGATATATGTCCAATTCGGGTTCGTATTTATATTTCGGGCCTCGTAAACATGTCAAAAATCACATTACGGTTTAGAAAACGCCTCCTAAGGGTCAAAACGGTACGGAAGCGCGGTACATGCGTCCGGGTTGCACGGCAATCCGGACCTCGCCGAATTGCCCAAATTCGACGAGGTCCGGATTGCTCTATGGGTATTACGCGTACCCCCCATTACCGTTACGCATAGAGAAGTCGAGTTCGCGCATTGCCAATATTGATGACGGTTACCGCTTTCCTTTGAACCGTCATCTAACCGCTTCAAAACCGGGTCCAGTCCCAATGTAGCCTATAAATAGGAGACCTTGGCCACCCATTTTGGGACATTCTCTCATTTTCACAACTTTGGCATTTTGAGCTCTGACTTCTCTCTAGAAATATTTCTCTCTCTAGAATTATTTTTCTCCATTTAGCCCAATCGTGACTTAAGCATCGGAGAGGGCTCCACTAGCACCATCCCCTCCCCCCCTCTCCGTGCTAGTATTGCCCCCTTGTGCAGGAACGGGCCCCGCAGCTAAGGTGTGGAAGAGAAATAGGAGTAAGACGAGCCCAGACGCTAACCGAGACACAACGTTTTGCCGAGACACAACTTATTCCTGAGACATAGCATTAGACCAAACACTCGTCGCCGGCATCCGAAAATTACCTCTTCCAGGCGAGGAGTGCCCGCCACAACCCGAAAAACCCGATCAGACAAACGCGTCCATCCGACCCATTTCAACCAGGACGCAACAATCCCGGTCCCCGTTTTCTTACTAAATCGGGGTTGAACCGCTCAAAACTGGGTTCGAGCCCAAGGTTCCCTATAAATAGGAAACCTGACCACCGATTTCATAATTCAAGTTGGCTTGGGAGCTCTGACTTCTCACTAGCTTTATCTCTCTAGAATTCTCATTTTGGCATCGGAGAGGGTTCATCGCGCACCACTCCCCCTCTCTGTTTTCTCGATATTGCACCTTGTGCAGGTGTTATGAGGAGTGCGCGTATACAACCTCGTGAGCTTCCAAAACCCGTCGAGCATACAACGCGACATTACTAGGGCCCGACAACCTACCTAAGTTAGGATCCAACATTTGGGCCGTCCGCGAGATTCGAACAAGATAAGTCACCTACTATCAAAGCAATGTCGAGTAATCATCCACCTCCTGATAACATAAACCTATGGAATAGAAAGGCCCCGGGGCACCAGAAGAGAAAAGCTACCACTCAGGTACACAGACAAGCATCACCAAGGAAGAGTCAGCCTAGGCCTTCCTACATCCCAGAGGTCACTTCCACAGTCTCATCAGTACCAAATTGCGAGTGCACAACCTAAACAATAATATCAGAAGAATGACAATACTCAAACCAACGAGCCACCGCCAGGATTTGAGTACAAAGTACCTACTGAGGAAGAACACCCATATGGGATGCCCACCGACAAGCAACAGTGCCAAGGTGGAGACTCACATGCAGCACCCACTGTCACTCCTGCAATGATGGCAGCATTGGAAGAACTTCTGTCTTTTAGGGAAGCCTTAAGAAACCAAGTTTACACACAACCACCATCACCTGCATACCGACAGCTCTAAGCAAGGATAGAGTCGCATAACATACCCCTGGAAGAAACCTCGCAACGAGGTGGAAGACAGCCTCCACCTTCCAACCAACAATACCCTAATTCGAGGCGTGAGGGAATCCGCTCCCATACACCCTATGAAAGGATGTCACGCCCCGGCGAATCGTGGAAAAAACCAAGTTCACTATTCCAACAGCAATACAAGGAAGACTCTCATTACCACCAGAACCAGGAGGAATACAATGGAAGAAATCCAAATGATAACTGGGGATTGCCCACAAAGAGCGACAATGTCCCAATAACAGGACTAACAACCATGAATTTAGAAGCTTTAATAGAGCAGAAGTTGAAGCAGTCAAAAGTCAGGGCTATGCATGTCCCGTCCGAAAGTGCAACTCATCATTTTACCAAAGAACTCATACACAGTCAGGTTCCAGGTATCCTGAATAACAGAAGGATTGAGAAGTACTCCAGAATAGGAGACCCAATTGAGCATGTGTAGCAGCACGAAGCTTCACTGCTAGGAAGAACAACCAACCCAAATCATCTAGTGTGACATTTCCCCAAACCCTAATGGGTTTAGCTACACATTGGTTCTTCTCCCACCCAAAATAAAGCGTTGACTCATGGCCATATCTGAAGTCCAAGTTCATACATAGATATATGGGATAATGCACACTGCTGAAGGGGTCTAATGCACTTGATGATGTGCAACAACAACATGATGAGTCTCTAGCTGACTATTACATCCACTTCAATCAAAACATCGCGTATATTCAGACAAACCTGTCAGAGGGCAAGATAGTCAAGGCATTTATACAGAACTTAGATCGCCTAGGCTACGCGTTAGGTGAGAAAATGGCGAAATGACCACCAGAAACTATGGAGGAGTTAGCTTCGCGAGTAAAGGAGTTCGTGGACCTGGAGAGGTTCAGGAACAACAATAAGGCAAAGATGATTGTCTTGCATGGCAAGGACAGTAATAACAATTCTGGACCAACAAGGCAATTCCAGAGGAGCCAGTAGAGTAGGCAATAGCAGCCTCAGCAAAACCGAGCGAATCAGGTCGAATTTCAACGACCAAGGGAAATAAATGCTGCAAACCTTATCCCTTTGAACGCACCGTTGACTGTGATCCTATAGGAGATGAATGAAACCAATCTATGAGAGAACCTAGCAGTTGGCGAAAAGGCCCCCTCGAAACAGACAAGTGGTGTGAAAACCACGAGGTGTACAGACATGACAGGAACAATTGTTTTGGTTTGAAGATGAGGATTAATAATGTGATCCAGAAGGGTGAGTTGAAACACTTCGTGGATCAAAGCGAGAATAACCCGAAGAGGTTTCAAGGAGAGTCCTCATCCAAAAACAAAGGCAAGGAGAAGGTATATGACAATCCGCCTCCTCCCAAGCGAGGCGTGATTAACTTCATTCATGGAGGACAAGCCTCTGGTGGACAAGGTTCAAATGCCAGGAATGTGTATGCATCACAAGCAGGAATACTCACAAAATATGGCAAAAGACCACGACCAGAAGAAGAAGATTACATCATCATGTTCTCTAAGGAAGACAAGAAACATATTGTCTATCCTCATTATGACGCACTGGTGATTACCTTGCTAATCGTAGACTACGACGTCAAACGGATCCAAGTTGACGGCGGCAGCTATCCGGACATCCTACATATTAAGGTGTTGGAGCAGCTGGGAAAAAAAAAGGCAGACTTAACCCCAGGAAGCTTCCCACTAATAAGATTCGCCGGAGCAGAGACATACCCCTTGGTGACAATCACTCTCCCAGTAACGCTGGGTCAAGGTTGGGCAAAGCTCGACATCAATGTCAACTTTGTAGTGTTTGAAAACCTTGGAGCGTACAACGAGATTCTAGGTAGAACAAGAATAAACCCGTACGACATAGTGCCTTCGACCTCCCATCAGAAGATGAAATTCATAACCAAAAACGGAGTGGGCGAAGTGTTGGGTGATCAAACATCCGCACGACAGTGCTATGTTAACGCTGTCAAGCGAAAGCAACAACTCTACATTGCAGCGATCGGGCTAGAAAAAACAGAAGGGGTAGACGCACAAGGAGAAGAAAAAAATTGAAATCGAGAAGATAATCTCTCTTGGAGCGTTGTACACTCATGTAGCACGCAACCACTTCGCAGTATGAAAAAGCCGACCAGGGAGGCGGCAAACATATCCTTCCCCACCACTACTCTACTCGCAGCTTTTACTATCTATTTTAAGTCTTTTATCTCAGTAGTCTTTTATATATGGGTAATCAGTTGACCCCATCCGTTAATCATTGTATATACTCCGCCAGACTAATGAAGTTGATTCAATTTAGTAGGTACAACCTTACTTATACATCAACAATACACCTTACTATGGAATCACACCAAGTAGCAGACTCTATGTATATAACTCGCATCAACAATATAAGCTATTACGCTAAACACAACAAACGACCTGTATTATACACCACCAACACGTCAACATCGAGCAATCAAAATGCTCTTTCTCTCGACATCTATTATGTATATCCTAAACAACGACAACAACATATTATATCCTGGAAATTTCACCAAGTATTATCTATCAGTAACTTCGTGCGACATCCCCAGCTCGGGGGAAACCCCAAGATTACAACGGCCATACCTTGGAATATTAACAGAGACACGGTCATCAACTACATAGCGTGACATCCTCTTTACGAGGGCAGCCCTATGTCATCTTACTGGGGACCATCAAGCCCAGTAGAGATTACTACACACTAGGATGTGAGATCCTCCTTCCGAGGACCACCCCATACTACATGGCGCGACATCCTCTATATGAGGGCAACCCCTTGAGAACCTAATGTGTACTATCAAGACCAGTAGAGTTCATTACTAAGCACCCTTCTGCGCCGGCAGGAGCGTATCCTGAGATCATCGTTATACACAATGCATCGAAAAACTCGCAAACTCTACAAGACGAGCTGAAACGGGTCTAAATTAGGCGTACATCCATCACCCCTCCTCTTACATGTTTTTTTTACCAGGCAAAGAAGAAGTATGTTGTTAACCCAGGGTCCTATGATGTTTACTAAAAAAAATCTATATAAAAGCAAACGGTGAAACTGTGGCTGAGCATGTAAAAGCAACAATGGTAGCATCTAAACTTTCTTTCTTTAAGGGTGAACATAAAAGTAAACTCTAATTTAAATTATGGTATGTCATGCATGACCCTTTGCTTTAGGAAAACGTTGCGTTGAGGTCTGTTCAACTAGGTATCATTTAGTGTACGTCGAGGCAAGTTTTTCCGATACGTGTAGATGGCGCGCATGTTGATCTGCTGAGCGTTATGCAGGTGATGCTGCGGTGCACCTAGGGCAGGGTAAGGATTGCAGAAGAGATGTCTGCAGCCGCACAAGCACAAGCGCAGGAAGCCTTACAATTGGCTGTTCAGCATGACACAATCAGGAATGAAGCTGATTTGGAACTTGCCAAGTTAAGGGAAGAGAAGATACAGTTGGCTAAGCACAACATAATTGGATTTATCCAACCCTACAGACAACATACAGATATGAAAGAAGCAATCCTTGTTGGTATTTGTAGGGGGAATGCTAACACAAAATTTTGTATTTACAAATGACATGTACGAGGCGAAACATGGTCATCAATCTCTTCAAATCGGAATGCCAAAACATAGAAACACAAACTGAGGTGGCAAATACAACAACTGACATGTCGAAACTGAAGGACACGGAACTGATAATGACATTTGGATCAACTGTTGTGGACTATAATAAAGCCGCTACGGCAACTGAGGAATCCACTCCTAAAGGCCAACGCAGGTCTCAGGGAATTTACGTACAAAAACGTTGAATTTGCAATTACAGTAAACAAGTCTAAATACTACCTTTAGCATCGGCTTAGGGGGTGTTATTGACTGCAAAATAATTTACACGAGATCCAACTTAGTAGTATTTCGAATCGACTGGGGCATAACTAAACGATTGAAATAGCAACTGCCTAAACGTAGCCAAAGGTAACTTTCAGTATTGGCTGCACTCAATTCCATAGGTTATAAATGCATTTTGAGTAAGTGTATACTGAAGGCATGTGTCTGAATCGCATGTGGAGGTCTTGAAACCAACTTCCGTTATCAATCTCAACATAATCCAATACCTAAATTTAGCATCGGCCAATCTAAATGACGATTCATTTCAACACAGCGTAGCGGAACTTGTGAAATCCACATATTTGGAATCGCACTTCAATGGACAAAAAATGATCAATACAAATATACAGCATGAAGCCAATGCACGCTTCTATAGTCAATCTACTCAAGCACTAAAACTGCGTAATTTATGTTAGGTCAATCTAATTCCGAAGGCATTCTTTGGAAATCAAAAGGTAGGTACTAATGATGCCCATTTAGTATCCACCCGCACAACCTCCCAGACCCTGCGGGAGGCAGGACTTCGGTCGGGAAATTTAACGACGGACTTACTGTACCTTCATATTCCCAACGGACGTTACCCCTCAGCATACATGTACGTCCGCATTTACTCGTTAGGAACGTTTCCGGCCGAGTCCCCGCCATCGTTTTTACGAGAGGCTATATGCGACGGAAAACTACAGGAACATGCCATCTCCGTTTGGATTCCGCGATTATCCTTGTGGGTAAAATCGTTTTTTCTTGTTATGACTTTCGAGACTTTTTGAAAAAATCTGTAGCCCTAGCCCTAGTTGGGAGAAAAAGTTCCTCCTATACGGGCACGGGTCCAATTTCGGGACAGGCTCGGGCGAGTTTCTCGGGAATTCGGGTTTGTCCGGATTTATGCTCCGCCTTTATGCTGCATTCAATTCTTCTTGGGGAATTTTGGAAAAATATCAAGTATTTCGATAGATTTTGGGGTTGACGAACTTAAGTTCTAATTTTATTTTACAAATTAGATTCTCTTTATATGTTGTGGCATTTTTCTATAAGTATTTTAATTTTCTTAATCGAAAACTTTTAGGTACCAATATATTCTATCCCTATTTAGTCGCTAAAGGTAAGACTATTAGCGATGGAATACTCAGCCTCGTCAAAGTTCAAGCAACTGTCCCTATCGCAAAAACTTTTAGAACATGTATTTTCCTTTATTATATTCGAAACTTCAGAAATATAAAAATATATGCCGCTTAAAAGATTCTTTTTTTTTTTGCCACTTATAATTCACTTTACTGATGGATAAACATGAACATAGTCCGAAGAACAATCAAGCAAAAATAAAGACATAAGAGAAGATGGGGGTACAGACACCCAACTGATTGGACACATCTCCTTTCTGGATTGTCTAGCAACCCAGTTTGCACATCTATTAGCTGTCTTCGGGCAAACCTCCAAGACAGATTTGGTATTAATCTCGCACAATGATTGATGGTGGTTATGATGTTGGTTATCCTCCAGTCAATATTATCATCACTGCCCTTAATTTGATTAATGACCTCCTGCGCATCCGACTCAATCACAACATTCACCCATTGATTAAAAATGGCAAGCTCCAAACCGTGTAGTATAGCTCGTGCCTCAATGTTTGTCGCAGATATTTCATAGCAAAAAGAATGTCTCCCATCAAAGAACATTCCCGTGTCATCTCAAGCTATGATTCCCATACCTCCATGACGAGTACGGGCTTCCCACGCTCCATCGCAATTAATTTTGACGAAGCCAACGGGTGGTTTTTGCCATCTCGTACGTACGATGCAAACAAGGCAGTGTTTTGGCGTTAGAGGTTTTGATCGCAGCTCCCAAGAATCTTTCACAAGGCTTGTTGCATTCTTAATAGTCATAATGGGATTTGGGCGGTCCTTCTTGTATACGGCTCGACATCGTTCATTCCACACCTCCCAACCGATCGTCTCGACTTGCAACTTCATGAATTTTTCAATTACGCCGCCCCTAGTGGAATTTTCAATAAGAAGCTCGAGCCACTCTGTCCATCTCGGTTCATTACCTGAATTCCATCTAATGCCAATACAAGAAAACCATATTAATTTGGTCCACTCACATTGTAAGATTGCATGATCAAGGGTTTCCAGACGATCACAAAAGGGGCACACCGGAGACACTAGAACACCGCGCCTATTAAGCGCATCAAAACATGGCAATGCTCTTGCGCAAGTTTTCCAAAGGTATTGCTTCACTTTTGGTAAAGAAACACATTTCCAAATAACTGTCCATACCTTGGAGGAAACACTATGAAATGTGGAAGTAATCCGAGTTGGCTCCTGAGGCTCCAATTCACAAAGCCTTCGATATACTAGGTTTGGTCTCGCTTAAAAGATTTAGCCTAATATTTCTTTTTGTTAGAAAAGTCATAATCTAATAATCAATTTATACCAGGAATAAAAATTAACAACAACCGGAATTGTACAAATAATTATTCATCAGTTTTTTTTTTCAAGAAATTCATTTATTAAAATTCAAGCGATGCAATGTTTAAGGAGGTAAAATCATTACAATTAATCAAACTAAATTCAAAAGAGAGGGTGGAGGTTGTGAAACTCATTCGTCAAGACGCATCCATTTTCTGGCTTGCCTCGCAATCCTGTTCGCGCATTCATTAGCGGTTCTACTGATACATCTCCACGAAACGTGATCGAAAACTTCAGAAAGATGTATGATGTTTCCAACCGAATATTCGATTCGCCAAATAAGACGCTTATTAACGTATTTGATTTGTTTGATAGTCATCTTTGAATCCGATTCTATGGCAACATTTCTCCATTGTCGGTTGCGAGCGAGCTTGACACCTTCAAGAATAGCTTCGGCCTCGATTACATCAGCTTCTTGTAGATGTTTTTTTCGATTTATGCCTCCAACAATCGAGCCAATGATGTTCCTAGCAATAACACCATAGCCGCCCGTTTTTGCCGATTCATCCCAGGAGGCATCACAATTAATCTCGATCATCCCATGCTCCGGCTTCTTCCATCTCTATCCTCTAGACTCACTTTGTACAATCAGTCGCGTCCTCCCCACCATGGCGTTCTCCCAAAATATCTTGTGCTCTTGATTGATCACCGATATAGTCTTATTCAAGTCGGGGGGGGGGGGGGGGGGGGGGTTATGTCTGAAAACACCATGGTTACGTCCCCTAAACAAATCGTGCCGAATAGCGACCACCTTCTCTCACGAACCGACTATGTAAATGTAGGATTCAAGAAAATTCCTTGAATCTATTCTTCAAGGCCATTCCAATATGTTGGTTGATGCCTCACATAAAATGAAACAAACCATACCGATTTTTCCCATTGACAATGAAATATGGCGTCAGTCACAAACTCTTATTCATCACAATATGGACACTTGGGTTCCACCTACATGCCACACCTACGAAGATTGCCTCTTACATCTAGTATCTAGTGCATTGGAAATATTGAGGGTAAATATGGAAATTTACAAAGTCAGAGGACTAAAATGCAATATTCTAAAAATCAATAACTAAAAAGCAATTAGTCAAATTTCGGTTACTTACAAATAACTATACCAGTTAACATGCAAAATATAGGCAACACCGAAATTATACGTAAAATCGACACAAAACGAATACGTAGTTTTTATATTGTGGCCCGTGCTAATCACAGTCTCCTTAAGGCAATTTCGCCCCTCCCCACCCTCGGGTTATGCTAAGGGGTTTATACAAGGTGTGATCACCTCCCAGGATTCAACAGTGTCATCGAATCGTGTTATGCATGCAACACGCTCGACCGAACCGAACCCAATACCTGAACTCAAACAAAGAACAAGAAAGCCGACGACAACGGCTAAAAACAACTAGAAAGGTTGAACACGACATAAGTCAAAATCAACCTAGAAGAACTCTGCATTCGTCAACACGAAGAACAGAGGATGATAAAATATAATTGGATCCCAAGATTATGGGTTCCTAAAAATTGAACTCAACCAAGAAGGAAGATATTACATTTCTCATAGTTGTAAAAAGTTAATGGAGAAGCTCCTTTATATAGGAGAGGAGAAGGGGGGAGGAGAGAAATCTTTTCGATGTGGTACAAAGTCATTTCACAAATTCCATTCACAAAGAAATGAGCTAAACTAAGCATTGGGCTTAAACAAAAATGTTGGGCTCTAAACAAAATTAGTTTAATAAATAAAAGTTAATAAGAATTGGCCCATTTTTTCAACAATCCCCCACATGAATGGAAATTGAAAATTTAGACGCGAATTTTCAGTTCAACGGTCAATATCATATTAACCCCTTTGAACCTATCCTTTGTGAGATCATGTCTTCTCTACTGACTGGTCGGTAGACGCGATGTCCTTGAACCGACTGTTGTTGGTGTACATGACGACATAACCCACACAAGTACCTTCCTAGTATGGTTCGGTTAACGCCCTGTGATCCCTAGGCCCTGGATCACTCGCCTGGTTCTGCAAGCGTTTCTAAGAATTGCGCCCTCAACAATTCCTTTCGAAGCGGCCCCACTTCTCACTCGCATAGGTGATTCTATGTCTCAAGAGCATCATCACGACTCTGAGTTCTCTTACGAATCATTAAAAGCTTTACGTAAAATGTGATTTCAATTAAGAAATTTCCAATTACTATGATCGGTTTAACCGATGATTGAAGATCAACACAAGCAAAAACTTAACCTCATTTTCATCACTGATTGCACCATAGGAATGGGCTCGGGGTTTGACCCCCACAGTGACCACACTCACTCTTGTGATTAGGTTGTCCCATTGAACCAAGTTCTTGGGATCTCCAGTCATCATGGTTGGGTTTTCCTTCTCAAGAGTGTTTCTTCAACGGGCTTTAGCCCCATTCCTTTTCGACGCTTGGCCAAATAACTCTCTGTTTAACCCTTTCGGGTAGCGGATCCGCTATTTATCTGTCGACTTTACGATATCGGGCACAATAAATATATTTGAGAGCAACTGTCTAATGGAATTATGACGTATAAGTCTAAACATTCCATTATGCAGGTTATACTGTGTTATACAGATTGATCATCGCAACGTTGCATCAATGTTCTCAAACAAACAAAGTCCTCAGACTATCATATCCTGCAGGAATAATTTTGTTAATCCAACATCTAAATTTAGATTGATTCTTTTGTGGACAACAGCTTCGCAAAGTGTCTCATTTCCCAACCTTTAACAAAGGTTTTCATGCCAAATGGGGGGTGCACCACTTATTTCTGCTTTAACCTTGTCTCTTAAAGAAAATCTTCAGCATTTCATTAGATTGGATTTAATTTGGATTAAACCAAAACAAACTCATCAATCTTTGCACTAACACAGGTTTTGGCCAATTAGTAAAATCCTCGAGAAAATGACATAGCTATACTGCATCTTCGGCACATTTCTCCAGTACAATAACTCAGACTTGATCGTCGATCTGGCTATGACTGTTTGTTTTGAGGATTTTCTACGACACTGTTGCACCTCGTAAGGTGAATACGTAACCCCTTATACTCAAGGTGGTAGTGTCTAATCGGATATCCATTTTGCATCACTATAACATTCTATCACATAAGGATATCTCTTTGTGTAAACCATGATTACGAATATGTCTCAGATACCTAAGTACCCTGATTACCCCGTTCTAGTGGACAACACTAGGGTTACTCGTATATCGACTCAATACACTTACAACGTGAGTGATATCTGGTCTAGTGCATGACATTAAGTACATGACACTTCCAATAATCTGAGCGTACTCAATTTGGGAAAACCATTCTCCCTTATTCTTTAAAATTACTTACTCGTATCTATTGGAGTACTGACCTCGTTCTTGTCATCTTTGTTGAATTTATCCAAATACTTGTCAATATATGAGTTTGACTTAGAATGAGACCTTCTGATGATCTAATGAGTTTTAATCCAAAGATCACATCGGCAAGATCCATGTCTTTCAGGTCAATACTCAAACTCAACATAGGTCCAGTGGACCGGACCACCTCATCGTTATTTCCAACGATTAGTATGTCATCAACGTAAAACGTTTTTCATACTTGTTTATTGTGAAACATTTCTCCAATAAAACGCTGTCAAGTTTATAAAGCCATTGTCTAGGCATCTGTCTAAGACTATACATAGATTTGACAAGTTTACAGACTTTCTTTTCCTGCTCTCGCGCAGAGAAACCCTCAGGTTGTTCCATGTAGATTTCTTCCTCTAAATCTCCATGTATGAAAGTTGTTTTCACATCCATTTGATGTACTTCTAGAATTTGCAAGGCTGCAATCGCAAGCACCATCCTTATGAATGTGATTCTAGTTACTGGAGAATATGTATTAAAATAATTCCACCATTCCTTTTGTCTATAATATTTTATGACAAGTCGGGCTTTGTAATTATCAATTGATCCATCTTCTTTCATTTTACATTTGAATATCCACTTGTAGCCTAACGGTTTGTCTTCGGGCGGAAGATCCATCAGCTCCCAAGTGTGGTTCTGCAAGATGGACTCAATTTCACTATTGATTGCCTCTTTCATAGAGGTCTCTCAGAAGAGTTTACGTCTTCGTAGTAAGTCTAAGGTTCGGCTTCAAGCATATAGGTCAAAAAAAACTGGACCATGGGATTTTTCAATCCTCGCCCTTTTACTCATCATGGGCTCGACCTCAACATGCCCTCCATGTTCTCGGTCTTGAATATTTTTCCTCTATAGTCTCATATGCTTGCCTCTCCTCTAGACTTAGCCAAAAATACATTTTCCAAAGAAATATGCATTTATTGATTACATTAACGTATCTTTGTGTTTATTTGACACTTTCGATTCAAATCGATACATGTTACTATTCTGAGCAAACCCAATGAAAATGCAATCAACGGTTTAGGAAATGTATGCGTCTTTTCCGTAGAGGTATCATAATTTTTAGCAAGACACCCCCACATTCGAAGGCAAAACTCAAACAGAGTTTTATCTTCCTTCTTATGGGGTACCTTATTCAAAAGGTAATTGCTAGTTAAAATAGCTACCTCGTCATAACCCTAAAACAAACATGGTCTCAACCATACTATTTTAATTTCTACTAGAAAAATGTAATGTGTTAACACACGAGTTGGGTATGAAGTTATTACTAATTCTCAACCACATCATCATTGATCCTCAGATCATCCTTTTATCGTTGTAGATCCTCAGACCATCAACAAATTTTTTTTCCTTAAACCAATATGAGATCAAATTTGGCCATTAGACCGTTGCATTTCTCAAACGGTATGATCCTCAGACCAATAAAAGGTCTCGACCTATTGCACCGCAAGTGCCAAAACAGCAATTTTTTTTTAAGGAAATGATGCGGTTGGATTCATACTTTTATCTAATGCATGCCTAATGAAAATCCATTCACCCACTAAGCCAAAACCTTGACTGTCGGCAACGTTATTAATACTAATTAGTCCAAAAAATAAAATGGAAAACGTTGCCCGGTTGGATTGAAATCGCGACCCAACTAAATCGGGGTTTTATGTGGTGCAATGACTTCACAGATTAAATCGTGTTTAAGTCAACATTCTCTAAACAGAGAATAATTGTTGCCGCATTTCTCAGTGCGAAAACAATTAATTATTTAGTTGAAACTCAAGTTTTTATTTGTAAACCATGAATTTGTTAATTGTTTCATCTTTTCCTTCATCAAGTATACATAGCAACATTTCGTACTATCATCTAGGAAAGTAATGAAGTACTTATTTTCCGCCTCGTGTTTGGACATATATTAAGTCGCAGACATCGCTATGTATTAAGACCAAGAAGTTCGGTAATCCTTTCGACCGAATAAGTTTCGCTTCAACGCAAACTTTACATTTAAGTTCTTGATCTATTTTGATTTTAGGAATATGAACTATGTTAGATAACCTCTGCAAGGTATCGTAATTAACATGTTCTAAATTATTGTGTCACAAATTCAGCACAAGAAGGAACATTCTTATCACATGTTCACTATAGGCACTATGCCCAATGCAAAAACATTTTTATTCATGTTTACTTCAGGCACTACGGCCATTACACTTAAAGTAATTCAACTTCATCCAATCAAATTTGTCGTCTATCTGTATTTAACGTACAGTTCTTTTGACGATTTCGAGTGCTCCCAATAGGGACGCTTCCTCCTCATTTTTTTTTCCAGAATTGTCAAAAAGAATTCCATCTTTTGACTTCAACTTCTGAAGTAAGTATCGGCGAATTTCCCTGCATTATAGACGGCTACCTAAACGAGTGTCCAACCTCGGTAATCAAGGTGTCGGTATATGTGATAGCATCACTCGCTCGAATAATAACATTTATAGACCACATCGTGAAGATGGTGGTCTTTCCCAATTTTAGAGTTGTCCGCCAAGTGTTAGCTACATTCTCATTGAGTAGCGTTCAAACATTGGAGCTATGATCAACTCCTTGGATTTTTTTTTTAAAGAAGTCCGAGTGGTTTGTACCCGACCCCACAATAGTAATCCGGGACATCAAATTCAGATTACTAAAATTCAAATAACGATTTGAATTTCTGATTTCAGTAATTAAGTTTAATCACTTCAATTAAAAAATCAAATTAATTTAATTTTTTTTCTTCTGTTGGACAGAAAATAAACCTGGACATGGTTAATTTCAGTTTTTAAGAAACCAAACCCACACGGAGCTAACCTTCTGAGTAAACACTCATGTACACATATCGCGGCGTACATACGTGCCAAGGTTCAGGTGTGTGCAATCGATTCGTTGATTCACACGTACATTTATATCAAATGTAATAATCAGTGTTTTAGACAAGGAAATAAAATTTCCATAACAATTGTCATACACTCTAAATCGGCTTTAACCGACTTCTTAATCCCATTTTCAACAATGTATTCAACGACCCCATATGCCTCAACGGCTAAATTAGGTTTAGGGACAAAGCCTCCTTATCAACCATATCAATTTCGGATGCCTTAACAGGTTCAACAACCTTGACCATTTCGATTAGTCATAGTATTCTCAACGACTTAGCGACCTCAACGGTCCTAATAGCCTCAACGGCTTTTGACGACTTTATCAGTCGCATGTGCTCTCTTCTCGAGCATGTTCACATTCTCAACGTCGTTGTTCGAAAATATTTGTGAACATTAGAGAATAAATAATTTTCTCCAAAAATTGAATCTCAAAATTCAATTAAGCATCCTCTTATAAAACCAACAAATGAAATTGCCTTAAGATTGTTGGAAATATTGAGGGTAAATATGCAAATTTACAAAGTCAGAGGACCAAAATGCAATATTCTAAAAATTAATAACTAAAAAGCAATTAGTCAAATTTCGGTTACTTACAAGTAAATATACCAGTTAACATGCAAAATATAGGCAACACCGAAATTATACGTAAAATCGACACAAAACGAATATGTAGTTTTTATACTGAGGCCCGTGCTAATCACAGTCTCCTTAAGGCAATTTCGCCCCTCCCCACCCTCGGGTTATGCAAAGGGGTTTATACAAGGGGCGATCACCTCCCAGGATTCAACAGTGTCATCGAATCGTGTTATGCATGCAACACGCTCGACCGAACCGAACCCAATACCTGAACTCAAACAAAGAACAGGAAAGCCGACGACAACGGCTAAAAACAACTAGAAAGGTTGAACAAGACATAAGTCAAAATCAACCTAGAAGAACTCTGCATTCGTCAACACAAAGAACAGAGGATGAGAAAATATAATTGGATCCCAAGATTATGGGTTCCGAAAAATTGAACTCAACCAAGAAGGAAGAGATTCCATTTATCATAGTTGTAAAAAGTTAATGGAGAAGCTCATTTATATAGGAGAGGAGAAGGAGGGAGGAGAGCAATCTTTTCGATGTGGTACAAAGTCATTTCACAAATTCCATTCACAAAGAAATGGGCTAAACTAAGCATTGGGCTCAAACAAAAATGTTGGGCTCTAAACAAAATTAGTTTAATAAACAAAAGTTAATAAGAATTGGCCAAATTTTCCAACAATCCCCCACATGAATGGAAATTGAAAATTTAGACACGAATTTTGAGTTCAACGGTCAATACCTGCAAATGATAGGTAGGGGTAACCCCTTTGAACCTATCCCTTGTGAGATCATGTCTTCTCTACTGACTGGTCGGTAGACGCGATGTCCTTGAACCGACTGTCGTTGGTGTAGATGACGACATAACCCACACAAGTACCTTCCTAGTATAGTATGGTTCGGTTCACGCCCTGTGATCCCTAGGCCCTGGAGCACTCGCCTGGTTCTGCAAGCGTTTCTAAGAATTGCGCCCTCAACAATTCCTTTTGAAGCGGCCCCACTTCTCACTCCCATAGGTGATTCTATGTCTCAAGAGCATCATCACGACTCTGAGTTCTCTTACGAATCATTAAAAGCTTTACGTAAAATGTGATTTCGATTAAGTAATTACCAATTACTATGATCGGTTTAACCGATGATTGAAGATCAACAGAAGCAAAAACTTAACCTCATTTTCATCACTGATCGCATCATAGGAATGGGCTCGGGGTTTGACCCCCACAGTGACCACACTCACTCTTGTGATTAGGTTGTCCCATTGAACCAAGTTCTTGGGATCTCCAGTCATCATGGTTGGGTTTTCCTTCTCAAGAGTGTTTCCTCAACGGGCTTTAGCCCCATTCCTTTTCGACGCTTGGCCAAATAACTCTCTGTTTAACCCTTTCGGGTAGCGGATCCACTATTTATCTGCCGACTTTACGATATCGGGCACAATAAATATATTTGAGAGCAACTGTCTAATGGAATTATGACGTATATGTCTAAACATTCCATTATGCAGGTTATATTGTGTTATACAGATTGGTCATCGCAACGTTGCATCAATGTTCTTAAGGGCAATACCGAGCACGGAGAGTAGGGGGAAGGGGGGGTGCTCGGTGAACCCTCTCCGGTACTTAAGTAAGTCTGAGTTCTCTAGATTGATAAAATCCTAGAGAGAAGGCAGAGCTAAACGTGCAAAGATGTAACCTTGTTGGAATGAATGGAAGTTATGGAGTATATATAGGCGACGATGTCATTAGGTGGCTTAATGACTGTGGTAATCCCTAAATGTACTCAGTCAATACATAATAACAGGATTAAAGCCTTAAAACATGGGGAGGTGGGCAAAATTGGCTAAGAGTAGGTCGGGTGAAAAGGATGCCGGGGACCTAGGGTCTGTAAACACCTAATTTTGGACCATGCGCGACACGCGTGACATGTGGCGTGCTAAATGAGGAAATGTATAAATATGGCAAGTCGAGAAGCTTCCAAGAATGGCTCCTGCAAAATTAGGATAGTTTATGCATTTATTGCAGTGTATATTTTCTGAATATTTGTATTAAGTATTTAGAATATTTAGAGTATATTAGGAGAATAAATTAGTATTATTTACTGCTTAGATTAGACTAGTGATAGGTATTATAAATAGCTAGTATTGTTACATTGTAATGGGGGGACAGAAAATTAGAGCAAAAGCGTTATGGAAATCACGATTTGGTTTTATTGTTTGCTCTTCTTTTCATTAGTTTGATAATTATATTTAATTTTTATTATTATTTAATTCAATAAAATTTCAATCTTCTTCTTCGTATAGAACTGGTACAGCTTTTCTTCCCCGATGTTCATGCCCATCTACCGTAACCACCACTCCATCTCCGACCCTCGCCCGTTCTTAGCCGGTGACCCGATTCCGCCGACCAGTCCCAGTCGACTCCACCCCGGTCGGACCAGTGACCTGCAATTGCCGTCATCCTCGCCGCTCCTCCACGACTACAGGCTGCTCCCAGTTCTGTTGCGTCCCGTTCCTACCTCGCCACGCCTAGCCAGAGGTCCAGACCTCGCCGGCGTTCGTGGCCCGTCCTCGACGTCGTTGACCTCGTCGTCGCCGTTGCTGAGCCACGGTTCGCTGTTGATCTTCGCCCTAGTTGTTGCCATCGTTGGAGTCTGCGTTGCTGCTGTCGTGGTCCTTCCCCGCTAATTTGTGCTTGGCTGTGTCGTGGGTACTACTTTCCTGTATAACATCTATTCTCCTTTTTCTTAATTTCTCTCTCTTATTTAATTATCTTTTCGTTTTTTTTTAATTGTTTATTATTATTATATTATAATCAGATAGTTTAGATATAAGTCTAATTAGATATGTATGTATGTGTTTAACGTGTAGGTATTAAATCATGTCATGAATTTAAGCATGCTTTGTTTTATATAGATTTTTATCTTGCGCATGGAGTTTTGATTAATATCAATATTATTAGATTAATTTGTCGTGATGCATGTTTAAATTTTAAAATTGGCAAATTAAGTGAATTGAGTACCGAAAGGGCGTAATTAAAAATTCATATTTTTAATTCGTAATAGGACCTCCGAACTTGAATTTCTGATCGTAGACTGATTTAATACCTGGGTGTTTAATTCGTTATTCGCTTAGGTAATTTAGGATTCTAGTTAGCCTAATAATTAACTAGTGGCGACTCTTTTCAAAATCCACGTTTTCTAAACGTATTCGCCGTAGGTCAGATTTTAGGTCCGACAGGGTCGAACGAGAAATCCGACCTCCAAGGCTTAGGATCGGGTGGATTTGCCCAACCCCTCATAGGAGGGGTGGGGCAGCCCACCCGATCTCTCCTAGGAAGGATCGGGTGAGGCCACCCGATCTCACCTAGGTGAGACTATTGGATGGGCCCGGACGAGTACCTTGGTTCATCCAGGCCGTTCGTGCTATTGGTGGAGTGTCCGGGATAAAGTTTCAATTTACAATCGTGAGTGGGGCAATCAAAATATGACAGTCCGAAGGGAGACGGGTTCAAATTGGGTGTATATCCATCACGTGCCCCCGAGTCAACCAATGGCTTAACCCTTGCTTGACTCTATTTTACGATGGGATGACAAGCACAATTTGAAACCGTGTTGTTACTTCTTGACGAATCATTTGCTTGTCTGCGAGCGCCTTTTCCGGGCCTTATCCTCTATTTCTCAAAATAGGGGAAAAGTAAACGTTAGAGAAAAAGGGGACGTGCTTAGACACGCGCCCGAAAAATATGGATGTATAGAAATCCAATCTCTTTTATGCAATTTAAAAAAAAAACGTGTACATATACGAGTATGCAATATGATCATTAGTGTGAACTAATGCAATCCGGTTTCGGGTTATCATAATCAATACGTGTCCATGAGGGGTGAACTCTATCCGTGAAAAAATGTTTAGACCCGGTCTAAAAAATTTCTAAGTATGGGAAAATGAGATATATGTCCATGGGGTGTTAACTTGAGTAAAAATAGGCCTAACCATAGTTAAAAGGGGGTAAAGATGATAGTTTTCTATCTAACCCTTAGATCTCCTTTAATTCAAATTGATGGTGGTGATTATGTCTCCTCTAAAAACTCTACACACCTTTACTTATAAATTAAAGGAATAGAATTACCTCACTTAGAGCCACCGTCATCTTTTTCGTTCGCTTCACATTCTTGGGGGCCAAGAAAAACTCCAAGCCCTAAATCAAGGGCGTGTGGCCGGCCAAAATTCTGGTGAGGAGGAGGCGGACTTCGGCGCGGCAAGGCGAGGCGGGCTCTTCAGCCGGGGTGGGCGGTGCGACCAGTAGTGGCGACAGAGGCCAGCCAGGGCGCGGAGGCGGAGGCGGGAGGTCGAGGTTCCTCCGGTCGGGGGCGCTGTACCTCGATTCCTCTCGCAGAGGAGATCTCCGTGGCTGGGGCGGTGGATTCTAATCCACGACGGGGTCCGGCGAAGCAGAGGAGGGCGACGGGTCGAAGACGGCGGCGAGCTCCGGTGCTGCTTCGATTGGTCGAGGCGAATTGGACCAAGGGAAATACCGACACGGCGCGAGGGGGTCTCCGGCGACTGCGGGCCCTTTCTTCCGGCGACGGCGGGACTTGAATTCCGAACCAATTTTTCAAATCGGTTCGGGATTTCCTAAGGTCCGATCTTTTTTCCTTCTTGTGAACATATTAACTGCTCGTATTTGGATTGCCTGTGTGTGATTCGTGATGATTTCCCGAATGCTTGAGTTGTGATTGTCGTATTGAGTAGATAGTCGTTTGCTTGGAGATGATTTTTGCCCGTTAGATTTTCCTTGTTTGACTTTGATGTCGCGGAATTACTTATATGTCGGGTGTTGTTGAGGTGTATAATTGTCTTTTGCTCGGAGGATGGTTTTTTAACCGAGTGAAATTGCCCGATTTCGTTCTCGCAAAATTGCTCGTACGTAGCCGTTGTTGTTATTGGGTATCCTCGAGTCTTGATTGTTGCTCGTTGATTGTTATATGGCATAGTTGTCGATATGTCGATGTCGGACTATTTCCAAGCTTACCCGGGGAATTGCTCCTGTTCTGTCACTTAGCTTGATATGACAGGTATTATACTCGTGGTAGTGCCCCAAAACTCGGACTTTGCAACGACGCTACATTCTTCGCAGGATGAGTAAGTTTTTCATCCCCTCTATTCTTCGTGTTACTTTATTTTCCGATGTTAGCTCAGAGTCAAATTCTGAGTTAGAAACTGAGTTTGAATATTGGTCTGAGTCGGAGTCTATCTCAAGTTTGGAATTTCCTACTGCTTTCGAGTTTTTGCGCCATTGTCGGGGAACCATTTAGGTCGGAGTGACTATAACAAGCATGTTGAGTTAGGTGACGTTAGTCCCTTAGATGAATCTTATACCCCTTCCTTCCATATATGAAGAACACTAGAGAGACTGTGACAGTGCCCCCGGAGGGGAAGGTTGTAGTGTACACCTCCCAAATTCGATACGGGTTACGCTTCCCCTATTGTGATGATCTCGTCGAACTTTGCCATTTTTTCCAGATTTCTCCCGTGAATCTTGCCCCCAGTGCTATCCATGTCTAGGTGGGATTTCGGATATTATGTCAGTGGTACTCCTGGAAGTACTCCTTGGTCCTATTCCAGTGTTTTTATCGCTTCCAATATCAGAAGAAGATCGGTTTCGTGAGTTTGGTGACTCGTTATCCTCTTCTTAAGGACACCTGATTTGAGGATTTGGGGTAGGGTGAGGATGAGTGGATCAGTGACCTTCGCTTTGTGGCTCCTCTTGATAATTCGGCGAGTCATTGGTCTAAGTATTATTTCTTCATCACCGATCGCTATATGACTTGGTCGATTCTTCACGAGAATCGGTCGGATGGCTGGCCCTCATTTGGGGAGTTCTCTTCCTCGGACATAAAGACCATGGAGGTTATTTATCAGAGGCATCAGGCCAAGTCTTATTGTCTTGTGTCTGTGGTGACCGAGCTTGACCCCTCACTCCGAGGGTTTGGTATGTCACTTAGTCTTCTTGCTTTCATTCATCTTTTGTTTTTCTTTTGTAGGTCGGTTTCACTGAAGAACCTATATTGTGCAGGCGGAGCCCATTGAATTGAGCAAGAGGAAGGGACCCTCCATATCTGCTCCCAAGAAATCTCCTAAGTCAGGGAGGGCTGCAGAGGCTTCCAGTATGTTCTTCTTTCTCTTCTTTTCCTTTTATGATATACTTGTAACCATTCTTATGTTGCTTTCTTTGTGTTATCAGGGCACTCGTCGTTGGTCACCGAGCGCGTTATTCCTGTGAGCAAGAGTTCAAGCCAATCAAAGTCTAAGACACGGAAACCTGACTCTGAGGTCGGGCCCTCGGCTGTCAAGAAGAAGAAGGCTATGAGAGATTCTCCCTCGGGTGTTCGTTTGCCGACACCTTCTCGTGATAAGGAGATAGTGGTCGAGGAGGCGCCCTCTCTGCTTGAAAAAGGGAAGCAGCCTGCCGATGGTGGTGGGGTGGCTATAGGTGCTGACGTGTCTTCTCCATCCCTTGCCCCTCAACCGAGGGAACGAGTCACAGGTTTGTTTCTACTTTATGACTTGTATGTATATTGTCACTTGTTGCTTGTGTTCACCTTCTATATTGTTCATATAGTCCGACTCCCTGCCTTGAGTCGCAAGGACCTGTCTCGTCTGATTAACGAGGATATCATTAGAGCTGAGTGGACTCCTTTTGCTGGATTAAAGGAGTATCACTTTGACAACCAGTCTTCTTTGCACACCCCTGAGGTTGGTGTTTGCGCCCTACAGAGTGCTGTTGCTCCTTGAGATCGCCTTTCCCTTCCCAAATCTCTTAAGGAAACTAGGCGATTTGTTCAAGGGGTTCTGTCTCGATATGCCGCGGTAAGTGATATTTTTCTTTTATCTTCCATTCTGATTAATTTTTTGCTATGTTACTTGACGTTTATTCATTGTTTCAGGGCATGTCTGACATGGTTAATTTATCATCTGTTGCCCTTGAGCTGTCTGAGGCGAGCAAGGTACTTGAGGATAAACAAGTATCCTTGAAGGCTGAGCTTAGCAGTGCCATGGAGAAGACTCGCCTTTCTGATTTGAAGATGCAGGAATTCGGGATCAGGTTGCCTCCCTTGAGACTACTGTTACATATTTGCGCCGACAGGCTGATGTGGATTCTTCACTCTATGCTGCGGAGTTGAAGAATGTTGAGGAGAAATGTTGCAAGGAGGAGAGAGTTACTGCAGTGGCTGAGTATAAGTCTTCTCCTGCCTATGCTGCTGACTTTCAGGTTCGGTGCAACATGGAGATAAACCAGTTTGGAGAGTATCTGACAGATCAGATATTCAGGATTGATCCTAACTTTCCTGTTAACGACTTGGGTGACTTTGGTCCGTATGCTAGTGGCTATGTGTCAGTTCTCAGGAGGCAGGCTGTTGTTGCTGAGAACGTGCCTGACGCCCCTATGCAGAAGGATACTACTCCTATCGATGTTGTTGATTCAGGTTCCTCTTCATCTTCTTCCAGTTCCATCAGTGGCTCTTCTTCTGAGCATCAGGACCGTGAGGACTCCCATTGGCGTCTAGTTGAATATCTGATTTCTCTATCCTTGTATATATGCATTTTCTTTTCCTCCCCTTTATGGGTCGAGTGGTTATGTTTTGGAAGCCTCATACTTAGGCACTTTTTGGAGTTGCTACTAAAATTGGTTGTGTCTTCTTTCTTTATGATGTTTGCCTTGACTTGTGGTATGGATAGTAGGATAACTCGTTACCTGGCTGTGGTATTCTTTTGTGGGTGGTTCATTGCGTATTCCTTTCTTGTGTTTGCACTTAAATTTATTGATGTATTTTTATATTCCTCTTATGTCGGTATACCTATAATATCATCATGAACAAACTCGTGTGTTTCTAACACCATGAATCCTTACTTTAAAAAGTAAAGTTTTTCAAATTGTGTTGTTGTAGACCAAAAGTATTTGCGAGATAGGCTCTCGGAGGGCACATGATGAGTTTGCGAGATAGGCTCCCGAAAAGCGCTGAGTATGTTCGCGAGATAGGCTCTCGGAAGGCACATAATTTGGTCACGAGATAGGCTCTCGGAGGGCACAGAATTAGTTCACCAGATAGGCTCTCGGAAGGCACGGAATTAGTTCGCGAGATAGGCTCTCGGAAGGCACAAAATTAGTTCGCGAGATAGGCTCTTGGAAGGCACATAATTAGTTTGCGAGATAGGCTCTCGGAAGGTACAAAATTAGTTCGCGAGATAGGCTCTCGGAAGGCACGGAATTTTTCACGAGATGGCTCTCGGAGGGCGCAGAGTTTTTCACGAGATGGGTTCTCGGAAGGCACATAATTTTTCGCGAGATAGGCTCTCGGAGGGCACATAATTTTTCACGAGATGGGTTCTCGGAGGGCGCAAAGTTTTTCACGAGATAGGCTCTCGGAGGGCACAGTATTTTTCACGAGATGGGCTCTTGGAGGGCGCATAATTTCTCACGAGATAGGCTCTCACGAGGGCACAGAAGGTGTCATGCACTTGTCATATCTAAGTAAGGAATTCGTGGAGACATTGTTACCTCATGCTTAGTAAATATCTTGATAAACTTCTACTTCATTGAAAGCATTCACGCCTTATATACATGAGGGGTGTCGTGGGTTGTCCAGGACATCCTTTAAAGGAACAAAATATAGTTGAAGAGTTGGAGAAACTTCGTGAGTTTTCAGCCCCCAGAGTTGTTTTTTAGAAAACTAAACAAGCATTATATAAAAGATTAAACCAAGGATATGGTGTTCTGCTGGTGTGATTTCCTTAGTTGGTGGTGGACGGCACTGGTGCTATGTATTCTTTTAGTCCTCCCTTGTAGATCATCTCTTCAATCTCTATTTTCAACACCATGCAATCGTTTGTTTTATGCCCCCACGTTCCATGGTATTCACACCATCATCTTGTGTCTTTTCCCTGGAAGGCCTTACCTTCCTCCTTGCATTATGGTAACTCCTTTCTCAGGTGTTTCTTGAAAAGTTCTTCGAATTGCATCTTAAGAGGTGTAATGTTGAAATTTACACCTCCTCCATGTATGTGGGTCTCTTTTTCTTTGAACTCTTCATTCTGCTGTGTCGTTTCTTCTTCGAATGCCTTGTCCAACGTCTCTTTAAGTTCGCGCATCGTGCTTGTCATTACTACCTCATAATGACCTCCAAAAGCCTCGAATGAGGTTGGATGCATGTTTTTCAAGAAAGCTCTTACAGCCCCCCCTCTTGTTACCTCTATGCTGGCCCCATACTCCACGAATCTTTGGAAGTAACTTGTAAGGGGTTCTTCTGGCATTTGCTTCACATCCTCTATATACCTGAAGCCTCTTTCAATTGATCTTTTCAATCTCCTTCCATTTTCATTATTTGGGTGTCAGGGTATGCTTGTTACACTTACAACTTTTCCATTTCCTGTTCTCTTGGCCAATCTTCCCAGTATCTGCTTGCTAAGGCGGAGTGTGACTCCTACCATTTTCTCTCCTTTCCTTAGCTGTTTTTTCTGCTCTTCTTGAGAGCTCTTTCTATGTCGGCCCCCTATCGTCACCATTGCTACCATGTCTGATTGTTGTGACCTACATCTCATGGAATTGATGTAACACTGCCCTGCGGTGCGCTGATCACCCAGGACTTCTCCTATTCCGTTTTCAGTGGTGCGCTTCAATTTCTGGTGGACTGTTGAGGGTACAATCTCATATGGGTTTATTGTGGTTCTCCCTAGGATCCTGTTATAAGCTCCCAGGTTTTCCACTACCAAGAAGTTCACGTTGATCTTCAGCTGTGTCCACCCTTGACCTAGTGTTACTGGTAGAGTTATCATGCCTAGAGGATAAATCGTCGCCCCTGAGAATCCGACTAGAGGAAGGTTTACCGGTTTGATATCTTCCTTGGTTTTCCCTATCTCTTCCAGCACTCGCAATTGCAGTATATCTGCCGAACTTCCTCCGTCAATGAGTATTCTTTTCACATCGAAGTTATCAATGTCCATTGTTATCACTAAGACATCGTCATGTTGGAAGACGATATGACTCTTGTCCTTCTCAGAGAATTGAATTACCGTTTCTTTTTCCTCTGTTGGCCTCTTTCTCCACTTTGTTGTTGCATCTATTCTAAAGGCATACACCTCCCTTGCATTTGCTGCTGATCCGCCCGCCCCGATTCCACCATGAATCATGTTGATTGTCCCCCTATTTGTGGGTAAGGGATGGTAATCGACTTTCTCTTTTCCTTTGTCCGTTTGCATTGGCTTTGCGGGTGCACTGCTGCCCCCGTGGTCCATGAATTGCTTCAATTCTCCCCTTTGCAGTGCATTATTTATGCTCAACTTTAGACTGAAGCATAAGTTTGTGTCGTGGCCATGTGCTTCATGGTTATCGCACCATTTTTCCTTTCCAATCCCAACCATTGGGGCTCTCTACCTTGCTGGGGGTGTCCATATCTTCAAGTTCCTCATTTCTCTTAATACAACTTCCGGGGTTGTATTCAATGGTATGAACTTGATGACGTTAATTTCCCTTGGTCTCATTTACTCACCTGTATGATTTCTTGGTTGGGGCGGACGCCAGTCCTGTTGCCTAATGGGCTGGGGGACCTGAGGTGGTTTTCCTCTGCTTGGCCTTGCATTCTCTTCCTTGGTGCCCTGAATCTTTGCTCTGTTGCTCATTCTGTGCCTTTCCAGGTCAATATGGGTTTTTACCCTCGCCGCAAGCTCCTCCAGTGTGACGACGGGTTTTTTAGCCATCTTTTCTGCCAAGGTTGAATCAAAGCGTCCGAGGTTTCTTATGAAAGCCCTTATGATCTCGCCCTCAGTTATGTCCCCTTGTATATCCGCTAGGTTCTGGTTGAACCTTGTCTAATAGTTTTCTAGCGTCTCTTCATGTTCCTGCTTCACATCATCAAGTGAACTGGTTCCCTTGAGTAGCTTCCTTTCTCCTAGGTACCTTTGGAGGAACTTAGCTTTCAATTATTCCCATGAGTGGATGCTTTCAGTTGGTAGGCTGAAGAACCAGTGAGATGCTACCACTGATAACGTATTTGGGAACAACAGCGCCTTGTATCGTTCATCCGTAGTCCTACCCAAGAGAGACGCCTCATGCTGTTGGATGTGCTCCAAGGGGTCAGTCTTGCCATTATACTTTTCTATCTTTATAAAGTGCAACGCATCAGGCACTTTGTTGTTCTCCAGCTCCATGGTGAAGGGGTGATTCGTGCTATCACTCAACCAATGCAATCCATTCGTTTTGGATTCATTTATCTTCTTTGCAATCATTGCCTCTATATCCTCCTAAGTTAGAATCACTGGTGATGGGCTATAGTTCCTTTGGGGTCCATCATAGCTTATCACCGGGCTTGCCGGGACTCCATGTCTATGATGATAAGGACTGTACGTGTAATGTGGGCATCCCTGTGGGGGTGGATGCTGGAACTCTTGCCTCCTTGAGTGTTGTGGATGTGCATTGTCCCTCAATGGGGTGTATGTCCATGCCCCTTGGGTTGCTTGAGGTTGCATGGGAGGGACGAAATGCTGTCTATCTCTCGGAGGTGGTACTTGCTCGAATCTGCCTTGACTCTGCCCACTTGGAGGGTGCGTGTGTGTTCTTCTTCTGGGATCTGCTCTTCCTGCTGATATTGCTCTCCTTGTGGGTGCTCATTCGCCTGCGGGTGTTGCTTCGCTTGGGCATACTGTCTTTCCTGCCTGTTTCTGACAGCCTCTCTATATGCCACAAGCTCATCTAATGCGTTCATGAATCCTGGGGTCACCGATGGTGCTCCCTGCTAATGCACTGGCCTCGTGTTAGTGGTATGAGCCTGTTTATTGTTTCTTTGTGCTGGCATGCCGTAAGGAAACTCTTGAGGACGCTCTTCATAGTGGTACCCCTGCGGGGTGCCGTATATTGATATCCTTGAGACTGTACCCCCTTTCGTGCCCCTGCTCTTGTGGTCTCGGCCCCAGCTGGGCGTGATGGTCCCCCTTGATTGTTTACTTGTGGACCTTGGGGTGTTGCTTGATGCGCGGGGGGCACAAGTTGCCCCTAAGGAGTAGGTTGTCTGGCGGGGGTACGGGCTGTCTTCTCAAATTGTTCGGTTGCCTACTGTCCACCGGTGGACGGTCGTCTATTGATGGCAGGCTGTTAGTCATAGATTGTGTGATTGCCAGGCTTTTCCTATTCGAAGCCCACGGACGACGCGAAGTGTTAAGATGTGTCTCTCGGATTGATGGTTTTCTGACCCAAGTGGCACTTCTCACGGGTTGTTCGCTCTTTTCTCTGATCTGTCTTATTTGTCGGTCTGATCGATTCCTTTGCTTCCTGACGACCTGCACGAAGGGCAATATCGAGCACGGAGAGGGGCGGGGTGGTGCTCGGTGAACCCTCTCCGATGCTTAAGTAAGTCTGAGTTCTCTAGAGAGATAAAATCCTAGAGAGAAGGCAGAGTTAAACGTGCAAAGATGTAACCTTGTTGGAATGAATGGATCTTATGGAGTATATATAGGCAACGGTGTCATTAAGGTGGCTTAATGACACTGTTAATCCCTAAATGTACTCAGTTAATACATAATAACAGGATTAAAGCCTTAAAACATGGGGAGGTGAGCAAAATTGGCTAAGTGTAGGTCGGGTGAAAAGGATGCCGGGGCCCTAGGGGTCGGACGAGAAATCAGACCTCCAAGGCTTAGGATCGGGTGGATTTGCCCAACCCCTCATAGGAGGGGTGGGGCAGCCCACCCGATCTCTCCTAGGAAGGATCTGGTGAGGCCACCCGATCTCACCTAGGTGAGACTATTGGATGGGCCCGGACGAGTACCTTGGTCCGTCCGGGCCGTTCGTGCTATTGGTGGAGTGTCCGGGTTAAAGTTTAGATTTACAATCGTGAGTGGGGTGATCAAAATAATACAATCCGAATGTAGACAGGTTCAAATTGGGCGTATATCCATCAACGGCCAAGAGGCTCTTGAGCCTTTTCGGGCCGTCATAAAGTCGCCCCGATGATAGTACAACCTTTTCAAGACTCTTACCCAATAAGCATTCAGATTCGACACCACTATCTTCGCCAATTTGGTAAGGAGTGCCGTGTTAAAGAGTTGAAGTTCTCTGAATCGAAGGCCCCCACTAGCCTTAGGTCGCGATAAGGTATCCAAACTTCTCCAATGGATCCTTCTATGGTCGTCCGAACTTCCCCACCAAAAACGAGCCATCATAGATTTTATCTCAGTGCACCACGTCTTTGGGAATTGAAACAAGCTCATCAGATACGTGGGAATAGATGTAACGGCCGCTTTCAATAAAACCTCATTACCTGCATTGTTAAGCATTAAGTGCCGCCACCTTAAAGTTTGCTATGAATTCGATCCTTAAGGAAAGCAAGGGCTTCCCTTTTAGAGCGACCCCAGATAGTCTGACGTCCTAAGTATTTCCTGAGATTCACGATCGCCTACATCCCTATAATATCCCATATCAAAGACTGAGTATCACTACCTGTATTGTCACACTAAAATCTGACCTAAGGCGATAACGTCTTGAAAAAGTGGTTTTTAGTAAGATTCGTCAGTGGTTAATTATCAAGGCTACCTAGAAACCAAAATTACTTAGGAAATAATAAATGAAGCAGCTAAGTTTCAAAATGGTCTACGATCAAAGATTCGGATTCAGGGGTTTAATTAAAAAAAAAAATCATTTTTACATTCGCCCTTTCGGTACTTAGGGCATGTTTGATTACCGGTATTGCGATATCCTAAAACACGTATTAGCTAATACTTGTGTCCACTTGGTATTAATATTAGTTAATACTTGGTATTAGCTAATACTCAATTATAGGAGGAATTTGGTATTAGCTTATACCAACTAAAAATGATGTACTAATTAATATCAAACCCGAAATTACTTATTTTCCCCAAACCTTATTTAATATACAACAACTACACCAACTTTGGCTCATAACATCGCCCACCGGCAACCCCCGGCCGGACTCCGGCGACACCCCGGCGACCTCCGGCCGGATTCCGGCATCCTATGGCTGGACTCCGTCCAGACTCCGGCGACCCCCGGCCGGCCTTCGATTATAATAATAATTAAAAAATGTATATATCTATTTAGGGGTATTTAGGTCTTTTAGACATTGTATTAAGATATCCTAATAAAAAGTTCATTCGAATATTTTATTAGGATATCCTAACACATGACACAATCAAACACTGAATTGGCTAAGTATGTATTAGCTAATACGTGTATTAGGATATCGCAATACCGACAATCAAACGTGCCCTTAATTCACAAATTTGTCAGTTTCATTGTTAAGTAATATCAATTACGAAACGATTCCATATAAAAAAACCTAAGAACACTGTCAGTTATTTAAATCGAAACACAACCTAATACGTAAAAAAATAAATTCGCTTTATTAATCTTGCCTAGTATAATAAGAAGTTAAGAACACATGTGCAAAGCAAAGAAAAAATAAAACTTTTACTTGATTAACATCTAGCCTAATATAATAATAAATAAAAGAATAACAATAAAAAATATAGAAACTCACTTACACAGTAACAGTTATGAAGGAGTCAACGAACAACGACAGAGGTGACGGGATCAGCGAACAGAGTGACTTCGACTACTAAGTTTCAGACAATGGTTGTCGGAGCGGTCACCGGTCAGAAACATAGTGGACCGATGCGGGGTGGGCTGAGCTCCGGTGGTGAGACGTGAAGAGCAGCAATCCAACGTGGTGACCGGAGCTAGTAGTGGTGGTCTCGTCGGAGTCAGGCAGATCGTGGACGGGAACGGCGGTGAGGAGGTGAGGTCACCAGTGGGAAGGAGCAGGTTGGTGGTGATTGGTGTGGTGCTCGGGTTGGAGATGGCCTCTAGTGAACGTCTAAGGTTGAGTGACTCAGTAGCAATTGGAGAAGATGATCTATTGCTATCTATTTACATAATGAGAAATGATATAGGTTCCGACCTATAGATTCCGAAATGTTCCGAAGTGCCAATTACGCCTGTCGCTTTAAAGGTAAAGCTTCTTCTCTCTTTTTTTCTTTTCTCGACTGCCTGTAATACCCTTCAGGTAACTGTTGGTGTCTTGGTGACTCCATATATATATATAATATTTGTTTTCTTTCTTATCGATTACATTTTCATTTGAGAAAAAAAGAACGTTTTTTTCTAATAATTAATTATCTGACTTTCTTGTTGGAATGTACTTAGTACTTTTGTCATTAATTATCGAGTTGTAAAAATAATTAAGAACTTTAAATGGGGTTTTTTATATAAAAAACATAGCTATTTTCTTTATATAAATTTTATTTAAATCAAATACTATATTATCTACGCGACGATGTTTCAACCCATAGTATGTTAGTTAAGTGACCATTTAGATGAGAAGTTATACAGAAGAGCGGGAGATATATATTCCGATAACACTTCAAATAAATTGACATTATCAAATTTAAATAAATTATTATATCAATTGATTATATAACCCTGAATTTATCATATGTTATTACATCAATTAATAAATTAATATTATACAAATAAACATTTCAAACGTAAGTATTATTAATTTTATTAGCATGACCTTTACTACATAATTTTTGTTACAAATATAAGATATTCAAATTATATGTCACGTTGTTCAACATATCTAAAGAATTATAATTATGTTTTATTAATTCAAAAATGTCACATGGATGAATTTTATATTTAAAATGAACTAAAATCAACGAGTGTGTCACATCATTAAATAATATTTATGATTTAATCTTTGCACAATATGTTTCCTTGAATGTAATATAGTAATATTTACGTTACAATATCATAATTAGTTAATCAAAACTTTTTTTATAGTACTCTGATTCATGAATAAATATTTAATGTGTGAGTAGATTTGAAATTTTTTTAATTGATATATGACATCATACATTTTAAGTTACATATATAGCGTAACAAATTAATACAGAAAAATATATAAATATATTCTCTAAAGATATTAATATATTTTTTTTACAAATCAATTAAATGAATTTTTATTTAAAATAAGAATACCACACAGGACGAGGTTGGTTAACAGTTTAACAAAAATACAAAAGTTCAGCAAAAATAAATTCTAGCTATATTTATTTTAACTTATAATTAATTATAGTAATGCTCAATAAATGAAAGACATTCTAATTTTATACTGTGTTTTGGCTTCATAAAAAAGAAAAAGCCTATTTGTTTCTTGTGTAAAAGTAACTGATTAGAGAGAAATCAAGAAAGTATGAGAAGGAATCATAAAATTAGAAATAGCTAGCCGACAACATCTAAAGGGTATTAGAGCATCCACAATGGTTTTACTTAAATTGTATTCTTTAAAGTTGCCACGTAGACATTTATGTACACTTTAAGTAATACGTAAATTTAAGACACACGTAAAAAATATTTTCTCTGCAATCGTATTACTTAAACATATTCCTTAAATATATTTTATTATTAAATTTTTCAACAACCACCAATAAGATATTAGCATTAATTATAAAATGAATTAATTTATAATAAAAAATTGGTTACGTAATACATAGTGCATTACTTAAATTTAAGGAATGCTTTATGTAAAAACATAAATTTACGTGTGGGTCCCATCTTTAAGGAATGCTATGTAAAACCACTGTAGATAGTTTTGTTGCTTTACTTAAATAAACATGTAGGACCCACGTTTACGTATTCTTTACGTAATACCACTGTGGATGCTCTTATAGATAGTTTAGAAATTTGAAAGAGAGAGAAAAACTGACATGTCAGGTGACAGGTGTTGGACATTGATTAGAGCATCAGAACATTTTGGAAGTTATAAGTCGGAACCTATATCATTTCTCTTACATAATATAAGAATAACATATGTATATATATATATAATATATATATCTTAATCAAGAAAAGTAGTAGAAGCATGCGAAGAGTTTCTACTAAACAATTTGTATTACTTTTAATCGATCCCCCTCTTTTCAATTTAAATCCGACCACTATTTATAATACATAGGGCTTAGTCTAATTATGGAGTAAATGACACTAATTTATTCTCCTAATAAGTACTAGAATTTAGTCTAATAAGTAAATAAATTGTACTGATTATTCTGCTAATAAATTTTTAATATTCCTAATAATAAATATATATACAATATATTAATATACCCCGGAACATTCTTGGAAGCTTCGTGACTTTCCATATTTGACATTTTCCTTTCAGTGCTCAACATGTAACACGACCTTCCTATTTGAATTTCCCCATTCCTCAAGATATCTCTGCCGACTAGTAAACTAGTCCACGCCCAAGAGTCTCTTGAGCCTTTTCGGGCTGTCATAAAGTCGCCCCGATGATAGTACAACCTTTTCAAGACTCTTACCCAATAAGCATTCAGATTCGACACTGCTATCTTCGCCATTTTGGTAAGAAGTGCCGTGTTAAAGAGTTGAAGTTCTCTGAATCCAAGGCCCCAACTAGCCTTAGGTTGCGATAAGGTATCCCAACTTCTCCAAAAAAATCCTTCTATGGTCGTCCGAACTTCCCCACAAAAAACGAGTCATCATAGAGTTTATCTCAGTGCACCACGTCTTAGAGAATTGAAACAAGCTCATCAGATATGTGGGAACAGATATAACAATCGCTCTGCATTGTTAAGCATTAAGTTTTGCCACCCTTGAAGTTTGCTATGAATTCGTTCCTTAAGGAAAGCAAAGGCTTCCCTTTTAGAGCGACCCCAGATAGTCTGAATTCCTAAGTATTTCCCGAGATTCACGATCGCCTACATCCTTATAATATCCCCCATCAAATACCGAGTATCACAACCTGTATTGTCACATTAAAATCTAACCTAAGGCGATAACGTCTTGAAAAAAAGTGGTTTTTAGTAAGAGTCGATACTGATTAATTATCATGGCTAACTAGAAACCAAAATTAGTTAGGGAATAATAAATTAAGCACCTAAGTTTCAAAATGTTCTACGATCAAAGATTCAGATTCGGGTGTTCAGTTACAAAAATAAAAAAAATGATTTTACATTTGCCCTTTCGGGACTTAATTAACAAATTTGCTAGTTTCATTGTAAGTAATAATAATTAAGAACAGATTCCATATAAAAAAAATAAAATAAGAACACTATCAGATATTTAAATCGAAACACAACCTAATACGTAAACAATTAAATTCGCATAATTAATCTGGCCTAGTATAATAAGAAGTTAAGAACACATGTGCAACGAAAATAAAAATAAAAATTTTACTTGATTAACATCTAGCATAATAGAATAATAAATAAAAGAATAACAATAAAAAATAAATAAAATCACTGACACAGTAACAGTTATGAAGGAGTCAACAAACAACGACAAAGGTAAAGGGATCAGCGAATGGAGTGAATTCGACTACTGAGTGTCAGACAATGGTTATCGGACCGGTCAGAAACATAGTCGACTGATGCGGGGCGGGCTGAGCTCCGGTGACGAGATGTGAAGAGCAGCAATCTAACGTGGTGACCAGAGCTAGTGGTGGTGGTCTCGTCGGAGTCAGGCAGATCGTGGATGGGAACGGCGGTGAGGAGGTGAGGTCACCGGTGGGAAGGAGCAGGTTGATGGTGATTGTGTGGTACTCGGGTTGGAGATGGCCTCTAGTGAAGGTCTAAGGTGGAGTGACTCTGTAGCAATTGGAGAAGATCTACTGTTATCTATTTACATAATATAAGAATAACATATGTATATATATAGTTTACCAAAAAAAAAATTTATGTATATATATATATATAATATATATATCTTAATCAAGAAAAGATGTAGAAGCATGCGAAGAGTTTCTACTAAACAATTTTTATTACTTTCTATCGATACACCTCTTTTCAATGTAAACCTGACCACTATTTATAATACATAGGGCTTAGTCTAATTAGGTTGTAAATGACACTAATCTATTGTCCTAATAAATACTAGAATTTAGTTTAATAAGTAAATAAATTGCACTGATTTATTCTGCTAATAAATATAAATTATTCCTAATAATAAATAGATATAATATACCCTTGAGCATTCTTTGAAGTTTCACGACTTTTCATATTTGATATTTTCCCATTTAGTGCTCCACATGTAACGCGTATAGCGCATGGTCTAGAATTAGGTGTTTACATGTATTTGTGCTGATATATATACTTGACCTAGCAAAGTTAATACCTTGTCCTGACGCTACGCAATACAGGTCAAGAATTCGCTTAAGCATCTGAATATTAGCCTCATCCGCTTGGAAAAATAATAGATAATCATTCGCGAAGAACAAATGATGAATGTACGGCCATGATCTATAAAGTTTGACGCCCATAATATTCATGTTCTCAACCACACCACTTACATGGCGAGACAAGACATTCGCAACCAAAATAAATAGATACTGAGATAATGGGTCACCCTGTTGTAATCCATGTGATGGTCTAAACATTTCGGACTTCTTCTCGTGTATTACCACTTGATAATTTACTTCTGAAACACACATCATAATCCACCCGATCCACTTCAAGCAAAAGCCAATATTGGTCAACAATTCACTTAAGAATCTAAGTATTAGCCTCATCCGCTTGGAAAAATAATAGAGACTCATCCGCGAAGAACAAATGATGAATGTCCGGGCATGATCTATGAAGTTTGACGCCCACAATATTCATGTTCTCAACCACACCACTTACTTGGCGAGACAAGACATCCGCAACCAAAATAAATAGAGAATGAGATAATGGGTCACCCTGTCGTAGTCCACGTGATGGTCTGAACATTTCAGACTTCTTCTCGTGTATTACCACTTGATATTTAACTTCTGAAACACACATCATAATCCACCCGATCTACTTCACACAAAATCCAATCTTGCGCAAGACCGCTCCCAGAAATTCCCATTCCACTCGATCTTACACTTTTTACATATACAACTTTATGGCACATTCTTCCCATCTCGTATTTCGTTTATGGCGCGAATAATGATAATCCTCGTGTGACATAATGATGTTATCCCGTGAGAGACAGCCTGCTACAAATGGCCTTTGGCAAGGGCTGAACAAATGTGATAATACAGTTTAAGCCTGTTCGCAAACACCTTAGAGATAATCTTATACACAAAGGGCAAGTTTGATTGCATGTATTAGCTACGCGACAATTACGATATCCTAGTCGGTGCTCAGTTAATGTTATTTTTGCACGAATCATGTATTTGGACATCCTAATACAATATTTAGATGAACTTTGTATTAGGATATCCTAATACATTGACCAAGACCAAAATACCGTGGTCCAGAATTAGGTGTTTACAGTTTGCCCCTTTTTGGGTGGACTCCCGTAGAACATGTTCGAGGGGGGTTTGTCTAAAGACGAGGAAACACCAATTTTGGTTGGGATGAATATCTTCTTTTAAATATTCAAGACTTCAAGGTGACTCTTGGACTTACTTCGGACGGTACTAAAAAGTAGAGCCTTTAGTGGCGAAGCCCCTGTTGGCGGTGCTTCCGGTGTGCAGTACAGTAAAGCCTCTGTTAGCGATGCCCATGTTGAAGGTGCCTCCATTAGTGGTGCAGAAAAGTAAAACTCTGTTGGCGGTGCCTCCATTGGTGTTCCCCTGTTGGCAGTGAAACCTCGGTCGGAAGTACCCTTGTTGGCGGTGCCTTCGTTGGCGTGCCCCTACTAGCAATGGTGCCCCTATTGGCGGTGGTGCCCCTGTTGGCGGTTGAAAAGTAAAACCTTGGTCGGTAGTGCCCCTGTTGGCGGTGCCTTCGTTGGTTTGCCCCTGTTGGCGGCGGTGCCTGTATTGGCGTGCCCCTGTTTGTGGTGGTGCCCTTGTTGGCAGTGCCTCCGCTGGCGGTGAAGTAAAAAAGGCATCCAATGGCATGCAGTAAAGTAAACCTCCAGTGGCGTGCAGTAAAGTAAAGCCTCCAGTGACGTGTAGTAAAGTTGTATCCACCTAATTTTGGACCACGCACGACACGCGTGGCATGTGGCGCGCTAAATGAGAAAATGTCTAAATATGGAAAGTCGCGAATCTTCCAAGATTGCTCAAACGTATATTAGGATATTATATGTATTTAGAATAAACCAGTATTTATTTTTAGAATAAATCAACATTTATTGTTAGAATAAATCAGTATTTATTGTAAAAATAAATTTGTAATATTGTTTCCTAGTTAGACTATACCTATGTACTATATATAGAGGTCTAATTCTACATGTAACTGAGGATAAAAACATAAAAAAAGAAGACTCGGGCCAAACCTTTCTTATTCGATTGATTTGTGTTGTCTAAATACGGCAAGTCGCGAAGCTTCCAAGATTGCTCCAGCGTATATTAGAATATTATATCTATTTAGGATAAACCAATATTTACTGTTAGAATAAATCAACTTTATTGCTAGAATAAATCAGTATTTATTGTAAGAATAAATTTGTAATATTGTTTCCTAGTTAGACTATAGCTAGGTAATATATATAGAAGTCTAATTCTACATCAAACTGAGGAGAAAAACATAAAAAAAGAAGACTTAGGCCAAACCTTTCTTATTCGATTGATTTGTGTTGTCTAAATATGGCAAGTCGCGAATCTTCCAAGAGTGCTCCATCGTATATTAGGATATTATATGTATTTAGAATAAACCAGTTTTTATTGTTTAGAATAAATCAACTTTATTGTTAGAATAAATCAGTATTTATTGTAAGAATAAGTTTGTAATATTGTTTCTTAGTTAGAATATACCTAGGTACTATATATAGAGGTCTAATTCAACATGTAACTGAGGAGAAAAACATAAAAAAAAGAACACTTAGGCCAAACCTTTCTTATTCGATTGAAATGTGTTGTCAAAATATGGCAAGTCGCGAAGCTTCCAAGATTGCTCCAGCGTATATTAGGATATTATATGTATTTAGAATAAACCATTAGTTATTGTTAGAATAAATCAACATTTATTGTTAGAATAAACCAGTATTCATTGTCATAATAAATTTGTAATATGGTTTCCTAGTTAGACTATACAAAGGTAATATATATAGAGGTCTAATTCTACATGTAACTGAGGAGAAAAATATAAAAAAAGAAGACTTAGGCCAAACCTTTCTTATTTGATTGATTTGTGTTATTTAAAGGATACCTACATTCTTCAAGCATCTGCACTCTTTCATCGCCAAACAATTACAATATCTTGCATGATTTATATATTTTGATTTAACTTGCATTTATTTATTTTATTTTCACATTCATTTCCGTTTGTGTGTTCTGTGGGGTCACCACCCAATTATATTAAGTTTGTGAAACAAACATCTATACGTATATTTGTATATATTGTATTGCATTCACATTAGTACATTTTATATAAAATAAGATTAGTCCACAAGAAGAAAATTGATTCCTTAGGATTCTGTTAATTTGTCTTGCCTCCACGTTCACCAACAATAGCCCACCATCGATGTAAACCTAACATGTACTCCGTTGCTCGACAATCCACCTAACATAGTACTCTGTTGCTCGACAGTCCATTCTAGTTTGCACACACAATTCAACTACACAAGTAAATCATCATGTGCAGGCCACATCCACGAAACAAACCACTCATCATGCATACGCGTCCTGTGTCTAATGTTCCGAGGAACTCATGCTTGCATATATAATTCTACTGCTTAAGTAAATTATCACATGCTTGTACATCCTCCACATTCATGCATACGTATCATACGTGATCACACCATAACAAACATCCATATTTGACGACTGATTTTCGATTTTAAAACATTTGGGGCTGACTTGAAATTCATGCTATAAATCAAACATGCGTACTTCTAGACATGAATCCTAGGCATTTACAACCATCACAACATGTCTATCCTAGTGCGCAACTCATTAATTGAAAATCAGAGCTCTGCCCACAATATGCAATATCCAGCTAGATTGACATAGTCAAGAAAACAATTATAATCATGCAATAATATCAATTAAATAGAGATTGCAATTTAGCCCACTGATGACTCAGTCCCAAAATCATGCATCTCCGAGATCCATCCCCAAAATCGAAACTAGGCATCAGTTTTAAACCTATAAGCATTGCTTATGTAATATTAAAGTTTGAAAACATTTAAATTTTAAAATTTGACCATCCTATTTTAAATTGACTTGGTTCTGTCCGGTTTTAAAATTTCGGTTCGTCAATGAACCAGTTCGGTCCGGTTCTGTTATAAAATAAGAGTTTGGTTCGGTTCGACACTCAACCCGGGTTGGTTCGACTCTTTTTTTAGTTGCCCTGGTCCGATTCGACCCTAATGGGTCGGACCGATTGAGAAAACCCGGTTTGGTTGACCCGCACCAGTTTAGGACCCGTGAACCCGACCCGGTTCGGTCTGGTCGGGTTCTCTTGGTCTTTTGGGTTCGGTTGGTCCGACTCAAATGTGTGAAATTTGACCGGGACATTATTCATAGGGTTCGGCATAAATTGTTCACTTGTGAGCTAAGTAAGGTTTTAATGTCCACTAAAAACTTAACTTAGCCACCAAGTAACAATTAATTATAAAATAATTTCTAATTTTCTGCACATATATATATATGTATATATATATATATATATATATATATATATATATATATATATATATATATAATTTTGGCACAAACTTATATATATATATTTACTGTCAAGATTCTATATTTAGAGATATATAATCAATTTCTAATATATACACATACTTATTTGGCAACACTATATATATATATATATATATATATATTATTGTCAATATTCAATATTAGGGATATATAATCTATCAATAATATATTTTCTCAATCTTTTAGGCAACTATATTTATCAATAATATCTACATCCCTAAAATTATGCTAGATATATTGATAGTTGCTATCCACAATTATCTTGTGAACCTAGCCCTAATTTTAGATTAATCCCTAGGTAACAATAATTTCAGCCGAAACATATAAAAAAATTAGGACACTTTAGGGTTACTTGTGGACTAAAAAATTAAAAAATTTCACCTTGAACACCTATAGTGTGTTCGGCCGAAACACAGAATCTAGGGCTAGTGGTTAAATTTCACGATAAAATCTTGTCATGATCAAGAATCCAAAGTTTTATTTTGATAAAAGTCTTGTTTTTCTTGAAGATGATGATCATCAAACTTCACTAAGAACACCAATAAAAACTCGACCATCACTATTTAAAAAAATCGAAATTTCAAATTTTCAAAACCAAATTTAAAAATTTCGGCCACTTTAAAGAAAACCAAGAACAATAATTCTATCAAAATCATGAACTCCCTAACACAGGCTCTGATACCACTGTAATATTACGGGGGTAGATACAACTGAATCTATATCAAGATATGTGCTAGGTAACAAATACGCAGCGGAAGATAGTGCACATACCTACTTTGCTTCTGTGTACCTTTGATCGCATGAAAGGGAGTTCTCGATCCGCCGGATGGTTCCATAGAGGATCCTATTAGAGAAGCCCTACGCGGATTATGCCTCACAGCAAAGCCTCAGTCGATTCTTCGTGGGATGGATCTCCGGAGTAAATTGCTTAACACAATTTGGCACCTCCTAGGTATGTATGTGGGTCGGCCGAAACTAGAGTATTTAGGAAGGAGGGATTTCTTTTAATCTCACCACAAAGGAGGAGAGAAATAACCTTATGATAAATCTCTAACACCTCCCTATTTATAAGAGGAGAAAAGTGGACAAAAGTCCACTTTTCCCTCACATGTATTTCGCCCAGCAATGTATTAGGGGATGACCAATTTTGGGCCTCTCATGTCAATTGGAATTTTAGGCCTAGCCCAAATTCCCACTGTGACATTACCTAATTACTTATGTAACTAGCTTATATTAATGGACTCCCAATTACGGCGGCACATCATCCAAATGCTATCACTGTGATCCCTCTGATGGGGAGAGGAAACCACCTTGTCGGGAGCCTATCAGTGGAACCTACCTTGTAGAGCATAGCCACATATTTTTTACGCCCCCTAACATGTCGTGTTTTATCCGTGCTTTTTTTGTTGTAAAGAGGTTATAAGGTAAACTGTAAGTTTTTTTAACTGTGTAACTTTATTTCTCATGCATTCATCTCACTGCATTAAAAAACAAAATTTTTTTTCAGTTAGGTAGTTAGTCATTTAGTTGTAGATTTTTTTTTTCAAAAGATGCATTTCGCATGCATTGTTTTTTTGTTATAAAAACCGCTTACCTGAAATTTTTTATTTTTTATTTTAAACATGTGTTTCATACGCATTATTTTTTAAGAAAATAAAACTCTTCAGGTAAGTTGTAATTTTGGTTAGTGCGTCACATACACATTATTAAAAAAAAAACATTTTAGTATAAAAACATTCGAAGAAGTTCTATCCCAATTGTTTTATTTTTAATAATGCATCAAATATGCATTAATTTTTTTAAAAAAAAATTTGATAAATCGTAAGCTCTCTTAGTTTTAGGGCTATAACGTTTAAAAAAAATTTTACCTGAATTTTTAATCAAAGACATGCATCTCAAATGCATTATTTTTGGAAAAATATTTCAGGTATTGTAAGTTTTTTTTGGATTGTAGAATTTTTATTTTTAAGTTTGAATCTTATATTTATTTTTGTGCAACTCTTTTGCTTTTTTTTTTTTTTTTAAAAAAAGCATCTGAATTTTTTATTTTGAGCAACCAATGGGCATTGATTTTTTTTCCTCGTTAAATAAAATAACAAAACAAAAAAAAATTCAGGTTGTAAATTTTCTTAACTGCAGAACTTTCATTTCAAGTACGCATCTCATGTGCATTGTTTTAGGAAAAATAATTTGTTGGTAGACTGTACACATTCTTAGTCGTATAACTTTTAATTTCAAACATGAATTCTATATGCATTGTTTTCAAAACCTCTTACTAGAATGTTTTATTTCAAGAATGTGTTTCGTACGCATTATTTTTTGATTTTTTTTATGTAAGTTGTAAATTATGTAAGTGCATTCAATGTACATCATTTTTAAAAAAAAATTTAAGAAAATTTGTAATTCCTTTTTGGCTCTTAGAGCTTTTAAATTCAAGCATGGATCACATATGCATCATTTTCAAAAAACTTTAACCTATTTTTTTAATCATGCATTCAATATGCATTTTAATTTTTTATAAAAAATTATTTCAGGTAAATTGTAAGTTTTTTTAGCTATAGAGTTTTCAAATTCACGCATGCATCGCATTTGGATTATTTTTTAAAAAAAATTCACCTGAAACTTTCATTTCGAAATATGCATCCTATATGCATTATTCAGGTAAACCGGTTGTAAGTTGTAAGTTTTTTTAACAATAGAAATCTAACTTTCGAGCATGCATGAGCATTTAAAAAAAAAACTCAAAGTCTCATTCGTTTTTATCAAATGTGTATTACACTTTTTCAGCAAGATCGTCATTTCAACGTTCGCATGACCAAGCGTTGAAAAAATGGGAGATTTGATTCTAATTTTTGAAAAAAAATAGTTCAATTATTCAGTTGAGTACGACTATTCGAGTTTAAACAATGGACGATAAAATCTTTTTGAAATTTATTTTTTTGAGCATCTGTCCTGTGTTCAAGCCAAATACTGCACTCAGTAAACTCCATGATGATGCAAAACACCTGAAATAAAAAAATTTGATTCCTTTTTAAATATTATTCATAATTATGAAATGAATGACATTTGAGTTTTCAAAAAAAAAAATCATGCATGCTTTCTCATATTCTCTACACTGATTTTTCATTCGCTCTTTTCAGGTACCCTTGGTTTGGTATCCTGCACATATAAGTTCTGTCGGCCAAATGGGGCAACATAAAAAGAACATGTAGCCATCCAGTTGCACGAAGAACAAATTGCGCACTCGGGTGTTGCGTCCAAATCCAACCGGGGGTCGGACTCTTCAGCACTTCGGGTTATGCTTAAGTCAGGTCGTCGGACGATGACTGCGGGTTATCGGGAGGAGACTGCAGGCTGTCAGCGGACGATAGTGTGTTGTCGGCAGTGCACGCCTTGCCGACTTCACAAGCTCCTTCCCTGCACGAAGGGTAATAACCAGCACGGAGGGGGGTGGTGCCGGTTGAACCCTCTCTGATGCTTAAATGAGGATAGAGAGAGAGAGAGAGTTTATAGAGAGAGGTCAGAGCTCCAAAGCCAATTTCTTGAGAATATGCCTTGAAATGGGAGGCCAAGGTCCCCTATTTATAGGTAACCTTAGAGTCGAACCCAGTTTTTGTGCGGTTCGACGCCGGTTTTAAAGGAAGATAGGAACTTTCGTCTGGTTTGATTGAGTTTGGCTTTGGGAGACTCCTTGCTCGGTGTACGTAAGTAGGGTAACGCGAGGTACCTAGGCAGCAGTCCGAACCTCGTCGGACTTAGGCAATCCGGACGCGCATGCCGCGCTTCCAAATGTTTTGGACCTCGGGTGACGCGTTCGGATCCGTTATGTGATTTTCGACGTCTTTATGGAGTCCGGAATGTAAATACGAACTCGAATTGGGCCGATATCCATCAGGGATATCCAACGCTCAGGTGCGATGAATTGTACTTGATTTTTTCCTTGAGATTTTAGTGTCCCTACTCTTTTTTCAGATCAGACGGCCACTTCGACGAGGTCGCAACCACGTGAAACGTGACTGCTTCAAAGAACTTATATGCAAAAATTCATCATACCATGTGTGGAATTCATACGCGTCCGAGAACCAATCGGTACATTCATTTTATAGTGAGGTCTAAATCGGTCAGTGGTAACCAAAGGGCATTTCCCGTTCAGATCGACCACAACCGCCAGATGGAGAAAAAATTCGTAACATGCAGCAGGTCCATTCACATATGGAACAAATTCCATTAAATATATCGAACAACCAGGTAAGAGGAGTTGTGATCAACTTTATCCCCGAACTTTGTTTTTTTCCTTACTTATTGTGTTGCTCGGATAATCATCCAAATCATAGCCCATGAAGATTACATCTCGTGCACGACCCTTTGCTCGCCGACCATTCTTGCATCAGCTCCCGAATATGTCCCAAATACCTCGGGCAATATCTATGCCTCAATTTACCATATGCGGACTACTCAACATCATCCACGTGTGTTCATCAACCAGGTCATTCATCCAGCATGCGATGAGCCTAACCCTATAGGTGTTAGCCATGGGGCATCCCCAGTTGATATTGAGTAATGGCAAGGGAACTTGAGAAGCCGAGAGAGGGAGACATTATCGTCTCTGTCATCCATTTGTTGTATGTTCCATCCAAGACATCAACACGGCGACGTATTTGGACTCAATCAACCGAGTCCTTCTCTAGAAGATATTTTGAATTATAAAATTTCAATCTACCGCTAGGGGGCATGTTAATAGTTGTTGTTTATTATTTTTGGTATATTTTCTTTTTTTTTAAAAAAAGTAAATAAATCAATTCTTGGAAGGTTGAAAACCTGTAAAGGCGACCTAGAAAAAAGTTAGGGAACGATGGGCATGATTGTAAACTCGCAGGGGCAGTCATGGCAAAAGGTGAGCTGCAAAAATAATCATTTTTCTTTAATGTCAGAGCCGTCCTTTAATCGGCTACAGAAAAATAATGAGAGTGTTCATGCAAATATTGTGAGAGCACAGAAGAAATAAAAGGGTCAGAGTCGTCCCTAAAACGACTACAATGAAAGGGCCACAACCACCCTTCAAATGGCTACAGATAAAAAACGCTCCAGCAACATCAAACGCGGGAAATAACTGAAAGTTCCATAGCCACCCTCTAAACATCTACAAATAAAAGAGTGACCCCGTGAACCCTGTGAGGGCGGGAGAATTAAAAAGGGCCACAACTGTTAGCATATGGTGATTGGGCGCAAAAATTGGATGTCCATTAATATGTATACGTTACCTAAGAAATTGGGTAAATGTCACATTAGGGAAATTGGCCCAAAATTGGGCCTCCCTTACACATATAGGCCGACCGAAACTTAATAGGGGCAAAGTGGAATTTTGTCCACTTTTCTCCTCCTATAATAAAGGGTGTTAGGGTTTTATTTGGGGTAGTTCACAATTCCTCCTAAGTGGTGATTTGAGAGAAAACCCTCCCCCCTAGATACAAGTTCGGACGAACCACTTGGTACACCAAGGGTGTGCCAATTTTCTTAGAGAAAAACACTCCGGAGAACCGTCCCTGCCAAATCAGAGGCTTTGTTGTGGAGCTAATACCGCGCAGGACTTCCTTAACAAAAACTTCTACGGATTCCGTCCGGTGTATCGTGAACTCCCTCAGCAGGATCCTTGGGACCAAGGAAAAGGTTTAAGGTATGTGCACATCTTCCGCTGCGTAATACTGATTACTGGCATGTACCTGTGTTTATGTTTCCGTAGTAATCTGCCCCGTAATCCAACAGTGGTATCAGAGCATGTGTTAGAAGTTCTTGATTTTGATAAATTGATGTTCTTGAAAATTTAAATTTCTGACTGAAAATTTAAAGATGTAAGTTTTGAAAATTTCGAAATTTTAAGTTGATGGTGCTGAAATTTTCATGATGTTATTAGTAAAATTTGATGTTCATGATCTTCAAGAAAAATGTGACTTTTATCAAAATCAAACATTGGATTGTAGATCTTATTAAAATTTGATCTTGAAATTTGACCACTTGTCTCCAATTATGTGTTTCGGCCGAACCTTAGGTAAATTAACAAGGTAAAATTTTTAATTTCCTAGGCCCCCCAAGTAAGCAAGTTTCGGCCCAAATTGTTAGTATTATTGTTTACCATATTTTAATTTTTATTAAAGGTAACAATATATCTATAATTGGAAATATATGGATAGGCTCACATTAAATATATAGAAATATATAACAATCAATATATCAATATATCTAGCTAACTTATAGGGATTAAGATACTATTGATAAATTTAGTTACCTAAAAGATTAAGAAAATAAATTGTCATATATTTTTTTCCTATTAAAGATATTGACAATAAATAAAATATATATTTATGTATAGTAGCCGAAATTTACATATATATATTGTTGATTGATTTTGTCTTATAGATAGAATCTTGGCAATATATATATATATATATATATATATATATATATATATATGAAATATTGGAAATTATTTTATATAGTTAATAATGGAGGCTAAGTTAAGTTTTTAGTTGACTTTAAAACCTTACTTAACCCACAAGATTATTTCGGCCCAACCATATGAGTTAATGGGCCGGTCCAATTTGCTAAACCGGATAGGAATAAAACCAAACTTGAATTTCTTAATCGGTTCGACCTAGTCGGGTTGGGTCGAACCTGTTAGCATATGGTGACTGGACGCCGTAATTGGTAGCTCATTAATATGTATAGATAACCTAAGAAATTGGTTTAATGTCACATTAGGGAAATTGGGCTTGACCCAAATCCCAATTGACATGAGAGGCCCAAAATTGGGCCTCCCTAACATAAGTGGCCGGCCGAATATGTGTGTGGGGCAAAGTGGACTTTTGTCCACTTTGCTCCTCCTATAAATAAGAGGTATTAGTGTTTTATTTGGGGTAATTCACAATTCTTCCTAAGTGGCGATTTAAGAGAAAAACCCTTCCCCCCTTTACACATAGTTCGGCCGAACCCTAGTCCACCACCAAGGGTGTTCCAATTTGCTTAGAGCAAAACACTCTGGAGATCCGCCCCTGCCAAGAATCGATCAGAGGCTTTGTTGTGGAGCTTATACCACGTAGGGCTTCTCTAAAAAGAACATCTACGGGTTCCGTCCTATGGATCGTGAACTCCCTCAGCAAGATCATTGGGACTACGTATAAGAATAAGGTTTGTGCACATCTTCCACTGCGTAATTCTGATTACAAGCATGTACCTTATTTATGTTTCCGTAGTAATCAACCCCGTAATCCAACAGTGGTATCAGAGCCTGTGTTAAAGTTCTTGATTTTGATCAATTGGTATTCTTGATTCATAGATGTTGGCCGAAATTTTAAAATTTAAAATTTCCGATTTTTATAATTGTTAATGCCGAAATTTTCATGATGTTCTTGTTGTTAGTAAAATTTGATATTCATGATTTTCAAGAAAAATGTGACTTTTATCAAAATCAAACGTGGGATTATAGATCTTATTAATATTTGATCTTGAAATTTGACCACTTATTTCCAATTAAGTGTTTCGGCCGAACCCTAGGTAAATTAACAAGGTAAAATATTTAATTTCTTAGGCCCCAAGTAATGTATATTTCAGCCGAAATAATAGGGTTATTGTTTACCGTATTTTAATTTTTATTAAAGGTAACAATATATCTATAGTTGGAAATAAATGGATAGTTTCACATTAAAGATATGGAAATATATCACTATCAATATATCTGGCTAAAAGATAGGGATTAATATATTATTGATAGATTTAGTTACCTAAAAGATTAAGAAAATATATTGTCAGGATATTTGTTTCCCTATTAAAGAAATTGACAATAAATAAAAAATATATATATAGGTGTGCCGAAATTTACATATATATATATATATATATTGTTGATTAATTTACAATTTATAGATAGAATCTTGACAATAAATATATATATGTAGATTGTGCTAATATATATATATATGCAATATTGGAATTTATTTTATATAGTTAATAATTATTGTAGGCTAAGTTAAGTTTTTAGTGGTCTTTAAAACTCTATTTAGCCCACAAGATTATTTCGGCCCAACACTATGTGATTATTGGGACGGTCCAATTCGCTAAACCGGATAGGATAAAACCAAACCGGGTTTTCTTAATTGGTTCGACCTAGCCGGGTTGGATCAACCGTGGTAACTAAGTGGACCTAACCGAACCGGTTTTGGTGTTGAACCGGACCAAATTCCTATTTTATTTAACTGGTTCGGACTGAGGCAGATTTTATTCAAAAAGCAGACCAAACCGAACCAGATTTGCAAAATCGGACCGAACTGAACCAGATTAATTCAAAATTGTCTGAACTGATTCGGATTTTCAAAATCGAATTCAAGTCAATTAATAAAATAGGATGGTCAAGTTTTAAAATCCAAATTTTTTTGAACTTTAATTAGTTTGCACAGTGCTTGAAGGTTTAAACCTTAATGCCTTGTTTCGATAATGGGGATGAATCTCGAAAATGCATGATTTCGGGACTGGATCAATTAGAGGGGTGAATTGCAATTGTTTACTTTTATCGCATATATATTTATTAGAATTGTTGTATTGACTATCTCAAGCTAGCTGGATGTTGGGGGCGGAGCCCTGGTTAAATATATGGTTTGTGCAATAGGACAGACATGTTGTGATGGTTGTGATTGCTTAGGATTCATGTTTAGAAACACGCATGAATAGTTGTAATCATGAATAGCAAGTCAGCACTGTTGGATATAGGCCCAAGCTATCACTAATTGAACCCGATAAATGGGCCATAGCTGAATATAATTTGAAAATTGGATCACGGACACGCGAGGCCCAGCATATAGGCTGAAACACACCCCGATTGGCGAAAACCACTTGGGAAGGCCCTGAGTGGAAAAACCACCCGGGAGCAACCCAAGCAAGACCTTTTCTCGGGTAACCCGAGCAAGAACATTGCTCGGGTAGCCCGAGAAAGACCTTGGGGGTACCTAGGCGGGTACCCCCCACCGTCCGGACGAGTCCCCCTCGTCCGGACCCCTACCCCCGGATGATATTTCTCCCGAGGCTCGCCTACATACCAACACTTAGCTTTGATAAACATATATACGGTCGAACCGGGGTCAAAAGCACCTTATTTACGTTCAAGGCCAACTTATATTACGAACCTGCCACAACTGGACCAGGAAACCACTGGAACCTGGGCGGTTCAATAGGAGCTCTATAAATAGAGACCTCCTCCCCTCATTTGAGGGTAATCTCTCACTCTCTCTCTAAGCTCACTACCTCTCTCTAATGCTCATACTCACTTAAGCTTCGAAGTGGGCATACATGCACCCCCCTCCCCACCCTGTGCCCATTTGCAGGTACCCAAGGAGAGGAAACGAGGATCCGAGAAGAAAGAAGCCCACGAAGTAGAAGACTGGGAAGAAGAAGCCCACGAAGAAGAAGGCCGAGATGGAGAAGCCCACAGAGGAGACTCGTGTGCAAACACTGGCGCCGTCTGCGGATTCGAGCAAAAAAGCAAGTAGCCTACTGATGGGTTTCGCTATGGCCGTTAGGCCCTTTAACGGTGAGGAAACGGTGAACAGGCCCACTGGGCCCTAAAAGGAGGTCAAGAAGAACAAGCCGAAGGGTCCCGACAGAGGGAGTCCCGATGATGAAAGGTCCCGACGGAGTCGGTCCCGATAGGCAAGCTGGATGCTCCCGATGAGATGCCTTTAAGTAGGCCCAGATGATGAATCCCTGAGAACGATTGGCCCTGCCACGATGACGAGGGGCCTCGAGCGGTGACACAATGAGATAACTCTGGAGTCCCCGATATTAGTCAGGACTTGCTATCAGAGGTTGAGGCTGAGATACGCGGAGCGTGGCCGAGATAAGCGAGATCATGGCCTAGATAGGCGGGATCGTGGCCGAGATACGCGGAATATGGGCTAACCACCCCAACGATTCACCAGGTAACTGAGGTACCTCTTCGCCTATAAAAGGGCAGAGGTTACCTCAGATCAAATATGTTTTGACGATTACATACTGAGACTCTTGCTTACCAGTTTATACGAGATACTCATTTAAGCATCGGAGAGGGATTCTGGGTCACCGCCCGGTCTATCCCCTCTTGCAGGATTACGTGGAGCAAAGGAGCTCGGATCGTTGTCAAGACCGTACCGGAGTTCCACCGTGATCCAACATTGGCGCCGTCTGTGGGAAGCGTGACAAAAATCTAGTATGACTTCTACTCGTTCAATGGTGGCTGGTAAGCAGAGCAGGCAAGGACAATCTGGTGGTTCCCGTCATCCTGCTGGGACGACTCTGAATTCGCCACCGGAGCTTGCTGAGGACCAGAATCTCCCTGCTGAGGTCTCCCGGACGGGGGGGGGGGGGGGGTGGCACAACGAAGTCCCTGAAGATGTTGCTCAGCACCAAGAGAATAGAGAGGAGGAGGCTCCTCCAAACACGGATCTGGCGAAAGCTGTGGCGGATGCCATGCCGATGTTTTTGGCGGCTGTGGAAGCTCTCCTAGACCGAAGAGAGACGGCCAGGAGGCAGGAGGAGGTGCCTCCGCCAGCAGAGGTTCAGAATGTGCAGGAGGCCCAACCCAGAAGCCAGGATAAGGGTAAGGAGCCCGCTCAATCAGAGCGATTTGTGGTCAACGGGCCAGGACCAGTGCAGCACAGGACCATTCCCCTCAATGGTCCCATCACCCCCGATCAGGTGGTAAAGATCGTGAACATCTGCTTGGGGGAGCAGAAGCCGATGATGTCGGAACTGAGGGATCGATCCACCCATCCCTTCGTTCTCCGACAAATAGCTGCCGGAGAGCTTGAGCCCCCAAAGTCAAACAGGGGCAAGTAGTCGCTCAAGCCAGTGGACGACCATAAGCTGAAGGATAAGTCCGAGGGTAGTCGGACTCGGGTCGTTCTGATCGAAGGGAGGACAGGCGACCCCCGAGGAAGGATAAGCGGGATTATAGCATCCCTCTGAATAGCTCCATGGCGGAGGTGCTAGCGGTTATGGATCGACAGGGTATCTCTAGGTACCCCCCAAAGAAGGAAGGAGAGTTTATGGGATCCCGCACCGATCGTTACTGTCGGTTCCACCGCGCCAGCCGCGGTCACGACACTAACCAATGCCAAGAGTTGAAGAAGGAGATCGAGAAGCAGATCCAGAAGGGGAAGCTTAAGGAGTTTGTGGCTGAGAGGCGGTGTCGTTCCCGCTCTCGATCTCGATCGCGGTCCCGTTCCCGATCTCGCGATCGGTCCCCGAAGAAGAAGAAGTCGGAACCAGAGCCCTCTGGGGCCCGTAAGGAGAAGCGGGGCACTATCAATGTGATTCACGGAGGATTTGCCGCGGGAGGTGACACCACAGCCTCTCGGGAGGTCTACGCCTCTAGAATCTCTGCTGCTGTGGTGCTGGGCAAGAGGTCCCAATCCTGGACCGCAAAGGAAGAGATGGTGATTTCCTTTTCAGTAGAAGACCTGATAGGTGTGGAGAGTCCACATGATGATGCTTTGGTCGTGACCCTGGACGTGGATGGGTACGAGATGAAACGAATTCTGATCGACGGAGGGAGCTCCTCCGACATTCTGTTTATGAACGCACTGGAAGCCATGGGGAAAACGAAGAAGGATCTGAAGGAGGTGACCTTCCCGATGGTTGGCTTCTCTGGTATTACCTCCTATCCGCTGGGAATGATCACCTTACCAGTGGAGTTTGGTAACGGGTGGAAGGCGGAGAGGAGAAATGTGGACTTCGTGGTGGTTGAGTCCGCGGGGACGTACAACGCGATTATCGGGAGAACCACCATCAACCCCCTGATGGCAGTTGCCTCGACTGTGCACCAGAAGATGAAGTTCCCGACTGACCACGGAGTCGGGGAGGTCAAGGGCGACCAGGTGGCTTCCAGGAGGTGCTATGTTAATGCCACCCGACGGAAGAGACGGGAGGCCATGACAATCCTCCAGACCGATGCCGATCCCAGAGTGGAATTTGGGCGTCCCGCCCCCATGGAGGATTTGAAGGAGGTCGAGATTGACGGACCTCAGGGGAAGGTGAAAATCGGGTCCGCACTGTCTGACGAGAGGGCCCGAGAATTGATTGAGCTGCTGAAGGAGTTCAAGGAGCTGTTTGCCTGGTCCCCGAGTGACATGCCAGGAATCAGCCCCGATGTGATCGTGCACGAGTTGAAGATTGATCCCGCGATCAAGCCTATCGCGCAGAAAAGGCGTCCGATGGGCGCGGACAAGAGGATCGCAACCCAGCAGGAGGTGGGCAGGCTGCTCGATGCGGGATTTATCAAGGAGCTCCGATTCCAGACTTGGGTCGCTAACCCGGTGCTGGTGAAGAAGAGCAATGGGAAGTAGCGGATGTGTGTTGATTTCCGCGATCTGAATAAGGCTTGCCCGAAGGACTGTTAGCCGCTCCCGAGAATCGACCAGTTGGTGGATGCCACGTCGGGACATGAGTTGTTGAGCTTCATGGATGCGTACTCGGGCTATAATCAGATCAAGATGGCTAAGGAAGATGCCCCCCACACTGGCTTTTATGCCGACAGTGATATCTATCATTATGATGTCATGCCTTTCGGATTGATCAATGCCGGGGCAACCTACCAGAGGATGGTGAACAAGCTGTTCGGGGATATGCTGGGGAAAACCATGGAGGCTTACGTGGACGATATGCTGGTGAAGTCCCGACAAGCTGAGGATCATGTGCACAACCTAGCCATGGCGTTTGAGCGTATGAGGCTTCATAAGGTTCGCTTGAACCCGACCAAGTGCACCTTCGGAGTCCACTCGGGGAATTTTCTGGGCTTTATGGTGAGTCAAAGAGGAATTGAGGTGAACCCCGAGTAGCTGAGGGCAAACGAGGAGATGCAGTCTCCGATAAACCATCGGGAGGTGCAAGTGCTGAATGGCCGACAGGCTGCAATGAATCGCTTCCTGTCCAAGGCGAGTGACCGATCCATGCCGTTTTTTGAAGTATTGAGGGCCAACAAGAAGTTTGAGTGGACTGCCAAGTGTGAAGAGGCGTTCCAAGCACTCAAGCAGCACCTTCGCACCCTCCTGCATAGCGAAACCGATCCCAAGCGAACCGCTCTATCTATATTTGGCTGTTTCTGAATTTGCCATTAGCTCTGTGTTAGTGAAGGTTGTCGAGGGTAATCAAATCCCCGTTTATTATGTAAGCAAGGCGTTTTCCAAATCTGAAATGAATTATCCCGCCGTTGAGAAGTATCTCTTTGCGTTGATTATTACTGCTCGGAAGCTGAGGCCTTACTTCCATGTGCATGAGATCACCGTGTTGACGAATCAACCTCTGAAGCATTTTTTGAACCGGCCTGATGCGTTGGGGAGATTAATGAAATAGGCTGTCGAGCTTTGTGAGTTTCGCATAACTTTGCTCCGAGAACGGCTATTAAGGGCCAGGCGTTGGCGATTTCATAGCAGAGTCTACAGCCCCTGATCTGGAAGAAGCGGGCCCTGTAGAGGGGGCAACCAGGGAGGTCCCGATAGCAGAACAACCAGAGATGGCGGAGCAATCAGAACAGCCAAATGAGGAAAATACTTGGGAAATGTACACGGATGGCTCTTCGAGTTCAGATGGGTCAGGAGCAGGGTTCGTGTTGATACCACTAGGCGGGGGTGAGCCCCTTCGATATACTTTGGCCTTAACGTTCAGAGCCACAAACAACGAAGCTGAGTACGAGGCTCTTATCACAGGCCTGAAAATTGCCAAAGGTACGGGAGTTGCTCACTTGAGGGTGAAGTGTGACGCGGGTCTGATTGTGAATCAAGTCCAAGGGCGATATGAGGCGAAGAGCCCGATGATGAAAAAGTACCTTCGCGAGGTGCAAGTCTTGAAGGAGAGCTTCAAAAGTTTCGACATCGAAGCGATCCCGAGGGAGGAAAACGTGGAAGCAGATGCCTTGAGCAAATTCGCCTTGGAGGCACCCCTAGATGAAAATCGGAAGGTGCACTTTCTGGAGAGGGTGATCTTGTCGACCACTGACCCGTCGGAGGTATGTGCTATTAGAGCAAGATCAGAGGAGGAACCCACTTGGATGACCCCGATAGTCGCGTACCTGACTACGGGGGTAGTCCCTGATGATGGAGTACTAGTTGACAGGATACGTCGGATCGCGGTTAATTACGTGGTGCTGGACAATCAGCTGTACAAAAAGGGGTGGTTCTCGACTCCTTACTTGAAGTGTGTGGCGGAACCCGACACAAGTCGAATACTGAGGGAAGTGCACGAAGGGGTCGCGGCTTGTCACGAAGGGGCCCGATCCATTATGAGGAAGGTGTTGAATCTGGGCGACGGCGTTGGTCCGATCCTGTGACGCGTGCCAGAGGTATGCCCCGAATATCGTGGCTCCGGCTGCTAATCTGACGTCTATCAAGAGTGCTTGGCCCTTCGCGCAGTGGGGTATCGACTTGGTGGGACCTCTCCCGCAGGCACAAGGTCAGTGTAAATATCTGCTTGTGGCTATCGATTATTTTTTGAAATGGATGGAAGCTAAGGCGTTGGCCAAGACGACGGGGAACCTGATCGTCAAGTTTCTCCAGACTCATATTGTATACAGATACGGGATTCCTAAGGTGGTGATCAGCGATAGTGGTCCACCGTTTAACGGGGCTCAAGTGAAGGAGTATCTGGAGGAGTTGAACATCGAGCATCGGACAGCCTCTGTCCATCATGCTCAGGCTAATGGCCAGGTGGAGTCAGCCAACAAAATCGTGATGGATGGCCTGAAGAAGAGGGTCTATGCCTTGAAGGGCAAATGGCTAAACGAGCTGGAAAACGTGCACGGTATTAAGTCGCCTTAAGTGGTGCACGGGATTAAGTCGTCTTAAGTGATGCATAGTTCTTGGATTTATTCTAAGTGTTGAAAAGTCGCCTTAAGTGGTGCACGGTATTAAGTCGCCTTAGGTGGTGCAAGTGGTGAAATCGTCTTAAGTGATGTGTGAAAATGTCTTAAGTGTCGAAGTTTCGCCTTAAGTAAGCATAGTTAAAGTCGCTTAGAAGAAGTGCAATGGAAAAATCGGAAAGATAGTCTGAATGCCGTGGTCCTTGTCGGCGGCATCAGCGGGAGCAGGGTCCACAAGATCTGTGGCAGAAGGCTCCATAGGTTCAGCAGCTGGAGGGTCGATTATCCGGGCGTCAGCACATGGAGTCTCCGCGGGAGTGTTCCCCTCATCACTCTCCCCCGAGAGGGCAAAGTATTTCTTAGCGAAGGGAGCGAGAGACGGGGACTTCTCAAAGTTAATGGCGTCGCCATACTCCAGGTGGAGTTCCTCGACTGCGTTGAAGAGGGTGTTCTCCACCTCCGCGCTGCAGAACTTCACTGCATCAGCTTGGAAGTCCTCGGACCCCCGATAATCTTCCCGGCCCTTGGTCTCAGCCGCGACCAGCTGCGCAGGAACCTCAGCGATTTGCTCCTCTAGAGCTTTCTTCTCAAGGACAAGTTTGTCCTCAGCAATCCGCTGCTCCTGCCACTCCCGCTTCAGGATCCCCTCGAAGTCACGAACCTGCTTTTGGAGGTCCCGAGACTTTCGGTCGAGGATGGCCTGCTCCTTGGCCAGTTTTCCCCGCGAAGACTCGGAGGCCTCGAGATCCTCCTCAAGCTTAGCTATGACCGCGGGAGCCCCCTTTGCCCGCTCCTGCTCCAGGGCTTCCTCGAAGGCGAAGATGTACCCGAAGCAGCGGTTGATGTCCCCCATCTCCTGCGAAGGAAGGAAGAGAAGTGTTAGCATATGAGCAACCTATTTTATTGACGAAGGAGCGGAAAGAAGAAGTTTTACCTCTATCCGACGGATGGACATCTCTTGGACATCCCGAAGGATCTCCTCCCGATCCAAGGAAATCGGATACCTCAGAGAGGGCAGGATTGAGCCTGCTACCAGATGTGGAGCCAGCGCTGGGTATGCGTCCCCTTGTCGGAGCTGGACCCCTTGCAGCGTTTGGATCGGGGTCCAGGGAGCCTCCTTCTGTGCGGGGTCGAAGGCCTTGTAAAAACTCCCGTCGAGGGGGAGAGGAGAAGGACCGACTCGAGTCGTGGAGGGGCGCGCCTCCGACTCGCCTCGAGCTAGAGAAGGAGTGAAGTCATGGATGGGCGACGGCTGTCGCTGTTGTGAAGAAGGCGAGGGGGCAGCCCCTTGGAGGTTGGTTTCAGTGGGGACTGCCCCGCCCTCCGACGAGGAATCAGGGAGCCACCCTCATCAGTCTCCTCGGAGGAGTCCAGGTTCTCCACCCGACGAAATTGATCGCCGGTCGGGGTCTCTCCAGCAGAGAAAAGTGGTGCCCCTGGCGAAGGAGGCGCCCCTGCTAAAGGTGGTGCACCTGCTGAAGCTCCAGCACCCGACGGAGCTCCCTAGTGACTTGCACCTAGAGGACGAGGGGCTTCAGAAACATAATCAGGAAGTTCGTTAGGGCCCTTACACCAAACGATGCGCCGAGAAACATATTGGTCCTTCCCGCGGTAGTTGTAGTAGCCCGCCTTCAGGACACGAGGAGTTTCCCCTCGGAGGACACGTTTGACATCTGCGATGCGGGCCTCCATCGTCGAAGGGACCAACTCCTTGGGAACTAGCTTCCTGTACGATTTAATAGCTAGGCGGAGCTTTTTACCTTCTTCAACAGTCTGGACATCGAAGAGTTTGTCCACCTCCACGCGGCTCCGCTTTGTCCTCTCCGCGGAGGGAGATCCTGACGGAGCAGCAGCTTTCTTGGCCGACTTCCTCTTCCGCGCGGGGCGGACAGCGTCGGTCTCCCCCTGCTTAAGGATCAGATTGGTCAGCACGGATACCTTCTTAGCTGCAAACAAATGGAAACAGAGATTAGAGACTTTACCCAAGGAACCCTATTGGAGGGGTCGTCGAAGAGTTGACCCCCGGAGACTATGTCGAGGAGTCGGATACCGGCATTCACCAGGTCCCGCTCCGTCAGAGAATTGGCATCGAGGGGAGTATAGGACTTCCCCCATCGGTAAAGTTGGATAAGGTGAAGGGTCTGGAAGTCGTCATCGGAGTAGGTGTGGTAAGCGGGAGGAGAGTCCGCTTCCACCTCCCATCGGGGCCACGGGATCGAGGAGTTCTGGATGAAGAAGTAGCTCCTTTTCCACCCACTGTTATCGGACCCCGTGTCGATCAGGAGTCCCCGACCCTTGACAACCTTCCAGGTGTCATTGGTCCAGCTGCATACCGCGAGTTGCGTCTTGTTCCACATGGGCATCCTGGGGTAGAAGGCACAGACCCCCGCCTCATTGCACTTCATCCCGTAGAAGGTTCTGAAGAGCTGGAGGCTGTAGACCCACTTCTGTCGGAAGCAGAGAACCTGGAAAGCGTTCCATAGGCGGATGGCGTGGGGAGAGAAAGTGGTGGGATGCGTCTTGTAGTGTCGGCACATCTCGACCAGGGTGCCGCAGAAGGGGAATCGAATCCCCGCCGATATTTGCCCCGTTGAGACAAATACCTCCCCTTTCCGGGGACGGGTAACCTCAAGGTTACTCGGGAGGCGAGGCCAAGGATATGGGAAACGAGGTTCCCAAGTAGAAGTGATGCAGCCCTCGTGGAGAGCGGCCTCGTAGGCAGTGCTGGAAATGTCGTTGGGTGCATAGTCGAAATTGAAGGGCTTTCTCCCCTCGGAACTGGATCCACTGTCTGAAATCAGCCATGACAAGGAAAGGCACATTGGGTTTTTCGGAAAATTGCAAACGAACTAAGCAAAGATGAAGGAAAAGATATACAAGCAACAGGGAAGAAATCCTAACCAGACATGATGATTCGAAGAAGGAAGGATGAACTTGATGTTGCCGGAAAAGTTGGTCGGAGAACAGGAGGCTGGAAAAGCACTTGAGTCTTCGAAATCGCAGAGCTTGAGTTCTCAGAGTTGCAGAGAGCTTTTGGAATTTTGGAAACGGTAAAAAGGAAACAGTGCCCAGGGTTAGGGTTTTATAGGAGAAGAGGACAAGTGAAAGGACGTTCTAATCTGAATCGTCGAAGTCGAAGCGTTTTGATCTGAGCCGTTGAGATGAAACGTGCAGAATGGCAACGGGTGTAATGATGAAACGGCCTGAAAAGCACTTTTTTTCAGAAAAAGCAGGCACGAGAAATCAGGCACGGGTGCCAAAGACGTCGCTTCGTTATCTGCTGCATTTATTGGCTGGGGAACCGAGGAGTCTTCTCGGATTTGGTGGTTATCCTCAAGACACCGAGGAAACGTGAACGAGAAGATTTGTATCAAGTGATTGTATCAAGGGAAAGGTCCCCGACTCCGATGTCGGGAGGTCGGGAGTTGAAAGACACGACGAACTGTAAGTCCCTCATGTCTTTGGGGCAAATAATGGGTTTCGCTATGGCCGTTAGGCCCTTTAACGGTGAGGAAACGGTGAACAGGCCCACTGGGCCCTAAAAGGAGGTCAAGAAGACCAAGCCGAAGAGTCCCGACAGAGGGAGTCCCGATGATGAAAGGTCCCGACTGAGTCGGTCCCGATAGGCGAGTTGGATGCTCCCGATGAGATGCCTTTAAGTAGGCCCCGATGATGAATCCCTCAGAACGATTGGCCCTGTCACGATGACGAGGGGCCCCGAGCGGTGACACAATGAGATAACTCTGGAGTCCCCGATATTAGTCGGGACTTGCTATCAGAGGTTGAGGCCGAGATACGCGGAGCGTGGCCGAGATAAGCGAGATCATGGCCTAGATAGGCGGGATCGTGGCCGAGATACGCGGAGCGTGGCCGAGATAGGCGAGATCATGGCCTAGATAGGCGGGATCGTGGCCGAGATACGCGGAATATGGGCTAACCACCCCAACGATTCACCAGTTAACTGAGGTACCTCTTCGCCTATAAAAGGGCAGAGGTTACCTCAGATCAAATACGTTTTGACGATTACATACTGAGACTCTTGCTTACCAGTTTATACGAGATACTCATTTAAGCATCGGAGAGGGATTCTGGGTCACCGCCCGGTCTATCCCCTCTTGCAGGATTACGTGGAGCAAAGGAGCTCGGATCGCTGTCAAGACCGTACCGGAGTTCCACCGTGATCCAACACCTACTACTTTTGCTCGATGGAAATAAACAAGTGGGCGGCATAGTAAGGTACCTACCGCGGGTCTCCAGGAGCCTAGCATCCGTGGGCAACAACCAAAGGATCCTATGCAACCGTCGTCCAATGGAGAACAACACTCCTTGAATAACACTCCATCAAGCTCCAAGACACCACGGGAGGTAGTCAATCAACAACTACCTCCCCTACCCCTAATAAAGGACAAGTCACTGGTGGGGGCAAAAATCAAATACTCAAGAACATGCCAGAAGGCCAAAGAAGTGGCTACCCAGAGTATACCAATAGGGGGCAAGATGAGGAGGGAGCAGAACATCAACCTCTCCAATGGGATGAGCACCATCCTCATATCCCTTCATGAATGCACCTAGAGTAGCTCTTCCAGAGCACATCTATAGGAGGCAATTGGAAACGACCACTGAACAACAACCACTTTGTGAAGGATATGGAAACACTAATGAGGGAGAGATGAGCAATAACTCCATCCAAAGAAGAATATGGTATTAGTAAGAGAAACCACATACACTGCGGGGCAAACATCAACAATGATAGCAGAGAGAGTGCATGCATACACTTCCCCCCCCCCCCCCCCCCCCCCACTATGAGCAAAAGGATAACCTTACAAGGAGGGCCACTACAACCAGCAGGGCCTATCTCGCTTACTTTGAGAAAATGCCATTCAAGGGTTGAAATGTTGATGCAGATTTGGACGACAATACATTAACAGGCACCCTCTCATTCCGGCGAGTGGGAGTTGTAAGCATATGGTGATTGACGCCGTAAATGGATGCCCATTATATGTATATGGTACCGAAGTTAATTGGGTACATGTCACATTAGGACATTGGGCCAGAACCAATCCCAATTGACATGAGAGGCCCAAAATTAGGCCTCCCTATACTAGTGACCGGCCGAATATTTGTGAGGAGGTAAAGTGGACTTTTGTCCACTTTACTCCTCCTATATATATGGGGGGGGGGGGGAGGGGGGGTTAAGAGCTTTATTAGGGTTAATCACAATTACCTTCAAGTGGTGATCTGAGAGAAAACCCTTCCCCCAAATACACCATAGTTCGCCTGAACCCACTACCTCACCAAAGATGTGCCAATTTGCCTTCGAGCAAACACTCCCGAGATCCATCCCTTGCCAAGAATCGATCATAGGCTTTGTTGTGAAGAATATACCACGTAGGGCTTCCTTCACAAGAACCCATACGGTTGCCGACCGGAGGATCGTGAACTCCCTCCTGCAAAGTTCTTGGGACTACTGACAACTGTAGAGGTATGTGCAAATCTTACGTTGCATAATTAGCATGTACCATGATTTAGTTTCCGTAGTGATTACTCCCTGTAATCTAACACATCTCATAGGAATTATTTCAGAAAAACAATTTTTTTTTTAGATAGATTGTAAATCTTCTCTTAGTTGTTGAGCTTTTAATTCCAAACATGCATTGCATTTGAATTTCTTTTTATAAAAAAACTTTACATGGATTTTTCATTTCGTACATACATTCCATATGAATCATTAAGGTAAACTGGTTGTAAGTTGTAAGTTTTTTAATAGTAGAATTTTAACTTTCGAGCATGCATGAGCATAAAAAAAAAAACAAAAGAAAGACTCAATGTGTCATTCATTTTTATCCAAGGTGTATTGCACTTTTCCGGCAAGATCGTCTCAACCTTCGCACGAGCTAGCATTTTTAAAAAGAGATTTGATTCAATTTTTTTGAGAAAATAGTTTAACTATGCAGTTGAGTGCGACTATTCGAGTTTAAACAAAGGACGAGATAACCTTTTTGAAAAAAACTTTGTTTTGAGCATCTGTCCTGCATTCAAGCCAGATAGTGCGCTCAGCGAACTCGGTAAACTTCATGATGGTGCAAAACAACCTAGATCACAAATTTTGATTCTTTCTGAAATGTACTCAAAATTATGAAATGATTGGCATTATAGTTTTTTTTTTTTAAAAAAAAAAAACATGCATGATTTCTCTGTAAGCATATGGCGATGGGCGCCGTAATTGGTAGCCCATAATATGTATAGTTTACCTAATGAACTTGGGTAAATGTCACATTAGGGTAATTGGGCTAGACCTAAATCCCAATTGACATGGGAGGCCCAAAATTTGGCCTCTCCAATTACATAGGCCGGCCGAAATATTTAGGTGGGGTAAAGTAGACTTTTGTCCACTTTAATACTCCTATAAATAAGAGGTGTTAGGTAAATTTTAGGGTTAATCATAATTCCCTCAAAAGAGAGTTTTAGAGAGAAAAACCCTCCTCCCGCACTAAGGGTTCAGCCGAACCACATATATCACCAAGGGTGTGCCAAATTTCTTTCGAGCAAACTCCCAAGAGATCTGTCCCCGTGCCAAGAATCGATCAGAGGCTTTGCCGTGGAGCTGCACCATGTAAGGCTTCTCTAACAAGAATCTCTATGGGTCCCGTCCGGAGGATCGCGAACTCCCTCGAGCACGGATCTTGGAATACGGTTACTCTTGAGGTATGTGTAAACTTTCCGCTGCGTAATTGATATTACTAGCACATACCATGTTTAAGTATCCGTAGTGATTACTCCCCGTAATCTAACAGTGGTATCAGAGTCTTGTCAGTATATGGTGACGTGGCGCCGTAAATGGTAGCCCGTTAATATTAAGGATATTACCTAAGATAATTGGGTAAATGTCACATTAGGTTAATTGGGCTTGAACCAATTCCTAGTTGACATGGGAGGCCTAAAATTGGGCCTCCCTCCTTAATATCATAGTTCGGCCGAACCCTAGTACCACATAGGATGGAGTGGACCTTTGTCTACTCCACCAATTCTATATATAGGGGATTCACCTAAGGGGTTTTACATATCAAGTAATTCATAAGTCCCTCCATTGAGGAACTTGAGAGAAACCCTCTCACCCCCTTAGTAGTGATTTCGGCACAGCGTCATCTCAGTCCGAGGTTCTGTCCCCGTTGAAGAATCGATCAGAGGATTTGCTGTGAAGCTTATACTGCGTAAGACTTCTTCTCACGAAGAACTTGTACGGGTTCCGACCGGAGGATCTGAACTCCCTCCACAACGTTCTTGGGCAGGAAAGCTATTGAGGTATGTGTACATTATTCCACTGCGTAATTAGATTACTTACATTTACACGTTTAGTCCGTAGTATTACGTCACCGTAATCCAACAGTGGTATCAGAGCAAGGTTTAGGAGTTCTTAAAATTTTGATAAACTGATGTTCTTGAATATTCATAAAAAACCGAAATTTTTATTTATGAACACCATGAGTAATTTGAAATTTTTAAACAAATTTTATGTGTTTGATCTTTAAAAACTTAAAATTTTCGGAATTTAAATGTTTTTATAGATCAAAACCGAAAATTTTGGTTCAAATATTAAGTTTGATGTTTATGATCTTCAAGAACACAATGAGTTTTATCAAGAACACTTTTTGGATTCATGATCATAATAGTGTTTGATCTTAAAATTTGACAATTTTTCCAATTAAGGGTGTTTGTGCCGAAAACGCTAGTAAATTATTAGGTAAATTTTTTTATTTCTTAGGGTCTGTTGGATCACGGTTGGAACTCCGGCACGTTCTTGACGGAAGTCCGAACTCCTTCGCTCCAAGTAATCCTACAAGAAGGGGATAGACCGGGCGGTGACCTAGAATCCCTCTCCGATGCTTAAATGAGTATCTGGATGTAGGCAAGAAAGTATGAAAGTATGAGTGTGTGAATGTGTTTGTCCTGAGGTAATTCCTTCCTTTATATAGGGGAGGAGTTACCCCAGTTACCTGTCGCGATAACTGCCAGGGGCAGTTAGCCCACGTTCCATTTATCTCGGCCACTTGCCCACGTTCCGTCTTTTCAGGCCACTTCCCCACTACGCTGATAGTGCGCGTGTTTCTCGGTCTCATCCTCTGGTGGCAAGTCCCGACGGATGTCGGGGACTCCAGAGTTATCTCCTTTGGTCACCGCTCGGGGCCCCTCGTCATCGGGACAGGGCCAATATCCTCAGGGATTCAATATCGGATCCTACTCAAAGGCATATTATCGGGGCCTACTTAAAGGCATATCATCGGGGCATACTTAAAGGCATATCATCGGGAGCGTACAACTCATATGTCGGGACCGACCTTGTCGGGACCCCTCATATTGTTCTTCTAAGCCTCTTTTGGAGCCCAGTGGGCCTACTTCATCGTTCACTCGTCGTTAATGGGCCTAACGGCTATATCGAAACCCATCATTTGCCCCCAAGACATGAGGGACTTACAGTTCGTCGTGTCTTCCAACTTTGGACCTCCCGACATTGGCATCAGAGGCTTTTAACTTTACAAAAAATCTTCTGAAGCGGATCTCCTCATCCAAGATTCCCCGATATTCCGAGGGTAACCACCGAATCCGAAAAGATTTCTCGGTTACTCAATTATTAAATGCAATGGGTGATGAAGCGACGACTTGAGTACCCGTGCCTGCTTTTTCTGAAAAAGCACTTTTTAGCCGTTTTGTCGCTAGCACCTCAACGACTCAGGTTGAAGCGTTTCATCTTCAACGTTCCGGATTGCAACGTCTCTTCGGCTATCTTCTCTCCTATAAAACCCCAAATCTTGGCACTATTCAGTTCTCCTTCACCGTTTCATCCTCTGTGATTTCAAAAGCTCAAGCTCTCCTTTCTGATTTCTGATCAGCACTCTGGCAACCAGGATCTCTGACCACCAGGATCATCTTTTCTTCCCTGATTCAACATGTCTGGTAAGATTTCCTCCTCCGATTCCGAAAAAACTTGTGAGCATAGTTTTTATTTTTATCTCAATCAACTTACCCGGACTTTTTCAAAATTCAACTGTGCCTTTTCTTGCCATGATCATTTTCCAGACGGTGAATCCAGTTCTCGGGGGAGAAAGCCATTCGAGTTTGATTATGGTTGTAATGAGATTTCGGAAAACGCCTACGATGCAGCTCTCCGGGAAGGATGTATCACTTCCACCTGGGAGCCTCGCTACCCCTATCCTCGCGCTCGCATCTCGGGCCACCCTGTGGTCACTCGTCCTCGGGAAGGAGAGGTATGTGTCTCCACCGGGCAAGTAACGGCGGGGATCCGATTCCCTTTCTGTGGGGATATAGTCGAGATGTGTGAATATTACACAACACATCCGACTACTTTTTCCCCCCACGCCATCCGTGTGTGGATTGCCTTCCATGTCCTTTGCCTCCGCCAACAGTGGACCTATAGCCTCCGACTTTTCCGGACCTTCTATGGAATGAAGTGCAATGATGTCGGGGTCTGTGCCTTCTACCCGCGGATGCCTAAATGGAGCAAGGTGCAGCTCTCCCGATATGGCTGGAATGGTGACACCTGGAAGGTTGCCAAAGGTCGGGGGCCCATCACTGACTCGGGGCCTGACAACAGCGGTTGGAAGAAGAATTACTTCTTCATCCGGAACAGCTCCATCCCATGGCCCCGATGGGAGGTTGAGGCAGACCCTCCTCCCGCTTATCATACTTACTCCGAGGAGGATTTTCAGATTCTCCACTGCATCCAACTCTATCGCTGGGGGGATTCCTTCGCTCCCCTCGATGCCAACTCCATCGTGGAGCGGGATCTGGTTCTGGCCGGGATCCGTCTCCTTGATGTTGCCTCCGGGGGTCAACTCTACGACGGCCCCTCCAATGTCGTTCCTTGGGTAATATTCTAATTGCACCTTTGTTTTCGTCTTTGCAGCTAAGAAGGTATCATTGCTGACCAATATCATGCTTAAGCAGGCGGAGACCGATGCCGTCCAATGCCCTGCAAGGAAGAGGAAGTCCTCGAAGAGGGCCGCCTCCTCATCGACACCTCCAACTGCGGAGGAGGTCAAGCGGGCCCGGGTGGCGAAGATGGAGAGGATCTTCAACACCCAGACTCCCGAAGAAGGTAAGCAGCTCCGATTAGCCATCCGATTATACAGAAAGCGTATTCCCGAGGAGTTAATCCCCCTCCGATAAGAAAGCCAGAATCGAAGGAATCAACCGTATCCTGCAAGGAGAAACTCCCCGCATCCTTAAAGCGGGTTATTACAATTATTACGGGAAAGACCAGTATCTCTCCCGTCGCGTCATTTGGTGTAAGGATCCCGATCAACTCCCTGATTATCTTTCTGAAACTTCTCGTCCTCCAGCTGCAGGTCAATCGGGAGCTGGAGCTTCAGCGGGGGTGCCACCCTCCGACGATGGGGTCGGAGAGCCCCTCCTTCCACTTGCTGCCCCGAGAGGATCGGGGTCTGAAGATGCCCCAACGGACGGTCAGTTTCGTCGGGTGGTTGACCTGGACGTTTCTCATTCTTCCGAGGAGGTGAGCGAAGGTCCAACCCTGATTCGCCGTCGGGGGGTGAGGCAGACCCCATTAGAGCCAACTCCCGAGGGGCTGCTTCCATCTTCCCTGACACAACATTATTCGCCAATATTGAGCCTGACTCATGAAGGGACGACCGGGTCTCATGGCGGCTCGGAGGCGCGCACCTCCGACACTTAGGTCGTCCTTTCCCCTCTCCCCTTAGACGGGAGTTTCTATTAGCTTTACACCCCCGACCAGGCGGCGGCTCCCTGGACCCCGATCGAGTCATTGCAAGGGGTCCCCCTCCGTCAGGGTGATGCACCACCAGAACTGGGTCTGCACCTGCTGGCAGATTCAGTTCCGCCGTCTCTGAAGCTTCCGCTCTCCTTGGCTTGGGAGGACATCCACACGGACATTCGCGAAATTGTCGTTCGTCGTGAGGAGGTAAGGTTTCCTGTTTTTACACTTAGTATATAAGGTAAAATATTCTCATGTACTAACCTCTTCCTTTCTTTTTCACAGGAAATGGCGGACCAACACCGCTGTTTCGGGTACATCCTGGCCCTGGAGGAGGCCCTTGAGCAGGAGCAAGCCAAGGCGGCCCCCGAGGTCTTGGCCAAGCTCGAGGAGGATTTGGTTGCCTCCGAATCGTCGAGGGGCAAGCTGGTTAAGGAGCAGGCCCTCCTTAACCAGAAGACTCGGGACCTCCTGAGGCAGGTCCACGACTTCGAGCGGTTGCTGAAGCAGGAACGACAAAAGCTCAAGGAAGAGCAGCAGGGGCGCGCGGAGGATCGAGGCAGACTCGTCCTCGAGAAGAAGGCCCTTGAGGACATCAAGGCGGGACTAGAGGCTGAGAAGGTCCTTCTCACCAATCGGTCCCAACAGATGGAGCGGGAAATCGCTGAGTTCCCCATCAGGATGGCTGAGGCTGAGGCCACGGGTCGGGGCTCCGAGGATTTCAAAGTGGACGCGGTGAGGTTCTGTAACGCGGAGATGGAGACCACCTTGCTCAATGCTGTCGAGGAGCTTCATCTGGAGTATGGCAGTGCCATTGACTTCACCAAGTCTCAGACTCTCGCCTCCTTGGCGGAGAGGTATTTCAGCCTTTTAGAGGAGAGCGACGGGGCCAACACCCCCGAGGGGACTGCGGGTGCTGAAGGCGCGGCGGAGCTTCCAAGTACAGACCTCCCGACAACTGATCCCCCGACAATCGACACTTCACTGGCTGACATCCAAGGGTCCAATCCTCCTGCGGCCAATCTTCCAGGATTCGATCCTCCGATCGCGGAGCCTTCTACCACGGACCTCATGGACTCTGCTCCCCTCGATGCTGCCAAGGACCAAGCTTAACGCTTTATTTTTGAATCCTTGTAATTTCCTTCTTTTGTCGTGAACCTTTCAGGCCTTTATAATATCAATCCATTTTGGTTCCGATTATCGCTGCACCCCTTAAGGTGAATTAACCACGCCACTTAAGGCGATTTGATCATACCACTTAGAGTGATTCGATACGTCACTTAAGACATTTTACCCACACAACTTAAGGCGATTTAATCATGCCACTTAAGGCGATTTAACCACGCCACTTAAGGCGACTTAACCACGCCACTTAAGGCGATTTAACCACGCCACTTAAGGCGATTTAACCACGCCACTTAAGGCGATTTAACCACACCACTTAGGGCGATTTATCCACACCACTTAAGGCGATTTATCCACACCACTTAAGGCAATTTATCCACGCCACTTAAGGCGAAACCACGCCACTTAAGGCGATTTAGCTACACCACTTAAGGCGATTTAATCGGAAGCAACCTCTTTATTCATTGATGTCTCAAAACCTGTTTATATCAAATCAAAACGATAAACAACTTGCATCACTAAAGGCGACTAATATCAGACATGACATTTCTTCAAGTGTTCACCACTGAAAGAATGCTTCAACATATTGCCATCGAGGTCTTCCAACTTATACGCATTTCGAGCTGGCATCCCCACGACCTTATAAGGTCCTTCCCATTTTGGTGACATCTTGTTGATTCGATCCAAAAGGGTAAATTAGTTCCGACGCCAGACCAGTTCCCCGACAAAGAACTGTCGAGACTTGACTCGCCGATTGTAATATCGGGCCGTTGCCAAGCGCATCCGAGCCTGGGCCCCCTCGGCATTCCGCCTCTTCTCTTCGACCAATTCCAAGTCCAGACACCTCATTTCATCATTCGACAGAGGTTCATAATACCTCGTCCGATGGGATGCCACAGCTATTTCAACGGCAGCAACTGCTTTCGTGCCATAAACAATGCCAAACGGAGTCTCCCCAGTCGATCGTTTGGGTGTTGTTATAACAGCCCAAAGCACATTTTCCAGCTCGTCCAGCCATTTGCCCTTCAAGGCATGGACCCTCTTATTCAGTCCATCCATCACGATCTTGTTGGCTGACTCCACCTCCAGGTACTCCTTCCACTGGACCCCGTTAAACGGAGGGCCGTTATCACTGATCAACACCTTAGGGATCCCGTATCGGGATATAATATGGGTCTGGAGGAATTTGAGGATATGATTCCCCGTTGTCTTGGACAATGCCTTAGCTTCTATCCACTTCGAGAAGCCACAATAAAATATCGGCACTGACCTTTTGCAACTGGAAGGGGTCCACCAAATCGATTCCCCATTGCGCGAAGGGCCAAGCACTCTTGATGGACGTCAGATCAGCAGCTGGAGCCACGATATTCGGGGCGTACCTCTGGCAAGCGTCACAGGATCGGACTAGCATCGTTGCCTCCTTGTTCATCGACGACCAGTAATAGCCCAGGTTCAGCACTTTCCTCACGATGGATCGGGCGCCTTCATGACAAGCCGAGTATCCTTCGTGCACTTCCCTAAGGATCCAATCTGTATCGGGCTCAGCCACACATTTCAAGTAAGGAGTTGAAGGAGTTGAATACCCCTTTTTATACAGCTGATTGTCCACCATCACATAATTGACCGCGATTCGGCGTAATTTGCCGGCTGCTACCTCATCATCGGGAACTGCCCCCGTAGTCAGGTACGTAGCTATCGGGGTCATCCAAGTGGGCTCCTCCGATCCGGTCTCGATGGCACATACCTCCGATTGATCGGTGACTGACAGGATCACCTTCTCCAAGAAGTGCACCTTCCGACTTTCATCGAGGGGTGCCCCCAAGGCGAACTTGCTCAAGGCATCTGCTTCCACATTATCCTCCCTCGGGATCGCCTCAATATCGAAGCTCTTGAAACTCTCCTTCAAGGTTTGCACCTCACGAAAGTACCTTTTCATCATCGGGCTTTTTGCTTCGTACCGCCCCTGGATTTGGTTCACAATCAGGCTAGCGTCACACTTCACCTTTAAGTGACCAACTCCCGTTCCTTTGGCAATCTTGAGGCCGGTGATGAGAGCCTCATATTCAGTTTCATTGTTGGTGGCCCTAAACGTCAAGGCCAAGGCATATCAGAGGGGCTCGCCTCCACCTGGCGGTATCAGTACGAACCCTGCTCCCGATCCTTCTGAATTTGAGGAGCCATCGGTATACATCTCCCAAATGTCTTCGTTATCGGGCTGTTCTGATTGCTCTGCTATCGGGACTTCCATGGTTGCCTCGTCTACAGGAACCGCTTCTTCTAGATCGGGGGCTGTAGACTCTGCTATGAAATCCGCCAACGCCTGGCCCTTAATAGCCGTTCTCGGAGTAAAGTGAATGCGGAACTCACTAAGCTCGACTGCCCATTTCACTAATCTCCCCGACGCATCAGGTCGGTTCAAAAAATGTTTCAAGGGCTGATTCATCAAAATAGTAATCTCATGCGCATGGAAGTAAGGTCTCAGCTTCCGAGCAGTAACAATCAACGCATAAAGATACTTCTCAATGGCGGGATAATTCATTTCAGAATTGGCGAGTGCCTTGCTTACATAATAGACGGGGGCTTGGTTACCCCTACGACCTTCACTAAGACAGAGCTAACAGCAAATTCAGAAACAGCCAAATACAGATAGAGTGGCTCGCCTGGAATGGGCTTCGCCAACGGCGGGAGGGTGCGGAGGTGCTGCTTGAGTGCCTCGAACGCCTCTTCGCACTTGGCAGTCCACTCAAACTTCTTGTTGGCCCTCAGCACTTCAAAGAACGGGATGGATCGGTTGCTTGCCTTGGACAGGAAGCGATTCATCGCGGGGACTTCATCTCCTCGATTGCCTTCAGCTTCTCAGGGTTCACCTCAATTCCCCGCTGGCTCACCATGAAGCCCAGAAACTTCCCTGAGTGTACTCCGAAGGCACACTTGTTCGGGTTCAAGCGAACTTGATGAAGCCTCATCCGCTCAAACGCCGTAGCCAAGTTATGAACATGATCCTCAGCCTGTCAGGACTTCACCAGCATATCGTCCACATAGGCCTCCATCGTTTTCCCCAGCATATCCCCGAACAGCTTGTTCACCATCCTCTGATAAGTTGCACATGCATTGATCAGTCCATAGGGCATAACATCATAATGATAGATGTCACTATCAACATAAAAAGCGGTGTGGGGGGCATCCTCCTTGGACATCTTGATGTGATTGTAGCCGGAGTAGGCATCCATAAAGCTCAGCAACTCATGTCCCGATGTGGTATCCACCAGCTGGTCGATCCTCAGGTCGCGGAAATCAACACACATCCGCCACTTGCCATTGCTCTTCTTCACCAGGACTGGATTGGCGACCCAGGTCTGGAATCGGAGCTCCTTAATAAATCCAGCATCGAGCAACCTGCCCACCTCTTGCTGGATCGCGATCTTCTTGTCGGCACCCATCGGGCGCCTTCTCTGTGCAATCGGCTTGATCACGGGGTCAATCTTCAGCTCATGAGTAATCACATCGGGGCTGATTCCTGGCATGTCACTCGGGGACCAGGCAAACAGCTCCTTGAATTCCTTCAACAAATGAATCAGTTCTTGGGCCGTCTCCTCAGACAGAGCGGACCCGATCTTTACCTTTCTTTGAGGTCCATTAATCTCGACCTCCTTCAAATCCTCCATCGGGGCGGAACGCCCAAACTCCTCTCGGGGATCAGCATCAGTCTGGAAAATAGTTATAGCCTCCCGATTCCTCCTTCGAGTGGCATTGACATAGCACTTCCTGGAGGCCACCTGATCGCCCTGGACCTCCCCGACTCCGTGGTCGGTCGGAAACTTCATCTTCTGATGGACAGTTGAGGCAATTGCCCCCATCGGGTTGAGGCTGGTCCTCCCGATAATTGCGTTGTAAGTCCCCGCAGACTCGACCACCACGAACTCCACGTTCCTCTTCTCCGACTTCCAACCACTACCGAACTCGACCGGTAAGGTAATCATCCCCACCGGGTAAGAGGTAGAGCCAGAAAATCCGACCATCGGGAAGTCCGCACGCTTCATGTCCTTCTTGGCTTTTCCCATGGACTTCAATGCATCCATGAACAAAATATCGGTGGAGCTCCCTCCATCAATCAAGATTCGCTTCATCTCGTACCCATCCACGTTCAGAGTCACGACCAAAGCATCATCGTGCGGGGTCTCCACACCTATCAGGTCCTCCGCTGAGAAGGAAATCACCATCTCTTCCTTCGGAGTCCAAGTTCGGGCCCTCTTGCCCAGCACCACAGCAATAGGAATTCGAGAAGCATACCGTGAAAACTCTGGTAGTATTCGGGTTCACGTTGTCAAAGCGTGACGGCCCGAAGAACCAGCAAGAGCGTGAACAGATGAGGAATGCCGAGTATTTAAGCATGGTCGGAAGTCTCATGTACGCCATGCTTTGCACTCGTCCAGACATCTGTTAAGCTATGGGCCTAGTAGCAAGATTCCAATCAGACCCTGGCTATCAACATTTAAAAGCTGTAAAGCGGATCATACGATATCTGAAAGGTACTGCCGACTACGTACTGAGCTATGAGGGAAGGAGGTTAGAATAGGCCGGATTTAGTGACGTCGACCATGGTGGCGATCCAGATGATCATAAGTCCACCACAGGAGGAGTGCTTCTCCTTGCTGATGCCGCCATTTCATGGACGAGCAAGAAGCAATCCTGTGTCACGCTATCTACGATGGAATCCGAATTCGTTGCCCTCTCCAAAAATGCACATGAAGCGGTCTGGCTGAAAAGACTTCTTACTGTGATGCTTGATGGTGATGTCGGGAGAAAACCTGTGAAGGCGTACTCCGATAGTCAGGCAGCCATTGCGGCAGTAAAGAATCCAAAGTACCATAGTAGGACTAAACACATTGATGAGAAATATAATTATGTTAATTTTATGGTGGAAGATAATATAATCACTTTAGAATACTTGCCCACTGATGACATTGATGGGTCCGACTATAGTCGTCAGGCCCCGTAACGGCGAGGAAACGGCAAACAGGCCCACCAGGCCCCGAAAGGAAGGTCAAGATGACCTAGGAGAAGGGTCCCGACGAAGGGAGTCCCGACGAGGCAAGGTCCCGACAGTGGAGCTGGAAGCTCCCGATGAGAAGCCTTTAAGTAGGCCCCGATGATGAATCCCTGAGAATGAATGGCCCTGTCACGATGACGAGGGGCCCCGAGCGGTGACACAACGAGATAACTCTGGAGTCCCCGACGGGAGTCGGGACTCGTTATCAGAGGATAAAGCCAAGATATGCGGGGCGTGGCCGAGATACGCGGAACGTGGATTAAGATACACGGAGCGTGGCCGAGATACGCGGGGCATGGCTAAGATACGCGAGATCATGTCCGAGATATACGGGATACGGGCTAACCACCCCTAATGGTTCGCCAGGTACCCGAGGCATCTCTTTGCCTATAAAAGGGCAGGAGGTCACCTCAGATCACTTACGTTGGGTTGAATACACTCTGAGTTTATTACTTGCCAGTCATACGAGATACTTATTTAAGCATCGGAGAGGGATTCTGGGTCACCGCCCGGTCTATCCCCTCTTGCAGGATTGCGTGGAGCAAAGGAGCTAGGATTGCCGTCAAAGTCCGTACCGGAGTTCCACCGTGATCCAACATTGGCGCCGTCTGTGGGAAACAAACAAAAAGCTGACATGCCTTCTACTCGATCAATGGCGGCTGGCAAGAACAGAAGACAGGGACAATCCGGCGGTTCCCGTCACCCCGCTGCAACGAATCTGAATTCAGTTCCAGAACAAGAGGAAAACCAGAACCATCCCCCGGCTGAGCTCTCCTAGACAAGAGGGTACAATGGATCGCATCCCGAAGATGTTGCCCCTCAGCACCAGGACAACAGGGGGCAGGAGGCTCCCCCAGCTGCAGATTTGACGAGGGCCGTGGCAGAGGCCATGCCCATGTTTCTGGCGGCTGTAAAGGCTCTCTTGGATCGAAGAGAGGCTGCGAGGAGGCAGGAGGAGATGCCCCTGTTGGAGGAAGCGACCCTGCCAACAGAGGGTCGAAACGCACAGGAAGCCCCGCCCCGAGGCCAAGACAGAGGTAGGGCGACCGGTCAGCCGGAGAGGTTCGTGGTTGATGGGCCAGGGCCAGGACCAGTACAGCACAGGACCATTCCCCTGAATGGTCCCATCACTCCCGACCAGGTGGTAAAGATCGTGAACATCTGTATGGGAGAACAGAAGCCGCTGGTGCGGAGCTGAGGGATCGATCCACTCATCCCTTCGTTCCCCGACTCATTGATACCCTAGCCCCGCCTGGGCTAGGCATCCCCACGATAAAGGAGTATGATGGCGAAGGAGATCCAGTTCGCCACGTCCAGAAGCACCTCATGGCGTGTCTGGGAAGAGCCCCAAGTGAAGACATAGTGTGTACGTTGTTCCCGAACACACTGGGAGAAAGGGCCCTGACTTGGTTCTTTAGTCTGCCCCCGGGATGCATCACTTGCAGGGCAGACATGCACGATCGATTCATTCAGCAGTACCAGGGTCGGAGGCGTCTATTGAAGAGCGTGAGGTCCCTGACCCAGGTGGTGCAGAGGCCCGACGAATTGCTGGCTCATTATTACCAGCGGTACACAGCTAGCGTAGCAGAGATAGATGAAGAAATCTCTAAGGGCGAAACCATCCGTACCTTCATTCGGAACCTGACAGCCCCCTATGGCTCCGACCTGATGCACAGCGTGGCTGAGAAGGCTGTGTGGAATATGGAGGCATTACAGAAGAGGGTGAAGCGGCAGATCGATGTCCAGGAGTCAAAGATAGCCGCGGGAGAACTGGAACCCCCAAAGTCGAACAAGGGGAAGCAGTCAAGTAGACCTTTCGACGATCGTAAGTCAAAGGGTAAACCCGACAGTGGCAAGAATCGAGGTCGTCCGGATCGGAGGGACGACAGACGTTCTTCAAGGAAGGATAAGCGGGAGGATTTTGACATTCCTCTCAACTGCTCCATGGCGGAAGTGCTGACAGTCATGGAACGACAAGGTATCTCCAGGTACCCCCCGAAGAAAGATGGAGAATTCCTGGGGTCCCGCACAGATCGCTATTGTCGATTTCACCGCGCAAATGGCCACGACACAAATCACTGTCGGGAGCTGAAGAAGGAGATTGAAAAGCTGATCCAGAAGGGGAAGCTTAAGGAATTTGTCGGGGATAAGCGGTGCCGATCCCGCTCTCGGTCCCGATCACGGTCCCGTTCCCGATCCCGCGATCGGTCCCCAAAGAAGAAAAGAACCGATCCAGAGTCATCCGGTGCTCGCAAGGAGAGACGGGGCACTATCAACGTGATTCATGGAGGGTTTGCTGCTGGAGGTGATACCTCATCCGCCCGAGAAGTTTATGCCTCTAGAATCCCTACAGCAGTGGTGTTGGGTAAGAGGTCCCGATCCTGGACCTTGAAAGAAGAGATGGTGATCTCCTTCTCGTCGGAGGACCTCATAGGCGTGGAGACTCCGCATGACGATGCCTTGGTGGTAACCTTGGATGTAGACGGTTTCGAAATGAAGAGAATTCTAATCGACGGGGGGAGCTCCTCCGACATCCTATTCATGGACGCGCTGGAGGCTATGGGGAAGACGAAGAAAGATCTAAAGGAGGCAAACTTCCCGATGGTCGGGTTCTCTGGCTCAACCTCCTACCCGCTAGGGGTAATCACCTTACCAGTGGAGTTTTGTAGCGGGTGGAAATCAGAAAGGAGGAACGTGGAGTTTGTCGTGGTTGATTCCGCAGGGACCTACAATGCAATTATCGGGAGAACCACCATCAATCCCCTGATGGCGGTTGCCTCGACTGTGCACCAGAAGATGAAGTTCCCGACCGACCACGGAGTCGGAGAGGTCAAAGGCGACCAGGTGGCTTCCCGAAAATGCTATGTCAATGCCACCCGGAGGAGGAGGCGAGAGGCTATGACTGTCCTCCAGACAGACACAGATCCCAGAGAAGAGTTTGGGCGTCCCGCCCCTGTAGAAGATCTGAAAGAAGTCGAGATCGATGGACCCCAGAGGAAGGTGAAAATCGGGTCTGCTCTAACTGAAGAGACAGCCCAAAAATTGGTGGAGTTGTTGAAGGAGTTCAAGGAGCTGTTTGCCTGGTCCCCCAGCGATATGCCATGAATCAGCCCCGATGTGATCGTACACGAGCTGAAGATAGACCCTGCGATCAAGCCTATCACACAGAAAAGGCGTCCGATGGGCACGGATAAGAAGATCGCGATTCAGCAGGAGGTGGGCAGGTTGCTCGACGCTGGGTTCATTAAGGAGCTCCGATTCCAGACTTGGGTGGCCAACCCAGTGCTGGTGAAGAAGACTAACGGGAAATGGCGAATGTGTGTGGACTTTCGCGACCTGAACAAGGCTTGCCCAAAGGACTGCTATCCACTCCCGAGGATCGACCAGCTGGTGGATGCCACATCGGGACATGAGTTTTTAAGTTTCATGGATGCATATTCAGGCTACAACCAGATCAAGATGGCTAAGGAAGACGCCCCCCACACAGCGTTCTACGCAGACAGTGACATCTATCACTACGATGTCATGCCTTTCGGGTTGATCAATGCCGGGGCAACCTACCAACGGATGGTGAACAAACTGTTTGGAGATATGCTGGGAGAAACCATGGAAGCTTACGTGGATGATATGCTGGTGAAGTCCCGACAAGCCGAGGATCACGTGCACAACCTTACCATGGCGTTTGAACGGATGAGGCTCCATCAAGTTCGTTTGAACCCGACGAAATGCGCCTTCGGAGTCCACTCAGGGAAATTCTTGGGCTTCATGGTGAGTCAGAGAGGAATTGAAGTGAATCCTGAGAAGCTGAGGGCAATCGAGGAGATGCAGTCCCCGATAAACCATCGGGAGGTGCAAGTACTGAATGGCCGACTAGCTGCAATGAACCGCTTCTTGTCCAAAGCCAGTGACCGATCAATGCCGTTTTTTGAAGTCTTGAGGGCCAACAAAAAATTTGAATGGACCGCCAAATGTGAAGAAGCGTTCCAAGCACTCAAGCAGCACCTTCGCACACTCCCGCCGCTGGCAAAACCGGTTCCAGGCGAGCCGCTTTTCCTTTATTTGGCTGTTTCTGAATTTGCAATCAGCTCTATGTTAGTAAAGATTGTCGAGGGTAATCAAGTCCCCGTCTATTATGTAAGCAAGGCATTTGCCAGATCTGAATTGAACTACCCCGCCGTTGAGAAGTACCTCTTTGCGTTGATTATTACTGCTCGGAAGCTAAGGCCATATTTCCACGCACACGAGATCACTGTGCTAACGAACCAGCCTTTGAAGCATTTTTTGAACCGACCGAATGCGTCGGGGAGATTAGTGAAATGGGCAGTAGAGCTTAGCGAATTTCGCATACACTTCACCCCGAGAACGGCCATTAAGGGTCAGGCGTTAGCAGATTTCATAGCAGAGTCTACAGCCCCCGATCTGGAAGAAGCGGGCCCTGTAGAGGGGGCAACCATGGAAGTCCCGACAGAAGTACAACCAGAGAGGGCAGAGCAATCAGAACAGCCAAACAAGGAAAATATCTGGGAGATGTACACGGATGGCTCCGCGAGTTAAAATGAATCAGGAGCGGGCTTCTTGTTGATACCACCAGGTGAAGGTGAACCGCTCCGATACGCCTTGGCTTTAACATTCAAGGCCACAAACAACGAAGCGGAGTACGAAGCTCTTATCACGGGCTTAAAAATCGCTAAAGGCACTGGAATCGATCACTTAAGAGTGAAGTGCGACGCAGCTTTAACCGTGAACCAGGTTCAAGGGCGATACGAAGCAAGGAGTCCGATAATGAAAAAGTATATGCGAGAGGTACAAGCCTTGAGAGAGGGCTTCAAAAGCTTCGATATCGAGGCTATCCCGAGGGAGGAGAACGTAGAGGCAGACGCCTTGAGCAAATTTACCCTGGGGGCACCCTTGGAAGAAAATCGGAAGGTGCACTTCCTGGAGAAGGTGATCTTATCAAACATCGACCCAACACAGGTGTGCACCATCGAGACAAAATCGGAGGAAGAGCCCACTTGGATGACCCCGATAGTCGCGTATCTGACTACGGGGGCAGTCCCCGAGGATAAGGTAGCAGCGGGCAGGATATGTCGGATCGCGTCTAATTATGTGATGCTGGACAATCAGCTGTACAAGAAGGGCTGGTTCTCGACTCCGTACCTGAAGTGTGTAGCAGAACCCGACACCAATCGAATCCTGAAGGAAATGCATGAGGGGGTCGCGGCTTGTCACGAAGGGGCCCGATCCATTTTGAGGAAGGTGTTGAACTTAGGCTACTATTGGCCCACGATGAACAAAGAAGCAACGGCGTTGGTCCGATCATGCGACGCGTGCCAGAGGTACGCCCCGAGTATCGTGGCTCCGGCCGCTAACCTGACATCCATCAAGAGCGCTTGGCCCTTCGCGTAGTGGGGCATCGACTTGGTGGGACCTCTTCCACAAGCACAAGGACAATGTAAGTATTTACTTGTAGCTATCGATTATTTTTCGAAATGGATAGAGGCGAAGGCGTTGGCCAGAACAATGGGGAACCAGATCGTCAAGTTCCTCCAAACCCACATCGTGTCCAGATACGGGATTCCTAAGGTGGTGATCAGCGACAATGGCCCACCGTTTAACGGCTCTCAGGTGAGGGAGTATCTGGAAGAATTGAGCATCGGACCGCCTCCGTACGCCATGCTCAGACTAATATCCAGGTGGAGTCAGCCAACAAAATCGTGATGGATGGCCTGAAGAAGAGGGTCTACGCCTTGAAGGGCAAGTGGCTGAATGAACTGGAAAATGTACTTTGGGCTGTTAGAACGACACCCAAACGATCAACAGGGGAGACTCCGTTTGGCCTCGTTTATGGCACGGAAGCTGTCGCACCTGTGGAGGTAGCTGTGGCGTCCCATCGGATGAGATATTACGAGCCCCTAACGAACGACGAAGTGAGACGTCTGGACTTGGACTTACTCGAAGAGAAGAGGCGGGAAGCCGATGAAGTCCAAGCTCGAATGCGTTTAGCGACGGCCAGGTACTACAATCGGCGAGTGAAGTCCCGACAGTTCTTTGTCGGGGAGCTGGTTTGGCGTCGCAACGAGTTCACCCTTTTGGATCGAATCAACAAGATGTCACCAAAATGGGAAGGACCTTATAAGATCGTGGGGATGCCAGCTCCAAATGCATACAAGTTGGAAGACCTCGATGGCAGAACATTAAAGCATTCTTTCAGTGGCGAACACTTGAAGAAACACCATGCTTGAAGAAAGTCGCCTTAAGTGGTGCCCGATAAAGTCGCCTTAAGTGGTGCCCGATAAAGTCGCCTTAAGTGGTGCCCGATAAAGTCGCCTTAAGTGGTGCCCGAAAAAGTCGCCTTAAGTGGTGTCCGATGTAAAATCGCCTTAAGTGGTGTATGCTATTTATCGTTTAATTAGATGTAAGCCAATCTTATGCCATCAATAAATAAAGAGGTTGCTTCCAAATAAGAGTTGTCCTTAGATTTATGCTAAGTGTGAAAGTCGCCTTCAGTGGTGCACGATGAAAGTCGCCTTCAGTGGTGCACGATGAAAGTCGCCTTCAGTGGTGCACGATGAAAGTCGCCTTCAGTGGTGCACGATGAAAATCGCCTTGAGTGGTGCATGATGCTTAGATTTATTCTAAGTAATATAAAGTCGTCTTAAGTGATGCGCGGGACTAAGTCGCCTTGAGTGGTGCACGATGCTTAGATTTATTCTAAGTAATATAAAGTCGTCTTAAGTGATGCGCGGGACTAAGTCGCCTTGAGTGGTGCATGATGCCTAGATTTATTCTAAGTATCCGAAAGTCGTCTTAAGTGATGCCCGAGAAAAGACGTCTTAAGTGATGCACGATTCTTAGATTTGCTCTAAGTAATATAAAGTCGTCTTAAGTGATGCATGAAACCAAGTCGCCTTAAGTGGTGCGCAGAATTAAGTCGTCTTAAGTGATGCATGGAGTTAAGTCGCCTTAAGTGGTGCAAGTTATTAAATCGTCGGGAAAGACGTACGAGAATGTCTTAAGTGTCGAAGCCTCGACTTAAGCGCGTATAAGTAAAGTCACTCGGAGAAGTGCAACAAAAGATCGGAACCAGAGAAGTTTGATATTGATAAGGGCTCAAATGCCCGATGATGACAAAAGAGAAGAAGATACAAGGACCCTAAAAGATAAAAATATTCAAGCTTGGTCCTTGTCGGCAGCATCGGCAGCAGCTGGGTCCGCGGAGTCAGTAGCAGAGGGATCCATAGGATTGGCTTCGGGAGGATTAGTTATCGGGGCGTCCGCACTTGGAAGTTCAGAAGCGTCTTCGACAATTACGGGAGTATTCCCCCCGTCACTCTCCTCGGAAAGAGTAAAATATTTCTTCGCGAAGGGAGCGAGGGAAGGAGACTTGTCAAAGTTGATGGCGTCGCCATACTCCAGGTGGAGCTCCTCAACCACGTTGAAGAGAGTGTTCTCCACCTCTGCGCCAAAGAACTTCATGGCATCAGCTTGAAAGCCCTCCGACCTCCGATAGTCCTCCCGGCCCTTTTCCTCCACTTTGGCCAGCTGCGCAGGAAACCCCGCGATTAGCTCCTCCAAAGCCTTCTTCTCAAGAACCAGTTGGTCCTCGGCAGCCTTCTTCTCCTAGGTCAGCCTGTCCACAATCACCCCCCGCTCCTGCCGCTCTTGCCTCAAGAGCCCCTCGAAGTACGCGATCTGCTGCTGAAGGTCCCGAATCTTCTGATTAAGGGCAGCCTGCTCCTTGACAAGCTTCCCCCGCAGAGACTGGGAGGCCTTGAGATCCGCCTGAAGCTGCTCGCGGACCCCTCGGTCCCGCTCCCGGGCCTCATCATAGGCAATAATATACCCGATGAGGCGGTTGTAGTCCCCGAGCTCCTGCAATAAAAAGGAAAAATGTTAATGAACAAACGACTCGATCTACCATCAACAAGAAAGAAGCAAAGTCTCACCTCTACGCGGCGCACAGCCATATCCCTGATATCCCGCTGCATATGCGTCCGATTGAGGTAAATCTGATGCCGCATAGAAGGCAGAATAGAACCCGCCAGCAGATGCAGGGCCAGCTCCTGGTCCTGTTCCCCTTGTGTAAGCGGGACTCCCTGAAGCGTCTGGATAGGAGTCCAGGGGGCATTCGCCTGTGAAGAATTGAAGGGTCTATAGAAGTCCCAATCAAGAGCAAGGGGAGAGATAGGACGAGGAATAGAAGGGCACGCCTCCGTCTCGCCCCGAACAGGGGAAGGAGAGAAGCCGTGGATAGGTGAGAGCTGCCGCTGCTGCGGAGAAGACGAAGGAGGCGGCCCCTGAGGGGTTGGTTTCAAGGGGGATTGCCCCGCCTTCTGACGCTGTTGAGGGGGGTCAACTCCGCCAGTCTCCTCGGAGGAGTCCAGAGTTTCCACCTCACGAAACTGTTTGCCAGATGGAGCCTTCTCTCCAGCTGAGGAAGGCACCCCCGCTGAAGGCGGTGCATCTGCGGAAGCTGCAGCACCCGAGGAAGCTCCCGAGCGACCTGCACCTGGAGGATGAAGAGCTTCAGAAAGGTAGTCAGGAAGTTCATCGGGATTCGATACGTCGGGAGACGTATTGATCCTTCCCGCAGTAATGATAGTAGCCTACCTTCAAGACTCGGGGAGTTTCGCCTCGAAGGATTCTTTTGACATCAGTAATGCGGCCTTCCTTGGTCGAGGAAATCAAATCCGATGGGACCATCCTCTTGTACGATTTAATAGCAAGTCGAAGTTGTTTACCTTCTTCAGCGTTCTGGACATCGAAGAGCTGGTCCAGATCCACCCGCTTCCGCTTGGGCTGCTCCGCTGAAGGAGACCCCGACCTAGCAGCAGCCTTCTTGGCAGACTTCCTCTTCCGCGAGGGGCGGACAGCATCAGTCTCCCCCTGCTTAAGGAACAGATCGGTCAGCACAGATACCTTCTTGGCTGCAAACAGTAAACAAAGAAAGAGTTAGAAGTTTACCCAAGGAACCATGTTAGAAGGGCCGTCGAAGAGCTGCCCCCCAGAAACAATATCGAGGAGTCGGATCCCGGCGTGCACCAGGTCCCGCTCCACGAGTGAGTTGGCGTTGAGAGGAGTGTAAGACTCCTCCCACCGATAGAGCTGGATAAGTTGAAGAGTCTCGAAATCCTCGTTAGCATAAGTGTGGAAAGCAGGCGGAGGGTCTGGTACCACCTCCCAGCGAGGCCAGGGAATGGAGGAGTGACGGATAAAGAAGTAGCTCCTCTTCCAGCTACTATTGTCGGACCCTGTATCGATCAAGAGTCCCCGACCCTTGACCACCTTCCAGGTGTCACTGGTCCAACCGTACCGGGCAAGCTGCTGCTTACTCCACTTAGGCATCCGGGGGTAGAAGGCGCAAACCCCCGCCTCGTTGCACTTCATCCCATAAAAGGTTCTGAAGAGTTGGAGGCTGTAGACCCACTTCTGTCGGAGACAGAGGACTTGAAAGGCGTTCCAGAGGCGGATGGCATGGGGAGAAAAGGTGGTGGGGTGTGTTCTGTAATGATGGCACAGCTCGACCAGATTACCGCAAAAGGGGAACCTGATCCCCGCTGATATTTGTCCCGTAGAGACAAACGCCTCCCTTTCTGGGGACGAGTAACCTCAGAGTCACTCGAGGGACGATGCCTAGGATATGGGAAACGAGGTGCCCAGGTGATGGTGATGCAACCCTCTCGGAGAGCTGCATCATAGGCAGTATTGGAAATCTCATTTGGAGCATAATCAAAATTAAAGGGTTTTCTCCCCTCAGAGCTGGAACCGCTGTCTGAAAAGCAACCAGGGCAAGAAAATACAGTGGGACTCTTGGAAAAATTAGAAAGAAAAAGACGAACAAACAACGAAGAGGGGTTCCTTACCAGACATAGTGAAGTGGAGGTTGAAGGAGATGAGCGAAACGTCGCCGGGAAGATGATCGGGAAAACTCCAAAGACCTTCGAAATCACAGAGCTTGGAATCGCAGAGAGCTTTTGAGAATTCGAAGACGGTATAAGTTAAATTGTGACCATGGCTAGGGTTTTATAGTCGAAGAAGACGGTTGAAAGGACACTTCGATCCGAGTCGTCGAAGGTGAAGAGTCTTAATCTAGACCGTTGAGATGAAACGTGCAGAAGGACAACGGGCGTAATGATGAAACGGCCTGAGAAGCACTTTTTCAGAAAAGGACAGGCGCGAATTAAAAGTCCCTCATGTCTTGGGGGGCAAATGATGGGTCCGACTATAGTCGTCAGGCCCCGTAACGGCGAGGAAACGGCAAACAGGCCCACCAGGCCCCGAAAGGAAGGTCAAGATGACCTAGGAGAAGGGTCCCGACGAAGGGAGTCCCGACGAGGCAAGGTCCCGACAGAGTCAGTTCCGACAGTGGAGCTGGAAGCTCCCGATGAGAAGCCTTTAAGTAGGCCCCGATGATGAATCCCTGAGAATGATTGGCCCTGTCACGATGACGAGGGGCCCCGAGCGGTGACACAACGAGATAACTCTGGAGTCCCCGACGGGAGTCGGGACTCGTTATCAGAGGATAAAGCCAAGATATGCGGGGCGTGGCCGAGATACGCGGAACGTGGATTAAGATACATGGAGCGTGGCCGAGATACGCGGGGTATGGCTAAGATACGCGAGATCATGTCCGAGATATGCGGGATACGGGCTAACCACCCCTAACGGTTCGCTAGGTACCCGAGGCATCTCTTTGCCTATAAAAGGGCAGGAGGTCACCTCAGATCACTTACGTTGGGTTGAATACACTCTGAGTTTATTACTTGCCAGTCATACGAGATACTTATTTAAGCATTGGAGAGGGATTCTGGGTCACCGCCCGGTCTATCCCCTCTTGCAGGATTGCTTGGAGCAAAGGAGCTAGGATTGCCGTCAAAGTCCGTACCGGAGTTCCACCGTGATCCAACAGACATGGTGGCGGACCCATTAACTAAACCATACGCAGAGGGACATTTGAAAAGCACATAAAACTGCTTGAATTGCGTAGGGTTTAGAAGTGGGCCTGTGTCTGTAATAACGTTTTGATAAATTGAAAGTTACATTTTTGATTAACGAGAGAATTGCAATTTGATTTTATGATTCATCGACGTCATAATGATTAATTACATCAGATGGTACGATCTATAAACTGAGTCTTAGGAGGACGCAATCCTCTGCTTAAAATTTTGTCGAATGTGGGCCTTGCCTAGTCACACAGGCACAGTTGGCTTGTAGGCGAGGGGGGCCTCTGCCAAAGCAAGAATGGCCAAGAACCAGCTGGGAAACTTGGTTATGCAAAACGATCATTTGGTTTCGGAGTAACACGACATGATCTTCGTTTTGCACTTCGCCGGTGATGAACTATGTTCGTCATTTAACCACATTCTGGCCCAGATGAAAGTCTGCGATAGCATTATTGACATATCCCACACCTGAAATTGTCCGGGTAAGCTATCGACGCGTGCTTCATAGTACGCGTGCCACGTTCGACCACGGGGTCATGCTCGGTTGTGCTAGATATAATCTTCGCGATTCGGACGGGCACAAACTTCTTCACCTTGAGTGTGTGATTGATCCCGGGAGCCTAATGAAGAGGCACCCGAAGTATCTTCATGGACTCAGTACTCATATCTAAGGTCAGGCTCAATGATCGCCTCCCTGCGTACGAGCGTAGTGCTGAAGAAAAATGCCAAGTGACCACGTCCGGGAAACCGAATGGGTTTGACTTAGGGTATGAGCGATGGGGATGGTCAAGTTCACCTATAATTCACTGACTCTTCTATTCACTAGATGGCCACCAAACGGATATTAATAGAAGGTTGTGAATACTTGTACGGATGCCCTGGAGAAGTATTCCTATGTGGAAACTGGGCAATTGGAGAATTGACAGTTGACCTAGGATACAACGCGATACAAATTGATGTTTTTAACAGGTTGATTTGATATAGGGAATCATGTTCAGCGGGCGCTACAGCACTCCTAACAGATGAGTAGCACGATGCCCATCGTATCCGCCGGTTGCACGGCAAGCCTCGTATGAACTATTCAGAAGCAGAAGCAGGATCAGAAGAGTGGAATGTTGATGCGATTTGGACAACAATATATTAACAGCCACCCTCCCATTCGGGCGAGTGGGGGCTGTTAGCATATGGTGATTGAGCGCTGTAATTAGTAGCCCATTAGTATGTATAGGTAACCTAAGAAATTGAGTTATTGTCACATTAGGGAAATTGGGCTTGACCCAAATCCCAATTGACATGAGAGGCCCAAAATTGGGCATCCCTAACATAAGTGGCCGGCCGAATATGTGCGTGGGGCAAAGTGGAATTTTGTCCACTTTGCTCCTCCTATAAATAAGAGGTGCTAGGGTTTTATTTGGGGTAATTCACAATTCTTCCTAAGTGGTGATTTGAGAGAAAACCCTTCCCCCCTTTACACATAGTTCGGCCGAACCTTAGCCCCCATTTACATGTAGTTCGGCCGAACCCTAGTCCACCACCAAGGGTGTGCCAATTAGCTTAGAACAAAACACTCCGGAGATCCATCCCTGCCAAGAATTGATCAGAGGCTTTGTTGTGGAGCTAATACCACGCAGGGCTTCTCTAACAATAACCTATATGGGTTCCGTGCGGTGGATCATGAACTTCCTCAGGAAGATCCTTGGGACTACGGATAAGGTTAAGGTATGTGCATATCTTCCGTGCGTAATTCTGATTACAAGCATGTACCTTATTTATGTTTCCGTAGTAATCAACCCCGTAATCCAACAGAACCGGGGTAACTAAGTGGACCTAACCAAACCGGTTTTGTGTGTTGAACCGAACCCTATTTTGTTGGACCGGTTCGGACCGAACCAGATTTTGAAAATAAAACTGGACCAAACTGAACCGGATTTACTGAACCCGAACCGAACCAGACCGAAATTGACTAAACCGAACTGGATTTTTCAAAATCAAATTCAATTCAATTAATAAAATGGGATGGTCAAGTTTTACAATCCATTTTTTTTTTTTTTTAACTTTAATTAGTCTACATGGTGCTAGAAGGTTCAAAACTTTCATGTTTTAATTAAACCTTAATGCCTAGTTTCGATTGTGGGGATAGATCCCGGTAATGCATGATTTAGGGACTGAATTAATTAGTGGGCTGAATTGCAATTGTTTACTTTTCGTCACATATATTTATTAGAACTGTTGTTTTGACTACGTCAAGCTAGCTGGATGTTGGGGGCAGAGCCCTGGTTAAATATATGGTTTGGCACTAGGACAGACATGTTGTGATTACCTAGGATTCATGTCTAGAAACACGCATGATTAATTGTAAGCATGAATTGCAAGTCAGCCCCTGATATTTTAAATGTTTTAAAAACAAAAGCCAGTCGCCAAATATGCATGTTTGATGTGGCAGTTTCCATGCATGACACGAATGCTTGAATGTTGAGGATGTAGCTGCATGTGATAGTTTACTTGGAAAGTAGAATTATGTATATGCTAGCATGAGTTACTCGAAACATTAAACGCATGACGCGTATGCATGATATGTGGTTTGGTTGATGAATTTGGCTTACTATGATGATTTACTTGTGTAGTGGAATTATATATGCATGCGTATGTTCATCGGAACATTTTTAAATACAAAAGGGCCTTAAGAAAGCCAAGATCGGGTATGCCTATTTTAATTTTCCCGTTCCGGTAATTTACGAATAAAGTCGTTTTTAAGAGACTGATCTTAGATTGAAGACGACGATAATGTGAACTCTTTCACGAACTCCCTTCCCTCGGTTTACTGGCGGTCGGTTGGTTTAGATGACTGAGGAATCATTATTTTTTGTATTCCATCTTAATAGATATCCGATCTATGCAATTCTTTTTCAAAATGTTATTGTCTCCCTGATTATGCATGATTATCAATGTGTTAGTAACGAATTACAGCATAGATGGCTTCATCATGTGCTAATGAGCTTTTGATTGAGACGAACTACGACTCGTGGAGCAAACGCGTCAGTACACTGGTGGAAGAACAAGGTCTTATAGACCACATTCAAAAGAAAATGAGCTGCCCGGATGATGGTCTCACAAAGGGACTAGCATTCGTTCATTTCCAATAGGAGCAAGATGACAAGAAAGAAAAGGAGATGCTGCTGTCTGAGATGTCTCAAGACTTCCATGATGAGTATAAGGATGTTCCAATAACAAAGGACATCTGAGATGCACTCTTCCTGAAACACGGAAGTGGCATAGCAGTTATACTGCTCCCACTTATACCAACTATGCAAGATTGTTTAAACAACAACAGCAATAGTGTACTTGAAAAATTATACGACCTCCTCCGAATGTGGAAACCATTAGAAGAAGAAAGTCAGATGGGTGAATGGGATAAAATTCAAGCCATCGTCGGGATTCTCCCGAGGTCTTGGAGAGCAGCCAAGGCTTTATTGACTATTAGTGGTTCTGTGCTAGATCTTGCATCTGTCCTAAAATTAATCGAGATGGAAGAGGCTCGATTAGGATCAATATCGTAAGATAAAAAGATGTCAGGGCAAGCTGAGCAGAGAAATAGGAAGAACGGGAACAAGGGGAAGAAACAACAGGTTGTCGATGATAAAACATTGACTAAGCCTAAACAGGGAAGTCTCAGATTAAAATCCGATATAGTCTGCGGGAACTCCAGCCCATGCCGCATAGCAGATGGGGTAGGGTCCACCAAATCACACCCTAAAAGGTACGCGATGTTGGTTATGTTTTGGAAGCTTTAGTTTCCTCAACCGTCATGTTAACTGACTCAAATCCTTATTGGATTCTTGATTCAGGTGCAACGGACCACATAGCCAACGACAAAGATCTATTTACCAAGTTTAGACGGTTGCCGAAGGATTCTAAGATGATATACATTGGTGACAACTCACAAGTTGAAGTTAAAGGAGTAGGGAACTGCAAGTTGTCTATGAATAATGGCAGGACCATACTTCTTGAAGATGTCCTTTTTGCTCCTAGAATCCGTAGAAATGTTGTTTCTGTTTCCGCTCTTATGAATAATAACTTTGTTTTATCATTTGAGAAGACCCTTGTTCGGATAAATAAAGGCATCGTCTTATATGGACATGCTCTTTCCTATAATGGTCTCATTATCATGGATTTGAATGGTAGTATAAATTCGAATAGAATGTATGAATTGTCTTCCAGGGAAGCAGAAACTGACGCGGCTGGATGGCATGCGAGGCTCGGACATATAAGCTATGACAGGGTTCAGTTGTTAGCTCGACGAGGGATTCTGCCCGGAACTAACAACGTGGTTAAGCACACTTGCCATGACTGTATAGCTGGGAAGTCCACCCGCAAGCCATTTGGCGAAGCTCAACGAGCTGAGTATCCGTTGCATCTGATTCATTCCGACGTATGTGAACCAATGAACGTTATCGCTAGGGGTGGTAAACGATACTTCGTAACTTTCATTGACGAATTTATCCGTTATGGGTTTACTCATTTTTTTTGGCCAGTGGTTTACTCATTTGATTACTCGCAAATTCGAAGTTATAGATTGCTTTATAAGTTTTCTAAAGCTCGTAGAGAATCAGCAGGAGCGAAAGGTGAAAACCCTACGCACTGATAGAGGTGGAGAATATCTCTCTAATGAGTTTAATAAGTTGTTCAACGAAGTGGGAATTGCTCGTCAAACGACAAACCCAAACACGCCGCAACAAAATGGTGTGGCTGAATGTCGTAATCGAACACTCCTAGACATGGTCAGAACTATGATGTCGCAAGCACAACTGCCAATCTCCTTTTGGGGAGACGCATTGTTGACAGCCACTCATATAGTAAACCTTGTTCCGATAAAAGCGGTAGACACGACACCATATGAGCTATCGACTTGTAGATAGTTAGACCTTACTAGGTTGCGACCGTGGGGTTGCACACCCTATACATATACAACTGACACCCGTTTTGGCAAGTTGGGACCGAGAGGACTAAAGAGTATCTTCATAAGCTGTTTAGAAAACACTAAGGGTTATGTATTTGTGTCAGCTTAAGAAAATTGTGGCGTGCTCGAATATGAGTCAAGAGACGTTACATTCCATGAGGACGAATTTCCAACGCTTGGTGAAATCAAATCAGACGAAGTCTTGATCGAATTGGAGCAGGATAACGATGATGATCAGGTCCCTTACTTCGAGTGGGAGATTTGAGGCAGCAACGCTAGTGAATGAAATGGTAAATGAGGATGGAGACATTTTCATAGTAAATCCAGTGAAAGGAAACAATCCTACCACACAAATCACTGTTGTTGCAGTTGCGAATCAAGTTGAACCTGATAATCACATTGCTGGACCGCTAGATGAAAATCCAATAATGCCACAACTACCCATTGTTCCCAGTGGGATTGGATTAACCAACTTGGTTCCTAGACCGAGGGGTCGTCCAAGAAAAGTTGAAGGTCAAGGTTCCAGCACTGCCCTTATTCTCAGTGGGAGTGATGCTCCGATATAAAGCATTATTCCGAGTGGTAGCAATATTCAGACTCAAAATGCGATTAAGGCATCGAACGTCTCCCAAGAAGTATCCCATCGAGAAGGGTGAAATATTCACCCTAACTTCTGTTGGCGAACCGGTGACGGTTGAACAAGCGTTGAAAGGACCTCAAGCGAAGGAATGGAGAAAAGCAATAGACGATGAGATCGCCTCAAAGAAAGCCAATTCGGTATGGTCTTTAGTTGATTTACATGCTGACCGCATGGCCATAAGGGCGAAGTGGGTTCTAAAACTGAAACTCACTGCTGATGGAAATGTCGAGCAATACAAAGCTTGACTAGTTGCGAAAGGATATAAACAGCTTCACGGAGTCGACTTTGATGAGACATACACACCGACTTTGAGGTACACCGCAGTTAGGGCAATCCTAGCGCTGGTCGCATGCCTCGATTTAGAGCTGCAGCAAATGGATGTTAAGACCGCATTCCTCCACGGAAACCTGGAGGAAGAGATCTACATGGAGCAACTGGAGGGTTTCATTACTCCTGGTAACGAACGTAAAGTTTGTAAACTCCAAAGATCCATTTACGGTCTTAAGCAATCGTCTCTACAATGGTACCACAGGTTCGATGAGGAAATTGTTGGAAACAGACTCGTGAATCTCCACGAGGATCCATGCATGTATACAGAGACCTCCGGGTCTAAGTAAGTCATCTTAACTTTGTACGTGGATGACATACTCATTGCCGCGAACGATGGGAGTTTTATGCATGAATCAAAGTCCTGGTTGGCATCTGTATTTGAGATGAAAGACATGGGAGAGACTACGTACATCTTGGGCATTAAAATTGCTAGATATCGTGTCATCCGGAGGTTATGTCTATCTCAGAAAGCCTACATCAACACAATGTTGAAAAGGTTTAGATTACAGGATGCCAAACCCGTGGAAACGCCGGTAGGGTTCGGGTGCGCGTTGTCAAAGCGCGACAGCCAGAAGAACCAGCAAGAGCGTGAACAGATGAGGAGTCCAGAGTATTTAAGCATGGTCAGAAGTCTAATGTATGCCATACTTTCACTCGTCCGGACATCTGTTACGCTTTGGGCCTACTAGAAAGATTCCAATCACACCATGGCTATCAACATTTAAAAGCTGTAAAGCGGATCATACTATATCTGAAAGGTACTGCCGACTACGTACTGTGCTATGAGGGTAGGAAGTTAGAATTGACCGAATTCGGTGATGCCGACCATGGTGGCGATCCAGACGATCGTAAGTCCATCACAAAAGGAGTGTTTCTCCTTGCTAATGCCGCCTTTGCATGGACGAGCAAGAAGCAATCCTGTGTCGCGCTGTCTACGATGGAATCAGAATTCGTTGCTCTCTCCAAAAACGCATAGGAAGCGGTCTGGCTGAAAAGGCTTCTTACTGCACTGCTTGATGGCGATGTTGGGAGTAAACATGTGAAGGTGTTCTCTGACAGTCAGGCTGCAAATGCAGCAGTAAAGAATCCAAATTACCATAGTAGGACTAAACACATTGATGTTAAATATAATTATACTAAATCTATGGTAGAAGATAATATAATCACTTTAGAATACTCGCCCAATGATGATATGGTGGCGGACCCACTAACTAAATCATTACGCAGAAATGTGGGCTTGTATCTGTGATAACATTTTGATGAATTGAAAGTTAGATTTTGATAAATGAGAGAATTTTAATTCGAGTTTATGATTCATCGACGTCATAATGTTTGATTACATCAGATTTTACGGTCTATAAACTAAGTCATAGGAGGACACAATCCTCTACATAAATTACGTTGAATGTGGACCATGCCTTGTCACACGGGCACGGTCGTCTTGTAGGAGAGGGGGAACTCTGCCGAAACAAGACTGGCTAAGAACCAGTTGGGAAACTTGGTTACGCAAAACGATCATTTGGTTTCGGAGTAACACGACATGATCTTTGTTTTGCAGTTCGCCGGTGATGAACTCTGTTCGTCATTAACCACATTTTGGGCCAAATGAAATTCCGCGATAGCATCATTGACATATCCCACACCTGACGATGTTCGGGTATGCTATCTACTCGTGCTTCATACTACGCGTGCCACGTTCGAACACGGGGTCATGCTCGATTTTGCTAGTTAGAATCCTCGTGATTCGGATGGGTGCAAACTTCTTCACCTAGAGTGTGTGATTGATCCCGGGAGCCTTATGAAGAGGCACCCGAACTATCCTCATGGACTCAGAACTCATACCTAAGGTGAGGCTCGATGTTCGCTTCCCGGCGTATGAGCACGCTGCTGAAGAAAAATGCAAAGTTAACACGTCTTTGGAAACCGGTTGAGTTTGATTAAGGGTATGAGCAATGGGGATGGTCAAGTTCACCTTTAATTCATCGTATCTTGTATTAACTGGGTGGGCACCAACTCGATATTAGTTGAAGGTTGTGAATACTTGTGCGGATGCCCTGGAGAAGTATTCCTATGTGGAAACTTGGCAATTGGAGAATTAACAGTTGACCTAGGATACATCGCGATACAAATTGATTTAACAGGTTGATTTGAGACAGGGAATCAACGTTTCGTGGGCGCTACAACAATCCTAACAGATGAGTAGCACGATTCCCATCTTATCTTCCGGTCGCACAGCAAACCTCGTATGAACTATTCGGAAGCAGGGGAAAGATCAGAAGAGTGAAATGTTGATGCGATTTGGGCAACAATACATTAACAGGCACCCTCCCATTCTGGCAAGTGGGAGCTGTTAGCATATGATGATTGGGCGCCGTAATTGGAAGCCCACTAATATGTATACGTTAGCTAAAAAATTGGGTAAATGTCACATTAGGAAAATTGGGCTTGACCCAAATCCAAATTGACATGAAATGCCCAAAATTGGGCCTCTCTTACACATATATGACGGCGGAAACTTACTTGGGGCAAAGTGGAATTTTATCCACTTTGCTCCTCCTATAAATAAAGGGTGTTAGGGTTTTATTTGGGGTAATTCACAATTCCAACGAGTCAACTTCACGAAAAGCGGAACGGTTACAGTCTGCTCTCGCGAGTCACCATTCAACGATGAGTAGGACTGTTACAGTTTATTCCTACGAGTCAATTTCACGGCAAACGGGACAGTTATAGTCTGCTCTCGCGAGTCACCATTCAAGGATGAGTAGGAATGTTATAGTCTGTTCCTACAAGTCACAAACCAGCAATCAGGATCTGTAGTTTTCCAACTTTCTGAGAGTCACAACCCGACGAACGAAGCCTTGGTGTTCAGCCTTCGCAAGTCACGCCACTAGATGCACTTCTCTAACACATGCCACTAATGGCTCTTCTCCAATGATGCTACGATGTCCTATATATGCTAGTTATCACAACTATCCCTTCAACGGCGTTGCGCTGCCCCAGGTATGCTGGTCACCACAACCGGTGTTGCGCTGTCCCAGATATGCTAGTCACCACTAGAGGCTCTTCTCCAACGGACGCCACTAGAGGCTCTTCTCCAACGGACGCCACTACAGGCTCTTCTCCAACGGACGCCACTAGAGGCTCTTCTCCAGGCTCTTCTCCAACGGACGCCACTACAGGCTCTTCTCCAACGGACGCCACTAGAGGCTCTTCTCTAACATACGTCACTTGAGGCTTTTCCTTGTCACTCGCCACTGGAGGCATCATAAATTAAGGTTTTACTTTATTGCACGCCACTGGAGGCTTTTCCTTGTCGCTCGCCACTTGAGACATCATCGATTAAGGTTTTACTTTATTGCACGGCACTGGAGGCTTTTCCTTATCGCTCGCGACTGGAGGCATCGTAGCTTGAGGATTTACTTTAATTCAAGCCACTGGAGGTATTTCGTTATTGTACGCCACTGGAGGCTTTTCTTTTCCGCACGCTACTAGAGGCTTTTAATTACTGCACGCCACTGGAGGCTTTTCTTTACCGCACCGTCGACCGAGGCTTTACTTTTACGCACCGCCAACGGAAGCACCGCCAACAGGGGTACCGTCAACTGAGGCTCTACTTTTCTGCAATGCTAACGGAGGCACCGCCAACATGGGTACCGCCGACAGAGGCTCTACTTTTCGCACCATCCGAAATAAGCCAGGAGCTCCCTTGAAGATTCGAAGACAAAAAAAAAAGACAGACTTCCCAACCAAAATTCGGTGTTTTCTTGTCTTTGGACAAACCCTCTCGAACGAGTTCTACGAGAATCCGTCCAAGAGGGGCAAGCTGTAAACACCTAATTTTGGACCACGCGCGACACGCGTAGCATGTGGCGCGCTAAATGAGGAAATGTTTAAATATGGCAAGTCGTGAATCTTCCAAGATTGCCCCAGCGTATATTAGGATATTATATGTACTTAGAATAAATCAGTATTTATTATTAGAATAAATCACATTTACTGTTAGATTAAATCAGTATTTACTGTAAGAATAAATTTGTAATATTATTTCCTAGTTAGACTAGACCTAGGTACTATATATAGGGGTCTAATTCTACATGTAACGGAGGAGAATAAAATAAATAAAAGAAGACTTCGGCTAAACTTTTCTTATTCGACTGATTTATGTTGTTTAAAGGATACCTACATTCATCAAGCATATGCACTCTTTCATTGCCAAACATTTCCAATCTCTTGCATTATCTATATATTTTGATTTGACTTGTTTTTATTTATTTTATTTTCTCATTCATTTCTGTTTGTGTGTTCTGTAGGGTCACCACCCATTATATTAAGTTTGTGAAACAAACATATATACATGAATTTGTATATATTGTAATGCATTCACATTAGTAAATTTTATATAGAATAAGATTAGTCCACGAGAAGAAAATTGATTCCTTAGGATTCTGTTAATTTGTCTTGCCTCCGTGTTCACCGACGGTAGCCCACCATCGATGTAAACCTAACCTCTACTTCGTTGCTCGATTTTCCACAACCTGTCTCTTTCACCGGTTAATGAATTTCCATTTTCCCGACCAATTCATCATCAAACTAGCCATCGTTCAACCGCTGTGACCTCCAACACGACCATCACCGGTTGACATACCCAAACACTCCACGATGACCGCCTTCATTTCATCATTGCTCAGCTGATTTGATCCACCTTAGGTCTCCCCTCCCTTTCTCCTCTTTGAAATTGATTTAGTTGAATTCATCATTTCACTGATTAAATTTATTGATGTCGTTTTTAGTCGGGTGATTATCTTATGTTGGTCTATATTTTGAACTGAGTCGTTATTTCAATGGGTGATTCTTTTGGAGTTAGTGCTATTTATTTCAGGGATTTAAATCAAATTGGTACCGGGGCTAACAACCCAAAATGAATTGGTACCTCCACTAAATTTTGTTGCATTTTGGTACCAGAGTTAACCTGGGTGTTGCACCGTTAGAAATACTGGTTAAAATTGACAGAATCGGTCACGTGCAGGGCACGTGACCTCTGTTAGCGCCAAAGACATAAAAAAAAAAGGACATGAAAATTCTAAAATGCCCTTATTGCAAATACTTTTACAAGAAGCCCTATTTTGCTTCCTCATTACAATTAGGGCTTGGAGTTAGGGATTCTTCCGAAATTGAAGACGGGATTGCTACGAAATTGAAATCCCAATCTCAAATTGATGTCTTCCATGGCTTCTGGTTCTTCAATGGCCACAACCACTCAAATTGAAAACACCAACTTAAGTGCTTCCATTTCAAAACTAGTTTTGAACTATCTGGTATTCTAGCCAAGACTTTTCAGTGATTATCCTTTGTTGCAGGACTTTCGTTTTCTTATAAGATGTTGTATCTTCTGGATGCCACTGGATTTTATCCTTTGGGATTGCATGCCCTTAAGGTTCAACTTAACTGTTCCCTTTAAATATATGGGTTGTTCTAAGTGTTGCAATTTGGTACCTAATTTTATTTATATGTTCGAAATAAGTATAATGGTTGGTCTAAGTGTTGCATATTTGTACCTGAGTTAAATGTAAAACTGTTGTACACTGGTAAACCAAACTTGCACATTGCACGGAAAACAGTTTCATAGCATATCATAATCAAACCTTACATACATAACTGGATTAAGAGTGTTCATAATCAAACCTTGGCTCTAATGATGATCAGTTAATTAATTTTAATATTGCACCATATTAAGGGTGTTGATGATGAATTTTTGTCTACTGGAGAGAACTTATAGTTGAACACATATCTAGTGCTTCATGTATTATCTTTCACATCGTTTATTTTCATTTTCTCAACTTATGGAAATTTTGTTCGATAAAATAACGACATGTATAATTAGCTAAGGTGTTGTTAATTTAGGGGTCTGTATATATGTATTGTATACTTGGTTTAATCTTAATTTCTATAGATCATTTTAGGTAGGTTGAGTGGTTTTCTGTAAATAAAAAGAAATATGGTAATTTAGTGAATTGAGTACCCAAATGGCGTTATTAATTCTTTATATGTTAATTCGCAATGGAGCCCCCCCCCCCCCCCCCCGAATCCGATATCTGTTTATAGCCTTATTTAACTAGTGGCGACTCTTTTCAAAACCCACGTTTTCAAAACGTAATTCGTCGTTGGTTAGATTTAGGTCTGCCAAAAGTAAAGCATCCGGTGGCATGTAGTAAAAGTAAGGCCTCCAGTGTCGTGTAGTAAAGTAAAGCCTCCAGTGGCATGCAGTAAAGTAAAGCCTCAATCGACGATGCCTCTGGTGGCGTGCGACAACGAAAAGCCTCTAGTAGTGTCTGTTGGAGAAGTGCTTCTAGTGGCGTCCGTTGGAGAAGAGCCTAGTGGCGTGGCTTGCGAAGGCTGAACACCAAGACTTCGTTAGTCGGGTTGTGACTCTCGGAAAGCTGGATAACTACAGATGCCGATTTTCGGTGATGACTTGCGAGAGCAGACCGTAACTATCAGGCTTAATGTGAAGTTAACTTGTAGGAAGAGACTGTAACAGTCTTACTCATCCTTGAAAGGTGACTTGCCAGATCAGACTGTAACAGTCCCGCTCGCAAAATTGACTTGTAGGAAAAGACTGTAACAGACATACTCATCCTTGAAATGCAACTTGCGAGAGCAAATTGTAACCGTCCCGTTTGCCGTGAAATTAACTTTGGAAGACGTCGTGTCGTAGAAAATACACATGCGCATGAATGTTTGTCCCTAATTTTTGCCTAAATTGCACATGGCGCGACAACCTAACGGGATATTTCTCTCTTTTTTTTTTTCTTTTCCTTTTTAATTTCTCTATTATTCTCACCTTTTGCCACGGTCGATATTGAGGTATTTTCGACTGTGCCCCTCATCTCCCTAATTTTTGCATGCACTGCCTCTTGAGGTCTTCAATCCATCGGTAGTTTATTTTCACTCATTTTTCCATGCTTGCAATTTATGAATTATAATCATGCCCCTCATTTCCTGATTTTGCCTAGACCGCCCTCTCGGGTTTTCAACCTAGCGTAAGCACCCTTTATTTGCTAGCCGATTAAAGGGTGGCTGTGGCCCTCTCGAATGTTTTCCATCTTTGTCGTTGCGGAAGCTTTTTTGGTAGCCATTTTCGGTTGACTGTTGCCTGTTCTTTTATTTCCCACCTTCGATGTTGCGGGAGCTTTTTGAATAATATGGTTTTTTTGTAAGAGTCGCCACTAGTTAATTATCTAGGCTAGGCTAACAAGAAACCTACATTTCTTGGGGAATAATAAATTAAGCAGCTAAGTTTCAAAATGGTCTACGATCAAAGATACAAATTAGGGGGTTCAATTAAGAAAATAAAACTTGATTTTTACATTCGCTCTTTCTGTACTCAATTTAAAAAAAATTCCATTTTCTTTGTGAAGTAATATCAATTACGAACCGATTCCATATAAAAAAAAACTAAGAACACTATCAGATATTTAAATCGAAACAGAACCTATTACGTAAAAAAAAAAAATTTGGTTAATTGATATGTCCTAGTATAATAAGAATTTAAGAACACATGTGCAAAGAAAATAAATAATAAAACTTTTACTTGAATATTATCTAGCCTAATATATAATAAATACAAGAAAAACAATAAAAAATATAGAAAACTTACATAGTAAAATAGATGAAGGAGTCAACGAACAGCGACATAGGTGAAGGGATCATCGAACGGAGCGACTTCGACTACGGAGTGTCAGAAAATGGTTGTCGGAGCGGTCCTCGGTCAGAAACAGAGTCGACCGATGCTGGGCGGGCTGAGCTCAGTGACGAGACGGGGAGAGCAGCAATCCACCGCTGACCGGAGCGAGTAGTGATGGTCTCATCGGAGTCAGGCAGAGCGTGGACAAGAACGACGGTGAAGAGGTGAGGTCACCGGTGGGAAGGAGCAGGTTGGTGGTGATTAGTGTGGTGCTCGGGTTGGAGACGACCTCCAGTGAAGGTCTAAGGTGGAGTGACTCTGTAGCAATTAGAAAAGATGATCTACTTCTATCTATTTACATAATATAAGAATAGCATATGTATATATATATATAATATATATATATCTTAATCATGAAAAGTAGTAGAAGCATCCGAAGAGTTTCTACTAAACAATTTTTATTTATTTCTATCGGTCCCCCTATTTTCAATGTAAATCTGACCACTATATATAATACATAGTTTAGTCTAATAAGAAAATAAATTACACTCATTTATTCTGCTATTAAATACTAAATATCTATTAGATAGTGTAGAGAGGGGGTTGAATCATATGTATAATAATCAAGTATGTATAATGAATCAACCAAGTATTTACATGTTAGGATGCCACTATATATAGGAGATCAATCCTAACTAACTAGTCAACTATACAAGTCAACCTAAGGTACCATGTATCTATACAAGTATGAGTACCTATCTATGTATGTACAAATATGTACATCTAATATTCCCTCATCTTTTCCTTCTTCTTCCTTTCTAAAGAATTAAAAGGAAAATTTGAGAGAAAAGGTCGATGATTAATGAAATGCCAAGGTCCAATCAAAACCCGGTCAAATAGAGCCAAGGGTAAACCCGTTCAAAATGAGCCAAGGGAATCAAAACCCGCTGAAATGATCCATGGGAAATTTAAAACCCGCTCCAAAATGCCAAGGTCTAACAAACCCGGTCTTCACAAAACGGCCCCTCGAAAATCCAATTTTCGGGATACGGCCCCAAACTTGCGAACTGTCCTCAAAACAGCTCCAAAGAACTTCACAAAACGGCCCCTCGAAAATCCAATTTTCGGAATACGGCCCCAAACTTGAGAACTGTCCTCAAAACAGCCCCAATCTTCAGAACTATCCTCAAAATAGCCCCAAACTTCACAAATCCAGCAAAAATGCTCCAAACTTCGAAACTGCTCCAAAACAGCCCCAAAGTCTTCAAAAGAGCATCCCAAATTTGAAAACTGCCTAAAACAGCCTCAAATATCCAAAAGCTTGCAAAGAAGCCCCAAACTTCCCAAATTGCTTCAAAATAGCCCCAAATTCGTCCAAAATTCGTCCAAAACGAACCAGTCACGTGCATAGCACATGAGGGAGCACCGGGGTGCACGAAACAAGCCAAAACAATGCTAAAATCCCGGTGTACGGAGGGTGCACGGCACAGAGGCTGAGGTCGCGGGTTCGAAACCAACGAAACGCAGAATTTCCACGAATTAACTGAAGCAATAGGTCGTGTGTTCGAATCCAGCGAAGCACGCAATTAATCAGCCAATTCGAAATTCTGGGCAGCATGAAGAACAGCATGAACTTCAAGATGTTATTCAAGTGTTCTTCAACAAAATCAATTCGATTCAACTTCAAATCGTCGAAATCGAACAACAAACCAGCTGGAATCCAATAGCAACCTAAAGGCGCAACTAATCCAGTCCAAATTGCAGCAAATAATCAAGAATCCAGGCTGAATTTGAACAAATTTGCAGCAAGAACACTGCAGCAACAAGAACAGAAATCAGCTCCAAACGAATCCAAAATTGAACAAATCCATAGCAGATATCAACAAATTGCAGCTTGGAATCAATAGCAGCATCAAATGCGAATCCAATGCAATTCGAATGGCAGCAAATGATCAAGAAACAAGCTCGAAATCAAAGATCGAACATCCAATAGCAAAATAGGCGCGAAAACGAAAATCGAATTGCAATTACCTCCAAGAAGCGTTAGTGATGCTCAGATCTTCACAAAAGCTTCGCAATGATGCTGAGATAGCATATGAAATGCAGAAATCTCGAAATGAAACCTCGAATTGCAGAATTGAAGTCCAGCCAAAACCAGCAGAAACTTGACCAGAAATTGCAGAAACGCAGCTGCAATAATCCAAATCAACGTAAAACCGCAACGAATATGACAATCGCACCACCACAGAAATGATCGCAATTGGTTTAGTTCCACGGGAACAACAAGCACGAAGAAGAGAATCAAAGAATCAATCTCAGATTTCATCAAACATTCTACGCAAGCTGAAAACCAGCAGCTGAAAACTGAATTGCAGCAGCAGTAATCCAAATTCCAGAGCAAAGAATCGATCAATCCAGCAGCAGCAATCGATATTAGAATCGTGGTACAACACTAGATCGAATCCAAATCACAGGATCGATCAAGAATCGATGAACAAACTCCAAATCGATGAAACAGTACATGCAGCAAACTGAAATGCTGAAACCGAAATGCTGAACAACTGATCCAATAATGCTGAAATCCTCAATCCAAACAGAAATTATTGAGCAGAAAATTCACGAAATACATCAGCAACTGAATGATCTTCAAGTAATCCAATGAATCGAAGCTGAAATCCTCAAGATCCAAGCTCAGATCGATGAAAAATCCTCTCGAAAGACTGAAACCGAAGCTGAAAAACCACAGCTCTGATACCATATTAGATAGTGTAGAGAGGGGGTTGAATCATATGTATAATAATCAAGTATGTATAATGAATCAACCAAGTATTTACATGTTAGGATGCCACTATATATAGGAGATCAATCATAACTAACTAGTCAACTATACAAGTCAACATAAGGTACCATGTATCTATACAAGTATGAGTACCTATCTATGTATGTACAAATATGTACATCTAATAATATCCCTATTAATAAATACATATAATATCCTAATAAACCCTGGACCATTCTTGGAAGCTTCGTGACTTGCCATATTTGACATTTTCTCATTTAATGCACCACATGTAACGCGTGTCGCGCGTGGTCCAAAATTAGGTGTTTACATGTATTCGTGCTGAAATATATACTTGACTTAGCAAAATTAATACCTTTTCCTGACGCTGCGCTATACAAGTCAAGAATTCGCTTAAGCATTCAAATATTAGCCTCCTCCGCTTGGACAAATAATAGAGAATCATCGGCGAAGAACAAATGATGAATGTATGGGCATGATCTATGAAGTTTGACGCCCACAATATTCATGTTCTCAACCACACCACTTATTTGGCGAGACTAGACATCCGTGTTTGCACACGAGTTTCCTTCGTGGGCTTCTCCTTCCGTTCTCTCCTTCTTTATGTGCTTCTCCTTCTAGTATTCCCGCTCCGTGGGCTTCTTCTTCTCATATGCCCGCCCCGTGGGCTTCTTCTTCTCGTATACCTCTAGGTGGGCACCGGGGATGGGGTTCCCAATGAGCCCACTATTTGCTCACGGTGTCCTGAGTGCCTTCTTACTTGGGACCTCCGCCCTTCCTTCTCCTCGTGATACCTTCAAAAGGGGCAATACCGACACCCAAAGGGGGGGTGGTGCTCGGTGTGCCCTCTTCATTGCTTAAATGAGTATAGGCATTTTAGAGAAATAAAATAGAGAGAAGGCAAAGCTTGAGTGAGAGATAACAAGATTGTTCTCAAATTAGGAGAGGAGGCCTCTATTTATAGAGTTCCTACCGGACCGCCCCGGTTCCAGTGGTTTCCTGGTCAGATTGTGGCGGGTTCGTAATATAAGTTGGCCTTGACCGTAAATATGGTGCACTTGACCTCGGTTCGACCGTAGATGAGCATAATGTGATTAAGTGTGTGGGAATGGCCTCCAAGGGCGAGCCCCGGGCGAAATATCGTCCGGGGGTAGGCGTCCAGGCGAGGGAACTCGTCTGGACGAATGGGAGATACCCGGGCGGGTATCCCCAAGGTCCCGCTCGGGTTACCCGAGCGGGGTGGCCCTGCTCGGGTCGTACTCCCGATGGAATTTTTCCCTCGGGCTTTCTGAGTAGGCTTCGCCACCCGTGTCGTTCTTGGGCTTAAGTGTTGGGCCTCAGGTGTCTCTTTTCCAAGTTTCGAGTTATATTCGGTTATGGCCCATTTATCGGGTCTAACTTATAATAGCTTAAGCTTATATCCAACATTTGCCCCCGAGCCAAGAAATGGTTTAACCTTTACTTGACTCTATTTTCGTTGAGTATTGCCCAAGCGGGTTGTGAAATGTACCTTTATGATGATCCCGGCCTTTATTGAGTGCTCAAGGAATGTCGCGATTTTCCCTGCCCCATGTTTAAAAGAGCTTTAAGACGGTCCCGACCTTCATTGGGTGCTCGAGGAACGTTGTAATTTTCCTTGCCCCCTGTTTTAGAGAAGCTTTAAGACGATCCCGGCCCTTATTGGGTGCTCGAGGAACGTTGAAATTTTCCTTGCCCCCTGTTTTAGAGAAGCTTAATACACATACAAAAAAATGCTTTTATTAGATTTAAGATATTTCACGTCATATGATGAAATTATATGACGGTAAGAATTACGAGCCTTGGTCTCGTTTTATTTAGCTTTCGGACTGTGGCCTTTTGTCCGTGTCACCCTTTTATTGGAGTTTTTTTGGAGCATCTCTGAGGCGAGTGTTTGATATAGGTGTTTCCCCCTTAGGGACTTGGTAGTTGCTTGTTTTTTGGGTGCCTTAGTGTTTTGCCTAGGTCAGCCCTTGCTTGTATAGTTGATACATGGAGGATGTTTAGTTCCACCCTTCATTACCTTTGGTAGTGTTTAGGTGATTTTATTTTTCTCCCCACTAAGGGGTTTTTCCCATGCTTTGTTCATCATACTCCCCCCTTTGACAAGTAGTATCGTCCATGCACGTGTCTTCTGCCCTCGTAATAAGCATTTGATCTTTGTGCACTTTGGGACGTACCCTTTGGTAGGTCGGTTTTGATGGATTTGTAGGGTACCATAACAGACTGGTGTTTTTTCCTGACGGACCGCTGTTTTTTCCTGACGAACCGCAGTTTTTTCTGACGGACCACTGTTTTTTCCTGACGGACCACTGTATTTTCCTGACGGACCGCTGTTTTTTCCTGACGGGCCGCTGTTTTTTCCCGACGGACCGCTAATTTTTTCTGATGGACCGCTATTTTTTCTGACGGACCACTGTTTTTTTCTTTCCCCTCCTGACCTTGCCCTCTCTCCTATCTATGCTTGGGTCGGATATAGAGTGTTGTGCCACCGTCAACTCTGGGCTTACTCCCTTCGTCTCTTCTGATGTTTCTATTGTATCCAGCATGGTGGTGAGTCCAGGTTCTACTCCTTAGTGATCTGATACCCCTTGTTGTCTCATAAGGGGTTCTTTGGATTGGGTGATGTTAAATGGAATAGCAAACGTCGTTTCGTCATTGCCGTTTAAAATGGTAGTGGCTATTGGAAAATACTGCTTCTTTGTTAATGAGTGTTATCCTCGGACAGTGATTTTGCCTTCGTGGCTTAGTTCTGAGGCTACCTCCGCGGTATGAACACCTTGCACCTCTACAAGTGGGGGCTTGGCCCCTGTGCTACTCATGCTCTGTGTCCTGTGCATATAGAGTTGTATGTATATGGTTTCCCCCGCAGTGGGCATGAGTGGAGGTGGTTGGCGCTTCGGACGCTGGGGGTGGGGTTAACCCTTGAAGTTACTACGCATGGCAACCCATGTATGCGTGCCCCCGTAGTGGACACGTTGTTGTACGTAGAGGGTTACTCCTCGTGTTAGTTATGCTTGGTAGCTCTTATTTGAGTGCCCCCGTAGTGGACACGTTGTTGTATGTAGAGAGATACTCCTCGTATTGGCTACGCTTGGTAGCTCATATATGCGTGCCCCCGTAGTGGACACGTTGTTGTATGTAGAGGGATACTCCTCGTATTGGCTACCCTTGGTAGCTCATATATAAGGTTGTTCTTTCCATGCCACTAGTTGATACATAGCTTGTTGTAGGTGTTTGGTCCCTCCCCCGACTACCTTGGGTAGTGTTGGGATTGTTTGGCTTATCTCCTCCTTAGGGGTCCTTGTGACGTTTGTTTATCCACCATAGTCCTTCATTTAGCAAGTAGTATTATCCATGCACGTGTCTTTTCCCCCGTAGTAAGCATAAGATCTTTGTGCACTTTGGGACGTACTCCTCGGTAGGTTGGCGTTGATGGCATAGCATAGTGCGTCGTGGTAGGGTTAATTGTACCTGACGTGTTATTGCTCCTCCTCTTGGAGTACTTTTTTGCTATGTCCTTCGTCCCCTTGGTTTGCTATGGTTGACGGTCTCCTTGTGTTTGATTGCTACCTTCTTGAAGTTTCCTTACTTGCTTTTGAGGTGGGCTGGAGGATGTCCGTTGCTTGATTGGGCGTATATCCCGCTTTGCCCCCCGAGTTAAGCAATGGCCCTAACCTTTGCTTGACTCTGTGATGGTTGTATAGGTGTCGATTAGTCTATTGATAGTTTTTTGAAAGTTTGGTGGAGGCTATCTCCTTAGTTTGTCCCTTCGACCACCGAACTTGCGGTTGTTGGACTTGGAATAAAGAGGATGCCTTCATGGTGATGGAGCCTCATGCTTGGCTAACCCGGGTATTGTTGGATCTAGGGTACGAGCCTTTTGATGATCATTTATAGTGTACTGGTTTTCTATATATGTTGAACCTTCTTCCGTGGACATGATAGCCATTGTTGTGATATAGGGGTATTGTTTCCTCCTTTGATACATTTGGGCATGATAACCGCTGTTGAGGTATAAGGGGATGGTATCTGCTGGGTTCGCTTCACCACTTGGGTTGTTTCAGGCTTTTTCTTTCACGATCGGGCTCGAGATATATGTATAAGGACGGGAACGCCGCAATCCTTTAATACACAATCGCCGAGCGGGACTCTGATCCTCAACCTTGGACTCTTGATCTTCAAGACCTGCACGAAGGGCAGTGACCAGCGTGGGGGGGGGGGGATGCTAGTTGGACCCACTCCGACGCTCAAGTTAGCACTTTTAGAGAGAGAAAGCCTTAGAGAGAAGTCAGAGCATTTCAAGTCCAAAAGTGAGGGAGTTATCTCAAATGGGAGACCTAGGCCCCCTATTTATAGGGAACCTAAGGATCATGCCCAGTTTGGAATTACCTGATGTCGGTATGTAAGGAAGACGTATACCGTCATCAAGGCGGACTATGTATGCACCGACTTCCCGCACTTGGCAATTTAATCGGGGTGAGCATACGAAGTAAAAACGGTAATCCGGACCTACCCGGATTGTTTTATCAATCCGGACATCCGGATTGCCGAAGCAATACGGACTGGTCCAGATTGCCTTAGGAAATCCGGAAGTCCGTTGGCCCGGGAATTACGCGAATCCCGGACCGTTTTTAGACTTAGGTGTCGTGTAAAAGGGTTTTTGGGATATTTTACGAGTCCCGAAATGTAAATACGAACCCGAATCGGACAGATATCTAACAATTGCCCCCGAGTCAAGTAGTTGTTCAAAACCCGTGCTTGACTCTTTTCAAATATAAGTTATTCGTCCAATTTAGGTTCGGTACTGACCTCAGGGGTGGCCTGTTTGTCAATTCGATAGTTGAGATCGTAAATCTGACCAACTTTTAATTTTCCGCCGTACGTACGTAATCTGTTTACAAGGTTAGCGTAGCGGAAAATATGCGTAGAATGATATGCATTGTGATAATATCACGGTGTATGAAATAAGCGTGTAACACGTTGTCAAAACGTAAATGATGATAGCGTAGTAGGTGAATAACATTATCATGTAATAAGCAAAACACTTAGAGTAATAGGAAATTGCGGAACATATATGTAATCATGAAGCATGATGTAAATATGAAAAATGATGCAAGCATGTAATTCATATTTAGATTTATAAAAATAATCGCACGACTATCATGAATTTGTATTATGTACGTATAAAGGCAATAATCATGCATGACGATCTACGAAGCGCGCTATGTAATACTAGAGAACATGTATGTAAGACAAGTATAGGAGAGGTGCAAGTATATAATACTAAGGACTTGTATGAAAATAAATATTAGTTTAGTCCTTAGCAAATGGTGTAAGCACTATTAATGAGAATTAGGAGAGAGAATACCCATTATCTTACATCCTTTAATAGATAAATCCTCAAGAAGCTCTCCATTCTTGAAGAAGAGGGAATTCATGGAGGTGTGAATTTGGAGTAATCGCATCACATTTGACATCGACCAAGATCGAATCCGGGCAAGGAGGGAATCGAGACGGCGTGTGGAGCAAAGGGGAGCGGCGCGTGAGGCATTTGGTAGCGGCGCGTGAGGGCGGTGGTGGCGGCGCGTGTGGACGGCGGCGGCGCGTGTGGACGGCGGCTGCGCGTGGATCTCCGGGTGAGGGCGTGTAGCAACTCAGACTTGTTTCGTGTCGGTGAATCTAATTTCGTATATGGCTAGACCTTTCGTGACTTCGTTTGGCCTTGATTTAGACTTGAAATCACCATGTACCTAGTCATCTAATCATGCATACAAGGTGTTTGATGAAATGCATTAGAATACTTAGCCCCAAATCGGCCAAAATTTTCCTAAGTGCTGAAAATTTCAGAAAAGTGTAAATGAATCGTTATACTTCCCTTACGCATAGCGTCCATTGTTGACACGTTTTTTCCCTTGCCTTTGTTGTTGTCTTAGCGTGTTCGATATTGATGATCGGTAGTTGTACGTACATGGACGTCCATAGTTGTATGTTGGTAATGATAGCATAGATGTTGTCGCATGAGCTTTACCGATAAGTGTCGTAGGAATATTCAAGAGGCATTGTGTAGAAGTCGATAGTAGCTAATTGATGTATGCAATTCACCCTTGTCGGCATGTACGTACGTACATGGAAACACTTAGAAATTATTTTTCACTTGTCAACATGAATCCTTGTCGACATTTATGTATGTACATGGAAACACATAGAAAATATTTTCCTCTTGTTGACATGTATGTACGTACATGAAAAAATTTAGAAAATATTTTTCACTTGTCGACATGCATCCTTGTCGACGTGTATGTATGTGCATGTAAACACTTAGAAAATATTTTTCACTTGTCGACACGCATCCTTGTCGACATGTATGTACGTACATGGAAACACTTAGAAAATATTTTCCTTTTGTTTACATGTATGTATGTACATGAAAACACTTAGAAAATATTTTCCTCTTGTTGACATGTATGTATGTACATGAAAACACTTAGAAAATATTTTCCTCTTGTTGACATGTATGTATGTACATGATAACACTTAGAAAACATTTTTCACTTGTCAACATGCATCCTTGTCGACATGTATGTACGTACATGGAAACACTTAGAAAATATTTTCCTTTTGTTGACATGTATGTATGTACATGAAAACACTTAGAAAATATTTTCCTCTTGTTGACATGTATGTATGTACATGAAAACACTTGGAAAATATTTTCCTCTTGTTGACATGTATGTATGTACATGAAAACACTTAGAAAATATTTTCCTCTTGTTGATATGTATGTATGTACATGAAAACACTTAAAAAATATTTTTCACTTGTCGACATGCATCCTTGTCGACATGTATGTACGTACATGGAAACACTTAGAAAATATTTCCTCTTGTTGACATGTATGTATGTACATGAAAACACTTAGAAAATATTTTCCTCTTGTCAACATGTATGTATGTACATGAAAACACTTAGAAAATATTTTTCACTTGTCGACATGCATCCTTGTCGACATGCATCCTTGTCGACATGTATGTACGTACATGGAGCTTGTATACTGACTGGCTTGTTACTTGTAATTTTCAGGATTCCAAGTTACGTATCTATTCGTCACACTCCTCCGTCCGAGACGTCTGCTACACCACTTGTTCTTGCTGCCCCCGTGACATCTGGATATGGACGTGGGAAAGGGCTCATGGGTGAGATGTTTTTTCCCAGTAACTTTTTTCTTTTTTATCTCTTTAACTCATCGTTTGCTTTGTCTTTTTTGATTATCAAGTACGTTCCCCTGCTCTTGAAGTTTCCGTGGATGATTATCAACTTCCTGTCAAGCGATCCGAAGTGGTGTCGCATGTCTCGAGTGATCCAAATCGTATAAAGACGAATGCTGCCTTTCCTCCTTCCACTCTTGATAAGGGAAAGGAAGTCACTAAGTGCGCGATGGTATTTTCTGCCCCCAGTCGAGAGATCGACTTGCAGAGGATTGCTCTCCGTCTGTTGGTATGATATGTTCCTTGCATTTCTTATTACACCCTGATTTTCACACTTAGTTTTTATTCCTTATCTTTCCCTTTGCAGCTATCCCAACTTTGAAGCGTGATCATCTTCTTCGCCCCTTGGATGGTGATATATCCGGTGATGCTTGGAGACCTCTTGGTAGAGGCGGTCTTCGCTTTCCGAAGGAGGTGAAGCTTAATATGCCGGAGGTTGGTGTTCGCGTGTTGCGTAGGAGTGTGCCCCCCGGTGATCGACCTGTCTTTCCGAAGACTGATGAAGAAGCTGAAGAATGTGTTGAACATGCTTTGGCCAACTTTGCTCCTGTAAGTTAACAAGTTCTATTTCTTGACGACTTACGTGTTGTATATCTTTATTGTGTAATATTTATGGCTTTGTGCTTTTGTATGGTTTTCAGGCTGTGTCTCAGATGGTTAACATGTCGTCGTATGTTGTGGAGCTTGTTAGTGCTAGAAGAACTGCTGTCAACAAATGTAACACCATTAGTCTTGAACTTGCTCGTTCTAAGGAGAAGGTGTGTGCACTTGGTTTGAAGGTAGTCGATTCCGAGACCCAATATCAGGTGCTGGAGACTCGAATTCTTGATCTTGAAGCTTAGATGATTGCACTTGAGAAACAGATTTCTGATGACCTCACGTCTCAAGAAGCTGCCTTGATTGCCGCACGTGAGGAACATTATGCACTTGGAATTGAGGCGGGTTTTTCCCAGTACTTGAGTAATCCTGCTTTTGGGCTTGCAGCTAAAAAGATAACTGACACCATGATGGGAAAGCGTGTCGAGGATTACTTTCGTCGTGTCAACGCGCTTGCCCCCAACTTTCCTTTTGACAAGCTTGGGCCTTGTTCTGACTATGCCGTTAATTATCTGAAGGCATTGCATATTTTGGGGCTTGATGAAACTGCCTATGATATGATTGAAGATGGAGAAGGTGCTGATGTTCTTGCTACTCCTCCTGAACGTATGGATGTTGTTCCACAGCTTACTGGGGATAGTGGAACTTCTCATGTGTCTTTGAGTTGATGTTTGTCCTTGGTGTTGATTTTCTAGACCTATTGTCTTAGTCCTTTGGAGATGATGATATTTTTGAGGTTTTTGTCCAAAACCTTTATTTGTGTATTTGCTTTGTCTAGAACTTCGTCTTTTAGACCTGTTCTTCAATAATAATAATTATATGATAACTTTGTTAGTAGTATTTCATACCTTGCGTTATCTTTGTTGTCCATATGTATTGGACTTGCATGATAGGACTGAATTCCTTGCTGTGATGGATAGAACATACGATGTGGAGACTTGTGCATTGCAGGGTGTTATGTACACTTGGTACTTGCAGCATGGCAGGTAGTAATGTACTTGGCACTTGGCCTTTGACATGTAACAGAGTCGTCTTGACGAAGCAAGACTTAAGTTTATACCGTCTCTTAGTTCCACTCTAAGGCGATGTTGTTACAAGATTCCTCTTGTTTATTTTGCTGTTGTTGCGTTAAATACTAAAGAGCAAGATAACGTTATACAAGACTCAACTTGTAAGTATGATGAGTTTTGTACAAGGTTTGCTTAAAAAAGCGTATAACATGAAGCTATCCCTTTTCGGGCCTAAGTCTTCATGGTGTATGAACCCTTAAGAGAGTATGCATACTTTTAGTGTGTGGGGTTGTCGTCTAACAAGAGGACTTCCTCCACGGTGGGGTGATCAGTCCCATCATTGCATTTGCCGCATCCTGTTTCTATTCAGGGAATGGCTATGAGGATTTGCCCAAAGGATTTCACAACATGTCATTTTTTAGAAGTAAACATGAGGTTTGCCCTCTTGGAAAGGATGTCGCAACATGTTATTTTTTATAGATGTGAACATGGTATTGTCCTTTTGAGAAGGATATTGCACCATGTCACTTTTGGAATATTGCATGATGTTGCTTTTGAATTTGTTGAGGATGAACTTGTTGATGTCGCCTATTATAAGTTGCATGGCATGATGATTATGAGTAGTATGCACATTATTTTCTACTTGATGTTAATCCAGAGTATATTGCATAATGTGGGAAGGTACCTACGAGAGTAAATTGACTTTATTAAATGATTGATGTGATTACATGATTGTAAACAAACATGAGTTAATGAATCTCCCTCCTTTTTATGTAAGAGTTTAAGACAAAAGAGCTTGATACAATAGCTCATTTGTGATATAATGTTCTTGCTTCAACCGTGGAATTTCTTCAAGTGCCCCGCGTTGAATGTGTTTGGAAGGATGTTGCCCTCGGTGTCTTGGAGGCGGTACGCGCTAACATAAGGGACTGAGACAATCTTGTATGGGCCTTCCCACTTTGGAGATAACTTGTTGATTTGATCCAAATGTGAGACTTCATTCCTTCTCCACACCATCTCGCCTACATGGAATTGTATTTCTTTCACTTTCCTGCTGTAGTATCTTGCAGTTATTAAGCGCATACGTGCTTGGGTTAGCTCCGAGTTTCGCCTTCTTTCATCTGCTAAGTCCAGGTCTAAACGTATCACTGCTTCGTTGGTTTGGGGGTCGAAGTGAGTTGTGCGTTATGATGAGACGGCGATTTCGATTGGAGCTACGGCTTCTGTTCCGTATACCAGGCTAAACGGTGTTTCGCCTGTTGACTCCTTCGGGGTTGTACGCACAGCCCATAGGACACTGCTAAGTTCTTCTGCCCATCCTCCTTTCAAAGCATGAAATCTCTTCTTAAGACCATCCAAGACGATCTTGTTAGGGGATTCGACTTGGCCATTAGTTTGAGCATGACGCACTGATGCGATGTGGTGATCTATGTTGAGTCTTTCACAGAACGCTTGCAGTCTTGAACTTCTAAATTGTGGTCCATTGTCGCTGATGAGTACCTTTGGTACACCATATCGTGCGATGATGTGGTTTCGTATGAAAACCATTATTTGTGCGTCTGTCGTACGTGCTAATGCCTTAGCTTCAATCCACTTGGAGAAGTAGTCGATTGCTACTACAATGTACTTTGTTTGCCCCTTGGATTGTGGAAGTGGTCCTACCAAGTCAATTCCCCATTGTGCGAAAAGCCAAGAACTTGCAATTGGACACAACTCTATCACGGGAGCCGTTATGTTCCTTGAATATAATTGATAGGATTCGCACTCCGTGACCATGTTTGTTGCTTGGTTTCTCATTGTTGGCCAATAATATCCTAGACCAAGCGCTTTTCGGATTAAGGATCTTGCCCCCTCGTGACAAGCTGTTTGGCCTTCGTGTAAGTCCTTCAATATTGCCATGCCCTCTGGGAAAGTTAAGCACTTTAGGTATGGCATCGAGAATCCCTTCTTGTATAACTGGCCTTCAATCAACGTATAGTTGACAGCGATTCTGCTGATTTTCTGCGCTTAAGTCTTTCTTCTGGAAGGACATTAACCGTGAGGTATGCCAGAATTGGAGTCATCCATGTCGGCTCTGTGTTGATATTTAGCACCTCTAGCTTGTCGATTACAGATATGATCCTGTTTTCGACGAAATGTGTTTTTTGGCCTTGCTCCTTCCCTTGTGCAAACTTGCTTAGCGCATCTGCCTCTTGATTTTCTTCCCTTGGGACAGACGTTATGTTGAAAGTTTGAAAGCTTGCAATGAGTTCTTTTGCTTGTCCCAAGTATTTCTGCATGTTCTCTGACTTGGCCACGTACTCCCCTTTGACCTGATTTACAACCAGCTGTGAGTCGCACTTGACTCTTAAGTGTTTGATTCCGAGGCCTTTTCAATCCTTAAGCCTGTTATCAAGGCTTCATATTCTGCCATGTTATTCGTTGCTCTGAATGTTAAGCTTAGAGCGTACTTCGAAGGTTCTGACCCATCTGGTGGAATTATGAGGAATCCAGCTCCTGATCCTTCCACGTTTGAGGAACCATCAGTGTACATTTGCCACACCTCAGTGTGTTCTTCATTTTGTTGTGTCTCATCTTGAATGTCAGTTTCCGGGTTATTCTTGTGAATTCTGCGATAAATTCTGCCAATGCTTGTCCCTTGATTGCTGTTCGTGGTGCAAAGTGAATGCGGAATTCACTTAGCTCAATTGACCACTTTGTTAATTTTCCTGACATGTTTGGCTTTGACAGGAGGTGCTTCAAGGGTTGGTCCGTTAGGACTGTTATCTCATGTGCATGGAAGTATGGCCTCAATTTCCTTGCCGCAACTATGAGAGCATACAGGTACTTTTCAATTGGCATATAATTCACTTCGTACTTTGCCAAGATCTTGCTCACGTAATATACTGGAAGCTGTGTAGTCCCTTTTTGCTTGACGAATACTGAACTGACCGCGGTGTTGCTTACGGATATGTATAGGTAGAGTGGTTCTCCTTGGATTGGTTTTGCTAATGCTGGGAGCGTACGCAAATGCGGTTTCAATTGTTGGAATGCTTCTTCACATACTGGTGTCCATTCGAACTTCTTGTTTGCACGAAGTACTTGGAAGAATGGAAGGGCTTTGTCCCCTATTCTTGCAAGGAATCTGTTAAGAGCTGCTAGTCGTCCATTCAGCTGTTGGACTTCTTTGTGCTTCTTTGGGGACTCCATCTCTTCTATCGCCTTTACTTTTTCCGGGTTTGCTTCGATCCCTCTCTCGCTGACCATGAAACCGAGAACTTTTCCAGATTGCACGCCAAAGGCACACTTTGTTTGATTTAATCTCACTGGAATTCTCGCATTCTTTTAAACACCTGGCGGAGGTCATCAGCATGATTACGCCTTTTTGTCGACTTCACGACCATGTCATCTACGTATGCTTCCATGAATTTCCCAATCATATCTCCGAAAATTGTGTTGACCATTCGTTGGTATGTTGCTCCGGCATTAATTAGTCCGAATGGCATGACTTTGTAATTGTAGATCTCTCAGTCTGCATAGAATGCAGTGTGAGGTGCGTCTTGTTTCGCCATTGTATCCTGAATACGCGTCCATTACTGACATTAGCTCGTGTCCTGCAGTTGCATCTACTAGATGGTCTATCCTTGGCAGCGGATATGAATCCTTTAGGCACGCATTGTTGAGGTCCCTGTAATCGATGCACATTCTCATCTTTCCGTTAGGTTTGGGTACCAAAACTGGATTCGCCACCCATGTTTGATATTGTGATTCTTCAATGAAACCTGCGTTCAGCAGCTTGCCCACTTCTTCTCGTATTGCGATTTTTTTGTCACCCCCTAATGGACGTAGCTTTTGTGTTATAGGTCTGGATCCTGGTTTGATGTTGAGCTTGTGAGGGATTATGTCTGGGCTTATTCCTGGCATATCGCTTGGTGACCATGCGAACAGCTCTTTATATTCTTCTAGAAGTGCCTTGATTTCTATCACTTCATCTTTTGACAATGATGCCCCCACTCGAACCATCCTTTCTGGCTCATCAATCTTGACTTCTTGCAGTGCTTCAATAGGAGCAGGACGTGCATGATCCGTCCTCGGGTCTTAATCAATGATAGAAATTCCGCCATTATTCGTCTTATCCCCATGTTGAAGTGCAACCTTGTAGCAATCTTTTGATAGCTGTTGATCTCATTTTACTTCACCGACCCCTGCCTTTGTTTGAAACTTGACTTTTTGGTGTGATGTTGACGCTATCATACCCCATTTGTTCATGGTGGTGTATCCAAAGATTCCATTATATGCATCAAGCTTCTCTACGATCACGAATGGTACGTCTATCTGGAGCTGTTGCTTTCCTTCTCCCATGATGACTGGTAGAGTTATGAATCCTAACGGGTAGCTTACATCTCCCATGAATCCCACCAAGGGTGAGTCCATTCTTTTGACGAGTTTCTTTCTCCCCAGGGCTAAAATGATAGCCTTTGTAATGATGTTGGGCGAACTTCCACCATCTACCATAATGCGCTTGACGTCCATGCCATCAATTGCCATAGTTATAACCAACGCGTCGGTGTGCGAGTGCACAATGTGGATTTTTTCTTTTGAGGAAAAGCCAATGACTTCTTTTGTGCGATCATCCTCTTCGTCAGCATCTATCATGACAGTATCCCTTTTGTCAGCATCCTGGCATATGCGCTTTGTGCGGGTAGCATATATTTCTCGTTCATATGACGTTTCTCCTCCGGCTCCAAAGCCTCCGTGGATCACGTGCACATTTGTGGATGGTATGGTTGAAGCGGTGGATCTTGTATTTGGCATGCGAGAACGTCCTGGTTGGCTTTTGATTGGCTTCGGCTTGTTTGCACCCGCCTTCTTTGGTCGTCTTCCTGTCATGGCTTGCAGCATGGCTTTTTGCTCGAATCACTTCAGACGACGCCAAATGTTGAGTTCGCTTCACCACTTGGGTGGTTTCAGGCTTTTTCTTTCACGATCGGGCTCGAGATATATGTATAAGGACGGAAACGCCGCAATCCTTTAATACACAATAGCCGAGCGGGACTCTGATCCAAAACCTTGGACTCTTGATCTTCGAGACCTGCACGAAGGGCAGTAACCAGCGTGGGGGGTGATGCTGGTTGGGCCCACTCTGACGCTCAAATTAGCACTTTTAGAGAGAGAAAGCCTTAGAGAGAAGTCAGAGCATTTCAAGTCCAAAAGTGAGGGTATCTCAAATGGAGACCTAGGCCCCCTATTTATAGGGAACCTAAGGATCATGCCCAGTTTGGAATTACCTGATGTCGGTATGTAAGGAAGACGTATAGCGTCATCAATGCGGACTATGTATGCACCGACTTCCCACACTTGGCAATTTAATCGGGGTGAGCGTACGAAGTAAAAACGGTAATCCGGACCTACCCGGATTGTTTTAATCTGGAAGTACGATGGCCCGGGAATTACGCGTATCCTGGACCGTTTTTAGACTTAGGTGTTGTGTAAAAGGGTTTTTGGGATATTTTACGAGTCCCGAAATGTAAATACGAACCCGAATTGGACAGATATCTAACAGTATCCTTCTTTGATTTATGGATATGCTAGCTATTGTTGATGTATAGGGGGATCGTACCCTCCTTTGATATTTGGACATGATAGCCATTTGATGAAATACGGGGGGGGGGGGGGGGGGGGGGGGGGATGGTACATTCCTTTGATATATGGACATGGTAGCCATTTGATGGAATATGGGGGGAATGGTATATTCCTTTGATATATGGACATGGTAGCCGGTTGATGATGTATAGGGGGAATGGTACCCTCCTTTGATATATATGGATGTGGTAGCCATTAGATGAAGTATAGGGGGATGGTATCCTTCTTTGATGTATGGACATGGTAGCCCTTTGATGATGTATAAGGGGAATGGTACCCTCCGTTGATATATATGGTCATGGTAACCATTTGATGAAGTATAGGGGGATGATGCCCTCCTTTGATATATGGACATGGTAGCCCTTTGATGATGTAAAGGGGGGAATGGTAGCGTCCTTTGATATATATGGGCATGGTAGCCATTTGATGAAGTATAGGGGGATGGTTCCCTCCTTTGATATATGGACATGGTAGCCATTGATCAAGTATAGGGGGATGGTGCCCTCCTTTGATATATGGACATGGTAGCCCTTTGATGATGTATAGGGGGGAAGCGCACCCTCATTTGATCTACATGGACATGATAGTCACCTATTGAAGTACTTACATTCAATATCTTGTTTGATGAGTTTCCCTTTGATTGGGGGACTTATTTCGTATATCATGTTGGAAGGGTGGCCCTGTGGGTCTTATGTCTCTTTTATGTTGGAAGGGTGGCCCTATGGGTCTTATGTCATTTTTCTGTTGGAAGGGTGGCCCTATGGGTCTTATGTCCCTTTTTAGTTGTAAGGGTTGTCCTTATAGATCTTCCTCTTTCCATATGTAAGGGTTGTCAATCGCGTTATAATATTTCAGAGTTGTCTTTTAGGATCTTCCCCTTTTCGGTTGGAAGGATGGTCCTATGGGTCTTATGTCCCTTTTCGGTTGTAAGGGTTGTCCTTATAGATCTTCCTCTTTACATATGTAAGGGTTGTCGATTGCCTTATCATATTTCAGAGTTGTCTTTTTGGATCTTCCCCTTTTCGGTTGGAAGGGTGGCCCTATGTGTTTTATGCCCCTTTTCGGTTGTAAGGTTTGTCCTTATAGATCTTCCTCTTTCTATATGTAAGGGTTGTCGATCGCCTTATCATATTTCAGAGTTATCTTTTTGGATCTGCCCCTTTTCAGTTGGAAGGGTGGCCTAATGGGTCTTATGTCCTTTTTCGGTTGTAAGGGTTGTCCTTATAGATCTTCCTATTTCCATATGTAAGGGTTGTCGATCGCGTTATAATATTTCAGATTTGTCTTTTTGGATCTTCCCCTTTTCGGTTGGAAGGGTGGCCCTATGGGTCTTATGTCCCTTTTCGGTTGTAATGGTTGTCATTATAGATCTTCCTCTTTACATATGTAAGGGTTGTCGATCGCCTTATCATATTTCAGAGTTGTCTTATTGGATCTTCCCCTTTTCGGTTGGAAGGGTGACCCTATGGATCTTATGTCCCTTTTCGGTTGTAAGGGTTGTCCTTATAGATCTTCCTATTTCTATATGTAAGGGTTGTCGATTGCCTTATCATATTTCAGAGTTGTCTTTTTGGATCTTCCCCTTTTCGGTTGGAAGGGTGGCCCTATGGGACTTATGTCCCTTTTCGGTTGTAAGGGTTGTCCTTACAGATCTTCCTCTTTCCATGTCGCTTACTCAATGCCTTGAGATAGCGTTGGGCGAGACGCAACTCGCGATATGCACTTTACCGCCTCTTGATGACTCAAGGTGGCGTTTGAGGCAAGACGTTACTTGCTTAATTTGGTATGTTTTATTCCGCTTACCCAATGACTTGAGGTAGCGTTGTGATGAGATGCGACCCGCAATCCTAATTACTAAAGTTAGTGCGTTTTCCGTCGCTTGGAGTTCCAAGATGTGACGTTGTGGCAAGACGTTACTTGCTTGGTTTGGTACGTTTTATTCCGCTTACTCGATGCCTCGAGATAGAGTTTTTCCAAGGTGCTGCTTGCAAATGCGTTTTTCCGCCGCTTGGAGTTCCAAGATTTGGCGTTGGTGCAAGACGCTACTTGCAAATTTTGAATGCGTTGTAGATGACGCCTCATCTTTTGTGACTGATGGTGTCTTTCTTCTTTCCTTTGTGTCCTGAAAAGCATTTAACTCATTTAGTGCCATTTTCATTTCTTATAGAAAGGAAAGTTTAAGTGGAGTCCGTAGATCTCCTTTTGGTAATAACAAATTATGTAATGGAAGTGGATATTCCCTTCGGGAGTAGAACTTCTTCAAATGTTCTCCACTGAAAGTGTTAGTTGATATCTTTCCTTCCGCATCCTCCAGTCGGTATAAGTTGTCGATGTCGCCTTATGAGGGCGGTCACTGTTGCCTCCCATACAAGAGCTAGTCCTAGTTGTGGGTTTATGATGTATCCTTCCTTCGTGGTTTCCACTGGAAGGAGTGATGCCACGTATTCGCGTGGCCTTTTATTTCGGGGTCCGGGTGGACTATCAAGCACTAGCTCTCATGGTGCCCCCCTAGTTGCTTGGTAGTTGCACCATTTGTTCTTGTTTAGCCTGTTAAGGCTTATCCTCCTGTTTCTTGGTTGGGTGCCGAGCACTTGTTCGTTTGGTTCTCTCCAAGTTGCTCGGTCTCCTTACTTTTTTGTGCTCTTTGAGCATGCCCTTCTTGTATGCACCTTCCAGAATTGGCGAGGTGGGTGGGATGGAGGGAGGATTCAATTTTGATCTTCATTACTGTTTCTTCCCATTAGTCTTTGTAGGTGTTGGTTTAGCGTGGTGCCCCCAAGCCTGTTTTGTTAGCACCCTTGGGTATAGAATGTTTGTTTTGCAAATCGAATATCCTTTTAACGTTGGAGTTATTGATGATCCTTGCGATGAGCATAGGTTTGGTGCTGCCCCCTCATTTAGTGCTACCCCTCCTAGGATGTAGGACCGACTTTTGTCTCAAAAATGAGTATTTTGCTGGGAAGGGGGAGAGGGAGGTGTTTGCCTTGCAGGCTGGGTTGGAGTGGTATTCCCTGCTTTCACAGCGTGTCGTCCCATCCTTTGGACGCGCCGACGCCTGGTGGGTGTAACTTCTGTACATCAATATATTGAAGCATGAGATTCTATATGATGGCACTTCATATGGTTCTCCATGCAAATGCATATCGTATTGGAACCCCTTGAATGAAATTTTCTCAAGGTAGGCGATGTAGGCCCTGCTGGTTGTAGTGGCCTACTTGTTTGGGTTTATCCTTTTACTCATAGAGGGGGAGGTGTATGCATGCACCATCCTTGCTATCATTGGCGATGCTTGCCCCCCCCTCCCCCCAGTGTATGTGGTTGCTCTTACTAATTCCATATTTTTCTGGGGATGAAGTTATTGACCATCTATCCCCCTAGTGTTGTCATATTCTTCACAGAGTGACTGCTTTTCAGTGGTAACCTCCAGTTGCCTCCTATAGATGTACTCTGGAAGAGCTACTCTAAGTGAATTCATGAAGGGATGGGAGGGTGGTGCTCATCCTTGTGGAGAGGTTGTTGTTCTGCTCCATCCTCATCTTGCCCCCTATTGGTATACTCTGGAAGAGCTACCATGGGTGCATTTTGTTGTAGCCACTTCTTTGGCCTTCTGCCCTTTTCCTGGGTATTTAATTGTTGCCCCCACTAGAGGCTTTTCTTTTGTTAGGGGTAAGGGAGGTACTTTTTGGTTGACTACCGACCGTGGTATCTTGGAGCTTGATGGAGTGTTATCCAAGGAGTGTTGTTCTCCATTGGAAGACGGTTTCTTAGGATCCTATGGTTGTTGCCCTCGGATACTAGACTCCTGGAGAGCCGCGGTAGGTACCTTACTATGCTGCCCGCTTGTTCTCTTGGAACCCCTATTATTGCCATCAAGAACAAGTAGTAGACTACGTTCTTTTTTGCTCGAATCCGTAGATGGAGCCAGTGTTTGCACACGAGTTTCCTTCGTGGGCTTCTCCTTCCGTTCTCTCCTTCTTTATGGGCTTCTCCTTCTAGTATTCCCGCTCTGTGGGCTTATTCTTCTCATATGACCACCCCGTAAGCTTCTTCTTCTCGTTTACCTGTAGGTGGGCACCGGGGAGGGGGTTCCCGATGAGCCCACTATTTGCTCACGGTGTCCTGAGTGCCTTCTTTATTGGGACCTCCGGTCTTCCTTCTCCTCTTGATACCTGCAAAAGGGGCAATTCCGAGACCCAAGGTGGGGGGTGGTGCTCGGTGTGCCCTCTCCGATGCTTAAATGAGTATATGCCTTTTAGAGAGATAAAGTAGAGAGAAGGCAGAGCTTGAGTGAGAGATAACAAGATTGTTATCAAATGAGGAGAGGAGGCCTCTATTTATAGAGTTCTTATCGGACCGCTCCGGTTCCTGTGGTTTCCTGGTCCGGTTGTGGCGGGTTCGTAATATAAGTTGGCCTTGACCGTAAATATGGTGCACTTGACCTCGGTTCGACCGTAGATGAGCATAATGTTTTTAAGTGTGTTGGAATGGCCTCCGAGGGCAAGCCCCAGACGAAATATCTTCCGGGGCTAGGGGTTAGAGCGAGGGAGCTCGTTCGGAGGAAGGGGGGATACTCGGACGGGTATCCCCAAGGTCCCGCTCGGGTTACCCTAGCGAGGTCCCCTTCTCGGGTTTCCCGAGCGGGTTGGCCCTGCTAGGGTTACCTGAGCGGGATGGCCCTGCTCGGGTCGTACTCCCGAGGGAATTTTTCCCTCAGGGCATTCTGAGTGGGCTTCGCCACCCATGTCGTTCTTGGGCCTAAGTGTTGGGCCTCGGGCGTCCATTTTCCAAGTTTTGAATTATATCCGTTTATGGCCCCTTTATCAGGTCAAACTTATAATAGCTTGGGCGTATACGCAACCAAAGTTAATAGATACTGGGATAATGGGTCACCCTGTCGTAGTCCACGTAATGGTCTGAACATTTGAGACTTCTTCCCGTGTATTACAACTTGATAATTTACTTCTGAAACACACATCATAAGCGACCTAATCCACTTCACACAAAAGGAAATCCTGCGCAAGATCGTTCCCAGAAATCCCCATTCCACTCAATCGTACGCTTTTTGCATATCCAACTTTATGGCACATTCTTCCCGTCTCGTATTTCGATTACGGCGCGAATTATTATAATCCTCGTGTGACACAATGATGTTATCCATGTGAGACGGCATCCTACAAATGGCATTTGGCAAGGGCTGATCAAATCTGATAAATACGGTTTAAGCCTATTCGAAAACACCTTAAAGATAATCTTATACACTGTTTTATTGCATGTATTAGCTAATACATGTATTAGCTAAGCATCGACTAAGATATCCGAATACATGCTTAGCTAATACAATGTTTGGTTGAATCATGTATTATGATATCCTAATTCAATGTTTGGATGAACTTTGTATTAGGATATCCTAATACAATGACTAAAAGAACTAAATGCCCCTAAATAGATGTGTATATTTATTTAATTATTATTATAATTAAAGTTCGGCCAGGTGTCACCGGAGTCCGGCCAGGAGAAGCCGGAGTCTGGCCGGAAGTCGCCGGGGTCCGGCTGGAAGTCGCTGGAGTCTGGCCAGGGGTCGCCGGAGTTTGGATGGTGGTCGCCGGATCCCGGCCGGGGGTCGCCGGAGTCCGGCTGGGAGCAGATGTTATAAGCCGAAGTTGGTGTAATTATATATTAAATGAGGTTAGGGGTATTTTGGTCATTAGGTACTATGTATTAGCTAATACATGATTTTTTTGAGTGTATTAGCTAATACATAATTTACTATAGAATTACGTATTAGCTAATACTCATGTATTAACTAATACCAATACCAAAGCAAAACAAACAAAGTATTAGCTAAGACATGTATTAGTATATCCTAATACATGTATTAGTTAGGCGGTGATTACGATATCCTAGTCGGTGTTAGTTAATGTTAATTTTTCACGAACCAAGTATTTAGATATCATAATGCAATATTTAGATGAACTTTGTATTATCATATCCTAATACAATGACCAAGACTAAAATACCCCTAAATGCATTTTTTAATAAGATTATATTTTTGCATATGAACAATTCTTTTAAAAAAAACTAGACAAAGTAACATTAATTCATGTAAACATACCACGAACTCGTGTCGGAAACCCGTTAGGCTCGGCCGGACATGAACCGGGGACGGCCCAGAAATAGCCCGACCAAAACAGGTCAAATTCGACCCAGGCCGACATGGCCTAACCCGGCCTGAACATTGCTCGGCCCTAAACATGGCCTAACCCGACCCAAAAATGTACATTAACTACATGATCCGATGAGAACATAACCATGTCTGGTATTTCCATGGCTTAACCCAGCCCGGCCCGACATGGCATGAGCGTTACCGACCCAACCCGAACATGGCCCAACCCAATGTGCCCCGCCGTAACTCGTCTCGACCCGAAGTTAGCGTATTTATTATATATTAAGAAAGGTTAGGCGTATTTTGGTCATTATGCACTATGTATTAGCTAATGCATTCTATTATGGGAGTCTTAGTTAATACATGATTTACTATAGAAATGAGTATTAGCTAATACTCATGTATTAGTTAATAATAATACCAAAGCAAAACAAACAAAGTATTAGATAATACATGTATTTGTGTATCATAATACATGCAATCAAACATGTCATAAGTTCGAGACTAAGAAGAAGAAAAACAAAGTAAAATATTTTTTTCAATATAGGATATTTATCATATATATATAACCCTATAGTTTAATCTTATTTTTAAGATATAATTTTTAACATTTATAACCTAATAATATAGTAAACAAACCATTACTAACCCTCATTTATACCATCATTAAATTAAAATAAAATCTCTCGTAATTATTATTTTTAGAATTGCACTATATGTTTTCCTCTTGATTTTTAAACACTAGGTGCTTCACCCGCGCACAGCGCGGGTTGCCATTGTAGATATATATTAACATATAGGGTAATATTTGATAAAATAATAATAATTAATTTCAATAACTTGAAATTCAGCCAACTTAATAGCATCGCGCGAACAATTAATAATATTATAATAAACTTATGAAGTATAAAACAAAATATACGAAAAATGATTTTTATGTAGTAGGAAATTATACTCCATAATAATATATTTATTTTAACACAATAATTTTACATTAATTTCATAAGAAAAATCAGGGATATTTAGTATGCTAAAAAGGCCAACAAATGTTTTGGGCTAACAATGTGACCCACTAATCTGACACGACTCTTAATCCAGTCATTTCTCGAACCTGAAACCCTTTCATAAAACAAATCGGTAGAGCCAACAGTTTTTGACTAACAACGTGACCCACTAATCTGCCCCGACTCCAAGTCCAGTCATTTATTTGTTAGTCATTCGCTACTTTCAACTCTTTCGTTTCTTTAAGAAAACCGGATACACATCCTTTTTCTGATTGGACGGGTCCACTAACTGCTCATCGAGGTATCTTTCTAAGAAAACACTCTAGAAGAAAGGAGAACCCTGATGTCCTCCTGAGTTCTGATGAAGTATCATACTTTGTAAAAAAAAAATATATTAATTCATCAATAACGTTTATTAAAGTTAAGAACTTTTGATTAAAAAAAGTTAAGAACTTTTGATTAAAAAAAGTTAAGAACTTGAATTAATCAAAGAGAGTGGATGACACAGCTCACGTTTGACTATAAAGTAAATAAGACAGAGGACAACTCACATTTGTATTCTCCAAAATAGCTCATATTTGTATTCTCCAATATCAGAGTTAGGGTTTCGGTGAACATAATAGTAAATCTATACATATATAGGAATGAAGAAAGACTACAATTTATAATACCGGAGGATGCCCATCAATATTAGATCTCTATAGACTATATATATAGATCTGCAGCAATTGCTCTTGCAAATTTAACAGAGAATTGTGACGCTTCATCTCCTTAATAAATTTTAATTTATGAACTATTGTATTAATTGTTGGTTGGCTATTCAGCTCCTGTGTAGAAACTTGATTTCTGAATTCATTTTAGTTAACTCGGCCATGAATTAATTTTCTGTTAACTCGGCTATTCAACGTAGAAGCAAAGGTAAATGAAGATGCTAATGAGAGGACACGTGTCACCATTCCATTCCTTCTCAGTGCTTATGTGTCAAGCAGAGGTTTATTCTCTAGCTAGGATCATCAGGATATATATAGATCGTAACTCCATCTAGAAGAATGGAGTGCAACAAATGATAGATAACTGATATTATAGAACGTAACGGAAGGAGATTGCTGATAACGAAAGGAGATTGCTGATGTGTGTTGATGTGTTCTATTTAGATTGGTTGGCCAATCTGATGTGTCAAGCTCTTATAGCTTGACAATCAGAATTAGTATAATATTTAGATTAGATTTAGATTAGATTTAGATTTAGATTATCTCAATAATAATTCATTTTGTCATCTCAGTTACCTATTCTGGTTTTCTATTATTTTTTCACAAGACTTTGAGTAAAGACAAAAGACAAGCTCACTAAAATTGCAAAAATCACATCCACACAACACCATCAATGATGCGAGGTACGTTGGTTAGATTATAGGGCTAAATACTACGGAAATAAAAATCTAGATACGTGCATGGTAACTAATACGCAGCGGAAGATAGTGCACATACCTATATTGCTTCCGCAATCCCAAGATCACTGAGGGGAGTTCTCGATCCGCCGGACGGTTCCCGTAGAGGTTCTGGTTAAGGAAGCCCTACACAAATTATGCTCCACAACAAAGCCTCTATCGATTCTTTAGTCGGGATGGATCAGTGGAATAAATCGTTTGACACCATTTGGCACCTCCTAGGGAGTTGGTACTTTCGGCCGAACTAGGTATTATTTATGGGGGAGGGATTTCTTCTTATATCACCACAAAGGAAGAAGCGATTAGCTCATAATAAATTCCTAACACCTCCCTAGTTCGGCCGGCCATGTATATGAGGGAGGCCCAATTTTGGGCATCTCATGTCAATTGAGATTTTTGGCCAAGCCCGAAATCCCTAATGTGACATTACCCAATTGTCTTAGGTAACATGCTCATATTAATGGCCTCCTAATTACAGCGACCCAATCTCCAAATGCCAATAGCTCCCACTCGCCGGAATGGGAGGGTGCCGGTTAATATGTTGTTGACCAATACATTAACATTTGTCTTCAATCCAGCCATGCTTTGGAATAGTTCATACGAGGTTTTCTGTGCGACCGGCGGACACGACGGGCATCGTGCTACTCATCATTTAGGAGTGTTGTATGAAGGATTAAGGGGTGTAGATAGAACAGAAACAATACCAAGATATGTGCTAGGTAACTAATACGCATCGGAAGATAGTTCACATACCTACTAAGCTACTGTGTACCTTAGATTGCTTGAAGGGGAGTTCTCGATCCGTTGGACAGTTCTCGTAGATGTACCAGTTAGAGAAGCCTTACGCGGATTATGCTTCACAAAAAAGTCTTAGTCGATTCTTCGCAGTCTGAAGTTTGCTCCATGTGAGATTTTGGTGTCTGAAGTTTAAAATGATAAAATGGACAGTCCCAGGTTTCATTTTTATTAAAATTTGGTGTCTCGGTGTGATTACTTTAGAGATGCTAATCCCGACGAAACCGGCTGTCAAATAGGAGCTCTCATGCACGCTCCCTTCTCGTAACCTTGCCTGGACCATCACCTAAGAAGGTGGCCACATCCGCACAATTAAATCTCGCTCTATTGTCGCTGAAAATCACTCTACACCACTCTGCTGGAAACATTTTATTTCGGATGTTCAAATTTTAGGAGAAATTTGGCAATTTTATAAAAAGTAAAGAGTGGTGGATTATGAGTGGGTGAAAGGGTCGATGAAAATGTTTGAATGGAGAGAAAAAGATGCGCGAATACACCAAATTTCAACAAAAATAAAACCTAGGACTGTCCATTTCAACATTTTAATCTTCAAACACCAAAAATCTCACATGGAGTAAACTTCAGACAGTTTATAGGTTCTTAACCCTTCTTCGCAGGATGAATCTCCGAAGTAAATTTCTTGACGCAATTTGGCACCTCCTAAGGCAATGGTGAAAAGTCCACTTTTCCCTCACTTAAGTTCGGCCGGCCATTTCCTAGGGGAGGCCCAATTTTGGGCCTCTCATGTCCATTGGGATTTTAAGCCTAGCCAAATATCCCTAATGTGACATTACCTAATTACTTAGGTAACTAGATTATATTAATGGGCTCCCAATTACGGCGGCCCATTAATGTCGTGTCGTAGAAAATACACATGCGCATGAATGTTTGTCCCTAATTTTTGCCTAAATTGCACATGGCGCGACAACCTAACGGGATATTTCTCTTTTTTTTTTTTTTTTTCTTTTCCTTTTTAATTTCTCTATTATTCTCACCTTTTGCCACGGTCGATATTGAGGTATTTTCGACTGTGCCCCTCATCTCCCTAATTTTTGCATACTGCCTCTTGAGGTCTTCAATCCATCGGTAGTTTATTTTCACTCATTTTTCCATGCTTGCAATTTATGAATTTATAATCATGCCCCTCATTTCCTGATTTTGCCTAGACCGCTCTCTCGGGTTTTCAACCTAGCGGAAGCACCCTTTATTTGCTAGCCGATTAAAGGGTGGCTGTGGCCCTCTCGAATGTTTTCCATCTTTGTCGTTGCGGAAGCTTTTTTGGTAGCCATTTTCGGTTGACTGTTGCCTGTTCTTTTATTTCCCACCTTCGATGTTGCGGGAGCTTTTTGAATAATATGGTTTTTTTTTAAGAGTCGGCGCTAGTTAATTAGCTAGGCTAGGCTAACAAGAAACCTACATTTCTTGGGGAATAATAAATTAAGCAGCTAAGTTTCAAAATGGTCTACGATCAAAGATACAAATTAGGGGGTTCAATTAAGAAAATAAACTTGATTTTTACATTCGCTCTTTCTGTACTCAATTTAAAAAAATTCCATTTTCATTGTGAAGTAATATCAATTACGAACCGATTCCATATAAAAAAAAAACTAAGAACACTATCAGATATTTAAATCGAAACAGAACCTATTACGTAAAAAAAACAAATTTGGTTAATTGATATGTCCTAGTATAATAAGAATTTAAGAACACATGTGCAAAGAAAAGAAATAATAAAACTTTTACTTGATTATTATCTAGCCTAATATATAATAAATACAAGAAAAACAATAAAAAAATATAGAAAACTTACATAGTAAAATAGATGAAGGAGTCAACGAACAGCGACATAGGTGAAGGGATCAGCGAACGGAGCGACTTCGACTACGGAGTGTCAGAAAATGGTTGTCAGAGCGGTCCTCGGTCAGAAACAGAGTCGACCGATGCTGGGCGGGCTGAGCTCAGTGACGAGACGGGGAGAGCAGCAATCCACCGCTGACCGGAGCGAGTAGTGATGGTCTCGTCGGAGTCAGGCAGAGCGTGGACAAGAACGACGGTGAAGAGGTGAGGTCACCGGTGGGAAGGAGCAGGTTGGTGGTGATTAGTGTGGTGCTCGGGTTGGAGACGACCTCCAATGAAGGTCTAAGGTGGAGTGACTCTGTAGCAACTAGAAAAGATGATCTACTTCTATCTATTAACATAATATAAGAATAGCATATGTATATATATATATATAATATATATATCTTAATCATGAAAAGTAGTAGAAGCATCCGAAGAGTTTCTACTAAACAATTTTTATTTATTTCTATCGGTCCCCCTATTTTCAATGTAAATCTGACCACTATATATAATACATAGTTTAGTCTAATAAGAAAATAAATTACACTCATTTATTCTGCTATTAAATACTAAATATCTATTAGATAGTGTAGAGAGGGGGTTGAATCGTATGTATAATAATCAAGTATGTATACTGAATCAACCAAGTATTTACATGTTAGGATGCCACTATATATAGGAGATCAATCCTAACTAACTAGTCAACTATACAAGTCAACCTAAGGTACCATGTATCTATACAAGTATGAGTACCTATCTATGTATGTACAAATATGTACATCTAATATTCCCTCATCTTTTCCTTCTTCTTCCTTTCTAAAGAATTAAAAGGAAAATTTGAGAGAAAAGGCCGATGATTAATGAAATGCCAAGGTCCAATCAAAACCCGGTCAAATAGAGCCAAGGGTAAACCCGTTCAAAATGAGCCAAGGGAATCAAAACCCGCTCAAATGATCCATGGGAAATTTAAAACCCGCTCCAAAATGCCAAGGTCTAACAAACCCGGTCTTCACAAAACGGCCCCTCGAAAATCCAATTTTCGGGATACGGCCCCAAACTTGGGAACTGTCCTCAAAACAGCTCCAAAGAACTTCACAAAACGGCCCCTCGAAAATCCAATTTTCGGGATACGGCCCCAAACTTGAGAACTGTCCTCAAAACAGCCCCAATCTTCAGAACTATCCTCAAATTAGCCCCAAACTTCACAAATCCAGCAAAAATGCTCCAAACTTCGAAACTGCTCCAAAACAGCCCCAAAGTCTTCAAAAGAGCATCCCAAATTTGAAAACTGCCTAAAACAGCCTCAAATATCCAAAAGCTTGCAAAGAAGCCCCAAACTTCCCAAATTACTTCAAAATAGCCCCAAATTAGTCCAAAATTCGTCCAAAACGAACCAGTCACGTGCATAGCACATGAGGGAGCACCGGGGTGCACGAAACAAGCCAAAACAATGCTAAAATCCCGGTGTACGGAGGGTGCACGACACAAAGGCTGAGGTCGCGGGTTCGAAACCAACGAAACGCAGAATTTCCACGAATTAACTGAAGCAATAGGTCGTGTGTTCGAATCCAGCGAAGCACGCAATTAATCAGCCAATTCGAAATTCTGGGCAGCATGAAGAACAGCATGAACTTCAAGATGTTCTTCAAGTGTTCTTCAACAAAATCAATTCGATTCAACTTCAAATCGTCGAAATCGAACAACAAACCAGCTGGAATCCAATAGCAACCTAAAGGCGCAACTAATCCAGTCCAAATTGCAGCAAATAATCAAGAATCCAGGATGAATTTGAACAAATTTGCAGCAAGAACACTGCAGCAACAAGAACAGAATGCAGCTCCAAACGAATCCAAAATTGAACAAATCCATAGCAGATATCAACAAATTGCAGCTTGGAATCAATAGCAGCATCAAATGCGAATCCAATGCAATTCGAATGGCAGCAAATGATCAAGAAACAAGCTCGAAATCAAAGATCGAACATCCAACAGCAAAATAGGCGCGAAAACGAAAATCGAATTGCAATTACCTCCAAGAAGCGTTAGTGATGCTCAGATCTTCACAAAAGCTTCGCAATGATGCTTAGATAGCATATGAAATGCAGAAATCTCGAAATGAAACCTCGAATTGCAGAATTGAAGTCCAGCCAAAACCAGCAGAAACTTGACCAGAAATTGCAGAAACGCAGCTGCAATAATCCAAATCAACGTAAAACCGCAACGAATATGACAATCGCACCACCACAGAAATGATCGCAATTGGTTTAGTTCCACGGGAACAACAAGCACGAAGAAGAGAATCAAAGGAATCAATCTCAGATTTCATCAAACTTTCTACGCAAGCTGAAAACCAGCAGCTGAAAACTGAATTGCAGCAGCAGTAATCCAAATTCCAGAGCAAAGAATCGATCAATCCAGCAGCAGCAATCGATATTAGACTCGTGGTACAACACTAGATCGAATCCAAATCACAGGATCGATCAAGAATCGATGAACAAACTCCAAATCGATGAAACAGTACATGCAGCAAACTGAAATGCTGAAACCGAAATGCTGAACAACTGATCCAATAATGCTGAAATCCTCAATCCAAACAGAAATTATTGAGCAGAAAATTCACGAAATACATCAGCAACTGAATGATCTTCAAGTAATCCAATGAATCGAAGCTGAAATCCTCAAGATCCAAGCTCAAATCGATGAAAAATCCTCTCGAAAGACTGAAACCGAAGCTGAAAAACCACAGCTCTGATACCATATTAGATAGTGTAGAGAGGGGGTTGAATCATATGTATAATAATCAAGTATGTATAATGAATCAACCAAGTATTTACATGTTAGGATGCCACTATATATAGGAGATCAATCATAACTAACTAGTCAACTATACAAGTCAACCTAAGGTACCATGTATCTATACAAGTATGAGTACCTATCTATGTATGTACAAATATGTACATCTAATAATATCCCTATTAATAAATACATATAATATCCTAATAAACCCTGGACCATTCTTGGAAGCTTCGTGACTTGCCATATTTGACATTTTCCCATTTAATGCACCACATGTAACGCGTGTCGCGCGTGGTCCAAAATTAGGTGTTTACATGTATTCGTGCTGGAATATATACTTGACTTAGCAAAATTAATACCTTTTTCTGACGCTGCGCTATACAAGTCAAGAATTCGCTTAAGCATTCAAATATTAGCCTCCTCCGCTTGGACAAATAATAGAGAATCATCGGCGAAGAACAAATGATGAATGTATGGGCATGATCTATGAAGTTTGACGCCCACAATATTCATGTTCTCAACCACACCACTTATTTGGCGAGACTAGACATCCGTGTTTGCACACGAGTTTCCTTCGTGGGCTTCTCCTTCCGTTCTCTCCTTCTTTATGTGCTTCTCCTTCTAGTATTCCCGCTCCGTGGGCTTCTTCTTCTCATATGCCCGCCCCGTGGGCTTCTTCTTCTCGTATACCTCTAGGTGGGCACCGGGGATGGGGTTCCCAATGAGCCCACTATTTGCTCACGGTGTCCTGAGTGCCTTCTTACTTGGGACCTCCGCCCTTCCTTCTCCTCGTGATACCTTCAAAAGGGGCAATACCGACACCCAAGGGGGGGGTGGTGCTCGGTGTGCCCTCTTCATTGCTTAAATGAGTATAGGCATTTTAGAGAAATAAAGTAGAGAGAAGGCAAAGCTTGAGTGAGAGATAACAAGATTGTTCTCAAATTAGGAGAGGAGGCCTCTATTTATAGAGTTCCTATCGGACCGCCCCGGTTCCAGTGGTTTCCTGGTCAGATTGTGGCGGGTTCGTAATATAAGTTGGCCTTGACCGTAAATATGGTGCACTTGACCTCGGTTCGACCGTAGATGAGCATAATGTGATTAAGTGTGTGGGAATGGCCTCCAAGGGCGAGCCCCGGGCGAAATATCGTCCGGGGGTAGAAGTCCAGGCGAGGGAACTCGTCTGGACGAATGGGAGATACCCGGGCGGGTATCCCCAAGGTGGCCCTGCTCGGGTCGTACTCCCGATGGAATTTTTCCCTCGGGCTTTCTGAGTAGGCTTCGCCACCCGTGTCGTTCTTGGGCTTAAGTGTTGGGCCTCAGGTGTCTCTTTTCCAAGTTTCGAGTTATATTCGGTTATGGCCCATTTATCGGGTCTAACTTATAATAGCTTAAGCTTATATCCAACATTTGCCCCCGAGCCAAGAAATGGTTTAACCTTTACTTGACTCTATTTTCGTGGAGTATTGCCCAAGCGGGTTGTGAAATGTACCTTTATGATGATCCCGGCCTTTATTGAGTGCTCAAGGAATGTCGCGATTTTCCCTGCCCCATGTTTAAAAGAGCTTTAAGACGGTCCCGACCTTCATTGGGTGCTCGAGGAACGTTGTAATTTTCCTTGCCCCCTGTTTTAGAGAAGCTTTAAGACGATCCCGGCCCTTATTGGGTGCTCGAGGAACGTTGAAATTTTCCTTGCCCCCTGTTTTAGAGAAGCTTAATACACATACAAAAAAATGCTTTTATTAGATTTAAGATATTTCACGTCATATGATGAAATTATATGACGGTAAGAATTACGAGCCTTGGTCTCGTTTTATTTAGCTTTCGGACTGTGGCCTTTTGTCCGTGTCACCCTTTTATTGGAGTTTTTTTGGAGCATCTCTGAGGCGAGTGTTTGATATAGGTGTTTCCCCCTTAGGAACTTGGTAGTTGCTTGTTTTTTGGGTGCCTTAGTGTTTTGCCTAGGTCAGCCCTTGCTTGTATAGTTGATACATGGAGGATGTTTAGTTCCACCCTTCATTACCTTTGGTAGTGTTTAGGTGATTTTATTTTTCTCCCCACTAAGGGGTTTTTTCCATGCTTTGTTCATCATACTCCCCCCTTTGACAAGTAGTATCGTCCATGCACGTGTCTTCTGCCCTCGTAATAAGCATTTGATCTTTGTGCACTTTGGGACGTACCCTTTAGTAGGTCGGTCTTGATGGATTTGTAGGGTACCATAACGGACTGGTGTTTTTTCCTGACGGACCGCTGTTTTTTCCTGACGAACCGCAGTTTTTTCTGACGGACCACTGTTTTTTCCTGACGGACCACTGTATTTTCCTGACGGACCGCTGTTTTTTCCTGACGGCCCGCTGTTTTTTCCCGACGGACCGCTAATTTTTTCTGATGGACTGCTGTTTTTTCCTGTAGGACCGCTATTTTTTCTGACGGACCACTGTTTTTTTCTTTCCCCTCCTGACCTTGCCCTCTCTCCTATCTATGCTTGGGTCGGATATAGAGTGTTGTGCCACCGTCAACTCTGGGCTTACTCCCTTCGTCTCTTCTGATGTTTCTATTGTATCCAGCATGGTGGTGAGTCCAGGTTCTACTCCTTAGTGATCTGATACCCCTTGTTGTCTCATAAGGGGTTCTTTGGATTGGGTGATGTTAAATGGAATAGCAAACGTCGTTTCGTCATTGCCGTTTAAAATGGTAGTGGCTATTGGAAAATACTGCTTCTTTGTTAATGAGTGTTATCCTCGGACAGTGATTTTGCCTTCGTGGCTCAGTTCTGAGGCTACCTCCGCGGTATGAACACCTTGCACCTCTACAAGTGGGGGCTTGGCCCCTGTGCTACTCATGCTCTGTGTCCTGTGCATATAGAGTTGTATGTATATGGTTTCCCCCGCAGTGGGCATGAGTGGAGGTGGTTGGCGCTTCGGACGCTGGGGGTGGGGTTAACCCTTGAAGTTACTACGCATGGCAACCCATGTATGCGTGCCCCCGTAGTGGACACGTTGTTGTACGTAGAGGGTTACTCCTCGTGTTAGTTATGCTTGGTAGCTCTTATTTGAGTGCCCCCGTAGTGGACACGTTGTTGTATGTAGAGAGATACTCCTCGTATTGGCTACGCTTGGTAGCTCATATATGCGTGCCCCCGTAGTGGACACGTTGTTGTATGTAGAGGGATACTCCTCGTATTGGCTACCCTTGGTAGCTCATATATAAGGTTGTTCTTTCCATGCCACTAGTTGATACATAGCTTGTTGTAGGTGTTTGGTCCCTCCCCCGACTACCTTGGGTAGTGTTGGGATTGTTTGGCTTATCTCCCCCTTAGGGGTCCTTGTGACGTTTGTTTATCCACCATAGTCCTTCCTTTAGCAAGTAGTATTATCCATGCACGTGTCTTTTCCCCCGTAGTAAGCATAAGATCTTTGTGCACTTTGGGACGTACTCCTCGGTAGGTTGGCGTTGATGGCATAGCATAGTGCGTCGTGGTAGGGTTAATTGTACCTGACGTGTTATTGCTCCTCCTCTTGGAGTACTTTTTTGCTATGTCCTTCGTCCCCTTGGTTTGCTATGGTTGACGGTCTCCTTGTGTTTGATTGCTACCTTCTTGAAGTTTCCTTACTTGCTTTTGAGGTGGGCTGGAGGATGTCCGTTGCTTAATTGAGCGTATATCCCGCTTTGCCCCCCGAGTTAAGCAATGGCCCTAACCTTTGCTTGACTCTGTGATGGTTGTATAGGTGTCTGATTAGTCTATTGATAGTTTTTTGAAAGTTTGGTGGAGGCTATCTCCTTAGTTTGTCCCTTCGACCACCGAACTTGCGGTTGTTGGACTTGGAATAAAGAGGATGCATTCATGGTGATGGAGCCTCATGCTTGGCTAACCCGGGTATTATTGGATCTAGGGTACGAGCCTTTTGATGATCATTTATAGTGTACTGGTTTTCTATATATGTTGAACCTTCTTCCGTGGACATGATAGCCATTGTTGTGATATAGGGGTATTGTTTCCTCCTTTGATACATTTGGGCATGATAACCGCTGTTGAGGTATAGGGGGATGGTATCTGCTGGGTTCGCTTCACCACTTGGGTTGTTTCAGGCTTTTTCTTTCACGATCGGGCTCGAGATATATGTATAAGGACGGGAACGCCGCAATCCTTTAATACACAATCGCCGAGCGGGACTCTGATCCTCAACCTTGGACTCTTGATCTTCAAGACCTGTACGAAGGGCAGTGACCAGTGTGGGGGGGGGGGGGATGCTAGTTGGGCCCACTCCGACGTGTTGGTATGTAAGGAAGACGTATACCGTCATCAAGGCGGACTATGTATGCACCGACTTCCCGCACTTGGCAATTTAATCGGGGTGAGCATACGAAGTAAAAACGGTAATCCGGACCTACCCGGATTGTTTTATCAATCCGGACATCCGGATTGCCGAAGCAATATGGACTGGTCCAGATTGCCTTAGGCAATCTGGAAGTCCGTTGGCCCGGGAATTACGCGAATCCCGGACCGTTTTTAGACTTAGGTGTCGTGTAAAAGGGTTTTTGGGATATTTTACGAGTCCCGAAATGTAAATACGAACCCGAATCGGACAGATATCTAACAATTGCCCCCGAGTCAAGTAGTTGTTCAAAACCCGTGCTTGACTCTTTTCAAATATAAGTTATTCGTCCAATTTAGGTTCGGTACTGACCTCGGGGGTGGCCTGTTTGTCAATTCGATAGTTGAGATCGTAAATCTGACCAACTTTTAATTTTCCGCCGTACGTACGTAATCTGTTTACAAGGTTAGCGTAGCGGAAAATATGCGTAGAATGATATGCATTGTGATAATATCACGGTGTATGAAATAAGCGTGTAACACGTTGTCAAAACGTAAATGATGATAGCGTAGTAGGTGAATAACATTATCATGTAATAAGCAAAACACTTAGAGTAATAGGAAATTGGGGAACATATATGTAATCATGAAGCATGATGTAAATATGAAAAATGATGCAAGCATGTAATTCATATTTAGATTTATAAAAATAATCGCACGACTATCATGAATTTGTATTATGTATGTATAAAGGCAATAATCATGCATGACGATCTACGAAGCGCGCTATGTAATACTAGAGAACATGTATGTAAGACAAGTATAGGAGAGGTGCAAGTATATGATACTAAGGACTTGTATGAAAATAAATATTAGTTTAGTCCTTAGCAAATGGTGTAAGCACTATTAATGAGAATTAGGAGAGAGAATACCCATTATCTTACATCCTTTAATAGATAAATCCTCAAGAAGCTCTCCATTCTTGAAGAAGAGGGAATTCATGGAGGTGTGAATTTGGAGTAATCTCATCACATTTGACATTGACCAAGATCGAATCCGGGCAAGGAGGGAATCGAGACGGCGTGTGGAGCAAAGGGGAGCGGCGCGTGAGGCATTTGGTAGCGGCGCGTGAGGGCGGTGGTGGCGGCGCGTGTGGACGGCGGCGGCGCGTGTGGAGCTTGTATACTGACTGGCTTGTTACTTGTAATTTTCAGGATTCCAAGTTACGTATCTATTCGTCACACTCCTCCGTCCGAGACGTCTGCTACACCACTTGTTCTTGCTGCCCCCGTGACATCTGGATATGGACGTGGGAAAGGGCTCATGGGTGAGATGTTTTTTCCCAGTAACTTTTTTCTTTTTTATCTCTTTAACTCATCGTTTGCTTTGTCTTTTTTGATTATCCAGTACGTTCCCCTGCTCTTGAAGTTTCCGTGGATGATTATCAACTTCCTGTCAAGCGATCCGAAGTGGTGTCGCATGTCTCGAGTGATCCAAATCGTATAAAGACGAATGCTGCCTTTCCTCCTTCCACTCTTGATAAGGGAAAGGAAGTCACTAAGTGCGCGATGGTATTTTCTGCCCCCAGTCGAGAGATCGACTTGCAGAGGATTGCTCTCCGTCTGTTGGTATGAGATGTTCCTTGCATTTCTTATTACACCCTGATTTTCACACTTAGTTTTTATTCCTTATCTTTCCCTTTGCAGCTATCCCAACTTTGAAGCGTGATCATCTTCTTCGCCCCTTGGATGGTGATATATCTGGTGATGCTTGGAGACCTCTTGGTAGAGGCGGTCTTCGCTTTCCGAAGGAGGTGAAGCTTAATATGCCGGAGGTTGGTGTTCGCGTGTTGCGTAGGAGTGTGCCCCCCGGTGATCGACCTGTCTGTCCGAAGACTGATGAAGAAGCTGAAGAATGTGTTGAACATGCTTTGGCCAACTTTGCTCCTGTAAGTTAACAAGTTCTATTTCTTGACGACTTACGTGTTGTATATCTTTATTGTGTAATATTTATGGCTTTGTGCTTTTGTATGGTTTTCAGGCTGTGTCTCAGATGGTTAACATGTCGTCGTATGTTGTGGAGCTTGTTAGTGCTAGAAGAACTGCTGTCAACAAATGTAACACCATTAGTCTTGAACTTGCTCGTTCTAAGGAGAAGGTGTGTGCACTTGGTTTGAAGGTAGTCGATTCCGAGACCCAATATCAGGTGCTGGAGACTCGAATTCTTGATCTTGAAGCTTAGATGATTGCACTTGAGAAACAGATTTCTGATGACCTCACGTCTCAAGAAGCTGCCTTGATTGCCGCACGTGAGGAACATTATGCACTTGGAATTGAGGCGGGTTTTTCCCAGTACTTGAGTAATCCTGCTTTTGGGCTTGCAGCTAAAAAGATAACTGACACCATGATGGGCAAGCGTGTCGAGGATTACTTTCGTCGTGTCAACGCGCTTGCCCCCAACTTTCCTTTTGACAAGCTTGGGCCTTGTTCTGACTATGCCGTTAATTATCTGAAGGCATTGCATATTTTGGGGCTTGATGAAACTGCCTATGATATGATTGAAGATGGAGAAGGTGCTGATGTTCTTGCTACTCCTCCTGAACGTATGGATGTTGTTCCACAGCTTACTGGGGATAGTGGAACTTCTCATGTGTCTTTGAGTTGATGTTTGTCCTTGGTGTTGATTTTCTAGACCTATTGTCTTAGTCCTTTGGAGATGATGATATTTTTGAGGTTTTTGTCCAAAACCTTTATTTGTGTATTTGCTTTGTCTAGAACTTCGTCTTTTAGACCTGTTCTTCAATAATAATAATTATATGATAACTTTGTTAGTAGTATTTCATACCTTGCGTTATCTTTGTTGTCCATATGTATTGGACTTGCATGATAGGACTGAATTCCTTGCTGTGATGGATAGAACATACGATGTGGAGACTTGTGCATTGCAGGGTGTTATGTACACTTGGTACTTGCAGCATGGCAGGTAGTAATGTACTTGGCACTTGGCCTTTGACATGTAGCAGAGTCGTCTTGACGAAGCAAGACTTAAGTTTATACCGTCTCTTAGTTCCACTCTAAGGCGATGTTGTTACAAGATTCCTCTTGTTTATTTTGCTGTTGTTGCGTTAAATACTAAAGAGCAAGATAACGTTATACAAGACTCAACTTGTAAGTATGATGAGTTTTGTACAAGGTTTGCTTAAAAAAGCGTATAACATGAAGCTATCCCTTTTCGGGCCTAAGTCTTCATGGTGTATGAACCCTTAAGAGAGTATGCATACTTTTAGTGTGTGGGGTTGTCGTCTAACAAGAGGACTTCCTCCACGGTGGGGTGATCAGTCCCATCATTGCATTTGCCGCATCCTGTTTCTATTCAGGGAATGGCTATGAGGATTTGCCCAAAGGATTTCACAACATGTCATTTTTTAGAAGTAAACATGAGGTTTGCCCTCTTGGAAAGGATGTCGCAACATGTTATTTTTTATAGATGTGAACATGGTATTGTCCTTTTGAGAAGGATATTGCACCATGTCACTTTTGGAATATTGCATGATGTTGCTTTTGAATTTGTTGAGGATGAACTTGTTGATGTCGCCTATTATAAGTTGCATGGCATGATGATTATGAGTAGTATGCACATTATTTTCTACTTGATGTTAATCCAGAGTATATTGCATAATGTGGGAAGGTACCTACGAGAGTAAATTGACTTTATTAAATGATTGATGTGATTACATGATTGTAAACAAACATGAGTTAATGAATCTCCCTCCTTTTTATGTAAGAGTTTAAGACAAAAGAGCTTGATACAATAGCTCATTTGTGATATAATGTTCTTGCTTCAACCGTGGAATTTCTTCAAGTGCCCCGCGTTGAATGTGTTTGGAAGGATGTTGCCCTCGGTGTCTTGGAGGCGGTACGCGCTAACATAAGGGACTGAGACAATCTTGTATGGGCCTTCCCACTTTGGAGATAACTTGTCGATTTGATCCAAATGTGAGACTTCATTCCTTCTCCACACCATCTCGCCTACATGGAATTGTATGCCTTTCACTTTCCTGCTGTAGTATCTTGCAGTTATTAAGCGCATACGTGCTTGGGTTAGCTCCGAGTTTCGCCTTCTTTCATCTGCTAAGTCCAGGTCTAAACGTATCACTGCTTCGTTGGTTTGGGGGTCGAAGTGAGTTGTGCGGTATGATGAGACGGCGATTTCGATTGGAGCTACGGCTTCTGTTCCGTATACCAGGCTAAACGGTGTTTCGCCTGTTGACTCCTTCGGGGTTGTACGCACAGCCCATAGGACACTGCTAAGTTCTTCTGCCCATCCTCCTTTCAAAGCATGAACTCTCTTCTTAAGACCATCCAAGACGATCTTGTTAGGGGATTCGACTTGGCCATTAGTTTGAGCATGACGCACTGATGCGATGTGGTGATCTATGTTGAGTCTTTCACAGAACGCTTGCAGTCTTGAACTTCTAAATTGTGGTCCATTATCGTTGATGAGTACCTTTGGTACACCATATCGTGCGATGATGTGGTTTCGTATGAAATCCATTATTTGTGCGTCTGTCGTACGTGCTAATGCCTTAGCTTCAATCCACTTGGAGAAGTAGTCGATTGCTACTACAATGTACTTTGTTTGCCCCTTGGATTGTGGAAGTGGTCCTACCAAGTCAATTCCCCATTGTGCGAAAAGCCAAGAACTTGCAATTGGACACAACTCTATCACGGGAGCCGTTATGTTCCTTGAATATAATTGATAGGATTCGCACTCCGTGACCATGTTTGTTGCTTGGTTTCTCATTGTTGGCCAATAATATCCTAGACCAAGCGCTTTTCGGATTAAGGATCTTGCCCCCTCGTGACAAGCTGTTTGGCCTTCGTGTAAGTCCTTCAATATTGCCATGCCCTCTGGGAAAGTTAAGCACTTTAGGTATGGCATCGAGAATCCCTTCTTGTATAACTGGCCTTCAATCAACGTATAGTTGACAGCGATTCTGCTGATTTTCTGCGCTTAAGTCTTTCTTCTGGAAGGACATTAACCGTGAGGTATGCCAGAATTGGAGTCATCCATGTCGGCTCTGTGTTGATATTTAGCACCTCTAGCTTGTCGATTACAGATATGATCCTGTTTTCGACGAAATGTGTTTTTTGGCCTTGCTCCTTCCCTTGTGCAAACTTGCTTAGCGCATCTGCCTCTTGATTTTCTTCCCTTGGGACAGACGTTATGTTGAAAGTTTGAAAGCTTGCAATGAGTTCTTTTGCTTGTCCCAAGTATTTCTGCATGTTCTCTGACTTGGCCACGTACTCCCCTTTGACCTGATTTACAACCAGCTGTGAGTCGCACTTGACTCTTAAGTGTTTGATTCCGAGGCCCTTTTCAATCCTTAAGCCTGTTATCAAGGCTTCATATTCTGCCATGTTATTCGTTGCTCTGAATGTTAAGCTTAGAGCGTACTTCGAAGGTTCTGACCCATCTGGTGGAATTATGAGGAATCCAGCTCCTGATCCTTCCACGTTTGAGGAACCATCAGTGTACATTTGCCACACCTCAGTGTGTTCTTCATTTTGTTGTGTCTCATCTTGAATGTCAGTTTCCGGGTTATTCTTGTGAATTCTGCGATAAATTCTGCCAATGCTTGTCCCTTGATTGCTGTTCGTGGTGCAAAGTGAATGCGGAATTCACTTAGCTCAATTGACCACTTTGTTAATTTTCCTGACATGTTTGGCTTTGACAGGAGGTGCTTCAAGGGTTGGTCCGTTAGGACTGTTATCTCATGTGCATGGAAGTATGGCCTCAATTTCCTTGCCGCAACTATGAGAGCATACAGGTACTTTTCAATTGGCATATAATTCACTTCGTACTTTGCCAAGATCTTGCTCACGTAATATACTGGAAGCTGTGTAGTCCCTTTTTGCTTGACGAATACTGAACTGACCGCGGTGTTGCTTACGGATATGTATAGGTAGAGTGGTTCTCCTTGGATTGGTTTTGCTAATGCTGGGAGCGTACGCAAATGCGGTTTCAATTGTTGGAATGCTTCTTCACATACTGGTGTCCATTCGAACTTCTTGTTTGCACGAAGTACTTGGAAGAATGGAAGGGCTTTGTCCCCTATTCTTGCAAGGAATCTGTTAAGAGCTGCTAGTCGTCCATTCAGCTGTTGGACTTCTTTGTGCTTCTTTGGGGACTCCATCTCTTCTATCGCCTTTACTTTTTCCGGGTTTGCTTCGATCCCTCTCTCGCTGACCATGAAACCGAGAACTTTTCCAGATTGCACGCCAAAGGCACACTTTGTTTGATTTAATCTCACATGGAATTCTCGCATTCTTTTAAACACTTGGCGGAGGTCATCAGCATGATTACGACTTTTTGTCGACTTCACGACCATGTCATCTACGTATGCTTCCATGAATTTCCCAATCATATCTCCGAAAATTGTGTTGACCATTCGTTGGTATGTTGCTCCGGCATTAATTAGTCCGAATGGCATGACTTTGTAATTGTAGATCTCTCAGTCTGCATAGAATGCAGTGTGAGGTGCGTCTTGTTTCGCCATTGTATCCTGAATACGCGTCCATTACTGACATTAGCTCGTGTCCTGCAGTTGCATCTACTAGATGGTCTATCCTTGGCAGCGGATATGAATCCTTTAGGCACGCATTGTTGAGGTCCCTGTAATCGATGCACATTCTCATCTTTCCGTTAGGTTTGGGTACCAAAACTGGATTCGCCACCCATGTTTGATATTGTGATTCTTCAATGAAACCTGCGTTCAGCAGCTTGCCCACTTCTTCTCGTATTGCGAGTTTTTTTGTCACCCCCTAATGGACGTAGCTTTTGTGTTATAGGTCTGGATCCTGGTTTGATGTTGAGCTTGTGAGGGATTATGTCTGGGCTTATTCCTGGCATATCGCTTGGTGACCATGCGAACAGCTCTTTATATTCTTCTAGAAGTGCCTTGATTTCTATCACTTCATCTTTTGACAATGATGCCCCCACTCGAACCATCCTTTCTGGCTCATCAATCTTGACTTCTTGCAGTGCTTCAATAGGAGCAGGACGTGCATGATCCGTCCTCAGGTCTTAATCAATGATAGGAATTCCGCCATTATTCGTCTTATCCCCATGTTGAAGTGCAACCTTGTAGCAATCTTTTGATAGCTGTTGATCTCATTTTACTTCACCGACCCCTGCCTTTGTTTGAAACTTGACTTTTTGGTGTGATGTTGACGCTATCATACCCCATTTGTTCATGGTGGTGTATCCAAAGATTCCATTATATGCATCAAGCTTCTCTACGATCACGAATGGTACGTCTATCTGGAGCTGTTGCTTTCCTTCTCCCATGATGACTGGTAGAGTTATGAATCCTAACGGGTAGCTTACATCTCCCATGAATCCCACCAAGGGTGAGTCCATTCTTTTGACGAGTTTCTTTCTCCCCAGGGCTAAAATGATAGCCTTTGTAATGATGTTGGGCGAACTTCCACCATCTACCATAATGCGCTTGACGTCCATGCCATCAATTTCCATAGTTATAACCAACGCGTCGGTGTGCGAGTGCACAATGTGGATTTTTTCTTTTGAGGAAAAGCCAATGACTTCTTTTGTGCGATCATCCTCTTCGTCAGCATCTATCATGACAGTATCCCTTTTGTCAGCATCCTGGCATATGCGCTTTGTGCGGGTAGCATATATTTCTCGTTCATATGACGTTTCTCCTCCGGCTCCAAAGCCTCCGTGGATCACGTGCACATTTGTGGATGGTATGGTTGAAGCGGTGGATCTTGTATTTGGCATGCGAGAACGTCCTGGTTGGCTATTGATTGGCTTCGGCTTGTTTGCACCCGCCTTCTTTGGTCGTCTTCCTGTCATGGCTTGCAGCATGGCTTTTTGCTCGAATCACTTCAGACGACGCCAAATGTTGAGTTCGCTTCACCACTTGGGTTGTTTCAGGCTTTTTCTTTCACGATCGGGCTCGAGATATATGTATAAGGACGGAAACGCCGCAATCCTTTAATACACAATAGCCGAGCGGGACTCTGATCCAAAACCTTGGACTCTTGATCTTCGAGACCTGCACGAAGGGCAGTAACCAGCGTGGGGGGTGATGCTGGTTGGGCCCACTCTGACGCTCAAGTTAGCACTTTTAGAGAGAGAAAGCCTTAGAGAGAAGTCAGAGCATTTCAAGTCCAAAAGTGAGGGTATCTCAAATGGAGACCTAGGCCCCCTATTTATAGGGAACTTAAGGATCATGCCCAGTTTGGAATTACCTGATGTCGGTATGTAAGGAAGACGTATAGCGTCATCAATGCGGACTATGTATGCACCGACTTCCCACACTTGGCAATTTAATCGGGGTGAGCGTACGAAGTAAAAACGGTAATCCGGACCTACCCGGATTGTTTTAATCTGGAAGTACGATGGCCCGGGAATTACGCGTATCCTGGACCGTTTTTAGACTTAGGTGTTGTGTAAAAGGGTTTTTGGGATATTTTACGAGTCCCGAAATGTAAATACGAACCCGAATTGGATAGATATCTAACAGTATCCTTCTTTGATTTATGGATATGCTAGCTATTGTTGATGTATAGGGGGATCGTACCCTCCTTTGATATTTGGACATGATAGCCATTTGATGAAATACGGGGGGATGGTACATTCCTTTGATATATGGACATGGTAGCCATTTGATGGAATATGGGGGGAATGGTATATTCCTTTGATATATGGACATGGTAGCCAGTTGATGATGTATAGGGGGAATGGTACCCTCCTTTGATATATATGGATATGGTAGGCATTAGATGAAGTATAGGGGGATGGTATCCTTCTTTGATGTATGGACATGGTAGCCCTTTGATGATGTATAAGGGGAATGGTACCCTCCTTTGATATATATGGTCATGGTAGCCATTTGATGAAGTATAGGGGGATGATGCCCTCCTTTGATATATGGACATGGTAGCCCTTTGATGATGTAAAGGGGGGAATGGTAGCGTCATTTGATATATATGGGCATGGTAGCCATTTGATGAAGTATAGGGGGATGGTTCCCTCCTTTGATATATGGACATGGTAGCCATTGATCAAGTATAGGGGGATGGTGCCCTCCTTTGATATATGGACATGGTAGCCCTTTGATGATGTATAGGGGGGAAGCGCACCCTCATTTGATCTACATGGACATGATAGTCACCTATTGAAGTACTTACATTCAATATCTTGTTTGATGAGTTTCCCTTTGATTGGGGGACTTATTTCGTATATCATGTTGGAAGGGTGGCCCTGTGGGTCTTATGTCTCTTTTATGTTGGAAGGGTGGCCCTATGGGTCTTATGTCACTTTTCTGTTGGAAGGGTGGCCCTATGGGTCTTATGTCCCTTTTCAGTTGTAAGGGTTGACCTTATAGATCTTCCTCTTTCCATATGTAAGGGTTGTCAATCGCGTTATAATATTTCAGAGTTGTCTTTTAGGATCTTCCCCTTTTCGGTTGGAAGGGTGGTCCTATGGGTCTTATGTCCCTTTTCGGTTGTAAGGGTTGTCCTTATAGATCTTCCTCTTTACATATGTAAGGGTTGTCGATCGCCTTATCATATTTCAGAGTTGTCTTTTTGGATCTTCCCCTTTTCGGTTGGAAGGGTGGCCCTATGTGTTTTATGCCCCTTTTCGGTTGTAAGGTTTGTCCTTATAGATCTTCCTCTTTCTATATGTAAGGGTTGTCGATCGCCTTATCATATTTCAGAGTTATCTTTTTGGATCTGCCCCTTTTCAGTTGGAAGGGTGGCCTAATGGGTCTTATGTCCTTTTTCGGTTGTAAGGGTTGTCCTTATAGATCTTCCTCTTTCCATATGTAAGGGTTGTCGATCGAGTTATAATATTTCAGATTTGTCTTTTTGGATCTTCCCCTTTTTGGTTGGAAGGGTGGCCCTATGGGTCTTATGTCACTTTTCGGTTGTAATGGTTGTCATTATAGATCTTCCTCTTTACATATGTAAGGGTTGTCGATCGCCTTATCATATTTCAGAGTTGTCTTATTGGATCTTCCCCTTTTCGGTTGGAAGGGTGACCCTATGGATCTTATGTCCCTTTTCGGTTGTAAGGGTTGTCCTTATAGATCTTCCTATTTCTATATGTAAGGGTTGTCGATTGCCTTATCATATTTCAGAGTTGTCTTTTTGGATCTTCTCCTTTTCGGTTGGAAGGGTGGCCCTATGGGACTTATGTCCCTTTTCGGTTGTAAGGGTTGTCCTTACAGATCTTCCTCTTTCCATGTCGCTTACTCAATGCCTTGAGATAGCGTTGGGCGAGACGCAACTCGCGATATGCACTTTACCGCCTCTTGATGACTCAAGGTGGCGTTTGAGGCAAGACGTTACTTGCTTAATTTGGTATGTTTTATTCCGCTTACCCAATGACTTGAGGTAGCGTTGTGACGAGATGCGACCCGCAATCCTAATTACTAAAGTTAGCGCGTTTTCCGTCGCTTGGAGTTCCAAGATGTGACGTTGTGGCAAGACGTTACTTGCTTGGTTTGGTACGTTTTATTCCGCTTACTCGATGCCTCGAGATAGAGTTTTTCCAAGGTGCTGCTTGCAAATGCGTTTTTCCGCCGCTTGGAGTTCCAAGATTTGGCGTTGGTGCAAGACGCTACTTGCAAATTTTGAATGCGTTGTAGATGACGCCTCATCTTTTGTGACTGATGGTGTCTTTCTTCTTTCCTTTGTAACCTGAAAAGCATTTAACTCATTTAGTGCCATTTTCATTTCTTATAGAAAGGAAAGTTTAAGTGGAGTCCGTAGATCTCCTTTTGGTAATAACAAATTATGTAATGGAAGTGGATATTCCCTTCGGGAGTAGAACTTCTTCAAATGTTCTCCACTGAAAGTGTTAGTTGTTATCTTTCCTTCCGCATCCTCCAGTCGGTATAAGTTGTCGATGTCGCCTTATGAGGGCGGTCACTGTTGCCTCCCATACAAGAGCTAGTCCTAGTTGTGGGTTTATGATGTATCCTTCCTTCGTGGTTTCCACTGGAAGGAGTGATGCCACGTATTCGCGTGGCCTTTTATTTCGGGGTCCGGGTGGACTATCAAGCACTAGCTCTCATGGTGCCCCCCTAGTTGCTTGGTAGTTGCACCATTTGTTCTTGTTTAGCCTGTTAAGGCTTATCCTCCTGTTTCTTGGTTGGGTGCCGAGCACTTGTTCGTTTGGTTCTCTCCAAGTTGCTCGGTCTCCTTACTTTTTTGTGCTCTTTGAGCATGCCCTTCTTGTATGCACCTTCCAGAATTGGCGAGGTGGGTGGGGTGGAGGGAGGATTCAATTTTGATCTTCATTACTGTTTCTTCCCATTAGTCTTTGTAGGTGTTGGTTTAGCGTGGTGCCCCCAAGCCTGTTTTGTTAGCACCCTTGGGTATAGAATGTTTGTTTTGCAAATCGAATATCCTTTTAACGTTGGAGTTATTGATGATCCTTGCGATGAGCATAGGTTTGGTGCTGCCCCCTCATTTAGTGCTACCCCTCCTAGGATGTAGGACCGACTTTTGTCTAAAAAATGAGTATTTTGCTGGGAAGGGGGAGAGGGAGGTGTTTGCCTTGCAGGCTGGGTTGGAGTGGTATTCCCTGCTTTCACAGCGTGTCGTCCCATCCTTTGGACGCGCCGACGCCTGGTGGGTGTAACTTCTGTACATCAATATATTGAAGCATGAGATTCTATATGATGGCACTTCATATGGTTCTCCATGCAAATGCATATCGTATTGGAACCCCTTGAATGAAATTTTCTCAAGGTAGGCGATGTAGGCCCTGCTGGTTGTAGTGGCCTACTTGTTTGGGTTTATCCTTTTACTCATAGAGGGGGAGGTGTATGCATGCACCATCCTTGCTATCATTGGCGATGCTTGCCCCCCCCCCTCCCCCCCAGTGTATGTGGTTGCTCTTACTAATTCCATATTTTTCTGGGGATGAAGTTATTGACCATCTATCCCCCTAGACTGCTTTTCAGTGGTAACCTCCAATTGCCTCCTATAGATGTACTCTGGAAGAGCTACTCTAAGTGAATTCATGAAGGGATGGGAGGGTGGTGCTCATCCTTGTGGAGAGGTTGTTGTTCTGCTCCATCCTCATCTTGCCCCCTATTGGTATACTCTGGAAGAGCTACCATGGGTGCATTTTGTTGTAGCCACTTCTTTGGCCTTCTGCCCTTTTCCTGGGTATTTAATTGTTGCCCCCACTAGAGGCTTTTCTTTTGTTAGGGGTAAGGGAGGTACTTTTTGGTTGACTACCGACCGTGTTATCTTGGAGCTTGATGGAGTGTTATCCAAGGAGTGTTGTTCTCCATTGGAAGACGGTTTCTTAGGATCCTATGGTTGTTGCCCTCGGATACTAGACTCCTGGAGAGCCGCGGTAGGTACCTTACTATGCTGCCCGCTTGTTCTCTTGGAACCCCTATTATTGCCATCAAGAACAAGTAGTAGACTACGTTCTTTTTTGCTCGAATCCGTAGATGGAGCCAGTGTTTGCACACGAGTTTCCTTCGTGGGCTTCTCCTTCCGTTCTCTCCTTCTTTATGGGCTTCTCCTTCTAGTATTCCCGCTCTGTGGGCTTATTCTTCTCATATGACCACCCCGTAAGCTTCTTCTTCTCGTTACCTGTAGGTGGGCACCGGGGAGGGGGTTCCCGATGAGCCCACTATTTGCTCACGGTGTCCTGAGTGCCTTCTTTATTGGGACCTCCGGTCTTCCTTCTCCTCTTGATACCTGCAAAAGGGGCAATTCTGAGACCCAAGGTGGGGGGTGGTGCTCGGTGTGCCCTCTCCGATGCTTAAATGAGTATATGCCTTTTAGAGAGATAAAGTAGAGAGAAGGCAGAGCTTGAGTGAGAGATAACAAGATTGTTATCAAATGAGGAGAGGAGGCCTCTATTTATAGAGTTCTTATCGGACCGCTCCGGTTCCTATGGTTTCCTGGTCCGGTTGTGGCGGGTTCGTAATATAAGTTGGCCTTGACCGTAAATATGGTGCACTTGACCTCGGTTCGACCGTAGATGAGCATAATGTTTTTAAGTATGTTGGAATGGCCTCCGAGGGCAAGCCCCAGACGAAATATCTTCCGGGGCTAGGGGTTCGAGCGAGGGAGTTCGTTCGGAGGAAGGGGGGATACTCGGACGGGTATCCCCAAGGTCCCGCTCGGGTTACCCTAGCGAGGTCCCCTTCTCGGGTTTCCCGAGCGGGTTGGCCCTGCTAGGGTTACCTGAGCGGGATGGCCCTGCTCGGGTCGTACTCCCGAGGGAATTTTTCCCTCAGGGCATTCTGAGTGGGCTTCGCCACCCATGTCGTTCTTGGGCCTAAGTGTTGGGCCTCGGGCGTCCATTTTCCAAGTTTTGAATTATATCCGTTTATGGCCCCTTTATCAGGTCAAACTTATAATAGCTTGGGCGTATACGCAACCAAAATTAATAGATACTGGGATAATGGGTCACCCTGTCGTAGTCCACGTAATGGTCTGAACATTTGAGACTTCTTCCCGTGTATTACAACTTGATAATTTACTTCTGAAACACACATCATAAGCGACCTAATCCACTTCACACAAAAGGAAATCCTGCGCAAGATCGTTCCCAGAAATCCCCATTCCACTCAATCGTACGCTTTTTGCATATCCAACTTTATGGCACATTCTTCCCGTCTCGTATTTCGATTACGGCGCGAATTATTATAATCCTCGTGTGACACAATGATGTTATCCATGTGAGACGGCATCCTACAAATGGCATTTGGCAAGGGCTGATCAAATCTGATAAATACGGTTTAAGCCTATTCGAAAACACCTTAAAGATAATCTTATACACTGTTTTATTGCATGTATTAGCTAATACATGTATTAGCTAAGCATCGACTAAGATATCCTAATACATGCTTAGCTAATACAATGTTTGGTTGAATCATGTATTATGATATCCTAATTCAATGTTTGGATGAACTTTGTATTAGGATATCCTAATACAATGACTAAAAGAACTAAATGCCCCTAAATAGATGTGTATATTTATTTAATTATTATTATAATTAAAGTTCGGCCAGGTGTCACCGGAGTCCGGCCAGGAGAAGCCGGAGTCTGGCCGGAAGTCGCCGGGGTCCGGCTGGAAGTCGCTGGAGTCTGGCCAGGGGTCGCCGGAGTTTGGATGGGGGTCGCCGGATCCCGGCCGGGGGTCGCCGGAGTCCGGCTGGGAGCAGATGTTATAAGCCGAAGTTGGTGTAATTATATATTAAATGAGGTTAGGGGTATTTTGGTCATTAGGTACTATGTATTAGCTAATACATGATTTTTTTGAGTGTATTAGCTAATACATAATTTACTATAGAATTACGTATTAGCTAATACTCATGTATTAACTAATACCAATACCAAAGCAAAACAAACAAAGTATTAGCTAAGACATGTATTAGTATATCCTAATACATGTATTAGTTAGGCGGTGATTACGATATCCTAGTCGGTGTTAGTTAATGTTAATTTTTCACGAACCAAGTATTTAGATATCATAATGCAATATTTAGATGAACTTTGTATTATCATATCCTAATACAATGACCAAGACTAAAATACCCCTAAATGCATTTTTTAATAAGATTATATTTTTGCATATGAACAATTCTTTTAAAAAAAACTAGACAAAGTAACATTAATTCATGTAAACATACCACGAACTCGTGTCGGAAACCCGTTAGGTTCGGTCGGACATGAACCGGGGACGGCCCAGAAATAGCCCGACCAAAACAGGTCAAATTCGACCCAGGCCGACATGGCCTAACCCGGCCTGAACATTGCTCGGCCCTAAACATGGCCTAACCCGACCCAAAAATGTACATTAACTACATGATCCGATGAGAACATAACCATGTCTGGTATTTCCATGGCTTAACCCAGCCCGGCCCGACATGGCATGAGCGTGACCGACCCAACCCGAACATGGCCCAACCCAATGTGCCCCGCCGTAACTCGTCTCGACCCGAAGTTAACGTATTTATTATATATTAAGAAAGGTTAGGCGTATTTTGGTCATTATGCACTATGTATTAGCTAATGCATTCTATTATGGGAGTCTTAGTTAATACATGATTTACTATAGAAATGAGTATTAGCTAATACTCATGTATTAGTTAATAATAATACCAAAGCAAAACAAACAAAGTATTAGATAATACATGTATTTGTGTATCATAATACATGCAATCAAACATGTCATAAGTTCGAGACTAAGAAGAAGAAAAACAAAGTAAAATATTTTTTCAATGTAGGATATTTATCATATATATATAACCCTATAGTTTAATCTTATTTTTAAAATTAACTCCAGATATAATTTTTAACATTTATAACCTAATAATATAGTAAACAAACCATTACTAACCCTCATTTATACCATCATTAAATTAAAATAAAATCTCTCGTAATTATTATTTTTAGAATTGCACTATATGTTTTCCTCTTATTTTTTAAACATTATCTCAATAATAATTCATTTTGTCATCTCAGTTACCTATTCTGGTTTTCTATTATTTTTTCACAAGACTTTGAGTAAAGACCAAAGACAAGCTCACTAAAATTGCAAAAATCACATCCACACAACACCATCAATGATGCGAGGTACGTTGGTTAGATTATAGGGCTAAATACTACGGAAATAAAAATCTAGATACGTGCATGGTAACTAATACGCAGCGGAAGATAGTGCACATACCTATATTGCTTCCGCAATCCCAAGATCACTGAGGGGAGTTCTCGATCCGCCGGACGGTTCCCGTAGAGGTTCTGGTTAAGGAAGCCCTACACAAATTATGCTCCACAACAAAGCCTCTATCGATTCTTTAGTCGGGATGGATCAGTGGAATAAATCGTTTGACACCATTTGGCACCTCCTAGGGAGTTGGTACTTTCGGCCGAACTAGATATTATTTATGGGGGAGGGATTTCTTCTTATATCACCACAAAGGAAGAAGAGATTAGCTCATAATAAATTCCTAACACCTCCCTAGTTCGGCCGGCCATGTATATGAGGGAGGCCCAATTTTGGGCATCTCATGTCAATTGAGATTTTTGGCCAAGCCCGAAATCCTTAATGTGACATTACCCAATTGTCTTAGGTAACATGCTCATATTAATGGCCTCCTAATTACGGCGACCCAATCTCCAAATGCCAATAGCTCCCACTCGCCGGAATGGGAGGGTGCCGGTTAATATGTTGTTGACCAATACATTAACATTTGTCTTCAATCCAGCCATGCTTTGGAATAGTTCATACGAGGTTTTCTATGCGACCGGCGGACACGACGGGCATCGTGCTACTCATCATTTAGGAGTGTTGTATGAAGGATTAAGGGGGGTAGATAGAACAGAAACAATACCAAGATATGTGCTAGGTAACTAATACGCATCGGAAGATAGTTCACATACCTACTAAGCTACTGTACCTTAGATTGCTTGAAGGGGAGTTCTCGATCCGTTGGACAGTTCTCGTAGATGTACCAGTTAGAGAAGCCTTACGCGGATTATGCTTCACAAAAAAGTCTTAGTCGATTCTTCGCAGTCTGAAGTTTGCTCCATGTGAGATTTTGGTGTCTGAAGTTTAAAATGATAAAATGGACAGTCCCAGGTTTCATTTTTATTAAAATTTGGTGTCTTGGTGTGATTACTTTAGAGATGCTAATCCCGACGAAACCGGCTGTCAAATAGGAGCTCTCATGCACGCTCCCTTCTCGTAACCTTGCCGGGACCATCACCTAAGAAGGTGGCCACATCCGCACAATTAAATCTCGCTCTATTGTCGCTAAAAATCACTCTACACCACTCTGCTGGAAACATTTTATTTCGGATATTCAAATTTTAGGAGAAATTTGGCAATTTTATAAAAAGTAAAGAGTGGTGGATTATGAGTGGGTGAAAGGGTCGATGAAAATGTTTGAATGGAGAGAAAAAGATGCGCGAAGACACCAAATTTCAACAAAAATAAAACCTAGGACTGTCCATTTCAACATTTTAATCTTCAAACACCAAAATCTCACATGGAGTAAACTTCAGACAGTTTATAGGTTCTTAACCCTTCTTCGCAGGATGAATCTCCGAAGTAAATTTCTTGACGCAATTTGGCACCTCCTAAGGCAATGGTGAAAAGTCCACTTTTCCCTCACTTAAGTTCGGCCGGCCATTTCCTAGGGGAGGCCCAATTTTGGGCCTCTCATGTCCATTGGGATTTTAAGCCTAGCCAAATATCCCTAATGTGACATTACCTAATTACTTAGGTAACTAGATTATATTAATGGGCTCCCAATTACGGCGACCCATTTTCCAAATGCTAACAGCTTCCACTCGCCGGAATGGGAGAGTACCTATTAACATGTTGTCGTCCAACACATCAGAATTTGTTCTTCGATCCAATCCCTGCTCCGAATAGTTCATACGAGGTTTTCCGTGCGACCGGCGGACATGACGGGCATCGTGCTACTCGTCTGTTAGGAGTGTTGTAGTGCCCGCGGAACGTTGATTCCCCATGTCTAATCAACCCGTGTTTTAAATATAAAGAGTCGCGTTGTATCCTAGGTCAACTGTCATTCTCTAATTGCCTAGTTCCCACTTAGGAATACTCCTTCAAGGCATCCATGCAAATATTTGCAACCTTCAACTAATATCAGGCTGGTGGCCACCTAGTGAATAGAACAGTCGGAGAATTACAGGGGTAGTTGACCATCCCCATCGTTCATACCCTAAGTAAACCCAACCGTTTTCAAAATACGTGGTTACTTGGCCTTTTTGCTCAACACTACGCTCGTACACCGGGAAACAAACATTGAGCCTGACCTTAGGTATGAGTTCCGAGTCTGTGAGGATACTTTGGATGCATTTTAATATAGCATCCGGGATCAGTCACACACTTTAGGTGAAGAATTTGTGCCTGTTGGAATCTCGTGGATTCTCTCTTGCACAACCAAGCCTAACCCCCTAGTCGAACATAGCACGCACAATATTAAGTATGCGTCGATAGCATAACCTGAATTTATACATGAGTGCGAAATATCATATGCTATCGCAGATTCGTCATCTGGCCCAGAATGTGGATATCTAACGAACAAAGTTTGTTGCGGCGATTTGCAGAACGTAGATCATATCGTGTTACCCCGAAACCAAATGATTATTCTGCTTGTCAAGGTTTGCCACCGTGATTCTTAGCCGGTCTTGATATGGTGGAGGTCCCCCACTCCGTCATGACGGCCGAGCCAGTGTGACGAGACTAGACCCACATTCGACATTATTTCATTTTGGAGGTTGAACCTCCTACGACTAGTTTATAGGCAGTAAAAATCCGATGTAATTTTAACATTTTGACGTCGTAGGAATCATAAACTCAAAATTGCAATTCATTCTATTCAAATATTACTTCAAATCTCAAAAATGTTATTGATGGGTCTACGTCCAATTTAGGTTCGTTTTATATTCGGACTTTGTTACACGTCGAACACTTTAACAGACTCAAAAATATTTACCCGCAAATTAAAACGGTCTGGAACGCGTATACGCACGTTTCAGACCAATGAATCGTCCGGATTGTTTAGCAATCCGGACCAGGTCCGGATTGTCTAACAATCCCGACCACACCGGATTGCCTTTACGCCCCGGTGTGGTCCGGATCGTCCTTCCGCGATGTACGAACCCCTATTCACATACATCACGTGCGAGCCTTCCCGATGTCAACTTATTCCCGTCCACGCCCGGTTCACGTTTTACAATAAACCGGCGTCGGACCATTCAAAACTGGGTTCGGGTTTAAGGTGACCCTATTTAAGGGAATGTACCCAACCATTCATAACTTAAGTTGGCATGGGAGCTCTACCTTCTTACTAGCTTTATCTCTCTAAAATACTCACTTCGGCATCAGAGAGGGTTCATCGCACACCACCCCCCCCCCTCTGTGGTGTCGACACTGCCCCTTGTGCAGGTGTTAGGAGGAATGTGCGCATACTCCGCAAGGCACGCAAATGCGCACACACCGCAAGGTTCGCGCATGTGCAGACATCGCGAGATAGCCAAACACTTAGCCATTTTAAGGGCTTACAAGTCTCCGACACACCGACTGTCCGACACTCGGACGCCCTGACTATCGGACACCCGCAAGCTCTGATAACCCGTCAACATAACTACACAACACTTCAAGGACCCGATGACTTCCGAGTCAACGACCTGCGAAGAGCCAAGATCCAACATTTTGGCGCCATAGCCTGATCAACTTCCCCTCAAGAAAACATCAACGCTGGAGTGCTATGCTGTGCTACTCTGACATCGCAACCACAGCTTTGATGAATGTGTCTACCGCCACCCCTACAACAATGTGCACCAAGGCAGCAGCAATCGCTGTTATCACCACTAACACTGTCACAGTTGCGACACCTATTACCACAATCATCGACGTTCGACCAACAGTTTTCACGTGTCTTGATCACTCCGGCTTGGCAAAGGGATCGCTACCACTGGAAATCGTCGTCGACTGAAGCCATTTACAAGGCGACCTAGTCCAGACTTTTTGGTGGGGGGGCACCAATGCGAATCCCCCAGACACCCGCTATCATACCTAGCCCAAGCGTATTATTTGCAGCTAGAAATATATATATATATACAATCTCATAATTTTAGGTCATACCAATGGACGATCAATAAACAACAACTATATGTGCAACACAAGGCTAATGAGACCTCCAATTCAGGAACTATCACAACCGACACTGGGAGTAACCCATTACTATACATTCAACGTGCCAAACACTTTACTATTTCTATGAATTAGATATTTCTAACTCCTAACAATGACTGATAGGAATCAAGGAATATACGAAATAAGGGAAGTTCGAACCTTCAAAAAGTCGATCCAATTCAAAAAACGACTTGACGGGGACCACCATCGTTGCCGGAAAATTGTCGCAGGCAACTTAATCTCCGCCCGAGCTTGCCACTCAGTGAGCAGCATTCACCATGCAAGCTCACAGCTTTCCGAAGACCCCTCTTCGATTATCAGAGCGGTCGCACCCGACTTTCTCTATCAATCGAGCAATACCAAAGAAGAATATTAGTTGTCAAACGCGTACACCTCCAAAGTGCGTGCGTCTCTACAACACACCCAAGTCATGGGAAGCAATTCCTCACGCGGACAAAGTGCAACAACCAATGCACAAACAACCAATGCTAGACATAGCAACGCCCCCTGCCTCTGTGATAAGAGACAAACAAGACTACACATGTCTCGTTTCACTATGACGAAGCAAAAAATGACAACATTGTCAAGCCTCACCAATGGGTGGAAACAAACAAACACATCCGTTCAAACACCTGACTGGTTCCTACCAAAACCAAATCATAGATTACAATATGACAACTTGATCTGTCACTACGCGCAAGCGCCATCTCCCAACAATCCCTGAACGGGGGCATGCGCTGATACACCTCCGTGGAGGAGCTCAGAGGCTCTTAACATCGCGTTGCAATAATAAAAAGAGGGGGACACAACCCAAGGCACAACCCCAGCATCACTGCGGAACGTTATTCAATATCGACTCCTGCGCTATACGCACATCTGTGCCAAACCATAACGCGGAGAAGGCGACATAGTTATTTCCGACATCCTACAAATACTCCTTCGCCGAGCAAATAAGAAGGATGCGACTCTACCACGAATGGATAGGTCCCAGAAAATCCCGCGCACCTACATGTTCCTACACGCACCTACATATGCTTACACGCACTTACCCAGGCATGCGCGTCTAAATACGGATGTTAAAGGTAACATAAGCACTACATTCGATAAAAACAAAAGGAAAAGCAGGGAACCTTATCAGGTCGACATTCTTCATCCATGTATACATCTGTGACACAAACACAACTTCAAAAGAAGTTAAACTACCAAGTCATAACCACTACGGGGGTACAACACCACAAAGAATCATGAGGGCAATGCCCAAAAAAATGAGCATTGTTCGATAGAACGTGCAAATCCGAAGCACGATGAACCAGTGCCACCCAGCAGTTGGAGACACGCGTCCAAAATAGAACAGTTACCCCTATTCAATCCCACCAACAAATACACTTGTATCAAAACATAAGGAATAAGGGAGGGGGAATTTACAAGTCCACCTCAAATATGGGTGCTGCCACACGACGGTGACAAAGGGAAATGCCCAACGCTCATCGCATGAACGGTGGCACGTCGTGAACTTTGACTCTTACAAAGATTCAACAGTATCCTACTTAAAACAGATACTCATCACACCCGAGCAAGGAAATAGCGTTTGACAGCCAAGCGACTTGGGGGCACTGAACAAACAAGTGTTTGCCACCCCACCTAACTATATGGGAGAAGATCATAAGTGAAAAAACACGCGCACATGCAACACCACCCTTCCTAAGTGGAAGCCACATACGATGAAAACAACCTCAACATCTTACATGGATTCAAAAAGATACCAACATCAGGTATCGCCCTCAAAAGACGGTCACTTCTGCTCAAAAAGGTCCAGGTAACCGGCATATTGCCGAAACTCGAGTAAGAGGTAATAGCTCTATGCGAAATACTGAGCTGGATAGAACAAACTACTCGGGTAAGATATCTACCCCGAATAGTCTAATTTAATCAGAGTAAAATGCAAGCTGAAGGGAACAGACTAGTCGCGAATAGTCTGATCCAGTCATATTGACATTACAAACTGAATAGAACGAACTAGCCGAACCTGATATGAGGATCGATAGTTCAGTCTAATCTATTCCAGTTGGACGACATGGCAAGCGACATAGCATTACAAGGAGACTTATAGCTCCCTATTATTTACTAACCAATACGTATCTCGAATCAATGCGAAACAATTGGATACAGGTTATATACAAATACGAGAGATGTATCGAAGGCACACCCTACTTAGGAAACATCACCAAGTAGAGGTTGTATACAACACTCTTTGGAATTCTCTATCTACAAGATCCCTAAATAGGCATCTAAGCCAAGTGGCGGTCACGTATATATCATTTGCATCGTCGCAGCAAGTGTAAACACATAATTTTGGTCCGCGCGTAGCACGTTCAAAATGTCATATGTGACGCGTAAAAAAAAAAGGAAGTATTTAAATATAGAAGGTCGCGAAGTTTCTAAAGATAGGACTAGCTTAAAATAGGATAGTGTATATGCATTATTTATTGTAAAATATTTAGAAAATATATTGTGTGTATTTATGGTGAAATACATAAATATATATGTATATTTTCGAAATATTAAATGCATATATTTTTCAGATTTTATTTTCCTAGTTTAGGGGTCCTAGTTTAGCTATAAATAGGGTCCTTTTACATGTAAAAAACACACCACATCAATAATAATACATTAGATCTCGTAACCCGTGCAAATTTGTCTTCTAGTGAAAAAGTTTTTTTTTTTTGATAGTCTTCCTCCCGTCTGTTCAGCCCCGCCGGTGGCCGAACCACCGCTCCCTGCGCTTCGCCACCAGCTCCACTCTCGCTGGCCGTCGTCCCCGAGCTCCGCTCTGCGCCGCCCGATGCTAGACCCCGACCACCTTCTGCCGGTGACCCTCCTTCTCTCTCTCTCTCTCTATATATATATATATCTCTCTCTACATTCCCTCTCTTGCTCGCCGGAATCCTTGACCATCGGAGCCGCCATAAGCCACCGGAGCTACGACGTTGGTCCGGTCACCACCGCGCCTCCCCGTCTGCTTCGCGCTGTCCCCGGCGTCGTGCCCCAGTCGCTGCTGCCGGAGCTCGCCGTCCCTGTGCTATCCTCCCCCTACTGTTTCTCAAACAAGAGGGCATCATGACGATCGTGAAGATTCCATTCGAAACTCATCGGAGAGCCGGGAAGAGATCCCAAGGAGGGACCAGGATGCACCTGCAAAGCCGGACTTGGCAAAGGCTGTGATGGATGCCATGCCAGTGTTTTTGGAAGCTATGGAGGCTCTCCTAGACCGAAGGGAGGCCGCCAAGAAGAAGGAGGAGGAGTTGCCTCCACCTCCGCCGATGGAGAACAACCCGAGCACCAGGGCAAGGAGCCTGCCCTATTGGAGCAATTTGTGGTCGATGGACCTGGACCTGTGCAGCATAGGACCATTCCTCTCAATGGCCCTATCACCCCCGATTAGGTGGTGAAGATTGTGAACATTTGCATGGGGGACCAGAAGAAGATGATGACGGAGCTGAGGGATCGCTCCACTCATCCCTTTGTCCCCTGATTGGTGAACACCACTGCCCCGCCGGGACTGGGCATCCCGACAATTAAGGAATATGATGGCGAGGGAGATCCCGTTCGTCATGTCCACAAGCATGTCATGGCTTGTCTAGGCAGAGCCCCGAATGATGATATCGTGTGCGTTTTGTTCCCAGGCACACTCGGTGAGAGGGCCCTGACGTGGTTCTTCAGCCTTCTCCCAGGGTGCATCTCTAGCTGGACCCAGATGCATGATCGATTCATCCAGCAGTACCAGGGCCGTCGGCGTCTCCTGAAAAGCGCGAGGTTCGTGACTGAGGTGGTACAGAGGCCCGACGAATCTCTGGCGCATTACTACCAGAGGTACACGGCCAGCGTGGCCGAAATTGATGAGGAAATGACGGAGGGAGAGACCATCCATACCTTCATTCGGAACCTGACTGCACCATATGGTTCCGACCTGATGCACAGCGTGGCTGAGAAGGCTGTGTGGAACATGGAGGCGCTGCAGAAGAGAGTGAAGCAGCAAATCGACGTCCAGGAGTCGAAGATAGCTGCCGGAGACCTCGATCCTCCAAAATCAAATAAGGGGAAGCAGTCGTTCAAACCCTCGGACGATCGCAGGAGGAAAGATAAATCCGATAATAGTCGGGGTCGAGGTCGTCTCGATCGGAGGGAAGACAAGCGTTCCACGAAGTCGGACAAGCGGGAGGACCACTACACCCCTCTCATTTGTTCCATGGGTGCTGTGCTGGCGGTGATGGACCGACAGGGTATCGCCAGGTATCCCCTGAAAAAAGATGGAGAGTCCATGGGAGCCCGCACTGACCGTTATTGTCGCTTTCACCGTGCCAACGGTCACGACACTAACCATTGTCGGGAGTTGAAGAAAGAGATTGAGAAGCTGATCCAGAAGGGGAAGCTTAAGGAATTTGTGGCTGGGCAGCGGGGCCGATCCCGTTCCCGGTCCCGATCGCGGTCTCGTTCCCGATCCCATGGTCGATCCCCGAAGAGTGATAAACCTGAGTCTTCCAATGCCCGCAAGGAGAAGCGGGGAACTATTAATGTGATTCACGGAGGACTTGCTGCAGGAGGAGATACTACGGCAGCTCGGGAGGTCTATGCTTCTCGGATTCCCATTGCTGTGATACTGGGCAAGAGGGCCCGAAATTGGACTCTGAAAGAAGAAATGGTGATTCCCTTCTCAGCGGAGGACCTGATAGGCGTGGAGACCCCACACGATGATGCTTTGGTCGTGACCCTGAACGTAGATGGATATGAGATGAAGCGAATCCTGATTGACGAAGGGAGCTCCTCCGATATTCTGTTCATGGATGCACTGGAGGCCATGGGAAAAACCAGGAACGACTTAAAGCCCGCAGACTTCCCGATGGTCGGATTCTCTGGCTCCACTTGTTACCCGGTGGGGATGATTACTTTACCGGTTGAATTCGGTAGTTTGCTGGAAGTCGGAGAAGAGGAACGTGGAATTCGTAGTGGTCAAGTCCGCGGGGACCTATAATGCAATTATCGGGAGGACTACCATCAACCCGCTGGGGGCAGTCGCCTCAACTGTCCTTCAAAAGCTGAAGTTCCCGACTGACCACGGAATCGGGGAGGTCCAGGGCGATCAGATAGCTTCCAGGAGGTGCTATGTCGATGCCACCCGAAGAAGGAATCGGGAGGCTATGAATGTTTTCCAGACTGACGCTGATCCCTGAGAGGAGTTTGGGCGTCCCGCCCCGATGGAAGATTTGAAGGAGGTCGAGATTGATGGGCCTCAGAGGAAGGTGAAAATCGGGTCCGCCCTGACCGAGGAGACGGCCCGAGAATTGATTGATCTGTTGAACGAGTTCAAGGAGCTGTTTGCCTGGTCCCCGAGTGACATGCCAGGAATCAGCCCCGATGTGATTACTCATGAGCTGAAGATTGATCTCGCGATCAAGCCGATTACACAGAGAAGGCGCCCGATGGGTGCCGACAAGAAGATCGCGATCCAGCAGGAGGTGGGCAGGTTGCTCAATGCTGGATTCATTAAGGAGCTCTGATTCCAGACTTGGGTCGCCAACCCAGTCCTGGTGAAGAAGAGCAATGGCAAGTGGCGGATGTGCGTCGATTTCCGCGACCTGAACAAGGCATGCCCGAAGGATTGCTACCCGCTCCCGAGGATCGACCAGCTGGTGGATGCCACATCGGGTCATGAGCTGCTGAGCTTTATGGATGCTTACTCTGGCTACAATCAGATCAAGATGTCCGAGGAGGATGCCCCTCATACCGCCTTTTATGATGATAGTGACATCTATCATTATGATGTTATGCCCTTCGGATTGATCAACGCAGGTGCAACTTATCAGAGGATGGTGAATAAGCTGTTCGGGGATATGTTGGGGAAAACCATGGAGGCCTATGTGGACGACATGCTGGTGAAGTCCCGACAGGCCGAGGATCATGTTCACAACTTGGCCACGGCATTCGAGCGGATGAGGCTCCATCAAGTTCGCCTGAACCCGACCAAGTGCGCCTTCGGAGTGCACTCAGGGAAGTTCCTGGGCTTTATGGTGAGCCAGAGGGGAATCGAGGTGAACCCTGAGAAGCTGAGGGCAATTGAGGAGATGAAGTCCAAGGAGGTGCAGGTGCTGAATGGTAGATTGGTCGCGATGAATCGCTTCCTGTCCAAGGCAAGCGACCGATCCATGCAATTTTTTGAAGTGCTGAGGGCCAATAAGAAGTTCGAGTGGACTGCCAAGTGCCAGGAGGCATTCCAGGCACTGAAGCAGCACCTTTGTGCCCTCGCGCCACTGGCGAAGCCCATCCCAGGCGAGAAACTCTATCTGTATTTGGTTGTTTCTGAATTTGCTGTTAGCTCTGTCTTAGTAAAAGTTGTAGAGGATAGCCAAGTCCACGTCTATTATGTAAGCAAGGCACTCGCCAAGTCTGAAATGAATTATCCCGCCGTTGAGAAGTATCTCTATGCGTTGATTATTACTGCTCGGAAGCTGAGGCCTTACTTCCACGCGCATGAGATTACCGTTTTGACGAATCTTCCCTTGAAACATTTTTTGAACCGACCTGATGCGTCGGGAAGATTAGTGAAATGGGCAGTCGAGCTTAGTGAGTTCCGCATTCACTTTGCTCCAAGGACGGCTATTAAGGGCCAGGCGTTGGCGGATTTCATAGCAGAGTCTACAGCCCCCGATCTAGAAGAAGCGGGCCCTGTAGAGGGGGCAACTTTGGAGGTCCCGATAACAGAGCAGTCAGAACAGCCCGACACCGAAAATACTTGGGAGATGTACACCGATGGCTCCTCAAATTCAGAAGGATCGGGAGCAGGTTTCGTACTGATACCACCAGACGGAGGCGAGCCCCTCCGATACGCCTTGGCCTTGACATTTAGGGCCACCAACAATGAAGTTGAGTATGAGGCTCTCATCACTGGCCTCAAGATTGCTAAAGGAACGGAAGTTGGTCACTTAAAGGTGAAATGCGATGATAGCCTGATCGTGAACCAAGTCCAAGGGCGATACGAAGCAAAGAGCCCGATGATGAAAAAGTATCTTCGCGAGGTACAAACCCTGAAGGAGAGTTTCAAGAGCTTCGATATTGAGGCGATCCCGAGGGAGGATAATGCGGAAGCAGATGCCTTGAGCAAATTCGCCTTGGGGGCACCCCTCGATGAAAGTCGGAAGGTGCATTTCTTGGAGAAGGTGATCCTGTCAACCACCGATCAGTCAGAGGTTTGTGCCATTGAGATCGGATCGGAGGAGCCCACTTGGATGACCCCAATAACCGCGTATCTGACTACGAGGCAGTCCCCGATGAGGAAGTGGCAGCAGGCAAAATACGCAGGATCGCGCCCAATTATGTGATGGTGGACAATCAGCTGTACAAAAAGGGGTATTTAACTCCTTATCTGAAATGCGTGGCCGAGCCCGACGCCGGTCGGATCCTTAGGGAGGTGCACGAAGGATATTTGGCCTATCATGAAGGTGCCCGATCCATCGTGAGGAAAGTGTTGAACTTGGGCTATTACTGGCCCTCGATGAACAAAGAGGCAACGATGCTAGTCCGATCCTGTGACGCTTGCCAGAAGTACGCCCCGAACATCGTGGCTCCAGCTGCCGATCTGACGTCCATCAAGAGTGCTTGGCCCTTCTCGCAGTGGGGAATCGACTTGGTGGGACCCCTTCCAGTTACAAAAGGTCAGTGTCGATACTTAGTTGTGGCTATTGATTATTTTTCGAAATGGATAGAAGCCAAGGCATTGGCCAAGACAACGGGGAACCACATCCTCAAATTCCTCCAGACCCATATCATATCCCGATACGGGATCCCCAAGGTGGTGATCAGCGATAATGGCCCTCCGTTCAACGGGGCCCAGTGGAAGGAGTACTTGGAGGAACTGAAAATTGAAAATCGGACATCCTCTGTCCGTCATGCTCAAACCAATGGACAAGTGGAGTCAGCCAATAAGATCGTGATGGACGGCCTGAAGAAGAGGGTCCACACCTTGAAGGGCAAATGGCTGGACGAGCTGGAAAATGTACTTTGGGCTGTTAGAACAGCACCCAAAAGATCGACCGGGGAGACTCCGTTTGGCCTCGTCTATGGCACGGAGGCAGTTGCTCCCGTCGAAATAGCTGTGGCATCCCATCGGACGAGGTATTACGAACCTCTGTCGAATGATGAAATGAGGCGCCTGGACTTGGACTTGGTCGAAGAGAAGAGGCGGAGTGCCGAGGAGGTCCAGGCTCGGATGCGCTTGGCAACGGCCCGATATTATAATCGACGAGTCAAGTCTCGACAGTTCTTTGTCGGGGAACTGGTGTGGCGTCGGAACGAATTCACCCTTTTGGATCGGATCAACAAGATGTCACCAAAATGGGAAGGGCCTTATAAGGTCGTGGGGATGCCAGCTCGGAATGCGTATAAGTTGGAAGACCTCGATGGCAATGTGTTGAAACATTCTTTTAGTGGCGAACACTTGAAGAAATGTCATGTCTGATATTAAGTCGCCTTCAGTGGTGCAAGCTGTTTATTAAGTCGCCTTCAGTGGTGCAAGTTATGTGATTAAGTCGCCTTCAGTGGTGCAAGTTATCTATTAAGTCGCCTTCAGTGGTGCAAGCTGTCTATTAAGTCGCCTTCAGTGGTGCAAGTTGTTTATCGTGTTAAGCCATCAATGAATAAAGAGGTTGCTTCCGATTAAATCGCCTTAAGTGGTGTAGATAAGTTGCCTAAGTGGCACAATTAAATCGCCTTAAGTGGCGTGGTTCCGCCTTAAATGGCACGATTAAATCGCCTTAAGTGGTGTAGATAAGTTGCCTTAAGTGGCGTGGTTCCGCCTTAAATGGCACGATTAAATCGCCTTAAGTGGTGTAGATAAGTTGCCTTAAGTGGCACAATTAAATCGCCTTAAGTGGCGTGGTTCCACCTTAAATGGCACGATTAAATCGCCTTAAGTGGTGTAGATAAGTTGCCTTAAATGGCACAATTAAATCGCCTTAAGTGGCGTGGTTCCGCCTTATATGGCACGATTAAATTGCCTTAAGTGGTGTGGAAAAGTTGCCTTAAGGGGCACGATTAAATCGCCTTAAGTGGTGTGGAAAAGTTGCCTTAAGGGGCACGATTAGATCGCCTTAAGTGGTGTGGAAAAGTTGCCTTAAGGGGCACGATTAAATCGCCTTAAGTGGTGTGGGTAAAATGTCTTAAGTGACGCGTCGAAATTACTCTTAAGTGATATGATCGAATTGCCTTAGGTGGCGTAGTTAATTCACCTTAAGTGGTGCAAGTGATGATCGGAACCAAAAAAGATTGATATTATAAAGATCTGGGAGGTTCGCAACAAAGAAGGGAATTACAAGGATTAGAAAAATAAAGCAATCAAGCTCGATCCTTGGCAGCGTCGAGGGGAGCAGGGTCCACGAGATCTGTGGCAGAAAGCTCCGCGGCCGGAGGATCGGACCCTGGAAGATCGGCCGCGGGAGGATCAGACTCTGAAGGATTAGCCGCGGGAGGGTCGGTCATCGGGGGCTCTGTCGTCGGGATGTCTGCACTTAGAGGCTCCACCATGCCTTCAGCACCCACAATCCCCTCGGGGGTGTTGCCCCCGTCACTCTCCTCAGAAAGGCTGAAATACCTCTCCGCGAAGGGGGCGAGGGTCTGAGACTTGGTGAAGTCGATGGCACCACCATACTCCAGATGGAGCTCCTCGACAGCGTTAAGCAGGGTGTTTTCCACCTCCGCCGTACAGAACTTCACCGCATCCGCTTGAAAAGCATCGGAGCCCCGATAATCCTCCCGACCTTTGGCTTCAGCTTCAGCCAGCTTGGCAGGGAACTCAGCATCCTCCCGCTCCATCTGTCGGGACCGGTTGGCAAGAAGGAATTTCTCAGCCTCCAGCCCCGCCTGAGCATCCTCCAGAGCCTTCTTCTCGAGGACATGCCTGTCCCGATCCTCCGCGCGCCCCTGCTGCTCTTCCTGGAACCTTTGGCGCTCCTGCTTCAGCAACCTCTCGAAATCGTGGACCTGCCTCAAGAGGTCCCGAGTCTTCTGGTTAAGGAGGGCCTGCTCCTTAACCAACTTCCCCTTTGACGACTCGGAGGCACCCAGATCCTCCTCGAGTTTGGCCAAGACCTCGGGGGCCGCCTTCGCCCGCTCCTCCTTCAGGGCCTCCTCCAAGGCCAGGATATACCCGAAGCAGCGGTGCTGGTCTGCCATTTCCTGTAGAAAAAAAAAAGGGAGGTTAGTACATGAGAGTATTTTACATTATATACTAAGTGTGAAAACAAGAAAATTTACCTCCACCCGACGAACGGCCATATTGCGAAGGTCCCCGTGGATGTCCTCTGGGGCCAAAGAGAGCGGAAGCTTCATAGATGGGGGAACTAAGCCTGCCAGTAGGTGCATACCCAGTTCCGAGGACACATCATCCCGACGCAGCGGGACCCCCCGCAACGACTCGATCAGAATCCAAGGAGCCGCCGCCTAGTCGGGAGAGTAAAGTTGGTAGAAGCTTCATCCAAGGGGAGAGGGGGAACGACCCCTGGAGTAGCGGAGGTGCGGGCCTTCGAGCCGCCATGTGAACCAGCTGTCCCCTCGGGAGTCAGGCTCAAGACCGGCGACAACTGCTGTGCCGGAGAAGACGGAGGCGGCCCATCGGGAGTCGGCTCCGGCGGGGTCTGCCTCTCCCCCCGACGACGAATCAGGGGCTGGCCCCCGCTCGCCTCCTCAGAGTAGTGAGAGACGTCAAAGTCAAGCACCCGACGGAACTGACCGTCCGTCGGGGCGTCTTCAGTCCCCGATCCTCCTGGGGCTGGAAGAGAAAGGAGAGGCTCTCCGACCTGGGCGTCGGAGGGAGGCACCTCCGTCGAAGCTCCAACTCCCGATTGACCTGCAGCTGGAGGACGAGAAGCTTCAGAAATAAAGTCAGGAAGCTGATCAGGATCCTTACACCAGATGACGCGACGGGAAAGGTACTGGTCCTTCCCGTAATAATTATAGTAACCCGCTTTGAGGACGCGGGGAGTTTCTCCTTGCAGGATGCGTTTGACCCCTTCGATCCTGGCTCCTTTATCGGAGGGGATTAACTCCTTAGGAATACGCCTCCTATAAAATTGAATTGTGGAGCGGAGTTTTTTAACTTCCTCGGGAGTCTTGGTGTTGAAGATTTGCTCCATCTTCTCCACCCGGGCCCGCTTGATTTTCTCCGCGGTGGGAGGTGCCGATGAGGAGGTGGCCCTCTTTGAAGACTTTCTCTTCCTCACGGGGCGAGGGACAGCATCAGTCTCCGCCTGCTTAAGCATGAGATTGGTCAGCAATGATACCTTCTTAGCTGCAAAGACGAAAACGAAAAGACGTTTAGAATATTACCCAAGGAACGAGGTTAGAAGGGCCGTCGAAGAGTTGACCCCCGGAGACGATATCAAGGAGTCGGATCCCGGTCAGATCAGGTCCCGCTTCCCGATAGAGTTGGCGTCGAGTGGAGCGAAAGAGTCCCCCCAACGATAAAGCTGGACGCAGTGGAGAATCTGGAAATCCTCCTCAGAGTAAGTGTGGAAAGCGGGGGCAGGGTCCGCCTCAACCTCCCATTGGGGCCATGGGATGGAGCTGTTTCGGATGAAGAAATAACTCCTCTTCCAGCCACTATTGTCGGGCCCCGAATCGGTGATGAGCCCCCGACCCTTGGCGACCTTCCAGGTGTCGCCATTCCAGCTGTACCGAGAGATTTGCGCCTTGGTCCACTTAGGCATCCGCGGATAGAAGGCACAGACCCCGACGTCATTGCACTTTAGCCCATAGAAGGTCCGGAAGAGTCGGAGGCTATACGGCCATTGTTGGCGGAGGCAAAGCACGCGGAAGGCATTCCACACGCGGATGGCATGAGGGGAGAAAGTAGTCGGATGTGTTTTGTTATATTTACACATATCGACCATGTCACCGCAAAAGGGGAAGCGGATCCCCGCCGATATTTGCCCGGTGGAGACAAATACCTCGCCTTCCCGGGGACGAGTGACTGCAGAGTCACCCGGGACGCGAGGCCAAGGATAAGGGAAGCGAGGCTCCCAGGTGGAGGTAATGCACCCCTCTCGGAGAGCTGCATCATAGGCGGTGTACGAAATCTCATTACAAGCATACTCGAACTTGAAGGGTTTCCTCCCCCCGGAACTGGACTCACCGTCTGGAAAGTAATCACGGCAAGAAAAGGCACAGATGATTTCCGCAAAGTTTGGGCAAGTTGATGAAGATGAAAGGAAAAGCTATGCTAACAAGTTTCTTCGGAATCGAAAGAGGAAATCTTACCAGACATGTCGAATCGGAGAGGAAAGGATGAGCTTGATGGTCTGAGGTCCTGGTCGCCGGAGTGCTGATCCGAGATTAGAAAGGAGAGCTTGAACTTTTGAAAACACAGAGAATGAAACGGTAGAGAAGAACTGAATAGTGCCCAGATTTGGGTTTTTATAGGAGAGAGGATAGGCAAAGAGACGTTGCAATCTGAACCGTTGAAGATGAAGCGCCTCAACCTGAATCGTCGAAACACTAGGGACAAAACGGCTATAAAGCGCTTTTTCAGAAAAGCAGGCACGGGCACTCAAGTCGTCACTTCATCACTCATCGCATTTAATAGGTGAGTAATCGAGAAATCTTTTCAGATTCGGTAGTTATCCTCGGAATTTCGAAAGGTCCGAAGTTGGAAGACACGACGAACTATAAGTCCCTCGGGTCTTGGGAGCAAATGATGGGTTTTGATATAGCCGTCAGGCCCATTAACGGCGACTAAACGGCGAAGTAGGCCCACTGGGCCCCATAAGAGGCTCAGAAGACCAATACGAGAGGTCCCGACAAGGTCGGTCCGGACACACGAGCTGAACGCTCCCGATGATATGCTTTTAAGTAGGCCCCGATGATATGCCTTTAAGAAGGCCCTGATGATATGCCTTTAAGTAGGCCCCGACGATATGCCTTTAAGTAGGCCCCGATGATATGCCTTTAAGTAGGCCCCGATATTGAATCCCTGAGAATACTGGCCCTATCCCGATGACGAGGGGCCCCGAGCGGTGACCAAAGGAGATAACTCTGGATCCCCGACATCCGTCGGGACTTGCCACCAGAGAACGAGGCCGAGAAATACGCCCACTATCAACATAGTGAGGAAGTGGCCTGAAAAGACGGAACGTGGGCTACTGGCCGTGCCGAGATAAACGGAGCGTGGCAGTTATCTCAACAGGTAACTGAGGTGACCCCTCCCCTATATAAGGGAAGGAGTTACCTCAGGATTGATACATTGAACATTTACATACTGATACTTGCCAGTTTCATCGAGATACTCATTTAAGCATCGGAGAGGGATTCTGGGTCACCGCCCGGTCTATCCCCTTCTTGCAGGATTACTTGTAGCGAAGGAGTTCGGATTTCCGTCAAGAACATACCGGAGTTCCAACCGTGATCCAACAACATTGTTGCAAGTTCAGGAATTGCAATCATGGCAAAAGGAGAAAAAATAAAAAGCTGAGGGGCACGGTCGGAAATCTCTCAATCGGCCGTGGCAAAAGGATAGAAAAAAGAGACATTCTCAAAAAAAAAAAAAAAGATCTCGCTAGGTTGTCGCAAAATGCACAATTTAGGCAAAAATTAGGGACAAACACTCATGCGCAAGCGTATTTTCTACGACACAGCGTCTTCCAAACGGCAAGCGGGATGGTTACTGTCTGTTCTCGCGATTCACCACTCAAAGGACGAGTAGGACTGTTACAGTCTGTGCCTACGAGTCAACTTCACGGCAAGCGACACGGTTACAGTGTGCTCTCGCAGGTCGCATTCCAAAGATGAGTAGGACTGTTACAGTCTGTTCCTACGAGTCAACTTCAGGGCAAGCGGGACGGTTACAGTCTGCTCTCGCGAGTCGCCATTCAAGGATGAGTAGGACTGTTACAATCTATTCCTACAAGTTAACTTGGCGGCAAGCGGGACAGTTACAGTCTGCTCTCGCAAGTCACCACTCAAAGGATGAGTAGGACTGTTACAGTCTGTTCCTACAAGTCACAACCGACAATCAGGATCTGAAGTTTTCCAGCTTCCTAAGAGTCAACTCCGACGAACGAAGCCTTAGTATTCAGCATTCGCAAGTCACGCCACTAGAGGCACTTCTCCAACGGACGCCACTAAAGGCTCTTCTCCGATACACACCACTAGAGGCTTTTCCTTATCGCTCGCCACTGGAGGCATCGTCGATTAAGGTTTTACTTTATTACATGCCACTGGAGGCTTTTTCTTGTCGCTCGCCACTGGAGGCATCATCGATCAAGATTTTACTTTACTGCACGCTATTGGAGGCTTTACTTTTCCGCACGCCACTAGAGGCTTTACTTTTCCGCACGCCACTGGAGGCTTTACTTTCTGCACCGCCAACAGGGGCACCACCAACCGAGGCTTTACTTTTCCGCACTACCAATGGAAGAACTGCCAACAAGGGCACCGCCGACAGAGGTTCTACTTTCTACATCGCCAGCAGGGGCACGCTAATAGAGGCACCGCCAACAGGGGCACCACCGAGAGAGGCTCTACTTTTTTGCACTTTCCGAAATAAGCCAGGAGTTTCCTTGAAGATTCGAAGACTCGAAAGAAGATATACTTCCCAACCAAAATTAGTGTTTACTCGTCTTTGGACAAATCTCCTCAAACTTGTTCTACGGTGTTGTGTTCACTTCACCACTTGGCAGTTTTGGGCTTTTTCCTTCACGAACCGGCTTCTTCCTTCACGATCGGGCTCGAGATATATATATAAGGACGGGAACGCCGCAATCCTTAATACACAATCACCGAGCTGAATTCCCAGTCCTCGACATTGAGCTCCTGATCTTCGGGTCCTGCACGAGGGGCAATAACCAGCGTGGGAGGGGGGGAATGCTGGTTGGGCCCACTCCGACGCTCAAGTTAGCACTTCTAGAGAGAGAAAGCCTTAGAGAGAAGTGAGAGCATTTCAAGTCCAAAAGTGTGGGAATTGTCTAGAATGGGAGACCTAGGCCCCTATTTATAGGGAACCTAAGGATCATGCCCAGTTTTGAACTACTTGATGTCGGTATATAAGGAAGACGTATACCGTCATCAAGGCCGACTATGTATGCACCTACTTCCCGCACTTGGCAATTTAATCAGGGTGAGCGTACGAGGTAAAACGGTAATCCGGACCTACCCGGATTGTTTAACAATCCGGGACGGGAGTTGCCGAAGCAATCCGGAAGTCCTTCGGCTCGGGAATTATGCGTATCCCAGACCGTTTTAGACTTAGGTGTCCGCGAAAGGGTTTTTTATGGGTTTTGGGATATTTTACGAGGCCCAAAATGTAAATACGAACCCGAATTGGACAGATATCTAACACTTGCCCCCGAGTCAAGTAGTGGTTCAAAACCCGTACTTGACTCTTTTCAAATATATGATATTCGTCCAATTTAGGTTCGGTACTGACCTCAGGGGTGGCCTGTTTGTCAATTCGAATGTTGAGATCTTAAATTTGACCAACTTTTAATTTTCCATCGTATGTACGTAATCTGTTTACAAGGTTAGCGTAACGGACAATATGCGTACAATGATATGCATTATGATAATATCATGGTATATGAAATAAGCGTATAACACATTGTCAATATGTAAATGATGACAGTGTAGTAGATGAATGACGTAATCATGCAATAAGCAAAACACTTAGAGTAATATGAATTTGGAGAACATGTATGTAATCATGAAGCATGATGTAAATATGAAAAATGATGCAAGCATGTAGTATGATGCAATCATGGAAAATGATGCAAACATTCAATTCATACTTAGATTATAAAAGTAATCACGCGACTATCATGAATTTGCATTATGTACGTATAAAAGCGATAATCATGCATGACGATCTACGAAGCGCGCTATGTAATACTAGAGAGCAAGTATGTAAAACAAGCATAGGAGAGATGCAATTATGTGATACTAAGGACTTGTGTGAAAATAAATATTAGTTTAGTCCTTAGCACATGGTGTAGGCACTATTAATGAGAATTAGGAGAGAAAATACCCATTATCTTACATCCTTAATAGATAGATCCTCAAGAAGCTTTCAATTCTTGATGAAGAGGGAATTCATGGAGGTTTGAATTTGGAGCAATTACATTACTTTTGACATCGATCAAGATCGAATCCGGGCAAGGAGGGAATTGAGGCGGCGCGTGAGGCAAAGGGGGGCGGCGCGTGAGGGCGGTGGCGGCGGCGCATGTGGACGGCGGCGGCGCGTAGGTCTTCGAGTGAGGGCGAGTAGTAATTTGAACTCGCTTCGTGTCGGTGAGTCCAATTTCGTACATGGCTAAACCTTTCGTGACTTCATTTGGCCTTGATTTAGTCTTGAAATCATCATGTACCTAGTTATCTTATCATGCATACAAGGTGTTTAATAAAATGCATTATCTTACATCCTTTAATAGATAAATCCTCAAGAAGCTCTCCATTCTTGAAGAAGAGGGAATTCATGGAGGTGTGAATTTGGAGTAATCTCATCACATTTGACATCGACCAAGATCGAATCCGGGCAAAGAGGGAATCGAGACGGCGCGTGGAGCAAAGGGGGGCGGCGCGTGAGGCATTTGGTAGCAGCGCGTGAGGGCGGTGGTGGCGGCGCGTGTGGACGGCGGCGGCGCGTGGATCTCCGGGTGAGGGCGAGTAGCAACTCGGACTTGTTTCGTGTCGGTGAGTCTAATTTCGTATATGGCTAGACCTTTCGTGACTTCGTTTGGCCTTGATTTAGACTTGAAATCACCATGTACCTAGTCATCTAATCATGCATACAAGGTGTTTGATGAAATGCATTAGAATATTTAGCCCCAAATCGGCCAAAATTTTTCCTAAGTGCTGAAAATTTTAGAAAAGTATAAATGAATCGTTATACTTCCCTTATGCATAGTGTTCATTGTCGACATGTTTTCCCATGCCTTAGTCGTTATTCTAGCATGCTTGATATTGATGATTGATAATTGTACGTACACGGTCATCCATGGTCGTATGTTGGTAATGATAGCATAGATGTTGTCGTATGAGCTTTTTCGATAAACATCGTAGGAGTGTTCAAGAGGCATTGTGTAGAAGTCGATAGTAGCTACTTGATGTGTGCAATCCATCCTTGTCGACATGTACGTACGTACATGGAAACACTTAGAAAATATTTTCCTCTTGTCGACATGTATGTACGTTCATGGAAACACTTAGAAAATATTTTTCACTTGTCGACATGCATGTACGTACATGGAAACACTTAGAAAATATTTTTCACTTGTCGACATGCATCCTTGTCGACATGTATGTACGTACATGGAAACACTTAGAAAATATTTTTCACTTGTCGACACGCATCCTTGTCGACATGTATGTACGTACATGGAAACACTTAGAAAATATTTTCCTCTTGTCGACACACATCCTTGTCGACATGTATGTACGTACATGGAAACACTTAGAAAATATTTTCCTCTTGTAGACACGCATCCTTGTCGACATGTATGTACGTACATGAAAACACTTAGAAAATATTTTTCACCTGTCGACACGCATTCTTATCGACATGTATGTACGTACATGGAAACACTTAGAAAATATTTTTCACTTGTCAACATGCATCCTTGTCGACATGTATGTACGTACATGGAAACACTTAGAAAATATTTTTCACTTGTCGACACGCATCCTTGTCGACATGTATGTACGTACATGGAAACACTTAGAAAATATTTTCCTCTTGTCGACACGCATCCTTGTCGACATGTATGTACGTACATAGAAACACTTAGAAAATATTTTTCACCTGTCGACATGCATTCTTGACGACATGTATGTACGTACATGGAAGCACTTAGAAAATATTTTTCACTTGTCGACATGCATCCTTGTCGACATGTATGTACGTACATGGAAACACTTAGAAAATATTTTTCACTTGTCGACACGCATCCTTGTCGACATGTATGTACGTACATGGAAACACTTAGAAAATATTTTCCTCTTGTCGACACGCATCCTTGTCGACATGTATGTACGTACGTGGAAACACTTAGAAAATATTTTTCACTTGTCGACACGCATCCTTGTCGACATGTATGTACGTACATGGAAACACTTAGAAAATATTTTTCACTTGAAACCATGTGCCCATGTTGTTATGCATGTACATACATAGAGCTTGCACACTGATTGACTTGTTACTTGTAATTTTCAGGATTCCGAGTTACGCAGACTTCTTTTCAGAGTTAGCCTTCTTCCCGTGGTTATCTTGAGTAAGTCTTCTATCCCCGTTCCGCGAGTGACATTGTGTTCAGATGTTGGTGACGAGCCGGGTATCAACACGGTTGAGTCTCTTAAGGATACAACGAGGGATTGGAGTTACTTCTTCAACTATATTGACGAAGACATGTTTGAGCTATACGCGACTTGCTGTGGAGTTGATTCTGCTTTGGAGGCTATTCTTCCTTATGACGTGCTTCCGGACTCCAAAAAAGGGCAAGTTACTATTCCTCCAAGTGATCTATCTGAAATTTATAACTCGCAGATTAAGGAAGGTCTGCACTTTCCCTATTGTCCTGACTTGATGGACCTTTGTCGCTATTACCGGATATCACCCTTAAGCCTATCTCCTGCTGGCCTTTGTGTATGGAGTTGTTTTCGAGTTTGTTCCACAAGCGATCTTGGCACTATTCTACCACTCTTTTTCGATGCTTCTATCAACTGATGTGTCCAGATGCAACGGGGTTATGTGGAATGAAAATGCGTTGGCCGAACTTGCAAGATAAGGGCTTCGAGAAGCTTGGTCTTGGGGATGCCGAATGGGATCACAAACAACGTCTAGCCGCCCCAGCTGATCGTTCTGGTTCTCATTGGCGACACCACTACTTCTCCGTATACGATGTCGGGACTATTTGGGATGTTGAGAGCGTGGAGAAGGCTGATCCGGCTCCTATTTTTTCTGACCTTTCCTTGGATGATAGGGAGGCGGTGAAGATCATTTTTCGATGTCAACAAGAGCGCCGTTATCGTTGTCTATTGTGTGCTTCAGATCAGGATTTGATTGATGCCGGGATTCATATACTTCCTTCTGAAGATTTGGTATGTTATATCTTTTATAACCTGTACTATGTTGCAATGTAGGTCGTTTTGATGGAAAAAGCTCGTCTTTGCAGACAGCTAATGATTGTGACAACCTGCCAGTTGGGCGTCGTGCTCGTAATGTTGCCCCCACTATTCCTGAAGGCTCCGGACATGATCGTGGCAAAGGACCAAAAAGTGAGGCGTCTTCTTGTATCTTTCGCTTGACTTACTGATTTTTTTCAAGTTTTTTTATATCCACGTTGTCTTTGTTCCTTTAGGTAACTCCATGCATGTGACTGAGCGCGTTGTTGCGGTACCTGCCACTAGTGTTCCTCCTAAGAGATCTGCCTCAGGGGCGTGTCCCTCGAGTGACCCGAAGCGTCCTAAACCGAGTGCGGCTATTCCAGCTCCTTCTTGCGATAAAGGGAAAGAGAGTTGAGAGTCGCACGATAGCGCCTTCTGCCCCCCGGTCGAGTGACCGGCCTGAGGAGGAGCGTTCTTCCCACCGAGGTATGCGTTTGTTCTATTTGACATACTTCTTATACTTAGCATACTTTGCTAATGTCCTCTTTGTTTTGTGTTCTTCTTATTGTAGCGTTGCCTCGTATTAAGCGTGATGATTTGATCCTTTCTGACGGGATTGATGTTTCCGGAGAAAACTGGTCACCTTTCTCCGCTGGTAGTCTTCATTTCCCGAAGGACTCCAAACTTAGCACTCCAGGAGTTGGTGTGCGGGTGCTTCAAAGATGTGTTCTTCCTGGTGATCATGATGTAAAACCGTCTACTGATGAGGAGGCACAGGCATACATTGAGAGCGGCCTGGCTGAATTTGCGCCGGTAGATCTTTCTCTAACTTTTTGCCTTCCTGATGTACGCGTATGCTTTGTTGTTGTTGTTGATGATCATGATCGTTTTGTTTGTTATACCTAGGCTATTTCAAGGATGATGAACATGTCTTCCTTTGTGCTGGAGCTTGTAAGTGAGAGGAAGGCTGCTATCAAAAAGTGCAGTACAGTTTCCCGCGAGCTTGCACAGTCCGAAGAGGAAGTGCGGAATTTGAACTCCAAGGTTGCCGATATTGATGCGCGTATTGCTACTCGTCGTGTCCATGCTGAACAACTTGAGGCCGAGATTGCTGTTATTAAGCAGCAAATTGCGGAGAGCAACATTGTTCATGATGTCGCGCTTGCTTCTGTTCGTGACGAGGCACACAAAGCGGGTGTTGAGAAGGGATTGGCTGAGTATCCTAGCACCCCTGCCTATTCTACCGTTGTCTTTGCTGCTGCTAAAGCGGATCTTGCACCTTTGGTTGATGAGTTTGCCAAAGATCACATTGGTAGAGTTCACGCACTTCCCCGGGTTTCCGTTCGACAAGCTGGGTCCTTATTCTTCTTTTGTTGTTGACCATGTTGCGGATTTGCAACGTAAGGCAGCTGAAGCGGCTTCTATTGCTTTGACCTTTGGATATGATAATGCTGATGTTGAACTTGGTGTTGATTTCTTGGACATGCTGTCTTAGTCCTTTGGAAATGATGATATGCTTGAGGCTTTTGTTTGAACCTTTATTTGTGTGTTTGCTTTGTATGGAACTTCGTCATTTGGACCTGTTTTTCAATAATAAAAACCATGTGATAACTTGTTGGTAATATTTCATACCTTGAGTTATCAATGTTGCCCGTATGCTTCAGACTTGGAAGATAGGATAGATATCCTTAGATGATGAACATGATGTCCGTAGTTGCGACTATATGTCGTGCATTGTTGAGTGTTATGAGCTCCCCTTTTGGTTGGATTCCAAGGCACGGCAAGATGTTTACGCTAGGTACTTGTAGTGTTGTAAGTAGTAATGTACTTGGCGCGGGCACTTGGCACTTGGCACTCGGCACTGGCACTTGACATGTAGCAGTGTCGTCTTGACGAAGCAAGACTTAAGTTTATACCGTCTCTTAGTTCCACTCTAAGGCGACGTTGTTGCAAGGTACTTCTTGCTTATTTTATTGTTTTTGCGTTAAATGCCAAATAGCAAGATAACGTTATACAAGACTCGACTTGTAAGTTTGATGAGTTTTGTACAAGGTCTGCTTAAAAAAGCGTATAACATGAAGCCATCCCTTTTCGGGCCTAAGTCTTCATGGTGTATGAACCCTTAAGAGAGAGTGCATACTTTTAGTGTGTGGGGTTGTCATCTAATGAGAGGACTTCCGCCACGGTGGGGTGATCAGTCCCATTATTGCATTTGCCGCATCCTGTTTCTATTCAGGGAATGGCTATGAACATGAGGATTTGCCCGAAGGATTTCACAACATGTCATTTTTTAGAAGTAAACATGAGGTTTGCACTCTTGGAAATGATGTCGCAACATGTTACTTTTGATAGATGTAAACATGGGTATTGTCCTTTTTAGGAGGATATTGCACCATGTCACTCTTTGGAATATTGCATGATATTGCTTTTGAATTTGTTGAAGATGCATTTGTTGATGTCGCCTATTATAAGTTGCATGGCGTGATGATTATGAGTAGTATGCACGTTGTTTTCTACTTGATGTTAATCCAGAGTATAATGCATAATGTAGAGATGTACCTACGAAAGTAAATTGACCATCATTAGATATTTGTCGTGTTTACAATAGCTTTGCGGGAAGGCGTCTATCGACTGCTTCTTCCGAAATACTTCTAATTACAAAGGCATGAACTGCACTTATATTCCTAAAGGTGCACTGAAAAAGATAGATTAAAAGTGGAAAGTCTATCTCCCTCAAATATATCTTGGCGGCTAACAGGCACTATTGTTCACGACATAGCTTCCCAGAGCTCCATGCGCGATAAATTCTTCAATCTCCATCCTCAAGGTCAAAAAATCATTGGTACTATGCCCCCATGTTTGGTGATATCGGCACCAATCTTCAATATCCCTGCCTAAGAAGGCGGTTTCAGGCTCAAGTGGTCTTGGAAGCTTGTTTTCCAAAAGCTTGACGTATATCTCTTCCACCTCCGTGTTCAAAGGTGTGAAGATGTTGGCATAATCCATGCTTGAGCCTTATGGTTTCCTTGAAGTTTGAGTTTCCCGACTTGCGTTGAGAGGTGTGCCCCATCTCAATTCAGGCTCACAAGAGATCGCGGTCTCCATCTCGTCCTTTAAGCACGCCATTGTCTTGGTTGTACGCCACCCAAATTCCCTTCCGAATAGCAAAAATGTTGATGCGTTCATGTTCAGGAAAAATGCGTTGATGAAATCTTTCTTGATTGCTCTCAGTGCAGTTGCATTTTGAGCGAACCTTCGGAAGTAGGACATGATGGATTCTTCTTCTCCCTGCTTGACATCAAGCACACTTCGCCTAGGTGAACAAAGAATCCTGTCAAGTTCGGACCTTGGTGATAACTTTTCCTTCTTCCTTTCATCATCTTCGTTCGAGGCAAACAATTTTCTCTTTGCACCAACTCCTATCATGGAAATTGACACTTGTTTCATCTTTCTCAGGGCATTGACATAGCACTTTCGTGCGGCTGTCTGATCACCTAGCACTTCCCTAATCCCGTGAGGAGTTAGGAACTTCATTTTCTGATGGGCTGTGGATGGCACAACGTCATGTGGTTTAATCGTCGTTCTTCCTAGGATGCCGTTATATGCCCCCAGGTTGTCTACCACCACAAAAGTGACATCTATATGCAATGCCTTCCACCCGTCTCCAAGGATAACTGGAAGTGTAATCATGCCCAATGGATAGGTTGCCGCTCCTGCGAAACTAACCAACGGAAACGTGCTCGGCGAGAGATCGGCTTCCTTTTTTCCCATCTTTTTGAGCACCTCTATATGCAGTAAATCCGCAGCACTCCCACCATCTACCAGAATCCTTTGCACGTCAAAACCATTGATGTCCATTGTTATGACCAAAGCATCATCATGGGGATACACTATGTGTTTCTTGTCGGCGTTTGAGAACGGGATGATTATATCTTCCTTCTCCGGTTGTCGCCTCTTCCCATACTTTGGCAAAACTTGCAGCTGTGAGGCATAGACATCTCGGGCGTTAGAAACTCTACCTCCTGCTGCTGGCCCACCATGGATTACGTTGATGACACTACGCTTTGGCGGTGGTGGGTTTTCATTAACTTTATCATTTCCCTTGTTTCCCTTTCCGGGTTGCTCAGTATGGTTCTTCTTTTGTCGTTTGTCGCCTTGGTCGACGTATTGCTTGAGCTCTCTTTTAAGGATGAAGTTATTTATACGAAATCGCAAGCTGACACAGCTGTTTGTTTCATGGCCGTAGACTTCATGGTTTTCACACCATTTATCTTCCTGCTTTCCCAGTGGCCCCTTTCAAAAATTCGCTGGCTCCCTCCACATATTATCCTCCTTCATCTTCTTCAGGATTATGGAAAGTGGTGCATTCAAAGGAACGCACTCTGCCAGGTTAACTTCTTTTGGTTTTTGGAATTCGGGCTAATATGGCCTCCTGTGGGGCTGGAATTGTCTCGCTTGCTACGGGCCTTGTTGGGGTTTTGCTTGCTCCTCCTTAGCGCGAGCTGCACTAACTTTCGCCTGATGTTGCTCTCTGAATCGGTCCAGATCCACGAATTCTTTTACCCTCGCCGCCAATTCTTCAAGCGTCTCAGCTGAGCGCCTTGCCATCTTTTCAGCCAGGGCATGTCCTCTTCGGCCTAAATTTGCAATGAAGGCGCGCACGATTTCTCCCTCGGTGTTGTTTCTTTGAATGTCTGAGATGTTTTGATTGAAGCGGATGTAATAATCTGCTAGCGACTCGTCGTTTTGCAGTGTCACCTCATTCAACGCGTTCGGTCCTTTAAGGAGTGTGCGCTCTCCCTTGTATCTTTGAATAAATTTTGCCTTTAGATATGCCCATGACGTAACGCTTCCGCATGGCAGCGAGAAGAACCAATGTGCAGCAGTTCCAACGAGAGTATTAGCAAATGTCATGGCAACGTGATGCAGGTTGTCCGTTCGTCCTAGCAAAGACGCTTCATGTTGTTGCACATGCTCGATTGGATCTCCTTTCCCTCTATATTTTTCTCCGCCGATTCTGTACAGGGCATCTGGAACGTGACTGTGCACTAATTCATCAGAGAACGGATGTGATGCATTTTCATCCAGGGCATGCATTCCTTTCATCTTCGATTGCTTCATTTTCTTCTCAATCATTTCTTCTAAGGCCTTAGCCGTGAGTCCCGTGATTGGGATGTCATGTTCGTGCGCGGACTTCCTCCACCCATCGTTGTATGTGCCATCATGGCTTGTTGTTTTAGAGATATCCTCCTTGTGTGGGCGTAGTGAATTGCTCACAGGATGCTGCTTCCATCTTAATCCTTGTTGCTTCATGCCAACGCTTGGAGTGCCTGAACGTGCTGGCTCCTGCCTGGCCTGTTGATAGGCATCTTCAAAATCTTGTACTCCATCTGGGTGTTGCGGTTTTTGCTGGTTGGCATCATATGACGCTTCTCTGGCTGGTGCCGCTTGTTCATTATTACACGGGGGTGGTGGAGACGCAGCATATCCTTGATTCTTTAAGATCTCTCTGAGAGCAAGAAGTTCTTCCAGTGTCGCCATCATTGTCGGTGTGACAGTAGGCATGTTGGCTGCATTCCTTGGCTGTTGCTGTGTTGCCTCAGCTGGCATTCCTGATGGAATTTCTTGATCCACCCTCGTTCCTTGCTCTTGCGGAGGCATGTTGTTCTGATGTTCTGGCCCGAACTGTGTAGGAGGGGCATTTGTGGACGGAATGGACGAAGCTGTGGATTCTGCGTCCAGCATGTGAGAAGGTCCCGGTTGACTTCTCGTTGGTTTCATCTTGCTTACACCCGTCTTCTTTGGTCGTCTTCCTGTCATGGCTTGCAGCACAGCTTTTTGTTCGAATCACTTCAGACGGCGCCAAATGTTGTGTTCGCTTCACCACTTGGGCAGTTTTGGGCTTTTTCCTTCACGGACCGGCTTCTTCCTTCACGATCGGGCTCGAGATATATGTATAAGGACGGGAACGCCGCAATCCTTAATACACAATCACTGAGCTGAATTCCCAGTCCTCGACCTTGAGCTCCTGATCTTCGGGTCCTGCACGAGGGGCAATAACCAGCGTGGGAGGGGGGAATGCTGGTTGGGCCCACTCCGACGCTCAAGTTAGCACTTCTAGAGAGAGATAGCCTTAGAGAGAAGTCAGAGCATTTCAAGTCCAAAAGTGTGGGAATTGTCTAGAATGGGAGACCTAGGCCCCTATTTATAGAGAACCTAAGGATCATGCCCAGCTTTGAACTACTTGATGTCGGTATGTAAGGAAGACGTATACCGTCATCAAGGCGGACTATGTATGCACCGACTTCCCGCACTTGGAAATTTAATCGGGGTGAGCGTAGGAGGTAAAATGGTAATCCGGACCTACCCGGATTGTTTAACAATCCGGGACGGGACCGGATTGCATTAGGCAATCTGGAAGTCCTTCGGCCTGGGAATTATGCGTATCCCGGACCGTTTTAGACTTAGGTGTCCGCGAAAGGGTTTTTTACGGGTTTTAGGATATTTACGAGGCCCAAAATGTAAATACGAACCCGAATTGGACAGATATCTAACATACGGGATTTCTCCCAAAGAGGGGCAAGCTGTAAACACCTAATTTTGGTCCACACGTAGCACGTTCAAAATGTCATATGTGACGCGTCAAAAAAAAGGAAGTATTTAAATATGGAAGGTCGCGAAGTTTTTAAAGATAGGACTGGCTTAAAATATGATAGTGTATATGCATTATTTATTGTAAAATATTTAGAAAATATATTATGTGTATTTATGGTGAAATACATAAATATATATGTATATTTTCGGAATATTAAATGCATATATTTTTCAGATTTTATTTTCCTAGTTTAGGGGTCCTAGTTTAGCTATAAATAGGGTCCTTTTACATGTAAAAAACACACCACATCAATAATAATACATCAGATCTCGTAACCCGTGCAAATTTGTCTTCTAGTGAAAAAGTTTTTTTTTTTTGGTAGTCTTCCTCCCATCTGTTCAGCCCCGCCGGTGGCCAGACCACCGCTCCCTGCGCTTCGCCACCAGCTCCACTCTCGCCGGCCGTCGTCCCTGAGCTCCGCCCTGCGCCGCCCGATGCTAGACCCCGACCACCTTCTGCCGGTGACCCTCCTTCTCTCTCTCTCTCTCTATATATATATATATATATATATATATATATATATATATCTACATTCCCTCTCTTGCTCGCCGGAATCCTTGACCATCGGAGCCGCCATAAGCCACCGGAGCCACGACGTTGGTCCGGTCACCACCGCGCCTCCCCGTCCGCTCCGCGCTGTCCCCGGCGTCGTGCCCCAGTCGCTGCTGCCGGAGCTCGCCATCCCTGTGCTATCCCCGCTTCTTCCCGTCGCTACAGTTATCCTTCCTGGTGCGCCATCCCGATCCGCCGGAGCCTCTGCTCTCTCAGTTGGCCCCTGCTTCGGTCCGTCGTGGACTAGCTCCACCATGTCCCTCCGTCGCGCCAGGCCGCCGGAGACCTTTCCTCCATGGCGCCGCTGCTTCCTGCTGCTGATTGAGATTCACGCAGGTATTCCTTTTTTTTTTTGTGTTTTGTTTGTTTTATTATATTATTATGATAGTTTTTTCTTTTATTTTGTATTTTTAGTTTAATATTGACTAAATTAATCACATGTTGCATTGTTGTTTGTTTACCATTTTTATAGTACATAATATTATACCTAATTCAAATAGTTTAGATTCAATTAGTTTAGGTCAAATAATAAAAAGGTTTATTATATTTATTTAATGGGTTAGATTGTATTTTGATTTAGATATATGATAATTATTAGTCATTTTAGATGTCATTTTCATTTATACTTAGAATCGATTTATAATTGATTAAAGAATAAAATTGGCAAATTTGTGAAATTGAGTACCGAAATGGCGTAATTAAAAAATTATATTTTTAATTCGTAATAGAACCCCCGAACTCGAGTTTCTGATTGTAGACCGATTTTATACCTAGGTATTTAATTCGTTATTCGCTTAGGTAATTTAGGATTCTAGTTAGCCTTACAATTAACTAGTGGCGACTCTCTTCAAAAATCCACGTTTTCAAAACGTAATCGCCTTAGGTCAGATTTTAGGTCCGACAGCAAGTCTCCAAACTAATGTCAGCACACGAATTTTCGTCTAGAAAACTACACAAGGGGATATCAAAGGAGGATACCATCCCCCTGCATATCAACAATGGCTATCATGTCCATTTATCAAAGGAGGATACAATCCCGCTACATATCAACAATGGCTATCATGTCCAAATATCATAGGAGGATACCATCCCTCTATACATCAACAATGGCTATCATGTCCATATATCAAAGGAGGATACCATCCCCCTACACATCAACAGTGGCTATCATTTCCATATATCAAAGGAGGATACCATCCCCCTACACATCAACAATGGCTATCATGTCCATATATCAAAGGAGGATACCACCCACCTATATATTAACAATGGTTATTATGCCCATACATCAAAAGAGGATACCATCCCCCTACACATCAACAATGGCTATCATGCCCATATATCAAAGGAGGATACCATCCCCCTATACATCGACAATGGCTTTCATGTCCATATATCTCAAAGGAGGGTACCATACTCATATACAATCACCATGAAAACATCCTCTCTACCAATAACTGCAAGGTCGGAGGTCAAAGAGACAAACTAAGACTATTGCTTAACTCGGGGGGGGGGGGGGGGGGGGGGCAAAATGGGATACACGCCCAATTAAGCAACATACACCTTCCAGCCCACCCCACAAGAAAATAAGGAAACTTAAAGGAAGTAGCAATCAAACTCAAGGAGACCGTCAGCCATAGCGAACCAGGGGAACAAAGCACATAGCAAAAAGTACCCCAGGAAGAGGAGCAATAACACGTCAGGTACTAGTAACTCTGCCACGACGCACTATGTTAAGCCATCAATGCCAACCTACCCAGGAGTACGTTCCAAAATGCACAAAGATGAAATGCTTACTACGGGGGCAAAGACACGTGCATGGATGATACTACTTGCTAAAGGAAGGAATATGGCAGATAAACAAACAACACAAGCACCCCTAAGGGGGAGATAAGCAAAACCATCCCGACACCAACCAAGGTAGTCAGAGAAGAGACCTAACACCTACAACAAGCTATGTATCAACCAGTGGCATGGAAGGAACAACCTTATATACGAGCTACCAAGCATAGCCAATACAAGGAGTATCCCTCTACATACAACAACGTGTCCACTAAGGGGGCACGCATACATGGGTTGCCAAACGTAGACACTTCAAGGGTTAAAACCCCCCCCCCCCCCCCCCCCCACGTCTGAAACACCAAACACCTCCACTCGTCGGAAGCATGCCTACTATGGGGGCCACCATATGCATACAACTCTATATGCACAGGTTACAGAGCATGAGTAACACAAAGATCAAACCCCATCTTATGGAGGATCAAGAAGTGCACACTGCGGAGACAGCCTCAAAACTGAGCCACGAAGGCAAAATCAGCATCCGGGAAGCCCCGAGAAAAAATCACAAGAAAATCTACAAGGGAAGAAGCCCCTTAACCTACACAAAGGGAGTAACGCTCCAACATATATGAAGGGAACAACCTTCTACATACATTCGTGAAAACTCTTTTATACGAATGGTAAAAGGAGGAATTTTAACCACTCTTGTCGGGATCAAAATGACGTGGCCTTGAACTTCAAGTAATGGACTTCGAGGTAACGTCGTAGGCTAGCTCTCTTATGTATCTTTTTTGACCACTTGGGTACTTAGTTTCCTTTTGAGGCTTGTGTGAGGCGAGGACCTGAAAAGGGGTGGGGATGGCCCCTGATTCCACTCCGAAGCTTAAGTCAGTAATGGATTTAGAGAGAATAATATAGAGTATTAAGCAAAACTTAACCTGATGTTTTGGAATGTACCCCTATTTATAGGGAGATATTACAGACTTTATATGGAGGCTACCCTCTGGGGAGGGTTTCTGTCCAGAGTCGGCTTAAGCAGGTGACAAGCAGGTCGCCACCTCATCTTTCCTTAGCTGGGAAGGTTTCTTCCTTTGGCGGTGGAAGCAGGTCTCCACCTATGCTCTTCCTTGGGAGGAAGGTTTTCTTTTTAAGGCGGCTGAAGCAGGTCACCACCTGTCCCTTTCCTTAAGAGGAAGGGTTTCTGATGAGTCTTCGATTTTCGACTCGACTTACTCTTTAATAGGGAAGGGCTGTGGTAGCCTAGTCGCCTTTATCTTGTTAATCGTACTCTGGAAGTCGACTTCTTCGAATGTGATCGTCGACCTTTTACCTTATTTTATCATTTTGAACAATAAAGGTCGACGACTTTTCGATCTCGCCTTTTAAACGTGCTCGACTTTTTTCTAGTCATGTCGTGTTTAATCGTAACCCAACAACTCTCACCTCCATATACATAGAGTGAATTGCAGGGATAAGGTTAAGGGACCATGCCTACACTCCGAAAAACGGGGAGAAAAACGCCATTCCCATTGAAGGCCAAAGCTAGAAGATCATGCTCGCATTCTCCCAAACGGAGCGCAACACCGCTTCCAAAGCACCCTATCGGCTCTAAGAGACCAACAAGGAAGGTTCCTCCAATAAGGACACAGTCCTAAGGCTAAGTGAAATGGGACTAAGGCCCATATTTCATACTTATAATCATTTACATCATCCATATACATACTTGGACTAACACCCACGTTCATGTCGGCTAACGCTTACATGTTATATGAACGTCCTTCCAACAGGGGATGACGTATAGCCTCTCTTATATAGAGTTGTGCCAAGAGCTTCTACAAGAAGCTACATTGAAACAGGGACTCAAATGAAGGGACACAGTCCTAAGGCTAAGTAAAACGAGACCAAGGCTCGTAACTCTTACCCTTATCCAATATCTATACATAGCATAAATTTTCTTAAATCATCAATAGCGTTTGGTGTATCCAGCTTCCTTGAACACGGGGAAAAGAAAATTACAACGATCCTCGAGCACTCAACGAAGGCCGGGACCGTCTTAAAGCATCTTCAAACAGGGGGCAAGAAAAATTGCGAAGTTCCTCGAGCACTGAATGGATGTCAGGACTGCCTTAAAGATCCTTTAAACACGGGGCAAGGAAAATTCAACGTTCCACCAGCACTCAATGGAGGTCAGGACCGTCTTAAAGCTTCTCTAAACACGGGGCAAGGAAAATTACGACGTTCCTCGAGAACTCGATAAAGGCCCGGATCGTCACGAAGGTACATTTCGCAACTCGCTTGGGCGATATTCCGCTAAAAATATAGTCAAGAAAAGGTGAAACCATTCCTTGACTCGGGGGAAAATGGTGGATATACGCCAATGCTATCACTAATTGGACCCGAGAAATGGGCCATAACCGAAAATAATCCGAAACTTGGAACACGGACACCCGGGCCCTTCACATAGGCCTGAAAAACACCCCGAGTGGCGAAATCCACTCGGGAAGACCCCGGGTGGAAATACTACCCGGGGGGAAACCCAAGCAAGGGACCCTTGCTTGGGTTACCCGAGCAAGGAGGACCTTGCTCGGGTACTCGAGCAAGGATCCCTTGCTTGGGTACTCGAGCAAGGATCCCTTGCTTGGGTTGCCCCCCGGGTGGTATTTCCACCCAGGGTCTTCCCAATTGGATTTCGCCACTCGGGGCGTTTTTCGAGCCTATGTGATGGGCCTGGGTGTCCGTGTTCCGAGTTTCTGATTATTTTCGGTTATAGCCCATTTCTCGGGTCCAATTAGTGATAGCTTGGGCGTATATCCACCAAACTACATGGAGATCGAGAAGTACATGTATGCTCTGTTGATAGGTGCCAAGAAACTTCGACCTTACTTCCACACCCACGAGATCACGGTACTAACCAACCAACATTTAAAGCAACTACTACAAAAGACCGACATTTCAGGAAGAATGGTTAAGTGGGCAGTGGAGTTGAGTGAAATTCGCATTCACTATGAGCCATGAAAGGCGATCAAAGGTCAAGCACTGGCCGACTTCATAGCAGAAAATACATCAACGCCAGATGCTAAACCCGTTGTCCTCCCACAAGAAGAGCATGTGAAAGCTACGCCAGAAAACGCCACCAACGATACTATGCCATGGTCGTTGTACACCGACGGATCATACTCTTCCTTGGGATGTGGGGCAGGATTAGTACTAGCGCCACCTGACGGAGAGCCACTTCGATATGCGTTGGTTTTAACCTTTCGAGCTACCAATAATGAAGTTGAATACGAGGCTTTGTTAACACGTGTTCATATAGCTAAAGGCATGGGAATAACCAACCTACAGGTACGATGCGACTCTGAATTAATTGTTAATCAGACAAATGGGACCTATGTCGCCAAAGGAGAAAATATGAAGAAATACGCAGAAGAAGTGCGGAGACTCGTGCGAGACATGCCTCATTTCCAAATAGAGGCCATCCCTCGAGAGAATAATCAAGAGGTCGGCGCCCTTAGAAAATTCGCCTTGGGAAACACTCCCTCGATGACAGTACATTTCATAGAGAATTCTCTCTACTCAGCCGTGGAAGCAGGAGCTGAAGTTCTTAATATTTAAGCCCCCGACTCATGGATTACTCCCATCCAGAATTATCTAGTAAAGGGAACTCTCCCAGAAGATCCGTTGGAAGCGACTAAAATTCAAAGAATGACGGGGTGATTTGTAATCTTGGATGGATATCTCTATAAAAGAGAATATTCCACTCCTTACCTCCGATGCGTAGCTGCCCCACGAAATGAGAGAATAATGGAAGATCTGCATGGAGGCGATGCTGGATTTCATGAAGGAGCCAAAACCTTGGTATTAAAAGCTCTGCAACAAGGGTTCTACTGGCCGACTATGCACAAAGAGGCGACAACACTCGTGCAAACTTGTCCTGCCTGCCAAGTTTACGCTTCCAGAATCACTAGGCCACCAGCATGCCTTACTCCTATGATGAGTGCCTGGCCTTTTTCACAATGGGGGATCGATATCATTGGTCCCTTTCCCAAATCCACAGGTCAACGAACACATATCGTAGTCTCTATCGACTATTTCTCCAAGTGGATAGAAGAAAAAGCTCTGGCATCAACGACTACTTTCCAAATGATTAAGTTCATACAAGAACAAATCATATGTTGATATGGGGTGCCAAAGATCCTCATCAGTGACAAAGGCCCTCAGTTTGCCATTGACGAACTCGCATATTCCAGGGAGACACTCATCTGATAATGTTGTGATTCTTAGATAGCTTCTCCACATGCTTAAGAAGAAAAATGGTCAATCGTCATGCATGATGCTAAGATTGGTCTTGAGAAAGCTTATGATAGGTTGGAGTGGGATATTATTCGAAGTACCCTTTTACACTTTAAATTTTCTGAAAATCCTATAAGTGTGATTGTGGCATGCATTTCATCTTCTTCTCTGGTTGTGATGTTCAATGGTCGTAAACTAAACTCTTTTGCTCATTCAACGGGTATTAGACAAGGAGACCCCTTATCTTTTTATTATTTGTATGGAATACCTAAATTATCTTATCGAGGAAAAGCGTGTTTTAAGAAGTGGCAGCATTGTTCTGTTTCTAGGGGTTCCCTTCCTATTTCACATGTGTTTTTTACCGATGACCTAAATTCTTGTTAGCAAGGCGGATATTGGAAACTGTAACACTATTTTGGAAACCTTAGATGATTATTGTAGCATTTCAGGTCTAAAAAATTAACATTGAGAAGTCTTAGGTCATGTTTTCCAAAAACATCAATGAAAATCTTAGTTTGTCTCTTGCTAATAGATTAGGTCTTCGAATGACAGATGACCTAGGGAAATACCTAGGTTTCCCCTTGGATCTTTCAAATTCGAATAAGAAGTCTTTTTCATTTATCATTGACAAGGTTAAGTCCAAACTTTATGGCTAGAGAACTAATTGCCTTTCTTTGGCGGGGAAATCGATTCCCTAGCTCTGTGTGTGATGATTTGGATAAGATGAGTCGTACTTTTCTCTGGGGTTCGACGGAGGAAAAAAGAAAGATCCATTTGTTGGATTGGGATATTGTCACTACCCAAAAGATATGGGTGGCCTTGTTATCCAAAGAGCCAAGGAAAAGAACAGAGTTGTTCTTGCCAATTTTGGTTTGGAGAACTAAATACACAAAAGCTCCATGGGTGGATGTTATCAACCATAAATATTTCAACCCATATAGAGATATCCCTAAAAATGGATCTTGTACTTGAAGGGCTCTTAAAGATGGTCAGGAAGCCCTATACATGGGACTAGGTTGGACCATTGGCAATGGTCTAAATGTGTTTATTTGGCAAGATCCTTGGATTGGGCTCTCCTCTCTCCGACCATTGATTCAAGGCCCTTATCCTACCAGGATGATAGCATGTTAGTCGGTTATATTATTGATGAAAATGGTTTTTGGTGTTTTGATAATATCTCTTTCATTTTACCAGATAAGGTATTGCATAAAATCATACACATACCTACTAGCGTGGGTGGTGTGGTGGGGAATAAGTTAACTTGGAAACTCTCCCCTAATGGAAAACCATCAGTAAAATCTGTTTACTCCTCTAACAATATGCAGATTGATGATCATGGCTCTCAATGGAGTTGGATTTAGAAAACTAATAAACTCCCAAAAATCCAAATGTTTGTCTGGCTTGCAAACTATGATAAAATATGTTCGGCTAGTCTACTTTGGCATAGGGGGTGCAACATTGATCCATGATACCCCCAATGCTCTGTGGCTATGGAAGACACTCTACACATTCTCCGAGATTGTCCGAAAGCTTATTTGGAGATCTTTGGGGGTCCTTATCCCCGATTCGAACTTCTTTTGCACTGCTTTATCTAAGTAGTTACTTTTGCATTGCATATCCACATTATCACACAGATCAGGCATTGATTGGAGTAAATTATTCACATTCACCCTTTGGACAATTTGGAAAGAGAGGAACTCGTGGCTCTTTAATAAATGGTCTATTTCTACTGATATGCCTCTCTTTATTGTCTCAAGCTAGTAGGTTTCCTAAACAGGTTACAATGATTGCTTGGAAAGCCCCAGAGCCGTGATGGTTTAAACTAAACTCGGATGGTTCTGCTAGGGGTAATCACGGACCTGCCGGGGCAGGAGGTGTGATTAGGGATCAGTGGGTTGATTGGACTAGTAGTTATTCTAGAAAACTTGGAACATCTCATAGTTTACTAGCTGAACTTTGGGCCCTTAGAGATGGTCTCCTTCTGGCCAGATACTTGAACATTGAGTCACTACATGTAGAAAATGATGCATTGGGAGCTCATAGAATGGTAAGTGATGAGAATTATGAGATTTTACTTTTGAATCCCATTATTGTTGATTGCAGGAAGTTGTTGATCACATTTAGGAGGTACAAGTTTCGACATGTCTTTCGCAAAGCAAATGGTGTGGCAGATAGCTTGGCAAAGAAGGCAGTGGATCAGGAAGCAGATTTTGATGTGCATCTAAGTCCTCCAAACCACATTCTTTGGCTGTTGTTAAAAGATAGTATTTGGCGTTGCGGAAGCTAGGACTATCTCGGCCGGAGTTTAGCTCCAGTTTGTTTATTGTTTCTTTTTCTTCAATGTAACTCTTTGTTTTACCAAAAAAAATGTTGTACACATTTTGATTAAATTGATAGACAAAGAACTAAATTAATAGTTAGAGAACCGTGGTTGATCCATATTTTGACACTTTCTATGATCTAACAAGTGACTAATCTATGTGGAAAAAAAAACTCAACATGTACTCAAAGTTTACAAGAGTTGAGTAAATATCATATTTTGGGGTGACTCAAATTTATAGGTATATTGTATTAAGAAGTTAATTATAATTCATATAACATGTTAGTCAAGCGACATTAACAAAAAACTTAATGGAATTTAACTAATGGAAATTTTAGTAATATCCAAATAAAGTAGAGACTAAATCATCAATTTTTTAAATCACTATGTCTGAAGTTTAAACTTGAATTCACCTTAACTATTTATTCAACTACTAATTAGGATATAACTAATATGATTGAGTTTAGAAACACAAGAATCAAATCAATAGTTCGGGTTAATGGTATTGAAGATTGAGTAACATGTTATATGCAAAGTCAAACTTCAAGAACCACGTTTGATCCATAGTTTGATATGTTATATGAGTTCGCAAGTGACTAAATTATGTGATACAAAAATGTCAACATGCGAAACATCCACAAATCTGTGATATGGTGAATGAAAAAATACATGCACCCGGCATGTGTACATATTTAATGTATATCATATGCTAAAGCCGACTCTAAATTAATGAGTATATTAGATTGAGAACTTAATAATAACGAAGGTGACATGCTAATTAAGCGACCGTAAAAAAATAAAAATAAAAAAATTTAACTAAATTATTTTTTTAATATTAGTAAAGATAAAAAGACGGAATCAAAGATAATAAGAACTAAATTTTATAAAATTGTGTGAACTAAATAATATAATATATACAGATAATAATTATATAAAATTAAAAATATTCAAAATGAGGGGTGAAGACAACCCTCACTTTTTATAATGGTATATATATATACTAGATACCAACCCCGCGCACCGCGCGGATAAAAAAATATTAATTTTTTTAAAAAAAAAATCTTAAATTGCGCGTGGTAGAAACAAAACTTTTAAATTGTACGAAACTCGCTAACCAAAATATCGATATAAGTATAATTAATATATTTAATGTATCATAATTTTTATATTTATATATATATATATCAACGAGGTTGTTATAACATTAACTATATTTTTTTCATCTGATTTCATGAGTATTATTTTCATAGTTAGCTAATATGTTTAAAACAATTACCCTGTTTGTATCGACTTATTTATACTAATAAATTCATAAATTTAAATCTAAAAAAATTTAAATCCACAGACATAGTTTCCTTTTCTGTATAGTTTATATATATTTTTGTAAATTTTATAATTAGGAAATGCTCTTATAATTCTATTATAAGAGCATGGAACTGCTGGTAATAAAAAGTATTTTAATATTGAAGTAAATTTGACCAAAAAAAACTTGGTCAAAAAATAATAAAATAAATTATAATACTAAGTTATAAGATTAAGCTTGATCAAATTTATTTTATCAATACTTTGTTGGGCTTACACAAAACAATTGATAGTAAATTGGTAATTAAAATGCTTTTTTGTGAAGTCCATTTTTTGTTGTTTTGTTTTTTTTTAACATAAAAAGCTAATTTTTTTTCCACATGTCAATCGGCTTATCTAGGAAACGCAAGCAGAGTAACCCCACGATAATATTAGCCACGATAACATTAGGCTGAGATAACATTAGCATCTCAGCATAATGTTAATCATTCTTTAACATTCAGGTTATTTACAGCTAAATGTATGTCATTTATATATTATGTCAATAAAATTTAAGATTGCGCTCGATAATGTCTCTTTATTATATTCAGTGTGCATGTTTGTTACAATATTCATCTTCGCATTTCCAAGAAGTAAAGAATGATACCCAATTTAGCTAATAAATTTAACACGTTACGTGATATGGAACCAACACTTTTTTTAGCAAAATTGCTTGTATAATAACATAATACCTTTGGCAAATAAAAAAAAAAATTATCCAAAAGAAGATGATACCAGCTTTAATTACTATCTAGAGAGGGAGTAAAAAATGGTATTGCGGAAGGGGGTTGATCGGTGTGATTAACGTGCAAGAAGCCATATTTTTAATGAGTTCGCTGGCAATGATCCGATTGGAGTCGGATGTATTCGTCTCAAAACACATATTTGCTTCGTCTTTGCACAAAGTCGATGCTGGGACGCGGATATAATGTTCCCGAACGAACAAAACAGTCAGTTTGAGTGATTGAATCTTGAAAAAGTAGGTGAAATCGTTATTATTGACTATCCAAGATTGTGAAAATTGATACGGGCACACGAGATCAGTTTCTTCATTACCGTAGTTATATGGATTGGATGCAACATTGTTTACAACATCGTAAACGTCACCAAACTTGAAGGTTACATTTGGGAGGTGCTGCTCGAAAAATCGTCAAGCATCATGGTTGTAGCTTAGTTGAAGCGCAAGCTTGGCTCAGTCTTGACATTCCCCGTTGGTACTCGATCAGTACCCTTTGCAGCGGAATATACACCCTCACACGAACATCGTCATCTCTTTTACGGTTTTATCCCCCAGACAATGCAATAGCTCTTGTAGATTAAATTCCAACAAATTAAATATTTGTAAACACCTAATTTTAGTCTACGCGTAGCACGTTCAAAATGTCATATGTAACGCGTCAAAAAAAGGAAGTATTTAAATATGGAACGTCGCGAAGTTTCTAAAGATAGGACTGGCTTAAAATAGGATAGTGTATATGCATTATTTATTGTAAAATATTTAGAAAATATATTATGTGTATTTATGGTGAAATACATAAATATATATGTATATTTTCGGAATATTAAATGCATATATTTTTCAGATTTTATTTTCCTAGTTTAGGGGTCCTAGTTTAGCTATAAATAGGGTCCTTTTACATGTAAAAGACACCACAAACAATAATAATACATCAGTTTTCGGAACCCGTGCAAATTAGTCATGTAGTGAAAAAGTTTTTTTTTTTTTTTGGCAGAACCCTCGTCTTCTATCTGTGACCGGAGGTCACCGGCGCCGCCTGCCACCAGCCTCCGCCGTGGACCTGGCCTCCGGCCACCGACGCTGTTCCGTCCACCACACCTCCAGCCTTCGTCCGACCGACCCCGACCACCTTCAGCCATTGCCGGCGACTCTCCCCTCTCTCTCTCTCTCTTTCTCCCTCCCTCTCTCTTTCTCTCTCTCCGCTGCGACCCTTCCCGACCCTTCGCGATGCCCTTCCTGGCCAGCCATGCCCATCCCCGTCTCGCCCAGGCACCACCGGAGACGCCACTGCCATAGCTGTCCAACTCGACCATCCTCTCGTCGTCGCCCTGCTCGTTGCGCCATCGGCCGGACCAGGATCTTAACCGGCCAGATCCGTCCCCGTTTGCTCGTTCTCCGCCGACGATCATCGCCGTCAGCTCCGCCTGCACGGCCCGCCGGAGCTCCATCGTCGCCGCTGGTGGCTGTCGGAATAATCCCATGCTGCTGTCCTCTGATGTTCTGCCTGCTGCAGGTTTGTTTTTTTTTTAATTATTTTTATTATTATTATTATTCTGTTATATATTATTATTATTATTGTATTATATTTAATTAGATATTTAAATGTAATTAGATAAATTTGATTAGGTAGAGTGTTTAATTATTCAAGTTGTATGCATGATTGAATATGTATTAAATTGCGTATGTATTTAAACATGTTTGATAATTTTGGACATTAGATTTTGCTTAATTAGGACATGTAGATTATAATTAATTTTTAGATTTGGGATTATATTCGATAATATCTTTTGCATATGATGAAATTTGATTAATTTTGACATTGTTAGATTGATTTAGTGTAATGTATGTATAAGCAATAAAATTGGCAAATTTGTGAATTGAGTACCGAAAGGGCGTGATTAATTCCATGAGTTTTAGTTATTCGCTTAGGTAATTTAGGATTCTAGTTAGCCTAATAATTAACTAGTGGCGACTCTTTTCAAAATTGCACGTTTTCCAAACGTAATTCGCTATAGGTCAGATTTTAGGTCCGAAAATATGCAACCTTTTTTCAACAACGATACGTTATATTAGTATGTGTTTACCGTTATTTGTTCTGAGAGTGTGTCAGTCAAGTAACTAACGAAGTCGTCATCGTTTTACATCCATGAATCACTGTAATCTGGAATCAATAAGTTGATGAAGTCATTAATTCCCAAAGCAACCACATATCTCACTTCTTGTTTTTGCTGCTTTCCAATAGGATTATCATCTCTGGGGTTCCTTGAAACAGTTCGATCGGCCAAATTTTGACGATGGGAACCAATTTTCACGGGGTTCTCGCAGATGGCGGCGTATATGGGCTCTGGTACGCTTATTAAATAAGTCATATATAGATGAAGAGATAACCTAGAATATATATAAGTAGTATATGGTTGGTAGAAAACTATACATTTAGGCTAGTTTAGGTTGTTTTGTAGTATTAGGGTTTATATAGCTAATGTTTATATATATAGTTCATTCTATAAACTGATGGGTTTCGATATAGCCGTTAGGCCCATTAACGACGAGTAAACGGTGAAGTAGGCCCACTGGGCTCCAAAAGAGGCCTAGAGGGCCAATATGAAGGGTCTCGACAAGGTCGGTCCCGACATATGAGCTGTACGCTCCCGATGATATGCCTTTGAGTAGGCCCCAACGATATGCCTTTAAGTAGGCCCCGATGATATGCCTTTAAGTAGGCCCCGATGATATGCCTTTAAGTAGGCCCCGATGATATGCCTTTAAGTAGGCCCCGATATTGAATCCCTAAGAATGCTGGCCCTGTCCCGTTGACGAGGGGCCCCGAGCGGTGACCAAAGGAGATAACTCTGGAGTCCCCGACATCCGTCAGGACTTGCCACCAGAGAACGAGGCCGTGAAACACGCCCACTATCAACATAGTGGGGAAGTGGCCTGAAAAGACGAAACGTGGGCTACGGGCTGAGATAAACGGAACGTGGCAGTTATCTCAACAGGTAACTGAGGTGACCCTTCCCCTATATAAAGGAAGGAGTTACCTCAGGATTGATACGTTCATACTTAAATACTGATACTTGCTTGCCTGCATCGAGATACTCATTTAAGCATCAGAGAGGGATTCTAGGTCACCGCCCGGTCTATCCCCTTCTTGCAGGATTACTTGGAGCGAAGGAGTTCGGACTTCCGTCAAGAACGTACCGGAGTTCCAACCGTGATCCAACATTGGCGCCGTTGTGGGAACGTAACGAAAAGCAAAAATGACTTATACCCGATCGATGGCTGGCAAGCAAAAGAAGAGACAAGGACAATCCGGCGGTTCCCGTCACCCTGCTGGAACTCTGAATTCAGGGCCGCCGGAGCGCACTGTTGATCGGAATAATCCTCCCCATGCTGTTTCCCAAACAAGGGGGCATCATGATGATCGCAAAGATTCCATTCGAAACTCGTCGGAGAGCCGGGAAGAGATCCCGAGGAGGGACCAGGATGCACCTGCAAAGCCGGACTTGGCAAAGGCTGTGATGGATGTCATGCCAGTATTTTTGGAAGCTATGGAGGCTCTCCTGGACCGAAGGGAGGCCGCCAAGAAGAAGGAGGAGGAGTTGCCTCCGCCGATGGAGAATCGGGACGGGCAGGAGGCCCAACCAGAGCACCAGGACAAGGGCAAGGAGCCCGCTCAGTCAGAGCAGTTCGTGATTGATGGGCCTGGACCGGTGCAACATAGGACCATCCCTCTTAGTGGTCCTATCACCCCCGACCGGGTGGTGAAGATTGTGAACATCTGTATGGGAGACCAGAAGAAGATGATGTCGGAGCTGAGGGATCGATCCACTCATCCCTTCGTCCCCCGATTGGTGAACACTACTGCCCCGCCAGGGCTGGGTATCCCGACAATCAAGGAGTATGATGGCGAGGGAGATCCAGTTCGCCATGTCAAGAAGCATGTCATGGCTTGTCTAGGCAGAGCCCCGAATGACGATATAGTGTGCATTTTGTTCCCAGACACACTTGGTGAGAGGGCCCTGACGTGGTTCTTCAGTCTTCCCCCAGGGTGCATCTCTAGCTGGACCCAGATGCATGATCGCTTCATCCAGCAGTACCAGGGCCGTCGACATCTCCTGAAAAGCGTGAGGTCCCTGGCTGAGGTGGTACAGAGGCCTGACGAGTCTCTGGCACATTACTACCAGAGGTACACTGCCAGCGTGGCCGAGATTGATGAGGAAATGTCGGAAGGAGAGACCATCCGTACCTTCATTCGGAACCTGACAGCACCATACGGTTCCGATCTGATGCACAGCGTGGCTGAGAAGGCTGTGTGGAACATGGAGGCGTTGCAGAAAAGGGTGAAGCAACAAATCGACGTACAGGAGTCAAAGATAGCTGCCGGAAACCTTGACCCTCCGAAATGAAACAAGGGGAAGCAGTCGTTCAAACCCTCGGACGATCGCAGGAGGAAAGTTAAGCCCGAGAGCAGTCGGGGTCGAGGCCGTCCCGATCGGAGGGAAGACAAGCGTCCCTCGAAGTCGGACAAGCGGGAGGACCATTACACTCCTCTCATTTGTTCCATGGGTGCTGTGTTAGCGTAATGGACCGACAGGGTATCTCCAGGTACCCCCCCCCCCCCCCCCGAAGAAGGATGGAGAGTTCATGGGAGCTCGCACCGATCGTTTTTGTTGTTTCCACCGTGCCAGCGGTCACGACACTAACCATTGTCGGGAGTTGAAAAAGGAAATTGAGAAGTTAATCCAGAAGGGAAAGCTCATGGAATTTGTGGCTGGACAACGGGGCCGATCCCGTTCCCGGTCCCGACCCGGTCCCGTTCCCGATCCCGGGGTCGATCCCCGAAGAAGGATAAGCCCGAGTCTTCCAATGCCCGCAAGGAGAAGCGGGGGACCATTAATGTGATTCATGGAGGACTTGCTGCGGGAGGAGATACTACGGCATCTCGGGAGGTCTATGCTTCTCGGATTCCCACTGCTGTGGTGCTGAGCAAGAGGGCCCGAAATTGGACTCCGAAAGAAGAAATGGTGATTCCCTTCTCAGTGGAGGACCAGATAGGTGTGGAGACCCCGCACGATGATGCTTTGGTCGTGACCCTGAACGTGGATGGGTACGAGAAGAAGCGAATCCTGATTGATGGAGGGAGCTTCTCCGATATTCTGTTCATGGATGCACTGGAGGCCATGGGAAAAACCAAGAAGGACTTGAAGCGTGCGGACTTCCCGATGGTCGGATTTTCTGGGTTTACCTCTTACCCGGTGGGGATAATTACCTTACCGGTTGAGTTCGGTAGTGGCTGGAAGTCGGAGAAGGGGAATGTGGAGTTCGTGGTGGTCAAGTCGGCAGGGACCTACAACGCCATTATCGGGAGGACTACCATCAACCCGTTGGGGGCAGTTGCCTCAACTGTCCATCAGAAGCTGAAGTTCCCGACTTACCACGGAATCGGGGAGGTCCAGGGCGATCAGATAGCCTCCAGAAGGTGCTACGTCAATGCCACTCGAAGGAGGAATCAGGAGGCTATGACTGTTTTCCAGACTGATGCTGATCCCCGAGAGGAGTTTGGGCGTCCCGCCCCGATTTAGGATTTGAAGGAGGTCGAGATCGACGGACCTCAAAGAAAGGTAAAAATCGGGTCCGCCCTGTCTGAGGAGACGGCCCGAGAACTGATTGATTTGTTGAAGAAGTTCAAGGAGCTGTTTGCCTGGTCCCCGAGTGACATGCCAGGAATCAGCCCCGATGTGATTATTCACGAGCTGAAGATTGATCCCGCGATCAAGCCGATTACACAGAGAAGGCGCCCGATGGGTGCCGACAAGAAGATCGCGATCCAGCAAGAGGTGGGCAGGTTGCTCGATGCTGGATTTATTAAGGAGCTCCGATTCCATACCTGGGTCGCAAACCCAGTCCTGGTTAAGAAGAGCAATGGTAAGTGGCGGATGTGTGTTGATTTCCGCAACCTGAACAAAGCATTCCCGAAGGATTGCTATCCGCTCCCGAGGATCGACCAGCTGGTGGATGCCACATCGGGACATGAGTTGCTGAGCTTTATGGATGCATACTCCGGCTACAACCAGATCAAGATGTCCAAGGAGGATGCCCCTCACACCGCCTTTTATGCTGATAGTGACATCTATCATTATGATGTTATGCCCTTTGGATTGATCAATGCAGGCGCAACTTATCAGAGGATGGTGAACAAGCTGTTCGGAGATATGCTAGGGAAAACAATGGAGGCCTATGTGGATGATATGCTGGTGAAGTCCCGACAGGCCGAGGATCATGTTCACAACTTGGCCACGACGTTCGAGCGGATGAGGCTTCATCAAGTTCACTTAAACCCGACCAAGTGTGCCTTCGGAGTGCACTCAGGGAAGATTTTGGGCTTCATGGTAAGCCAGAGGGGAATCGAGGTGAACCCTGAGAAGCTAAAGGCAATCGAGGAGATGAAGTCCCCGACGAACCATCGGGAGGTGCAAGTGCTGAATGGCCGATTGGCCGCGATGAATCGCTTCCTGTCCAAGGCAAGTGATCGATCCATGCCGTTCTTTGAAGTACTGAGGGCCAACAAGAAGTTTGAATGGACTGCCAAGTGCGAAGAGGCGTTCCAGGCACTCAAGAAGCACCTTCGCACCCTCCCGCCATTGGCGAAGCCCATCCCAGGCGAGCCCCTCTATCTGTATTTGGCTGTTTCTGAATTTTCTGTTAGCTCTGTCTTAGTGAAAGTTGTAGAGGGTAGCCAAGTCCCTCTCTATTATGTAAGCAAGGCACTCGCCAAGTTTGAAATGAATTATCCCGCCGTTGAGAAGTATCTCTATGCGTTGATTATTACTGCTCGGAAGCTGAGGCCTTACTTCCATGCGCATGAGATTACCGTTTTGACGAATCAGCCCTTGAAACATTTTTTGAACCGACCTGACGCGTCGGGGAGATTAGTGAAGTGGGCAGTCGAGCTTAGTGAGTTCCGCATTCACTTTGCTCCGACAACGGCTATTAAGGGCTAGGCGTTGGCAGATTTCATAGCAGAGTCTACAGCCCCCGATCTAGAAGAAGCGGGCCCTGTAGAGGGGGCAACTATGGAAGTCCCGATAACAGAGCAGTCAGAACAGCCCGACGCCGAAAATACTTGGGAGATGTATACCGATGGCTCCTCAAATTCAGAAGGATTGGGAGCAGGTTTCGTACTGATACCACCAGACGGAGGCGAGCCCCTCCGATATGCCTTGGCCTTGACATTTAGGGCCACCAACAATGAAGCTGAATACGAGGCTCTTATCACTGGCCTCAAGATTGCTAAAGGAACGGGAGTTGGTCACTTAAAGGTGAAGTGTGATGCTAGCCTGATCGTGAACCAAGTCCAGGGGCGATACGAAGCAAAGAGCTCGATGATGAAAAAGTATCTTCGTGAGGTGCAAACCCTGAATGAGAGTTTCAAGAGCTTCGATATTGAGGCAATCCCGAGGGAGGATAATGTGGAAGCAGATGCCTTGAGCAAGTTTTCCCTAGGGGCACCCCTCGATGAAAGTCGGAAGGTGCATTTCCTGGAGAAGGTGATCCTGTCAACCACCGATCAATCGGAGGTATGTGCCATTGAGATCGGATCAGAGGAGCCCAATTGGATGACCCCGATAGTCGTGTACCTGACTACGGGGGCAGTCCCCGATGATGAAGTAGCAGCCGGCAAAATACGCCTACGGTCTTCCGGAACCAAACTGTATAAATTTAAAAGGAAACTTTTAATTAATCTGTTTCTTTAAATTGTGTATAGACCAAAATAGGAAATAAAAATTCTTCTTAATTTTTAATCACTCAATATTTTGTATCTATATTTATAGAACCCCAACTAAATTAAGAAATTCTGACTGCGTGGACTGTACACGTGTCGGCCATAGGACTTCCGGTACCGAATTAATATAATACTAGATGCTAACCCTGCGCACCGCGCGGGTGAGATAATAAATAAATTATAAATTGTAATTAACGAATATTTTTTTTTAATAATTGATAAGTATACATTTATAATAATGTAATATTAAAAAATAAAAGATATTAATTTAGCCCATAATTAATAGAATATATTTAAACATAATAATAACTTAAAAGTTGCCAAAAAATTATTTTCTAAGTATATTTCTAGACATTGTATTTATATAGTATAAATGATTAATACTCCGTACTAAGTACCTAATAAAATCAATTATGTGAACAATAATCTATTAATAAATATATTTTAGGATTTTATATAAATAATTAAAATTAAAATTGGTGAGAAAAATATATAAAATTAACAAAAAAAATCAATAAAACTTATGAGTTTACCAAAAGCAAAATTTAGAGGTAAATAATATATATAAGAAATTATGGTAATAAGTGCCGCTTGAAACCATTACCATGCACAACACACATGACGATGTAGTAAGAACTAAGAACAATGCATATATAATTATACACTAAAATAAGTGACGAAAAAAATGGAAAATGCACACTATAGTAAGTAAGAATTTTGATACAAAATAATAAAAAATTAACAAAAATGATAGTAATATTAGACAATGTGATTAATCTTGAATAGAGACATGGTCCATCAATAAGTAATTAGTGACTCACTTACACACCTATAAATATAATATAAATATAAATCTATTTAACTGCCGAGAACTATCAGAATGTTGGTTTTAGCTAGCTAATTTAAATTAAGAAACAAATCACCCTATAAAATTACTTTTTATATTTGTAAAAGTCTAAAACGGACTAATTATAAAATATAATGAATATACATATGATTATATATATATAATAATTATATAGGGAGAGAAAAACAAAAGGCATTCCAAATAACCTGGATAGATAATGGACAACTGAAATAAATCATCCAAATTGATGATGTTTTCGTCCTTCCAAACTTCAACACTTATAGCAATGTATAACTCGGACGGTGAATCCAGCAATATCATGTAATCTTCTATATGTCGAGCTTCGAAATATTGCGTCAAGAACTCATTCACTACATGCATGCTCTTCTTGATAAAACTACAAAAAGTTTACAAAAAGCCACCTAACATTATAAAATTAGTAAAATATAGCCATAATGAAAAACTATGTTCTTGGTTAAAAGTGATTATGCATGTACTTTATATGTTGATTTTAAATCTACTTGTCCATAGATGTGGTATTGAATCATCACTGAAGTTAAGAGGATCAATATTCACATATGGAAATATAGAGCTCGACAATACCTAAAGAACACACACATATATATAGACATAATAAAATCTATATATCAATGCGTGATTAGGGTTTTTAGGGTTAGATTTATATATATATATTACCGTTAAATGAGTAATGGCTTTACCCGCCTCGTTCTTGATGTTAATACATGGTAGTACGATTCTGACGAATTTCGGAAAGATCCTGCCGCTCGATCAGTAGATAGGGAGATCTAAAACGGTGGCTGTCAATAGGAGAAGATCCAGTCACATAAGATCTTAAACTTAGCAAAGTATATAGTTATAAATTATAATGAAAAAAAAAACCATATTATATTGGTCAGAAGTGATGAAGCAGTACCTTATGTGTGTTGTTGTGCTTTTGAATCATCATCATTGTCACCGGAGAGTATGAGGTATGAAGATAGCAAACTCGACATAACCTAAAGAAAGCATTAATATATAATACAATCGTTCTATTTAGTTTTTTTTTTAAGGATTTAGTTATATATATATTATTGATAAACGAAATTCAAAGATTAGAAAGACAATATATAAATGTATACATAAAATATTGAACAAAATACTATAAAATATTTTAATACTTAAAGAAAGGTATTTATAATATAATATATACATTGATATATTGGCGAGGGAAGGAAGTATATAGTATAATATTATTACACATATGTAAGTTTTTTAAAAAAAAAAAAAAACTTCATTTCACGTATGTATGGAGGGATTTTGTTTTGGTAGAATTATAGATGAAATTTGCTCATTAAATAATTAGTGAAACAAAATATTCAATGTAGTTTTTTTTGTCTTTTTTTTCTCCCTCCTTTTCAATCTTTATTTATTTCCAAATTACATATTCCATAGTTTTTTTTTTTTTGCCAAGCATATTCCATAGTTAGAACATGCATAATGCATTAGTAAATACACGGGACAGTGTTATAATTTTTCTATATATCCTAATTTATTTACTTTGTATAGTTTTTAGTATAATTATATGAAAGTAAAATTAATTTTACTATCCAACTTAAAATTAGTAACGTTAATTATTCAAAATATATATATATATATATATATTGCTTACGTGGCGGCCTATGGTCTTCTGGTGTCAAACTGTGTAGATTTACTATTTAAAAGGAAACTTTTAATTAATTTGTTTCTTTAAATTGCATAGAGACCAAAATAGGATATAAAAATACTTCTTAATTTTTAATCAATCAATATTATGTATCTAAATTTAGAGAACTCCTATTAAATTTTGATAAAATTAGGAAACGCTGACTGGACAAACTGTCCACGTGTCAGTCGGAGGACTTCCGGTACCGAATTAATATAATATAGTAGATAGTAGATTAGCGAGTTAAAACATAGACGTATAAATATATTCTTTACATATATTTACAATAGTTACGAACTTTTTTTTAGTTGCATGTTTGAGGTAAAATCATATATTCAAATAAAATACATATACTATATATAAAAACTTTTGTTTACTAAATTTAATGTTTTGTTTACTAAATTTGTGTAGTTAATGACGTAAATTGTGACAGTGTTAGAAACTTCGCAAGATTAATCATTCAAATAGATTTTTTTTCTTTATTTATACGGAGAATTTTTTTTAAGTAGGATTGCAAACTCTCAAGAATATAGAGGATTCAGAATGTTGAGGATCAGAATAGTGGGATGGAACACGAAAATGTAGATCACTACCGTGTTTGGTACATGCCAGAAGGTAAATAACATTAATCGATTTATGAAAATAAAAACAGTTAAATATCTACCTATCAAAATTGAGAAAAAGATAATACATAAGATAGGAATTAGGATTAAAGCCCATGGTTATATACAAACAATTAAATATCTACCTATCAAAATCGAGAAAAAAGATAATACGTAAGATAGGAATTAGGATTAAAGCCCATGGTTATATACAATTTAGCTTTTGTACGGTAAAAATAATAATATTTTTAAATTAAGAAAAAATGGTTAAACGTACTTTTCATACTACATGTTTGGCCAAATGTGGCTTTTAGTACCGGATGTTTGGTTTTGTATACTTTTGGTACCAAAAGTTTGAAAAAATGTGGCTTTTGGTACATCCGTTAGTTGGCCGTTAGTTTTTTCCGTTAAGTGACATGTGCAAGTCACGTGACCGACCCTAAACTTTCAATTTTGTTCAATTTAGTCCCTCAAATATATTCATAACTTTTAATTTGTTTAATTTAGTCTCAAAACTTCAAAATCAATTCCAATTGAATCATCGAACCCAATTGACCTAGCCGGACCTAGCCTAGGGCTAGGTCCGAACCTGAGTTGGGGTCGCCGGGCCCAGCCGACCCTGACCCAGGGTCGGACCTAGCCCTAGGCTAGGTCCGGCTAGGTCAATTGGGACCTAGCCCAAATTCGACCCAAATTGGGCTAGGTCCCAATTGACCTAGCCGGACCTAGCCTAGGGCTAGGTCCGACCTTGGGTCAAGTTTGGCTGGGTCCAGCAACCCCGAACCAAGGTCGGACCTAGCCCTAGGCTAGGTCTGGCTAGGTCAATTGGGTTCAATGGTTAAATTGGAATTGATTTTGAAGTTTTGGGACTAAATTAAACAAATTAAAAGTTAGGAATATATTTGAGGGACTAAATTGAATAAAATCAAAAGTTTAGGGTCGGTCACGTGACTTGCAGATGTCATTTAACGGAAAAAACTAACGACCAACTAACAGATGTACCAAAAACCACGTTTTTTCAAACGTTTGGTACCAAAACTATACAAAACCAAACATCCGGTACTAAAAGCCATATTCGGCCAAACATGTGGTATGAAAAACCCTAAGAAAAAATTAATAAGTAAGATAGGAATTACGATTAAAGCCCATGGTTATATACAATTTAGGTTTTGTACGATAAACATTTTTCTAATCTATAAATTATTTTATTAATTGTTTTCTGTATATATGTTGCTTTATATATAATGCGAGTTACGTGACATATTATTCATTATTCCATATATATTTTGCTTACGTGGTGGTCTACGGTTTTCCGGAACCAAATTGTATAGATAATTAATTTAAAAGGAAACTTTCAATAAATTTATTTTTTTAAATTGCGTAGAGACCAAAATAAGAAAGATATAAAAATAACTTTTAATTTTGAATCAATCAATATTCTGCATCTTTAGAGAACCCCTATTAAATTCCGATTAAATTAGATAACGCTGACTGGACAAACTGTCCACGTGTCGGCCAGAGGATTTCCGATACCGAATTAATATAATATAGTAGATAAGGGTTAATAGATCTTTTAGTCCAACATCATTGACAACTTTTGATTTTGGCTCCAATATTTTTTTTTCTCAGTTTTGGTACCATATGTTTGACAACTTTTGGTTTTTGCTCCATCTACTAGTTGACCGTTAAATAGTTACGTGACTTGCACATGTCTAACCCCAAATTTTTATTTTCTTCAGTTTATTCCTCAAATTTATTGTCCTAACTTTTTAGTTTTGCAATTTAGTCCTTAAGCATTATCAGACGCACACTAGGACTAAATTGACCTAGCCATGGTCCAACCCATGGCTAAGGTCACCGGACCTAGGCGACCCTAACTGTTAGGTTATAAAGTCTAGGTCAACGGGTCGTCAATCTAGAATTTATCTCCCACTAATGAAATGTCGGGTTCAGTGCTCCTAGGACTAGTCGTTCTGATCCGTGCCCTTATACTCCCTTGGGGTAGTTGTTCTGATCCCTGCCCTTATACTCTCTTGGGGTAGTCGTTCTGATATGTATCATTCTCTTCTCTCCTTCTGACCTCCTTTCCTTCTCTCCTTCTGACCTCCTTTCCTTCTCTCCTTCTGACCTCCTGAGGCTTGTACTTCTTACCCCTGGGGCTTGTCCTACTGCTCTATGCTCTTCTGCTTCCTTGGTTCTCCTCTCCTTGCCACCCTGCAAGAGGGGCAATACCAGGCACAGAGGGGGGGGTGGTGCCTGATGAACCCTCTCCGATGCCTAAGTCAGTACGGTTTTAGAGAGATAAAGCTAGAGAGATGTCAGAGCAAAATTGTGCAACTTGCCCAGATGATCAAATGAGTTGTGAAGGTGGGGTATTTATAGGCAACGGTGTCATTAAGGTGGCTTAATGACATCGTTAACCTTTAAACACAATTAATTAACCTTTAAGCACATAATTAAGACCTTAGGATTCGGAGAAGGTAGGCGGAGTGGACCGAGTGTGGGAGTCCGAAAATGGTGCCGGGGCCCTTGGGGGGAGGAGAAATCTGACCCCCAGGGGTAGGGGTTGGGTGAGGGCACCCAACCCCTCCTAGGGAGGATGGGGTTGGCCAACCCCATCCCCCCTAGGGGAGATCGGGTTGGCCGACCCGATCTCTCCTAGGAGAGATCGGGTTGGCCGACCCGATCTCTCCTAGGAGAGATCGGGTTGGCTGACCCGATCTCCCCTAGGGGAGGTCGGGTGTGGCCACCCAACCTCACCTATCCGGACGAGCGCTTCGGCCTCGTCCGAGCCGTTGGTGTTTTCGCGAAGGGTTCGGGTTGAAGTTTCGATTTACAATCATTAACGGGGTGATAAAAATAAAGCGATTCGGAAGTCAACGGGTTCAAATTGGGCGTATATCCATCATATGCCCCCGAGTCAACCAATGGCCTAACCCTTGATTGACTCTATTTCAGGATGGTATGACACGCGCAATTTGAAACCGGGGTTTTACCTCCTTGTCTGAATGCCTGCTTACCCATGGATGCGTGCCTCTGACTCTGCCCCCTGCCTTATGAGATAGAGGAATTGTAAACGTCAGAGTAGCACGGACTTGTGCCTAGGCACGCGTCCGTCTGAGGTGGGAGTAATAAATCTATCTTTGCTACAGGCGTATACTCGAAAAATACACGCTTGCATAAGGATGCAATACGAATACACCTAAGTGACTCATGCTTCAATTTCGTGCCGGGATTCTGCCCAAGTGAAGGAAAATTTAATTTTGGTCCGAAATTTTTCTAAGTATGGGATACTGGAAAATACACCTAGGATGTTAACTAGGAGTGAACATGGACATATCATGAACATGAGGATGTGTACTAGCATACATGCAAGTAGGAACATAAGGATGGGAGTGAGTAGAGACATGATGCGATTGTAGTCATGAATGTATGCATGAATATATGGCGGCCATGTGCATGGACGTCTAAATGTTTGAACACATGGGAGTGTGTACGTGGGCATGCATATGAGTGCAAGCATGAACATGTATGTATGTATGGATGGGTTGTGAGTATAAGGATGAGTGATGACATTGATGTACCTGTAGATGTTAATCATGAATATGAGCATAAGTGCAAAGGTGAGAGCATAGACCTCTCCTTTACTTGAGGGTGGGAACTCTACCACTCAATGGGACACAACGTTCCGCCTCCCTCTTACTAGCGTGAGCATTGTCCATTAATCTCGACTTTCGGCACGTGTAACATTTTTCCTTCATTCGTTGGAGCGTGTGTATAGCTCTTGACCTTTACCCTGCAATTTGTTCCCCATAAAAGTGAGGGTGAAAAAGCTTACAAGCTTTCTTCTTACCGCCGCGAGCGAAGGGGTCTATTGACATGTGTTAAGGGTTGACCCTTCCTTCGGATGTGCTGGAGCGTTCCTCCATTTGGGGAAACTAAAAGTTCGCCCTCTTCCCTTGGTGTTAAGGTTGCCCCCGTAGTAGGCGTATCTCGCCCCTCCCTGAGTAAGGGTCGATCTTTGCGTTGGTTGCTCGTATAGATGACTCACTTTTGGGAAGCTTTCTTCTTCAGACAGGGAGACCTTGAAGATCGTTTTCCGAGGTGGTCCGACGAAATCTGACCGTCCGTTGAATCAGATGAGAGGGAAGAACCCTCTAGTTTTGCTTATCAGGCCAAGAAATTTTCTAAGTCAGGGGTGGCTGCTAATGCTTCCAGTATGTTCTTTTTCCCTTCTTTTTTCTTTGTGATATACTTATGATTGTTCTCATGCTGGTTCCTTCTTGTTGTTAGAGCGTTCTTCCCTGGTTACCGAATGGTTCTTGTGGTGGGTGAGAGTTCAAGTCAATCTAAATCCAAGGCGCGGAAACCTGACTCTGAGGTCGGGCCCTCGGCTGCCAAGGAGAAGGAAACCGCGAGAGGCTCTCCTTCAAGTGCCCCCTTGCTGACTCCCTCCCCTGATAAGGAGGTAGTGGTTGAAGAGGCGACCTCTTTGCTAGACAAAAGGAAACAACCTGTGGCTGGCGATGGGGTGATCATAGGTCTTGATGTCTCTTCTATATCCCCTGCCCCCCAGCCGAGGGGCCGAGTCTCAAGTTTATTTCATCTTCATGTAGATTTGACGACTTTTGAAGGTGTTTTTGTCTTTCCTATGGGTTATGTTATTAACCCCTGCGTTGAAGATTTTTCTTTTGGTGATGGGTGTGATCATTACCTTTCATTGAGGTTCCTTTCTCTTGCCATGGCTCTGATTAAGATAGCGAATTCTTGCTTTGGAGTTTGGTGGAGACTGCTCTTGAGTTAGCCTCTACTAGTATCGTAGTTGTGATCGTTGTGGGGATCGTTTTGTTATATGCCCTTCAATAGTGCTTGTCGTGATTCTTTGCTTCATGGTTGATTTCGTGAGATATGGAGGTTGTCTTCATAATGAGGACGTCTCCTTCCTAGTATCACCCAGTGGGTTGAAATATAAGTGCCTACCTTTGATGAGCGTACGAAGGGTGATGTTTTTCCCTTTTTCTTGAACCTTCTCCTAGGGCTAGGCGTAGCCTTTTGATGTTCGTGGTCGGGGTGGTGTCTTTACAATTCATGTCTTTGACAGATGTTTTATGATGTGCTGCCATGATAATCACTTCGGGGTATGTGGACGTGATAGCCACTTCGTGATGTGTCGGAGTGATAGCCCTTCTGTAGTGTGTGGACATGATAGCCAGTTCAGGGTATGTGGACGTGATAGCCACTTCAAGGTATGTGGACATGATAGCCACTTCAAGGTATGTGGACATGATAGCCACTTCAGTGTATGTGGACATGATAGCCACCTCAAGGTATGTGGACATGATAGCCACTTCAGTGTATGTGGACATGATAGCCACCTCAAGGTATGTGGACATGATAGCCACTTCAGTGTATGTGGACATGATAGCCACATCACGATGTATGGAGTTGTGCTTTAGTATTCCTTTCTCATTGGAGAGCCTTCATTGCTATAGTTGCCTTTTGTGTAGGCTATGTTTGTTGGGTTAGGTCCCGATGTCTCGTCTTGTCGGATGTTGTATCCTTTATGCTCTTTAGATGTCTCCTTCATGAGTTGTGCTTGACGATGTTCAAGTCTGATACGAGCATAGGTCACGCGAGGGCGACATGCATGACAATAACATTTGTCGGAGGTTGATTTGTGTGACTTGTAAGGCAATTCTTTTCTTGATGGGTCGAGCTTATTTTGAGAGCTTTGACCTTCGGATTTCATGTCTTTGCTATCCTTCTTGGTGGTGTTGGGTTCCTTTGAGATACTTCTCTTGACTTGTGATATGGGTGGTAGGATAACTCGTTACTTTTCATGATAACCTCTTGTGCTTATGTATATGATCCTTTGGTCATGGACTCTTCTCTTGGTGTGTTTCCTTTACTTGTCTTTCTTTCGTGCTTTCCTTCATGTCATACCTGCCATTTCATAAAGAAAAAACATTACTTGTTCTTCACCTTACTTTACTTAGAAATTTCTTTCTCATGGTATCCTTCTGAGCATGGTGTGATGATCTCTTATGATACCCCTTACACGGTATACGTTGTACTGTTAGACCAAAGATACGCTCTTGGTGGGCGTCGAAAACTGTTCATGAGACAGGCTCTCGGATGGCACTTAACGTTTCACAGGATAGGCTCCCGGAGGGCTCAGGTTAGTCCAAAGATACGTTCCTGATTGGCGTCGAAATCTGTTCACGAGACAGGCTCTCGGACGGCACTTAACGTTTCACAGGATAGGCTCCCGGAGGGCTCAGGTTAGACCAAAGATACGCTCCTGGTGGGCGTCGAACTGGTAGTTTGAAATCTACCTCAAGATACGCTCTTGGGGGCGTCGAACTGGTAGTGTTTTTTCTACCTCAAGATACGCTCTTGGGGGCGTCGAATCTGGTAGGTTGCAAATCTACCTCAAGATACGCTCCTGGGGGCGTCGAATTCGTAGTGTAATAACTACTCTCAAGATACGCTCTTGGGGGCGTCGAAGGTCGTAGTATGAACACTACTCTCAAGATACGCTCTTGGGGGCGTCGAAGGTCGTAGTATAAAAACTACTCTCAAGATACGCTCTTGGGGGCGTCGAATCTGTTCGCGGGATAGGCTCCCGGAGGGCACAGGGTTCGTAGTTTTAGAGCTACTCTCAAGATACGCTCTTGGGGGCGTCGAATGTGTTCGCGGGATAGGCTCCCGGAGGGCTCATAATATTACCTTATCTTGTGTCCTTACTCATGTAGTGTGCGTCTTTGGTATGTTTTTCGAGTCTTTACTTGACTTTTCCTTCTATGATATTGCATGCTACCACGCTTTTCCTTCAATATGGGAGGTCACCTCTCGAGGGCGATGTTTGTGTGTTGCCAACTTAGGACGAGTTCGTATAGGGAGTTGATGATGTTTTCTTCTTATGTGACCTCTTCTAGGAGAAGTGGTATTGCATGTTCTTGTGATCTTCTGCCTCTAATCTCTTCTTTTACACTTAGGTGGACTACCAAGCACTTATTCGTTTGGTGCCCCCCAAGTTGCTTGGTGGTCACACCGCCTTTCATATTTGGCCGTTGAAGGCCCCTCGTTCATTTTCTTGGTTGGGTACCCCTTATGCTCGGGGCTCCCTTGTCTGCTTCTTTGAATGCGATGAGTGTCCCTTGTAGGATTTACTCTTTCTCATGCTTGCTTGTTTCAGTCATAGGCATGGTTTGGATGATGCCTTTGTCGGATGTGTCTTTGGAAGTTGGGTGGAAGAGCTTTTGCTTTGGGTGGGTGGTGGTGGATTTCATTCTCTTGATAACTAGGATGTGGCATTGTTTGTATCCTAGGGGTGCTTGTAAATTCTTTCCCCCCCTTCCTTGTGTTTTAGGTTGAAAAGCTTTCTCATAGAATGGTGTCTTGAGTTGTTAGTCTCGTAGGTGTGTTTCAGACTAGTCAATCTGATCCATGCTCTTTGCTCGTGCATGGGGGGTCTAATCGGGCTGTGATAATCTTGGAGTGCTGTGGCACTTAGTGTGCTTTGCCTTTTCCTTTACATTGGAGTATTCTTCAATGCTTTTAGGGAGTGTCACATTGGTCATGCTCCTCCCACCTTGAATCTTGATTATAGACTTCCTTTGAATTAGGACTTGAACCTAAAAATGATGTTTTCCTTTAGGTTTGCAAGTGATGCTCCATGATTTTCTATGGGTTTGTCCCCGTATTGGCTATTCCTTGCTGGATAGCTTCATTAGAGGCTGCATTTGTGTTGCGTACGTATACGTGTTTGAGGTGTGTTGAGCTGACAAGTCCCTCCTTTTTTGTTTTATCATAACCTTCATTCATCATGTATTCGGCGTATGGCTTTAAAGGCGGGATATTTTTCTAGTGCCCCTTTTATCGTGGCTCTCCTCTTGATGGGATGCCAGAGTCAAATGTCTTATCATTTGCAGACAGGGTGGTTGATCGGGATGTGCGTCTAGTGTGAAGGTCGATCTTGAAACCTTACTCCCCAAGCTTTTGAGCTCTTCTTTGGTTGATCTTGTAGAACTATTATCCTGCCCTAAGGCTCTTGATAGGAGATGTATCTCATTTTCACACTCTAGTTGTTGCACTATCTCTTTTGCTAATCTTGCATCTTTAGAGTTTCTCTCTTGGTGCATGACTTCAATGACCGAATTTTCTACCGATGTTTGTTTTGTTAGGACTTGTATCCTTGGCTGCCTTTCTTTCTTGTGCGACGGCGAGGGAGTGTTTATGAACACTCAAATGTGTCGTACTTGGTAGAGGTATGCGCCTAATCTTTATGGCGCTGTCTTGAATCTTCGTGTACCTATCTTTGATGAACATGTTATTCATTGCATATATAATACGGAGTCCAAGGATCTCCGGGTTAGGATCATATTTTGAGAACAGAGACATAGTCATCTATTAGATAACCTCTTTATCTACGGAGTTTATTTTTGCAAGAATAAATGCAAGGATACTTGTAAGGATACTTTTAAGGATATGTGTTCCATCCTTATTCCTGGTTCATTTGCAGTGCCGTGTCCCTAATGGGTGTGTTGATGTTCTGACCACCTTTACTAGTAGGGGTCCTTTGGTATTAGGTATGCCTGACTCTTCTCTAATATCATCAATGGTTGGTCATGGGAGATGTCTGACGGACTCCCTTCATGTACTATGGTTCTCTTCATGTCAAAGTTGGTGATTCCCTCTCTTATGACTAACATATCATTGTGTGGAAATACTATGTTTTCCATATCCCTTTTTAAAAGCTTGATGATGGTGTCACCGTTCTTCCTTTGCTAGGCTTGGTGTCCTTGAGGGTTTTTGATGGAGGTGTATTCCATTATCTGGGATGAGCTTTCTAAGTGTAGTTGTATCTCCTGGCTATTTTGTGAAATCATAAAGATCCGCTGGAGGTGTTTGCCTCTGATGGTGGGTGTTACCCATGTGATATGGTTTCCTCCATTTTTGGAGGGATGTGTTCGCGGCTACCCCCTCTTGTGCTAATGGGCGTTTGTGGGGAGGGCATGTTGTGACTGGTGCCCCCCTTGCATACCAATGCCAGATGGGATCCTTTGACGGGCTTGGCCCTAGGATGCTTAGTGGAAGGTTGTAGTAGGGGTAATCATTTGTGACCTTCATGGTAGTTCCTCTATAGGATGTTGGGAGTGCTCAACTTATTTTTGTAAGTGAGCCTTCCATCTTGTGATCTTTCCCAGAAACTTGACCTTATAGGTGTTCTTTGGGATTGAGGAATCTGTTGCTTGTGCATCTCTTGATTGGCGACGGCCTTTTACTGATTCTTCTAGTGGTCCACCTGTGTATATATATATCACGGAGCCCGAAGGCGTCCGGTATGGTCATTCTTGGAAAACATGTTGATATCAAGTATCAAAATCTACCCCTTTTAGGGAGTTGACTTGTTATGCAGTTAAATTAAATAAGAGGATATGGGAAGGATATGGGTGTGGGGTGTTGATATCCCCTGCTTCCTTGGTAATGTAATTGTTTTCCTCTGTTAGTTTGTGTGTATTTCTTCCACTTGAGGAATATAAGGTCGCATCCTTGCAAGGTGGACTATGTGGAGGTGTATCCTTTATGTATGCTATGTGCGATCTCACTCTACTATGTCTCTCCATGAGGCTTCCCATTGTAGTAGCTATGTGCTGACGTGGTGTGGTACTCTATGAGTCCCCTGTTCAAATCCTTGTCTTTTCAACTCCTCCCCTGTCCTAGTCAATGGAGTTGGAGCTGTGGAAGCCTCCTCCCTGCTTGTTAGGCTGGGGTGCCTGTGGGGCTACTTGAGGCTCTGGTGTGCAGGCTGTTTCTCTGGGTTAGGCTGCCTTGCTGGAGGTATAGGCTGTCTCTCTCGCCTATTGCCCCCAGGTGGGCGGTGATGCCTAGATACTAAGCTGTTCGTCATCGCTCTTGTTATTGCCAGGCTTTCTATTCGAAGCCCACAGACGGCGCCAAGTGTTAGGTTATAAAGTCTAGGTCAACGGGTCGTCAATCTAGAATTTATCTCCCACTAATGAAATGTCGGGTTCAGTGCTCCTAGGACTAGTCGTTCTGATCCGTGCCCTTATACTCCCTTGGGGTAGTTGTTCTGATCCCTGCCCTTATACTCTCTTGGGGTAGTCGTTCTGATATGTATCCTTCTCTTCTCTCCTTCTGACCTCCTTTCCTTCTCTCCTTCTGACCTCCTGAGGCTTGTACTTCTTACCCCTGGGGCTTGTCCTACTGCTCTATGCTCTTCTGCTTCCTTGGTTCTCCTCTCCTTGCCACCCTGCAAGAGGGGCAATACCAGGCACAGAGGGGGGTGGTGCCTGATGAACCCTCTCCGATGCCTAAGTCAGTACGGTTTTAGAGAGATAAAGCTAGAGAGATGTCAGAGCAAAATTGTGCAACTTGCCCAGATGATCAAATGAGTTGTGAAGGTGGGGTATTTATAGGCAACGGTGTCATTAAGGTGGCTTAATGACATCGTTAACCTTTAAACACAATTAATTAACCTTTAAGCACATAATTAAGACCTTAGGATTCGGAGAAGGTAGGCGGAGTGGACCGAGTGTGGGAGTCCGAAAATGGTGCCGGGGCCCTTGGGGGGAGGAGAAATCTGACCCCCAGGGGTAGGGGTTGGGTGAGGGCACCCAACCCCTCCTAGGGAGGATGGGGTTGGCCAACCCCATCCCCCCTAGGGGAGATCGGGTTGGCCGACCCGATCTCTCCTAGGAGAGATCGGGTTGGTCCACCCGATCTCCCCTAGGGGAGACCGGGTTGGCTGACCCGATCTCCCCTAGGGGAGGTCGGGTGTGGCCACCCAACCTCTCCTAGGCGAGTCTGACTCGGCCGGACGAGCGCTTCGGCCTCGTCCGAGCCGTTGGTGTTTTCGCGAAGGGTTCGGGTTGAAGTTTCGATTTACAATCATTAACGGGGTGATAAAAATAAAGCGATTCGGAAGTCAACGGGTTCAAATTGGGCGTATATCCATCACTAACCATGGTCCGACCTAGCCGTAGGTCGGACCAAGGCTATGTCAATTTAGCCCTAGGGTCAATTAGACCCTAATGCTAAATTGGCCTAGTCATGGTCCGACTCATGGCTACATCGGACCATGGTTAGGTTCGCCGGACCTGGGCGACCCTAACTATGGTCCGACCTAGCCATGGGTCAGACCATGGCTAGGTCAATATAGCCCTAGGGAGCGGTTGATATTGTTTAAGGGCTAAATTATTAAAAAAAAATAATTATAATAATAGAACAACTAATTTGAGAACTTAATTGAACAAAATAAAAATTTAGGGTTAAGCATGTGCAAGTCACGTGACTATTTAACAGTTAAACTGACTGTCAAATAACGGATGGACTAAAAGTTAAAAGTTGTCAAACTTATGGTACCAAAACTGGAAAAAAAAAATATTGGACATGTTAACTCAATATATAAAGATATATAGGAGTAGAAATGATGGGGAGACGTGAAATAATCCTACCAACTTATCTCTCAATCTTACATTTCATCTCAAGGTTTTGGTTAGACGATAAAAGAAGAACACGACTGCCAGACATCATACCTTCACAAGAAGTATTTATCATACTAAAATGGCAATGTTTTTATTTTGTCTGAGATTGAGAAACAGAACCAACACACCAACTGCTCTGCTTCCACCCACCATCAATCCATCATAACCATTTATCATAATGACTAGTAAAAAGAAATAGGTCCGGAAGCGCACTTATTCAAAACTGCAGCAACTTCCCTCATCACTAGTTTTGGTTATTTATGAGAGGCAAGAGTATGCCAAAGCCTTCTCCTCGCTCAGCTCCTCGGCTGTCAAGTCCAGCTTCTTTCTTGACAGCTCATCAATTTTGAGCCCTGCATACAACAAACATAGTGTATTAATTTTCACTTTAATAAAATCTTCTATCTAATCCAAATTCAAACGACATTACCTTGAACAATGGACCATTCACCATCACGGCAAGTCACCGGGAAGGAATAGATGAGGCCAGCAGGAACATTGTATGACCCATCTGAGTATACACCCATGGAAACAAATGTGCCCTCTGGAGTACCTAGAACCCAGTTGCGAATGTGGTCACATGCAGAACTAGCAGCAGATAAAGCACTGGACAGTTTCCGCGCTTTGATAATTGCAGCACCACGCTGTTGTACTGTTTTTATGAATTCTCCATTCAACCTTTTCCAATAAATCACACATTTTTCAGTCATTAATTATTATTAGTATGATCCAACAATTAACTCATAACCCCCCAACGTTCCCTTACCATTCATCATCCTTCACAAGCTCACGCACCGGTTTCTCACCAGCTGGGGTGTTAACAGTTGCATGGTTTACATCAGGGTATTGAGTGGATGAGTGATTCCCCCAGATAATCACATTCTTCACATCACTCACTTGGACATTCAACCTCTCTGAGATCTGACCCAGTGCCCTGTTATGGTCCAATCTTGTCAGGCAAGTGATATTCTTCTCCGGGATGGATGGTGCATACTCTTTCAAGATCAATGCATTGGTGTTTGCAGGGTTGGCAACAACCACAACCTGCAAAAGAAATCCCAAGAATTCATTCGGGATACATATACAATATAAGAACAATCTTCACTATAGAAACTATTTAAACATAGAATCTTAGGAAAACTTTGATTAACTGTAACCATAACAATTAACAGCTACTATATTACAATATAAGACTACAAGACAAATATTGCTCTCCAACTTTGTTCGTATGACAACATCCATAAACCAGTGATATCAATTCATAGAGCCGATTCGGTATCAGAAGACACTCTCTTAGAAAACATAGCATTTTAATTATCAATGTGAGAATCTCATTCGGTTTTCCTAAAATAATTATTTATTGCATAGTGTCTATACAATCATTGATCTATAAGAGATATCTCCATTACCTTGCAGTTTGCAGCAGCATGCTTTTCTAGAGCAGAGGCCTGCGACTTGTAGATGGATACATTCTTAGACATCACATCCTTCCTTTCCATTCCCTCCTTCCTCGGGAAGCCTCCAACCATAATTGCAACGTTAACACCCGTGCAGGCCTCGACGACATCAGTTGTGGCAATAACACCTGCAGAAATAATATAAATTAAAATCTAAGTATCTATTACCCCCTCCAACCATCTCTAATGACAAAAAATGTATAATATACTATAAGAAATGAGCATTGGATGAACGTATTTGATAGAAATTAACATGCCAATAGATCGAATAATACCCTTAAGAAGAGGGAAAGCAGCATCAATCAGTTCCATCTTGACTCCGTTCAGAGCCTCTGCTGCTGGTGGGATATCAAGCATGTGCAAGATCACAGGCTGGTCAGGTCCGAGCATGATTCCTCGAGCAATCATGGGGACAAGCGCATAGCCAATTTGACCTGTAGTATTCACCAAATTCAATTATACACTTTCCTAAAATTAAACACATCACAGCAACTGACAATAAGCAAATCCAAGCAAGCTATATGAAAGACCTAGATGAAAATTGTATTCCACTTATGCATGGTAAATCATGCCTGACAGAAAAGTTAAAACACAATTAAACAAAGTATTGAAGAGAAAATAACATTTTAAATCAATGATCTGCACAGAATCCTAGCAAAACATGACGTGCAAAGGTATGGTGTTGATTACCAAATAGACAAGGCCAAACTGTAAATTCTATTTAGTAGTATGATTGAGAAAGAAATCACTGAAATTATGTAATTCAAGTTAAATCATCCATAATGTAACTGAGTATGGATGTGAATAAAAAGAACTGTATCTATATTCTGCTTACAAGGCAAAGCAACAGATCCAGTTCCATAGTTTTCATGATAAAGAGAAGTCTGATAACAGTTTACGACCTTTAAGACAAACACAATGATGTAACTGGCTTCTCCCTTAACGGCCGTAATCATATCTCTAAAACAGATTAATGCATATCAAGCTAATTCGGTAGAATTTCCAAATTACCCATACAAGTGATTATTGGAAATGACCAGACAAATTGATCAGCGTAAGAATCTCACCGCATAAGAATCAACTATTGCGATAGATCTCCAAATCATACATAGATGCATACATACAGAACGCAGGAAACAGAAGATCTCCTGTATGCTCCCATATGTATAAAAAGAAAAGAATCATGCAGATCTGAGCACAGCAGATCCCAAGCAGCCAAAACAGCAGTAAATTGAGCTTCGCATAAGTCATATACGCAAAACGAAGTAGATCTGGTATAATCTACCACTACGTAGGTAATGAGTAAAACACTGCCTAAAGTGAAGTGGCTGGTAATGACGATTCAAGTAAGAAGTATGATATATACTGCAACAGAAGATCTACGATAGAAACGCGCAAATACAGAAGAAGATCTGATACCTGCGGCGCCGGTGACAAGGACGCGAGCTGGTTCCTTGGCCATTGGGAGAGATGAAAGGAGAGAGATAGTAGAGGAAAAGTAAAGTAGTTGGGGAAGTCTTCGTGATTGACGGATGGATATCACACTAGTTGGAGAATGAGGGGGATATTTATGCTCGTCAGAAGTGGTGTTTCCAAGATGATGGATGAAACGGATGGGAAAGGATGCAAGAAGCATGCATACCCCGGAAAACAGCGTCGTTTTGGAAATTGCAGCTTTCTGCGCGGTCGTTTTACTTATATATTATTATTGCCAAACATTATTTTTATATTTAATTTAATCATTAATTAATTATTAATCAGAGAAACAAAATAATATCTTTTCAGTATAGTTTTTTTTGCCATACTTACAAATTCTTGCCAAAAAAAAATAATTATTGTTTTAGGCTTTAGTTACCAAAAGAATAATTCTCGTTTAGTTCTCACGCATGGACTGATGACGCGTCTTAGCCATTTGTGACATTATCTCCAAAATAAAATATATTTATACACTAAGTAGCTAACTCGTGCGTTGCGCGATAAATAATTTATTTATTTATATAATTATTATGATATTATGAAAAAAATTAAATTTGATATTGTTAATTAATTTGATTAGTCTTCGTTGTTTAAAATAAAATAGGTTATTCAATGCAAATGAAATACCACACATCTAAGGTTTATATATAAATATATAAACTTATATAATTTTGTCTTAATGTTATGAGTCAGAATTGCTATTAGTTAGTTAATATGATTTTTTACATATACTCATAACAAACCATATAAGTATTAAAGTAAATAAATACTTGCTAAACATTATGTTAATTGTACTTGATAATTGTAATATGAATATGTATTTTGTATTTATTGGATTGATATGTACATTGGAAGTCTCAGTTTATAGATTGAGCTAATAATAGGCTAATAAGAAAGATAGGTAAAATAGAGAAATATGAATAAATGCTAATTACAATTATCTACTAATTACAACGGTAGGATTTATTTAAATCCTAACGTTAACATCCCCCTCAAACTCAAGAGGAATTAGTTGATTTCATCTTGAGTTTGTGAAGTAAATGAGTGAACCTACCAGGAAGAAAAGTCTTTGTAAACATATCTGATGTCTTCTCTTGAGAAGTGATGTAGCAAACTTCAGCAACTTTGTTTAGAATAAGTTGACGAATAATTTGGCAATCCAATCCAATGTGTTTAGTACGTTCATGAAAAACGTCAATGTGTGCAATTTTTATAGCACTTTGATTGTCACACCAAATGGTAGAAGGCTCGGCTATATGAATATCCATGTCGGGTAATAACCATCTAAGCAACAAGAGTTCCGCTACTGTATCAGCGAGGGATCGATACTCGGCTTCTGTACTTGAGCGTGAAACAACTGTTTGCTTCTTACTTCGTCGTGATATAAGTGAATCTCTAAGAAAGAAGCAATTTCCTGAAACTGAGTGCTTGTCTGTTAGATCACTTGCCCAGTCAGCATCACTAAAAGCATGTAGTTGAACATTTGAATATGCTAAAAAATGTAAACCTTGGAACAAGGTTCCTTTTACGTATCTCAAAATATGTAAAACTGCTGCAAAATGTGTGGATCGTGGAGAAGACATATATTGACTTATGACGTGAACAGCATATGTGATGTCAGGACAAGTAACTGTAAGATAAACTAATCCACCTACCAAACTACGATAAAGAGTAGGATCTTCTAACAATTTTCCTTCTTCTGGAGTAAGTCTTTAATTGTATGATAAAGGAGTAGAAGTAATTTTATCATCAGTAAGACATGCACGAGAAAGTAAATCAGAAGCATACTTACCCATCATCCACATAAGTGTCTTCAAGTCCAAGTAAAAAGTTAAGATTTCTAAATCTTTCATCTCAAATTGATCATGCAAATATAGTTTAAAATTTGAGATACCTGCAATATCATCTCCAGATATTATCATGTCATCAACATATAATAACAAAATAATAATTCCACTATTAGATTTATGAACAAATAATGCAGAGTCATGAAAACTTGGCGTAAACCAAAATTATAACAGTTGAGCTAAATTTTTCAAACCAGGCTCGTGGTGCTTGCTTTAGTCCATATAAGGCACGTTTTAGACGGTAAACTTTTCCTTTTGGAGTGGAATATCAAAGAGGAGGTTTCATATATATTTCATCAGAGATGACCCCATTCAGGAATGCATTCTTCGCATCCATCTGGAATAGTCTCTATGCCTTGCAACAACAACAACTATTAAGGTATGAACTGACGTGATTCTAGTAACTAATGCAAACACCTCCTCATAATCAATCCTGCACTCTTGAGTAAACCCTCTAGCCACTAAGAGAGCTTTGTACCTTTCTATTGAACCACCTGACCGAGTTTATCTTATAGACCCGTTTGCTCCCTATTACATATTTACCGGACGGCAAGTCAATTATCTCCCAAGTCTGGTTTTTTTTTAAAGCCTGCAACTCATCATTCATAGCTTGTTTCTACTCAGGGTTAGAAGAAGCTTCATTAGAATTATTAGGTTCATATAAGGTAGCAAAAGCATAATAACAATGAAAATCTTGTAAATGCTTAGGAGATTCTCTTACGTGTCTAAAATGGAATCATTAGCAATAGGTTCATATTTAAAATTATCAGATGCCAAGCTTGAAAACATTCGATGTTCCCAAAATATGACATGACGGGAGACTCGAATTCGTTGAGATATGAGATCATAACACCTATAACCCTTTTGTCCAATGCCATAACCAAGAAAACAGCACAAGCGAGATCTTGGTTCAATTTGTTATGCTCATGTGGTTGAAGGAGAACAAAAACAAGCACACCAAATGTACGAAACATGTCATACATAGGAGGTTCACCATATAAGCACTCAAATGGAGAAATATTACCTATTACCTCTAATGGTTGACAATTATAGTGTATACCGCAGCGAGGGCAGCTTCACCCTAGAAAGATGTGGGTAAAGAAGCGGAAATAAGTAAAGCACAGACGATGTTCACGATATGATTAAGTTTACGTTCAGCTCATCCATTTTTGTTGTGAAGTACCTGGACAAGACCTATGAATGATAGTCCCATGCAAACGTAGTGTTCTAAAAAACTTTGAATCATTATACTCATCCGCATTATCAGAACAAAACATTTTAATACGTTTAGAAAACCGAGAATAAATTATCACAGAAAAATAATTATATAATTGTGGTAGTTCATGTCGATTTTTTTACATATATATCCAAGTAAATTGAGAATAATCATCAATAAACACCAAAAAGTATTAACTACCACCTTTTGTTGAGGTTGGTGCTGGTCCCCATACACCAAAATGAACCAATTCAAAAGTTTCAGAGGTAATAGAATCACTGTTATTAAAAGGGAAAGCCTTTTGTTTTCACAACTGACATGACACGCAATCAAATTTATTTCGGCCAACATATCCCAAAGAACCATTTTTTACAAAATGTTCAAGTTTAGAAAAAGAAATATGACATAAACGAGTGTGCCATAAACTCAAAGAAACATAAGATGCACCAACAATTTCTGGTGAAGGAATATGTAAAGAAGTCAACTCAAATAGACATCATATTTTACGACCGGTCCCAATTAATTGTCCCGTCCGAGGATTCTGAACATCACAACCACGGTTAAAATGCAACTCAAAACCCATATCACATAGTTGTCCACTGATAACAAGTTTAAGGACAAAGATGGAACTAAATAAGTATCTGATATATGCATAGATGATGTTGAAATGTTGCCAATATGAGTATCATGCATATAAGAGCCATTCACAGTGCGAATGCCAGGTCATGAGTTAATCATATTTTTTTTTTTGCAAAGAAATATGGATTATACGTCATATGGTTACCACATCCATAATCAATATATAAAGAATTTTTACCTAAAAAGTTGTTGTCATTGCAGGGATGTTAGGCCCTTTTTTACAAGCAGTTGGTTGACGAGATCCTCAAGTTTTGCTGTCGATGGAGTTGATTGAGGAGTCGGTTCTGAAACTCTAGTATCAGCTAATGCAGCCATCTTGGAGGACTTGTTACCTTTGGAAGCTTGAATTCTTGCAAACGTTCGACAGTCAGAAACTTTGTGTCCTTTAGCAAGACAAAATGTACAACTTAAGAAAGATCTTGATGGCCGGTGACTCCAATTTCTAGTAGCCGATTGTGGACGACTCCAATTGTTGGGAGACAATTGAAGGCGATTCTGATTGTCTGAAAAATGTCTCTGAGGCTTTTGTGATGGAGTTGCCAAAACTAGCTCACTGTTGCTACTTATGGGTTATTGAAGACTTTGGAGTCTTGTTTTTTCTGAAATAATCTCAGAGACAGCCTTATCTAAAGACGGAGTGGATATCTATAAAGCAATTATGCTCGGGCAGTCTCAAAATCATCACGTAAGCCCTAAGGAATTGAATCAATCGTAAACTATCACGATAATCAGGAAATAAATGAGTATCATCATTATAGTGAAATTTTGGTTCGGAGACAGACAATTGTTCCCACAAGTAACTCAATTTTGAATAAAAATCAATGATTGATTGGTCAGATTCCCGACGGTGAGAAAAAAAATTCCTTATTTAATTGATATATTTCCGCAAAATCTTCGACCGAGAATCTTTTCTATAGAAAATCCCATGCATCTTTAGCTAACTCAACTCGTCCATACAACATAATAATTAAAGGAAAAGATGTATTAGTGAACCATGTGATGATTCGATGATTTGAAGCATCTCAATTGTCAAGGCGTTCGACATAAGCCTCATTTTTTTCTTTGTCATGTTTAACGGGTTTCTTTTTAGCACCCGTAATATATCTCCAAAGTATTCGACCCTTAAGATAACTACATATAGCTTGAGCCCAATGATTATAATTTTTTTTCTACCGTTAAGGATAATTTGAACGGGTTGCAATGATGGACTTAGGGGATACAATTACGGATTAAAACATGTGTACATGCTTGGTAAACTAATTAATCAGCGGAAAGGGAGCACATACAAGTTTTACTTTTCGTAGCCCAGGAACGTCACGAGGTAGTTCACGATCTGCCTGACGGTGTCCTGCGGGAACCCTTATTGAAGAGAAATCCGCAGGCTATGGTCTCCACAACAAAGTCTCTTCAATCCGGTTGCTGGTATGGATCTCTAGGGGTAAATTGTTAACAAAATTTCGGTACCTCCTTGGGTATTGGAGCTGAGCAAAACCCCACAGGGTTTTACTCCCTATTTCGGCCGAACCACACAAGGAATTGGGCTGGCCCATTTTGGGCCAGTTGTGTCTCATAGGAATTTTGGCCTGACCCAAAATCCCTTATGCGCCAAACCCCAATTCTGCTTATCCTGTTGGGCTTATATTAATAGGCTCCCTATTACGGTGGCCCATATACACCAAATGCCAACAATTCCCACTCACCGCAATGGGAGGGTGCCTATTAATGTGCTGTCGACCAACACATCAATATCCATTCAATGATCCAATCCAGTTTTCGTATTGTTCATATGAGGTTTGTCGTGCGACCGGCAGACCCAACGTACACCGTGCTACTCATCATTTAAGAGTGTTGTAGCGTCCGCGGAACGTTGGTTCCCAATCTGTTACTAACCTGTTACTTCTATCTGCCGTGTTGTACCCCTGGTCAACTGTTATACTCCAATGCCTAGTTTCCACAAAAGGAATACTTCTCCAAGGCATCTGTACAAGTATTCACAACCTTCAACTAATATCTGGTTGGTGGCCACCTAGTGAATACAAGAGTCTGAGAATGATAGATGTGCATGACCATCCTCATCGCTCATATCCTCAGTCGAACTCAACCGATGCCCAAAACGTGGTCGCTTGGCCATTTTGTTCGGGCACTACGCTCGTAAGCCTGGGAGCGACATTGAGCCCAACCTTGGATATGAGGTCCGAGTGGTAATGGTACTTTAGATGACAGCATTAACAAGGAGAAACACTCCTCCTGAGGCGGACTTACAATCATCTAGATCATCACCGTGGTCGGCGTCACTATATCCTATCAATTCTAGCTTACTTCCCTCATAGCAAAGTCCGTAGTCTGCCGTACATTTCAGATATCTCATAATTCGTTTGACGGCTTTTAAATGTTGATAACTGGGGTTCGACTGGAAACGCGCTACTAAGCCCACAACGTAACAGATATCCGGACGAGTGCATTGCATCGCGTACATCAGACTTCCTACCATACTGAGGTACTCTGCACTTTTCATCTGTTCACGCTCTGCCAGGTTCCTTGGGCCATCACGCTTTGACAGCGCACACCCATATACAACCGGCGTCTCCACGGGTTTAGCATCCTAAAGACTGAACCTTCTCAATTACTTATTGATATAGGCTTCCTGAGAAAGGCATATCTTCGAGCACCACGATCTATAGCAATCTTAATGCCTAGGATGTAAATGGCCCCGCCCATGTCCTTCATCTCAAATACAGATGCTAGCCTGGAATTTGACTTCTTTAAGTAACTTACATCGTTTGCGGCAATAAGGATTTCATTGACGTATAACGTTAAGATGACATACTTAGACCCAGAGGTCTTAGCGTACACGCAGGCATCCTCATGACGATTGACGAATCTGTTGCCAACGGTTTCCTTGTGGAACCAGCGGTACCATTTCCGAGACAACTGTTTAAGACCATGGATCGAACTTTGGAGCTTACAAACTTTACGTTCATTTCCAGGGGATAGAAAACCATCTGGTTGCTCCATGTTGATCTATTCCTCCAAATTTCCATGAAGAAAGGCAATCCTAACATCCATCTGGTGCATTTCGAGATCGAGGCTAGAAACTAAGGCCAAAATGGATCGTACCGTGGTGTAACACACCGTCGGTGAGTAAGTCTCATCAAAGTCCACACCGTGTAGTTGGGTATATCCTTTCGTGACAAGTCGAGCTTTGTATCGCTCAACGTTTCCATTGTAAGCATATGGTGATGGGCGCCGTAATTGGTAGCCCATAATATGTATAGTTTACCTAAGGAAATTAGGTACATGTCACATTAGGGTAATTGGGCAAGACCCAAATCCCAATTGACATGAGAGGCCCAAAATTGGGCCTCCCTATGCATAGTGGCCGACAGAAATATCGGAGTGGGCAAAGTAGACTTTTGTCCGCTTTGCTCCTCCTATAAATACATTGTGTTAGGGGATTTTTAGGGTTAAATCACTATTTCATCATTATAGTGTTTTAGAGAGAAAAAACATCCACCCCACACAAGGGTTTCGGCCGAACCACTCCCCACCAAAGGGTATGCCAATTTGCTTTCTAGCAAACACTCCAGAGATCTGTCCCCTGCCAAGAATCAATCAGAGGCTTTGTTGTGGAGAACATACCACGTAGGGCTTCCTTAACCAGAACCTCTACGGGTGCCGACCTGAGGATCGTGAACTCCCTGAAGGAAGGATCTTGGGACTACGGACAACGTTTGAGGTATGTGCGAATCTTCCGCTGAGTAATTTCGATTACAAGCATGTACCATGATTTAGTATCCGTAGTGATTACTCCCCGTAATCTAACAGTGGTATCAGAGCCCGTGTTAGGAGTTCATGATTTTGATAAATTGGTGTTCTTGAAATTTAAAATTGAAACCGAAAATTTTAAAAGAATATTTTAAATTTTCAATTTTTTTGGGTTGTTGGTGAAACCGAAATTTTCATGATATTCTTAGTTAATTTGATGATCATGATCTTCAAGAACAACATGACTTTTATCAAAATCAAACATTGGATTGCAGATCTTATTAAAATTTGATCTTGAAATTTGACCACTTTTTCCCAATTTGGTGTTTGTGCCGAAATTTTAATGAATTTACAAGGTAATTTTTTTAATTTCTTGGTCTCCAAGCAAACGAATTTCGGCCACAAATTTTTTATATAGTTTACCATATTTTAATTTTTATTCTAGGTAACAATATATCTATAATTGGGAACATTAGGATAGATTCACATTAATATATAGAAATATATATAACTATCAATATATATAAATATTTAATAGGGTTAGAGATATTATTGGTAGATTTAGTTACTGTTAGGTTATAAGGTCTGAGTCAACGGATCGCTAACTTAGAGCTTATCTCCCACTAATGTGATGTCGGCTCGGGGCCTTTCATACCGTTTCCTACTCTTCCGCTTCCTTGTCTCTCTGCTCCTTGCTACCCTACAAGAGGGGCAGTATCAACCACGGAAGGGGGGGGGGGTGTTGTTGATGAACCCTCTCTGATGCCTAAGTCAGAATACTTCTAGAGAGATAAAATGTAGAGAGAAGCCAGAGCTAAAAATGTGCAAGTAATCAAGATGATCAAATGAATGGTGGAAGGGTTGTATTTATAGGCAACGGTGTCATTAAGGTGACTTAATGACATCGTTAACCTTTAAACACAATTAATTAGTCCTTGATCACATAATTAAAACCTTGAAGCATGGAGAGGTTGGCAGAAATAATCTAAGTGCGGGAGTCGGGAAACGGTGCCAGGGCCCTTGGAGGCGGAGAGAAAATTCGGCCCCCAAGGGTAGGAGTTGGTTGTGGTCACCCAACCCCTCCCTAGGGGAGATCGGGTGTGGCCACCCGATCTCACCTAGGTGAGTTCGACGCGTGGCCCGGACGAGTATTTTTGCCTCGTCCAGACCGTTGGTGTTTCGGCGGGGTGTTCGGGTCAAAGTTTCGATTTACAATCATTAACGGGGTGATAAAAATAAAAAGATTCGGAAGTCAACGGGTTCAAATTGGGCGTATATCCATCACATGCCCCCGAGTCAACCAATGGCCTGACCCTTGATTGACTCTATTTTAGGATGGTATGACACGCGCAATTTGAAGCCGGAATTTTACCTTTTGTCGGAATCCTTACTTACCCATGGGTGTGTGTCTCTGACTCTGCCCCCTGTCTTATAAGATAGAGGAATTGCAAACGTCAGAATAGCACGGACACGTGTCCAAGCACGTGTCCGTCTGAGATGGAAATAATAAATCCAATACCGTCACGAGCTTATACTCAGAAAATATACGCATGTGTGGGGATGCAACATGAATATGGTTAAGTGAGTCCATGCTTCAATTTCATGACGGGGTAAGCCTATGTGGGGAAAAATTCTGAATTTGGTCCAACTTTTTTCTATGTATGAATATGCCTATAGGATGTTACCTTGAGTGAACATGGATGTATCATGAACATGAAAGTGTGTACTAGCATACATGCAAGTAGGAACACAAGTATGGAAGTGGGTGTAGACATGCTGCAGTTGTAGTCATGAATGTATGCATGGATATATGGCGGCTATGTGCATGGACGTCTAAATGTTTGAACACGCCGAAGTGTGCACGTGGGCATGCATGTGAGTGCAAGCGTAAACATGTATGTGTGTATGGATGGGTTGTGAGTATAAGCAAGAGTGATGGCATTGGTGTACTTGTAGATGTAAATCATGAATATGAGCATAAGTGCAAGGGTGAGAGCATAGACCTCTCCTTTACTTGAGGGTGGGAACTCTGCCACTCAATGGGACACAACATTCCGCCTCCCTCGTACTAGCGTGAGCATTGTCTTTTAACCTTGACCTTCGACATGTGTAACATTTTTCCTTCATTCGTTGAAGTGTGTGTATAGCTCTTGACCCTTACCCTGCAATTTGTTCCCCATAAAAGTGAGGGTCAAAATGCTTACGAGCTTTCTTCTTACCCGCCGCGAGCGAAGGGATTTATTGACATGTGTTAAGGGTTGGCCCTTCCTTCGGATGTGTCGGAGCGTTGCTCCATTTGGGGAAGCTAAAAGTTCGCCCTCTTTGTGACGCTCTGGGATTTGTTCCCTTGGATAGGTCTCTTGGGTTGTGGTTTTGTTTCCGTAACTTGATTGATGTTAAGGTTGCCCCCGTAGTAGGCGTATCTCGCCCCTCCATGAGTAAGGGTCGATCTTTGCGTCGGTCGCTCGTATAGATGACTCACTTTTGGGAAGCTTTCTTCTTCGGACAGGGAGACCTTGAAGATCGTTTTCCAAGGCAGTCAGACCAAATCTGACTGTCCTGTGTCTTGGGTGTCCGAGGTGGACTCGTATGAGGCGGGGACTCGTATGACCCCTTGTGTGTTGGTTTCATGGAGAAACGTATAAGTTTTAGGCGGAGCGTTCCGAACGTACCGTTGAATCGAATGAGAGGGAAGAACCCTCTAGTTCTGCTCATCAGGCCAAGAAATCTTCTAAGTTAGGGAAAGCTGCAAAGGCTTCCGGCATGTTCTTTTTCCATTCTCTTTTCTTTGTGATATACTTATGATTGTTCTCATGTTGCTTCCTTCTTGTTGTTAGAGCGTTCGCCCCTGGTTACCGAATGGGTTCTTGCGGTGGGCGAGAGTTCAAGTCAATCTAAATCCAAGGCGCGGAAACCTGACTCTGAGATCGGGCCCTCAGCTGCCAAGGAGAAGGAAACCGCGGGAGGCTCTCCTTCAAGTGCCCCCTTGCTGACTCCCTCTCATGATAAGGAGGTAGTGGTTGAAGAGGCTCCCTCTTTGCTTGACAAGGGGAAACAACCTGTGGATGGCGATGGGGTGATCATAGGTCTTGATGTCTCTTCTCTATCCTCTGCCCCCCAGTCGAGGGGCCGAGTCTCAGGTTTATTTCATCTTCATGTAGATTTGACGACTTTAGAAGGTGTCTTTGGCTTTCCTATGGGTTATGTTATTAACCCTTGCGTTGAAGATTTTTCTTTTGGTGATGGGTGTGATCATCGCCTTTCATTGAGGTTCCTTTCTCTTGCCATGGCTCTGATTAAGATAGCAAATTCTTGCTTGGGAGTTTGGTGGAGACTGCTCTTGAGTTAGCCTCTACTAGTATCTTAGTTGTGATCGTTGTGGGGATCGTTTTGTTATATGCCCCCAATAGTGCTTGTCGTGATTCCTTGCTTTATGGTTGATTTCATGAGAGCCTTGAACTTTGGATTTCATGTCTTTTCTATCCTTCTTGGTGGTGTTGGGTTCCTTTGAGATACTTCTCTTGACTTGTGATATGGATGGTAGGATAACTCGTTACTTTTCATGATAACCTCTTGTGCTTCTGTATATGATCCTTTGGTCATGGACTTCTCCCTTGTATATGCTTTGCTTTACTTATCTTTCTTTTGTGTTTTCCTTCACATCATACCTGCTATCTCATCAAGAACAAACATTAAGTGTTCTTCATACAACTTTGCTTTGCAATTATTTTCTCATGGAATCCTTCTTAGTGTGGTGCAATGATCTCTTCTAATACCCTTTAAATGGTATATATGGTACTGTTAGACCAAAGATACGCTCTTGGTGGGCATCGAATCTGTTCACGAGACAAGCTCTCGGAGGGCACCAGTAGTTAGACCAAAGATACGCTCTTGGTGGGCGTCGAAACTGTTCACGAGATACGCTCTCGGAGGGCACCAGTAGTTAGAACAAAGATACGCTCCTGGTGGGCGTCGAATCTGGTAGCTTGAAATCTACCTCAAGATATGCTCTTGGGGGCGTCGAATCTGGTAGTTTGAAATCTACCTCAAGATACGCTCTTGGGGGCGTCGAATCTGGTAGTTTGAAATCTACCTCAAGATACGCTCTTGGGGGCGTCGAAGGTCGTAGTTTTTGGAAACCACTCTCAAGATACGCTCTTGTGGGCGTCGAAGGTCGTAGTATGAAAACTACTCTCAAGATACGCTCTTGGGGGCGTCGAATCTGGTAGTTTGAAATCTACCTCAAGATACGCTCTTGGGGGCGTCGAAGGTCGTAGTTTTTGGATACCACTCTCAAGATACGCTCTTGGGGGCGTCGAATGTCGTAGTTTTTGGAAGCTACTCTCAAGATACGCTCTTGGGGGCGTCGAAGGTCGTAGTATGAAAACTACTCTCAAGATACGCTCTTGGGGGCGTCGAATCTGTTCGCGGGATAGGCTCCCGGAGGGCACATGGTTCGTAGTTTTAGAGTTACTCTCAAGATACGGTCTTGGGGGCGTCGAATGTGTTCGCGGGATTGGCTCCCGGAGGGCTCATAATATTACCTTACCTTGTGTCCCCTCTTATGTAGGGTGCGTTTTTTATACGCTTTTCGAGTCTTTACTTGACTTTTCCTTCTATGATATTGCATGTTACCACGCTTTTCTTAAGTGTGGGAGATCTCCTTTGCAGGAGGATGGTAACCCTGTTGATATTGTTAGTTCAGGCTCTTCTTCTTCTTCCTCGAGCTCTATCAGTGGTTCATCTTTAGAGGGTCAGTATCATGAAGACTTCCCAATGGCATCTGGTTGGTTGCTTTAGTATCCTATCTTTGTATATATCTCTTTACTTTTCCTTCCCTTGATGGGTCGAGTGTTTGTGTGTTGCCGACTTAGGGCATGTTCGTACAGGGAGTTGAGGTTGTTTTCCCTCTTATATGACTTCTTATAGGAGAAGTGGTATTGCATGTTCTTGTGATCTTCTGCCTCTAATCTCTTCTTTTACACTTAGGTGGACTACCAAGCACTTATTCGTTTGGTGCCCCCCCAAGTTGCTTGGTGGTCATACCGCCTTTCATATTTGGCCGTTGAAGGGCCCTCGTTCATTTTCTTGGTTGGGTACCCCTTATGCTCGGGGCTCCCTTGTCTGCTTGTTTGAATGCGATGAGTGTCCCTTGTAGGATTTACTCTTTCTCATGCTTGCTTGTTTCAGTCATAGGCATGGTTTAGATAATGCCTTTGTCGGATGTATCTTTAGAGGTTGGGTGGAGAGCTTTTGCTTTGGGTGGGTGGGGGTGATTTTCATTCTCTTGATAACTAGGATGTGGCATTGTTTGTATCCTAGGGGTGCTTGTAAATTCTTTCCCCCCCTTCTTTGTGTTTTTTTAGAAAAAACACTTTTGCGGTGATGATAGTGTAGGAGTAACGTATCTTGGAAGGGATTGTATTTAGGTTGAAAAGCTTTCTCATAGAATGGTGTCTTGAGTTGTTAATCTCTAAGGTGTGTTTCAGACTAGTCAATCTGATCCATGCTCCTTGCTCGGGCATGGGGGGATCTGACCGGGCTGTGATAATCTTCTTGAAGTGTTGTGGTACTTAGTGTGCTTTGCATTTTCCTTTACATTGGAGTATTCTTCAATGCCTTTAGGGAGTGTCACATTGGTCATGCTCCTCCCACCTTGAATCTTGATTATAGACTTCCTTTGAATTAGGACTTGAACCTAAAAAGGATGTTTTCCTTTAGGTTTGCAGGTGATGCTCCATGATTTTCCATGGGTTTGCCCCCGTATTGGATATTTCTTGTTGGATAGCTTCATTAGAGGCTGTATTTGTATTGCGTACGTATACGTGTTTGAGGTGTGTTGAGCTGACAAGTCCCTCCTTTTTCATTTTGTCATAACCTTCATTCATCATGTGTTCGGCGTATGGCCTTAAAGGCGGGATATTTTTCTAGTGCCCCCTTTATCGAGGTTCTCCTCTTGATGGGATGCCAGAGTCAAATGTCTTATCATTCGCAGACAAGGTGTTTGATCAGGATGTGCGTCTAGTGTGAGGGTCGATCTTGAAACCTTACTCCCCAAGCTTTTGAGCTCTTCTTTGGTTGATCTTGTAGAACTATTATCATGCCCTAAGGCTCTTGATAGGAGATGTATCTCCTTTTTCATATTCTAGTTGTTGCACTATCTCTTTTGCTAATCTTGCATCTTTAGAGTTTCTCTCTTGGTGCATGACTTCAATGACAGGATTTTCTACTGATGTTTGTTCTGTTAGGATTTGTATCCTTGGTTGCCTTCTGTTGGATCACGAGCGAAGCTCCGTTACGTCCTTGACGGAAAGCTTTGGACTTCTGGGCTCCGCGTAATCCTGCAAAAGGGGATGACCTGGGTGGTGACCCAGAATCCCTCTCTGATGTTTAAATGAGTATATGATCAATGGGGTGGTAGCAGTAATCTAAGTGCGTATTAGAGTCTGTGTTTTCTGAGGTAACTTCCTCCTTTATATAGGAGAGGAAATTAATCAATTACCTGTGACCGTGATTGGCCGTTTTGCCCATGATTCCGCATATCTCGCTACGATTCTGTATATCTCGTTCAGGATTCCATATATCTCGCTCCACGCTCCGCGTATCTTGCCCACTCTCCGAGTATCTCGGGCACGCCCTGCGTATCTCGGGGGAGTTTATCTATATCTTTAACTGTCTTCCCACTACTCTATCTAGTAGGCGGGTTCCTCGGTCTTATCCTCTGATCACAAGTCCCAACTCTTGTCGGGGACTCCAGAGTTATCTCATTCTAGGTCACCACCCAGGACCCTTTGTCTCACGAGACGGGTCCAGCCTCCGCGGGGCTTTATTATCGGGGCCTTTACTAAGGCATATCGGGGCCTGCTCAGAGGCTTCTCGTCGGGAGCCTTTAGCTCATATATCGGGACCGCTTAAGTCGGGACCCTTCATGCTGGGCCTCTGAGCCATCCAGGCTTTTCACGAGGCCCACTGGACCTACTCGCCGTCCATTGGCTGTTAACGGGGCTAACGATTACATCGGAACCCATCATTTGCCCCCAAGACATGGGGGACTTTTAGTTCGTCGTGTCTTCCAGTTCCAGACCTTCCGACCTCGCTGTCGAAGGCTTTTATGTCCATACCTCCGATATTGCCATCGGAGGCTTTTGTCTTCAGGCCTCTTGATATCTCAGTCGGAGGCTTTTGCTTTGCGTGTAAGACAGAGTTTCTCACTCATGATTACCTTGGGCCCACTGGACCTTATAGGCAGTTGCCAAATCCGAAGAGACTCCTCGGTTACCGCAGCATTTAAATGCTAGGGATTAAGAAACGACGCTCAAATCGGCGTGACTGTTGCTTTCTGAAAAAGCGCTTATTACGTCACAACGTCTCTTCCGTAGCGTCTTCCCAATCTCAACGACCACGATCGAATCGTTTCATCTTCAACGGTCAAGATTAAGTCTTTCTAGTTGTCCTTTTGCTTATAAAAGCCAAAACCCTGGCATTATTCACTTCTTCTTCACCCTCTCAGTTTCTGGAAGTTCTTCCATTCTCGAATTCGAAGTTTTCTTCTCCAAGGTTCTTCTGCTCTTCAAGTGATCCAAGGCTTTCAATCTCCCCGATCCTTCTTCATCTTCACCAAGCATCTATCGACAATGTCTGGTATGGTTTCCCCTCCCTGTTCTCGTGATCTGCTAATATTATCCTCTCTTCTTTTCTTGAATTTTTCTGTCTGTAACCGTTTTTAGACGAGGCTAGTTCTGAGGCTAGGACCCCTTTCACCTTTGAACTTGCTGTTAATGAGATTTCTGAGACCTCGTATGAGGTTGCTCTCCGAGAGGGCTGCATTACCTCGGTTGGGAGCCCCGTTTCCCCTACGAGTCTCAGCCTGCTGTCAAGAGGAAGCATATCGTCACGCGTCCTCGAGAGGGAGAAGTGTTCGTCTCTGCCGGACAGATTAGCGCGGGGATTCGATTCCCCTTCTGCGGGAACCTGGTGGAGATGTGCAACTTCTACAAGACACACCCTTGTATCTTCTCTCCACACGCCATCCGCGTGTGGAATACCTTCCAGCTCCTGTGCCTCCGCCAGCAGTGGACGTACAGTCTACTGCTCTTCCGCACATTCTACGGCATGAAGTGCAATAAGGCTGGTGTTTGCTCCTTCTCACCCCGACTCCCCAAGTGGACAAAGGAGCAACTTTCACGTTTCGGCTGGGACAGCGAGACCTAGAAGTTCCACAAGGATCGGGTGTTGATTCGCGACTCGGGGTCGGATAATAGCGGGTGGAAGAAGTATTACTTCTTCGTCCAAAACAGCTCTGTCCCATGGCCCCGATGGGAGGTCGTGGCGGACTCTGCCCCCAAGCTCGAGGTCTACACTGAGGATGACCTCAACACTCTCCAAATGGTCCAGCTCTACCGTTGGGGGGACTCCTTCATTCCTCTCGACGCCAACAAGCTTATGGAGAAGGACTTGATCCATATCGGAGTCCGGCTCCTTGATTCTGTTTCCAAAGATTTAGTCATCTGGGTAATTCTTCTAACCACTTTGTCTCTTTATTTTTGCAGCCAAGAAGGCTTCTCTGCTGACTCATCTCATGTTGAAGCAGGGCGAGACTGATGCCGTCCCAGGCGGCTCCAAGAGGAAGCGGAAATCGCTGAAGAAGGGAGCTTCCTCTTCCGCCACTCCTTCCACTGCCCCTCCATCCGAGGAGCGGATCGTGGCCAAGCGGACCAGGAGGGAGGAAATTGACCAAGCCTTTGGGGTTACTACCGCCGAGGAAGGTAAGCGTGTCCGTCGTGCTATTAAAAGATATAAAAAGCTGGTTCCCGAGGAGTTTATCCCAGCTGATCGGGAATCGCGGGTTCGAGAAATCAAATTCATCCTTCGAGGAGAAACCCCCCGCGTTCTCAAGGCGGGATACTACAACATCTTCGGGAAGAACCAACACCTCGATCGTCAAATCATCTGGTGTCCTCGTGGTACTCTTCCTGACTTTATTCGTCCCGCCACCGCAGGTCCATCGGAGGCTGTCACTCCGAGGCGAGCTGCTACTCCAGCTCGGGCCACGACTCCACAGGCGCCGGTGACGGAGGAAACCCCGACGGAAGCTCAGTTCCGTCAGGTGACTGATCTGGAGGCTTCTCCTTCTTCCGAGGAGCCCAACGAGGGTGGCCTGCTTTTCCGCCGAAAGTCAGGTCGAAGCAGCCTGAGGCCCGTCGTGGAGGATGTGTCCCGGAGTCCTCCTCCCGAGCTCCGCACTCCGACTCCCGAGCCACCAGCCGAGGTGGCTCCTCCGGCTGAAAGTTCTAGGGTCATCCCCCCTCTCCCCGTGGATGAAAATCTTTACAAGATTTTCACCCCCGACCAGGAGACGGTTCCCTGGAACCCGATTGAATCTCTCCGAGGGGTTCCACTCCAGCGGGGAAACCTTGAGCCTGAATTGGCCCTGCATCTGCTGGCGGGGTCAATTCCTCCAGCCTTGAGGCGGCCCATATCCTTGGCACGGGAGGACATCGAGGAGGAGCTCCGTGCTATGGCCATCCGTCGGATGGAGGTAAAACTTTACCTTTGCTTTATTTTCGTCATTGTTCTTTGCCTTCAACCATCGGATTCTAATCCTTTTTCCCTTCCATCTTAGGAAACCGCGGACCAGCAGCGCTGCTTCGGCTTCATCCTGGCTCTCAAGGGTGCTTTGGAGGAAGCTCAAGCTAAGTCGGACCCCGACGCGCTGGCCAAGCTCCAGGTGGACCTCGACGAGGCTGTGGCGGCCAGGAATAAGATGGCCAGGGAGAAGACTCTCCTTGACGAGATGGCTTCGGGCCTGCTCAAGCAGGTTCAGGATCACGAGGCTGTCATGCGTCGGGAGCGGAAGATGGTCCAGGCGGATCAGCAGCGGAACGAGTCGGAGAAGAGGCAGCTCATCCATGAGAAGGGTGTTCTCGCGGAAGCTCTCGCGGAGGCCAAGGCGGGGCTCGAGGCCAAGCTGGCTGAGGCCAAGGCCCAGGGCCACGAGGAAGGTCGCTTGCAGGGTCGCGAGGAGGGTCGTCTACAGGGCCGCGAGGAGTATCGGAATTCTGAAGACTTCAAGGTGGATGCTGTAGGGTTCTGTAAGTCCGAGGTGGAGAACGTCCTGTTCAATGCCGTCAAAGAACTCTACACAGCCTACGAGGATTCCATCGACTTCAAGAAGTCCGAGACTCTCGTTCCTTTCGCGGAGAAGTACTTCAACCTCCCAGCGGAGAGTGAAGAGGTTGATGCCGTGGACTCGACTTCGCGGAATGCGGAGCCTTCTGCCCAGGCCCCTTCGAACCTTGCTCCCTCCAACGCTGCTGAGGACCCGACTTCCAACAAGGACCAAGCTTAATGCTCTATCTTTTAGTCCTTGTAGTTTTTCTCCTTTATCTTTTTGTATCGGAACCTTCAGGCCTTCGAGCCTTTATATAAGAAATTTCTTCCATCTATTTTAGTCCCGATAATCGTTTGTGCTATTTAAAGCGACTTTAGACTCGTTACTCAGAACGTTCCGATGCACCATTTAAGATGACTTCATACGTCCTTCCAACGCTTTACTCGAGACTTTACCATTTATGGTTTCTCGTCCTATCGGGATTTCACCACTTAAGGTTTCTCATCCAATCGGGACTTCACCACTTAAGGTTTCTCATCCAATCGAGACTTCACCACTTAAGGTTTCTCATCCAATCGGGACTTCACCACTTAAGGTTTCTCATCCAATCGGGACTTCACCACTTAAGGTTTCTCGTCTATTCGGGACTTCACCACTTAAGGTTTCTCGTCCAATCGGGACTTCACCACTTAAGGTTTCTCGTCTATTCGGGACTTCACCACTTAAGGTTTCTCGTCCAATCGGGGCTTCACCACTTAAGGTTTCTCGCCCAAAACACTTAATGTGATTTCGTATGCCTTTTCGTGGCATTTTCCTCGGGATTTTGCCACTTAAGGCTTCTCATCCCAACCTTTCAAGGCAATTTTATACATTATTTAAGATGATTTTTCATACCCCTTAAGGCTTTTACCGCGCCAATTCAGACGACTTAATCGTACCCTTTAAGGCTTTTTGCCGCATCATATAGACGACTTACACGGACCTGTTAAGGCTTTTTCGTACCTGTTAAGGCTTTTGGCCGCATCATATAGACGACTTACACGGACCCGTTAGGGCTTTTCGTACCTAGGCTTTTGGTTGCATCATAAAGACGACTTACTCGTACCCCGTAGGGCTTTTGTCCGTACCTTGAAAGGCTTTTTGTCGCGGCATAAAGGCGACTTACTTGTACCTCGTGAGGCTTTTCTATCGTACCTCGGAAGGCTTTTTGTTGCGCCATAAAGGCGACTTATTAACAGTTAGAATAAATCTAAAAGTAATTTGATCGGAAGTAACTTCTTTTATTAATAACTCAAAGCTTTGCTTACATCGGATGGATAGATAACTTGCGCCATTCGCGGCGGCTTAATATCAAACATGATACTTCTTCAAGTGTTCGCCACTGAAGGAATGCTTCAACGTCTTGCCATCCAGGTCCTCTAGCTTGTACGCGTTCGGGGCTGGCATCCCTACGATCTTGTAAGGTCCCTCCCATTTCGGCGATAGCTTGTTGATCCGATTGATGGGCCATGGCGAAGGCCGTTAGGCCCCCTAACGATTGGCAAACGGCAACTAGGCCTGGTGGGCCAGGAGCTGGGCTGCTGGAAGGCTAAGGGCTCCGACTGAAGGAGGCCCCGACATTGAATGGCCCCGAGCAAGTATGGCTCCGATAGGGGAGAGCCCCGAAGATATCGGACCTGGACGTAGTCGGTCCCGATGTGGGAGTTGACACCACTCCCCGACACCGAATCCTCAACGATGTAACTTGGGAGTCTCCGATAATGATCGAGACTCGCCAGTAAGAGCACAATCCCGGAAATCTCGCCACGATTACAGTAGTGGTATAATGGGCGAGATATGTGGGATACGAATAACTGTGCAAGATACGTGGCAAGATATACGGCGAGATATGTGGGATAGTGGATCACAATCCAACCGCCCAATCAGGTAACTGGGATAGCCTTTCCTCTATAAAAGGAGGGAAGTTATTCCAGATTAGGGTTACGCTATATACATACACAAATATTGCTTGCTTGCTTTGTGGCCGCCGTACTTACGTTAATCATCGGAGAGGGATTCTGGGCCACTGCCCTCTATTCCCCTTCTGCAGGATTGCGAGGAGCTAAGGAATCCGTCACCGTAACCGGAGCTCCTGCCGTGATCCAACATTGGCGCCGTCTGTGGGAATCGCAACAAAAAGCCAAAAAGTAAGTTTGCTTCCCTCTGATTTCATTCCATGGCTGGCAACAGATCGCAACGTTCAGGCAAGCAAGTACCGGCCACCAGCAATCCCCCTGAGGATGCTGCCCAGCATCAGGATCTGAGAGATGAGGGTGACAGCACTCGCCGGAACGAAGCACCTTCCTAGAATCCGGAGCTGGCCAGGGTAGTGGCAGAGGCCATGCCCCTATTCATGGAGGCCATGGAGGCCCTCCTAGACCGAAGAGAAGCTGCTAGAAGGCAGGCCGATCTCCCGCCGCTCCCTCCGCGGCGAGATGCCCCCAGAAGGCAGGTGGACGACAACCTGCCGCCATCCCCTCCGTTGAGGGAACAACCCATTCCCCCTCATCCAGCACCGGCGGAGAATTTTGTGGTCGATGGACCAGGGCCAGTACAACAAAGAACTATTCCCTTGAATGGTCCCCTCACTGCCGACCAGGTAGTAAAGATTGTGGGTATCTGCATGGGAGATCAGAAGCCCATGATGTCGGAATTGGGGAGTCAGGAGACCCATCCTTTCGTTCCCAGGTTGATCCATACCTTGGCCCCTCCAGGCTTGGGTATCCCGAAGATAGATGAGTACGATGGGGTCGCGGACCCGGTTCGCCATGTACAGAAGCACCTAACAGCGTGCATGGGCAGGACCCCTGATGAGGATGTTATCTGTGCGTTGTTCCCAAGCACCTTGGGAGAGAAGGCAATGACATGGTTTTACAGTCTGCCCACCGGATGTATAACCTGTTGGAAGGACATGCATCAGCGATTCATCGCCCAGTACCAAGGACGTCGACGACTGCTGAAGAGTGTTCGGACCCTGCATGAGGTGGTCCAGAGGCCTGACGAATCGCTGGCCCAATACTACCAGCGTTACACTGCTGGTATGACCGAGCTAGACGAGGAGATATCGGAGGGCGAGGCCATCCGCACCTTCATAAAAAACCTCAATCCCCCCTACGGCTCCGACTTACTTCACAGTGTTGCGGCCAAAAAAGTCTGGAACATGGAGGCGCTCCAGGCGAGAGTGAAACAGCAAATCGACGTCCAGGAGTCAAAGATTGCTGCCGGAGAATTGGCCCCTCCTAAGGGGCACGAACGAAAGCAGTTGTTCAAACCATTGGACAACCGACACCGGAAGGATAGCTCCGAGGGTAGTCGGAATCGTGGACGCTCCGATCGGAGGGAGGATAGGCGTTCGACTAAGAGGGACAATCAGAGGGAGGAGTTTACCCCCCTCAATAGGCCTTTGAAAGAGGTCTTGGCGGTAATGGAGAAGCAAGGCCTCGCTCGTTTCCCCAAGAGGAAGGAAGGAGAAAAGTTGGGCTCCCGCACCGACCGTTACTGCCGATTCCACCGGGCCTCCGGTCATGACACTGACCAGTGTCGGGAGCTGAAGAAGGAAATAGAGAAGCTTATCCAGAGGGGTAAGCTAAAGGAGTTCGTGGGAGACTCGCGCTGCAAGCCCCGCTCACGATCTCGGTCAAGGTCCAAATCTCGATCGAGGTCCCCCAGGAAAAGGAGGTCCGACGCAGAGCCTTCGGAGGGCCCATCTGGGTCCAGACAGAAGAGGATTATTAATGTGATCCATGGAGGGTTCGCTGCAGGAGGAGACACATCGTCTTCTCGGGAGCGTTATGCCAACCAAGTGCCAGTCGCAGTGGTTTTGGGAAAAAGGTCACGGTCGTGGACCCCGAAGGAGGAGATGGAGATCACCTTCTCGGCGAAGGATCTGGAGGGAGTAGAGACCCCCCACGAGGATGCCCTAGTAGTAACACTGGATGTAGGAGGATTCGAAGTGAAGAGGATCCTCATTGATGGAGGAAGCTCCTCCGACATCCTCTTCTCCGACGCCCTGGAGCAGATGGGAAAGAAGAAGAAAGATTTGCGGGAGGTCAACTTCCCGATGGTAGGATTTTGCGGCACAACCTCTTATCCGTTGGGAGTTATTACGCTGCCTGTATGGTTCGGCAGTGGCTGGAAGATGGAGAAGAGAGATGTGGAGTTCGTGGTGGTCGAATCCACAGGGACGTACAATGCAATCATTGGAAGAACCACTATCAACCCACTGATGGCAGTAGCCTCGACGGTCCATCAGAAACTGAAGTTCCCGACTGAGAATGGGGTCGGCGAAGTGAAAGGCGACCAGGTGGCGTCGAGACGATGCTATGTCAACGCCACGAGAAGATCAAGGAAGGAGGCTATGTCGGTTCTCCAAACAGACGCTGACCCTCGAGAGGAGTTTGGGCGTCCCGCCCCCATGGAGGACCTGAAAGAAGTCGAGATAGATGGACCCGAGAGGAGGGTAAAGATCGGATCCGCCCTATCCGAGGAAAGAGCTCAGGAGTTGATCGCCCTATTGAAGGAATTCAAGGAGTTATTTGCCTGGTCTCCGAGCGATATGCCAGGAATCAGTCGGGATGTGATCGAGCATGAATTGAATATCGACCCCACAATCAAGCCGATCGCACAGAAGAGACGTCCGATGGGAACAGACAAGAGGATTGCAATCCAGCAGGAGGTTGGCAGATTGCTCGACGCTGGGTTCATTAGGGAGATCCGATTCCAGACTTGGGTAGCCAACCCAGTACTGGTGAGGAAAAGCAACGGGAAGTGGCGGATGTGCGTCGACTTCCGCGACTTAAACAAGGCTTGCCCGAAGGACTGTTATCCACTCCCTCGGATCGACCAACTGGTGGATGCTACATCGGGGCATGAGCTGCTAAGCTTTATGGATGCTTACTCTGGTTATAACCAGATAAAGATGGCGAAAAAGGACGCCCCACATACCGCCTTTTACGCTGACAGTGAAGTCTTCCAGTACGACGTCATGCCTTTCGGCCTGGTGAATGCGGGGGCGACATACCAGAGAATGGTGAACAAGCTGTTCGGGGACATGATTGGGAGTACCATGGAGGCCTACGTAGATGACATGCTGGTGAAGTCCCGACGAGCATCAGACCACGTTGGCAACTTGGCAATGGCCTTCGAGAGGATGAAGCTCCACCAGGTCCGCCTGAATCCAGCCAAATGTGCTTTCGGAGTCCATTCCGGGAAGTTCTTAGGCTTCATGGTGAGCCAGAGGGGGATCGAGGTGAATCCCGAAAAACTGAGGGCGATAGAGGAGATGCAGTCCCCGACCAATCATAGGGAGGTGCAGGTACTGAACGGCCGGCTGGCTTCGATGAATCGCTTCTTATCCAAGGCCAGCGACCGGTCGATGCCATTTTTCGGTGTGTTAAGAGCCAACCGACAATTCAAATGGACTGCTGAATGTGAGGAGGCGTTCCAAGCGCTCAAACAACATCTCCGCGACCTCCCGCCACTGGCGAAGCCAACTCCAGGCGAGCCGCTCTATCTTTATTTGGCTATTTCTTCGTTTGCAATAAGCTCTGTTCTAGTTAAAGCTGTCGAGGGCAATCAAATTCCTGTCTATTATGTAAGCAAGGCGTTTGCCAAGAGTGAAATGAATTACCCTCCGATTGAGAAGTACCTCTTTGCGTTGATTATTACTGCTCGAAAGTTACGACCCTACTTCCATGCGCATGAAATTACGGTGCTGACTGATCAGCCATTGAAACACTTCTTGAACCGGCCCGATGCGTCGGGGAGACTAGTAAAGTGGGCCGTGGAACTTAGCGAGTTTCGAATTCATTTCGCTCCGAGAACAGCTATCAAAGGGCAGGCATTGGCCGACTTTATAGTTGAATCTACTATTCCCGATCCTGAAGCAACGGAAACAGTAGAGGGGGCAACCGGGAATACTGAAGAGGCCCCGACGGCAGGGCAGTCGGAACAGCCAAATAAAGAGAACACCTGGGAGTTGTACACGGATGGCTCCTCAAGCTCGGACGGATCGGGTGCGGGGTTCGTATTGATTCCGCCAGGCGGGGCGGAGCCACTTCGATATGCATTGGCCCTAACATTTAGAGCCACCAATAACGAGGCGGAATATGAGGCTCTCATAACAGGGCTGAAAATCGCAAAGGGCACCGGAATTAAACATTTGAAGGTGAAGTGTGATGCTAGCCTGATTGTAAATCAGGTTCGGGGGCAGTATGGAGCAAAGAATCCGATCATGAAGAAGTATCTTCAAGAGGCTAAGACCTTGAAGGAAAGCTTCAAAAGCTTTGATATCGAGGCGATTCCCAGGGAAGAGAATGTGGAGGCTGATGCCTTGAGCAAATATGCCTTGGGGGCACCTTTGGAAGAGAGTCGGAAGGTACACTTCTTGGAGAAGGTGATTCTATCGACCACCGATCCGTCGGAGGTGTGCGCTATCGGGACAGGGGCAGAGAAGGAATCCACTTGGATGACCCCGATAATTGTGTACTTAACGACGGGGGCACTTCCTGAAGATAAAGTGGCAGCGGAGCGATTACGACGAACGTCAATTAATTACGCGATGGTGGACAACCAGTTATACAAGAAGGGTCTGCTCTCGACGCCCTTCTTGAAATGCGTGGCCGAACCCGATACGACTCGGATTCTGAGAGAATTGCATGAAGGAGTCGCAGCCTGTCACGAAGGCGCTCGATCTATCCTGAGGAAGGCGTTGAACTTGGGATATTATTGGCCTACGATGAATAAGGAAGCAACGGCGCTTGTTCGATCCTGTGACGCGTGTCAGAGATATGCCTCGAATATCACAGCTCCCGCCGCTGATTTGATGCCCATCGGGAGTGCTTGGCCCTTCGCACAGTGGGGCATCGACCTGGTGGGACCCCTTCCGAAAGCAAAGAGCCAGTGCACACATCTGCTGGTCGCGATCGACTACTTCTCGAAGTGGATCGAGGCTAAGCCGCTAGCCAAAACAACAGCAGGACATATCATTAAGTTCCTTCAGACCCGAATTTTGTCGAGATATGGGGTGCCGAAGGTGATCATCAGTGACAATGGTCCTCCGTTTAATGGGGCCCAGTTGGAGAGGTTCCTAGACGAGTTCGGTATCGAGCATCGAACAGCATCCGTCCACCACGCTCAGACCAATGGGCAGGTAGAGGCGGCCAACAAAATCGTGATGGAGGGCTTGAAGAAAAGGGTCTACGCTTTGGACGGAAAATGGCTGGACGAACTGGAGAACGTGTTGTGGGCGGTCCGAACGACACCCAAGCGGTCAACAGGTGAAACCCCGTTTGCACTTGTTTATGGAACAGAGGCGGTCGCTCCCGTGGAAATCGCGGTGGCGTCCCATCGAACCAGCAGCTATGAGCCCTCGACGAGTCCAGGAAGAGCCAGGATAGGACCTTTGACGAATGACGAAACAAGGCGCCTGGAGTTATCCTTGCTAGAGGAAAAACGGCTGGAGGCCGACATAGCGCAAGCTCGGATGCGTTTGGCGACGGCCAGGTACTACAATCGGAAGGTCAAGTCGCGACAGTTCTACGCAGGAGAACTGGTCCTACGACGGAACGAATTCGCCCTACAAGATCGGATCAACAAGATGTCCCCGAAATGGGAAGGGCCTTACAAGATCGTAGGCATGCCGGCCCCGAACGCTTACAAGTTAAAGGATCCCGACGGCAAGGTTTTAAGAAACACCTTTAGTGGCGAACATCTGAAGAAGTGCCATGTTTGACAAATAAGTCGCCCGTGGAGGCGCGAAGATGTAATTAAGTCGCCCTGAGTGGTGCATGCTATGTTAAAGACATCAATCAATAAAGAAGTTACTTCTGATCAAAGTATTCCTGAGTTGCTCTCGATACATTTAAAAAGCGTCATTGGACGTCCGAAAATCCTTAAGTTTTTAAGGTCCGATTAAAAAGCGTCATTGGACGTCCGAAAATCCTTAAGTTTTTAAGGTCCGATTAAAAAGCGTCATTGGACGTCCGAAAATCCTTAAGTTTTTAAGGTCCGATTAAAAAGCGTCATTGGACGTCCGAAAATCCTTAAGTTTTTAAGGTCCGATTAAAAAGCGTCATTGGACGTCCGAAAATCCTTAAGTTTTTAAGGTCCGATTAAAAAGCGTCATTGGACGTCCGAAAATCCTTAAGTTTTTAAGGTCCGATTAAAAAGCGTCATTGGACGTCCGAAAATCCTTAAGTTTTTAAGGTCCGATTAAAAAGCGTCATTGGACGTCCGAAAATCCTTAAGTTTTTAAGGTCCGATTAAAAAGCGTCATTGGACGTCCGAAAATCCTTAAGTTTTTAAGGTTCGATTAAAATTGTCGTTGGCCGTCCGAAAGCCTTAAGGTTCTCAGGACCCGATAGAAGCGCTACGAAGAACATAATCAAAAAAAAAAAATAGTAATAAAAGGCTCGAAGGCCCAAGAGGTTCGATACAAGGGAGATAAATGAGGAAGGAGTACGAGGACTTAAGATTTAACAAATTAAACTCGGTCCTCGGGCGCTGAATCTTCGGAAGGCTTTGGAGGGGCAGGCTCGGAGGGATCGGTAGGAGGCTCGTCGGCGTCTTCGGAGGAGCTCTCCGACGGGAGGCTAAGGTACGTCTCTGCGGCTAGGCCGAGAGTCTTGGACTTCCTCAAGTCGATGGAGTCCCCGTAGGTTTCATTAAGCTCTTCGACAATATCAAGGATGGCATTTTGCAAATCCTCTTGACAATGTCTTGCCGCGTCTGCCTTGAAGTCCTCCGAGCTCCGATATTCTTCGAGGGCCTGGACCTTCGCGTTTGTTATTTGGGCGGGATAATCCGCCCTCGCCTCCTCTAGCTCCGCGATGGCCCTCTGCTTCTCAAGCTCCAGCCGCTCAGCAGTTTCTTGCAACGCTGCCTTATCAAAGGCAGCCTGGCTCCGATCCGCCAGGACAGCCTGTTGCTCCCGCCTAAGCGAGCTCTCGAGACTTAGAATCTGCCTGTGTTGGGATTGAGCCTCTTGAGTAAGCCTGGCCCTGACTTCCTCAGCTCGCTGCCTTTCCTCCTCAGCCTGTTGCCTAACCTCTTCGACCCGCTCTTCGGCTCGCTTTTTACCCTCCTCCGCTCGAAGCCTTGACGCCTCGGAGGCAGCTAAGTCCTCCTGGAGTTTGGTCAAGCTCTCGAGGTTGGAGTTGGCCCGTTCTTGCTCCAAAGCCTCCCGAAGAGACAAGATGTAGCCAAAACAGCGATCCTGGTCCGCCATTTCCTGAGGGCAAGGTATAGCTTAATATTTAAAAAGTCGGAGTACTCCCAGGAGAATAAAAACAAAGTGTACTTACCTCTATCCGACGGACGGCCATCGCCCGGATGTCCGCCTCGATGTCCTCCCCTTCCAGAGAAAGAGGGCGCCTCAGTGAGGGCGGGATCGAGCCCGCCACCAAGTGCAAGGCCAGGTTCCTCTCCTGACACCCCCGATATAGAGGAATCCCCCGAAGGGACTCCACCGGTCTCCAAGGCTCGGCGCCCTGGTCCGAAGAAAAGGCCTGGTAGTAGTCTCCATCCAAGGGGAATGGAGGTACTACCAGGCGAGCCCCTCCATCTCCTTCACTTACTTGGGCTTCGGGGGTCCCACCTCTAACTGGCGAAGATGGCGGAGCGGATGACGATGGTGGCGTGACGGGAAGTGGAGACGTCTTCCTACCAGGTGACTTCGCAGGAGTCGACCTCGATTTTCCTCGGAGGGTCAGGCCTTCCTCCTCAGCACGATCATCGGAGGGGGAGTCCTCCAAGCTGGTCACCCGACCAAATTCACCACGGGCCTCCGTTGGGGCATCTTCCACCACCGGCTCCACTGCAGGCACGGAGTCCGAGGCAGGTGCAGCAGGGGCGACGTCCGCAGGACCTGCAGCGGGGCGAATAAGTCGAGGAATTAATTTGATATCGGTGTGCCAAATTAAACAACGCTCCATATATTTCTCTTTGCCGAAAAAGTCGTAACAACCCGCTTCGAGGACGTGTGGAGTTTCCCCTCGAAGGATATTTTTGACATCCCTGACCCGTCCTTTCATGTCGGAGGCTTGAAGGTCTTGAGGTACCAACTCCCTATATCTTTTTATAGCACGAAAAACTTCCTTACCTTCCTTTTCGGAGCAGACGTTGAAGGCGGTCTTGACCACATCCACATTAGTCCGCCCCTCGGAGGTGGGGGCAGACCCGGGGGCCTCGGAGGTCTTCGCCTTCTTCCGAGAGGGTCCCGATTGGGCAGAAGCCTTCCGATGGGAGGGCTTCTTCTTGCGCTTCAGCGAGTGGGAGGCATCGGTATCCTCCTGAAACAGACGGATGGTCAGCGATGTTCGAGGGGCTGTAAACAATGGAAACAAGAAATAATTAGAAGATTACCCAGAGAATTACATTGGAAACACCATCATGAACTTTTCCCCCAGCCTTGGGATCAATCAGCATAATCCCAATTTCAATCCGCTGCTGATCAGTGACAGAAGTGGCCTCGAAGGGCTGATAACCCTCCTCCCAACGACGGGCCTGGATAAGCATCAAGGCCCTCTTGGTCTGCTCCAACCATGAACGAAAAGACACGGGGGGATCAGCTTCCACGGTGGTCCTCGGCCACTCGATGGGACCAGGCTGGATGAAGAAGTATTGCTCCTTCCAGTTAGCATTATCGTTCCCCTTATCGGAGATGATGGCCCGTTCCTTGCAAATCTTCCAGGACACCTTCCTGTCCCAGCCCATCTCCTTATACTGCTCATCGGTCCCTTCGGGTTGGCGGGGGGAAAAGGAGCAGATTCCGTCCTTGTTACAGGTCATCTTGTAGAGAACCCGCCAGAGCTCCAGGGAATAGCTCCAGTCCTCCTTATTGATATCACACCACACTTGGAAGGCAATCCATGTACGGATTGCGTGTGGAGAGAAGGTCGTGGGGTACGTCTTATAGTGGTTGCACAGCTCCACCCAACTCGGACAGAAAGGAAGTCGAATTCCCGCACGAATCTGCCCTGGGGAGATGAACACCTCGTCCCCTTTGGGGAGCGTAATCCGGGCCTCGCGAGAATTGAATTGCTCATAGGGATAGCGGGCTCCGAAGGAGGATTCAAAGATGCCGCACTCTATACAGGCCCTATCGTAGCTAATAGGTGCAAGCGTGTTCTTGAGATACTTGAAGACGAAAGGTTGGCCAACAGTAGCAGATCCCTCGGCTGAAAATCGTCGAGGGAAGGAAGGAGGGGAAAATTGAAGCCTAAGAAAACCAAAGATGAAAGGGAAAAGAGTAATAAGGTGAAGAACCTTACCAGACATGGTGGTTGAAGTGATCGTGATCGGAAAATTTGGAAGCTGGAAACGCCGGTGAAACCTTGGAGTGATCGTGATCGGAAAATCTGGATGCTGAAAACGCCGATGAAACCTTGGAGTGAGAAGAATTAGGGTTCTTGGGATCGCAGAGAAGAAGAAGTAAGGGAAAAGTAAAACAAGGTCTGGATTTAGGGTTTTATAAGAGAAGGAAAAGGAAACTGAAGAGGCGGGCAATCTGAGCCACAGAATTCAAAACGATTCGATCATGAGCGTCCAAGGGGGAAACGTGCCAATTCGACGAAGGCGAAACGGTTTCAATTTGAACCGTCAGGACGCATGGGACAGATAAGACAAGAGTAATGACGTACCGGGTGGTTGAAAAGCGCTTTTTCAGAAAGCAGGCATGCGAAACCCGAAACGTTCCTTCACCTCCTATCAGCATTTAATGCTGGTCTGATCAAGAAAACCCCTCGAATTCAAGCAGGATCCCAAAGGATCTTAAAGAGATCCAAGGCAAAGGCCTCCGACAGAAGTAGGGCAATGGCCTCCAGCGTTTCAGATAAAGACCCCCGACTGGGATGTGGAAGGGTCCGATACTGAAAGACGCGACGTACTATAAGTCCCTCACGTCTTGGGGGCAAATGATGGGCCATGGCGAAGGCCGTTAGGCCCCCTAACAATTGGCAAACGGCAACTAGGCCTGGTGGGCCAGGAGCTGGGTTGCTGGAAGGCTAAGGGCTCCGACTGAAGGAGGCCCCGACATTGAATGGCCCCGAGCAAGTATGGCTCCGATAGGGGAGAGCCCCGAAGATATCGGACCTGGACGTAGTCGGTCCCGATGTGGGAGTTGACACCACTCCCCGACACCGAATCCTCAACGATGTAACTTGGGAGTCTCCGATAATGATCGAGACTCGCCAGTAAGAGCACAATCCCGGAAATCTCGCCACGATTACAGTAGTGGTATAATGGGCGAGATATGTGGGATACGAATAACTGTGCAAGATACGTGGCAAGATATACGGCGAGATATGTGGGATAGTGGATCACAATCCAACCGCCCAATCAAGTAACTGGGATAGCCTTTCCTCTATAAAAGGAGGGAAGTTATTCCAGATTAGGGTTACGCTATATACATACACAAATATTGCTTGCTTGCTTTGTGGCCGCCGTACTTACGTTAATCATCGGAGAGGGATTCTGGGCCACTGCCCTCTATTCCCCTTCTGCAGGATTGCGAGGAGCTAAGGAATCCGTCACCGTAACCGGAGCTCCTGCCGTGATCCAACACCGATCTTGATGAACGAACTCGTTCCTCCGCCAGACAAGTTCTCCAACGAAGAATTGTCGGGACTTGACACGCCGATTATAATATCGGGCTGTTGCCAGACGCATCCGAGCCTGAACTTCATCAGCCTTCCACCTTTTCTTCTCGAGCAAGTCTTAGTCTAGACGTCTCATTTCCTCTTTCGTCAGAGGTTCGTAATATTTCGCGCGATGGGACGCCACCGCTATCTCCACGGGGGCAACTGCCTCCGTGCCATAGACCAGGCCAAACGGAGTTTCCCCCGTCGATTGCTTGGGTGTTGTTCTAACAGCCCACAACACGTTTTCAAGCTCATCCAGCCAATGGCCCTGCAAGGCGTAGACTCTCTTCTTCAGTCATCCATCACGGTTTTGTTGGCTGATTCTACTTGGCCGTTGGTCTGAGCATGGCGGACGGAAGCTGTCCGATGCTCAATGTTCAGTTCCTCCAGGTACTCCCTCAACTGAGCCCCATTGAACGGAGGGCCATTGTCGCTGATAACACTCGAGGAACCCCATACCGGGATATGATCTGAGTTTGAAGGAACTTGAGGATCTTCTGCCCCGTCGTCTTGGCCAATGCTTTAGCCTCTATCCACTTTGAGAAGTAATCGATGGCCACGAGTAAATACTTGCACTGACCTTTCGCTTGGGGAAGAGGTCCCACCAAGTCAATGCCCCATTGCGCGAAGGGCCACGCACTCCCGATGGACATCAAGTCTGCGGCGGGAGCCACGATGTTTGGAGCGTACCTCTGGCAACCTGACAACTTCCATCTTATCATCGGGGAGTGCCCCCGTAGTCAGGTACGTGACTATCGGGGTCATCCAGGTGGACTCTTCTTTTTCCCCCGATCCTGCTTCAATGGCGCAAACCTCCGACGGGTCGATGGTTGAGATAATCACTCTCTCCAGAAAGTGCACCTTCCGATTCTCCTCGGGGGCCACTCCCAAAGCAAACTTGCTTAAGGCATCTGCCTCCGCATTTTCTTCTCTCGGGATTGCCTTGATGTCGAAGCTTTTGAAGCTTTCCTTCAAAGTCTGCACCTCGTGCAAATACTTCCTCATTGTCGGACTTTTGGCTTCGTAATTCCCCTAGACTTGATTCACGATCAAGCTGGCGTCACACTTTACTTTCAAATGGTCGACTCCTGTACCCTTGGCAATTTTAAGGCCCGTGATGAGAGCTTCATACTCCGCTTCATTGTTGGTGGCCCTAAACGTTAAGGACAAGGCATATCGCAAGGGTTCACCTCCACCGGGCGGTATCAATACGAATCCTGCCCCCGATCTTTCGATACTTGATGAACCATCAGTGTACATCTCCCAAGTGTTCTCCTCATTTGGCTGTTCTGGCTGTTCTGTTATCGGGACCTGTTATGCTATCGGGACCTCCATAGTTGCTCCCTCTGCGGGACCCGTTATTCTAGATCGGGTGCCGTAGACTCAGCTATAAAATCTGCCAATGCCTGGCCCTTAATAGCAGTTCGCGGAGCAAAATGTATACGGAACTCTGTAAGCTCGATGGCCCATTTCACCAATCTCCCCGACGCCTCCGGTCGGTTCAAAAAGTGCTTCAAGGGCTGATTTGTCAACACTGTAACCTCGTGAGCATGGAAGTAAGGTCGGAGCTTTCGAGTGGCAACAATTAACGCAAAGAGATACTTCTCAATGGCGGGATAGTTCATTTCTGATTTGGCAAATGCCTTGCTTACATAATAGACAGGCACTTGGTTGCCTTTGACAATCTTAATCAAAACAGAACTAACAGCAACATCAGAAACAGCCAAATAGAGATAAAGCGGCTCGCCTGGAGCCGGTTTCGCCAACGGCGGGAGGGTACGGAGATGCTGCTTGAGTGCTTGGAATGCCTCCTCGCACTTGTCGGTCCATTCAAACTTCTCGTGGGCCCTTAGCACATCGAAAAATGGCATGGCTCTGTCACTTGCCTTGGATAAGAATCGATTCATCGCGGCCAACCGGCCATTCAACACTTGAACCTCCCGATGAGTCTTCGGGGACTGCATCTCCTCAATTGCTCGCAGCTTCTCGGGATTCACCTCGGTTCCTCTCTGGCTCACCATGAACCCTAGGAACTTCCCCGAGTTCACTCCGAAAGCACATTTGTCTGGGTTCAACCGAACCTGATGAAACCTCATCCGCTCAAACGCCGCCGCCAAGTTTTGGACGTGGTCTCCTTCCTGTCGGGACTTCACGAGCATGTCATCCACATAAGCCTCCATGGTCTTCCCCAGCATGTCTCCGAACAACTTGTTCACCATCCGCTGGTAAGTTGCTCCGGCACTGATCAGTCCGAAGGGCATAACGTCATAGTGATAAACATCACTGTCAGCATAGAAGGCTGTATGGGGGGCATCCTCCTTAGCCATCTTGATCTGGTTGTATCCGGAGTAGGCATCCATGAAGCTCAGCAGCTCATGTCCCGATGTGGCCACCACCAATTGGTCAATCCTCTGGAGCGGGTAGCAATCCTTTGGGCATGCCTTGTTCAAGTCGCGGAAATCGACACACATCCGCCACTTCCCATTACTTTTTCGCACCAGGACTGGGTTAGCGACCCATGTCTGGAATCGGAGCTCCTTGATGAATCCAGCATCGAGCAGTCTACCCACCTCCTGCTGGATCGCGATCCTCTTATCCGCGCCCATCGGACGCCTCCTCTGCGCGATAGGCTTGATCGCGGGATCAATCTTCAGCTCGTGCACTATCACGTCGGGGCTGATCCCTGGCATATCACTCGGGGACCAGGCAAATAGCTCCTTGAACTCCTTCAGGAGCTCGATCAACTCTCGGGCTCATTCCTCCGACAAAGCAGACCCGATCTTCACCTTTCTTTGAGGTCCATCAATCTCGACCTCCTTCAGATCTTCCATGGGGGCGGGACGCCCAAACTCCTCTCGAGGATCGGCATCAGTCTGCAGGACAGCCAAGGCTTCCCTTCTTCTCCGTCGAGTGGCATTAACATAGCATTTTCGTGACGCCACCTGGTCGCCCTTGACCTCTCCGACCCCATGGTCCGTCGGGAACTTCATCTTCTGGTGGACGGTTGAAGCAACTGCCATGAGAGGGTTGATGGTGGTCCTCCCGATAATGGCGTTGTATGTTCCCGCGGATTTACCACAACGAAGTCCACGTTCTGCCTTTCCATCTTCCAGCCACTACCAAACTCCACCGGTAAGGTAATCATCCCCAACGGACAGGAAGTCGATCCGGAGAAGCCCACCATCGGAAAGTTCACCTGCGTCAGGTCCTTCTTCGTCTTACCCATGGCCTCCAGGGCATCCATGAAAAGAATGTCGGAGGAGCTCCCCCCGTCTATCAAGATCCGCTTCATCTCGAATCCGTCCACATCCAGGGTCACGACCAAGGCGTCATCGTGGGGGCTCTCCACGCCTATCAAATCCTCCGACGAGAAAGAAATCACCATATCCTCCTTTAGAGTCCACGACCGGGACCTCTTGCCTAGCACCACAGCAGCGTAGATGCGAGAAGCATAATTCTCCCGAGAAGCGGTGGTGTCACCTCCCGCTGCCATTCCTCCGTGAATGACGTTAATGGTCCCCCGTCTCTCCTTACGGGTACCGGAACCAGAGGGCTTCGACTCGACCTTCTTCTTCTTCGGGGATCGATCACGGGACTTGGAACGGGACCGTGACCGACTTTTGGAACGGGATCGGAACCTTCCTCTTCCGACGAACTCCTTAAGCTTCCCCTTCTGGATCAGCTTTTCTATCTCCTTCTTCAGCTCCCGACAGTTATCCGTGTCGTGACCATTGGCTCGATGGTACCGACAATAACGATCTGAGCGGCCTCCCAGGAACTCTCCTTCCTTCCTCGGGGGGTATCGGGCGAGACCCTGCCTATCCATCACAGCTAGCACGGAGGTCATCGAGCTGTTGATTGGAACACTACGACCTTCACGGTTATCCTTCTTCGGAGGACGCCTGTCCTCCCTTCTCTCGGGGCGACCGCGATTCCTACTCCCCTCCGACTTGTCGCTCCCTTTGCGATCATCCGACAGCTTGGACGATGGCTTTCCTCTTGCTGTCTTCGGAGGATCCAGCTCTCCAGCAGCAATCTTCGACTCCTGTACGTCGATTTGCTGTTTCACCCTCGCTTGCAGGGCCTCCATGCTCCACACAGCCTTCGCGGCCACACTATGCATCAAATCGGAACCATAAGGAGCAGTCAAGTTCCGAAGGAAAGTTCGGCCCCCTCCGATATCTCCTCGTCAATCTCCGCGGCACTGGCAGTGAACCGTTGGTAGTAGTATGCCAACGATTCATCGGATCTCTGCACCACCTGGGTCAGGGACCTCACGCTCTTCAGGAGACGCCTCCGACCTTGATATTGCTTGATGAAGCGATCGTGCATATCAGCCCAACACGTGATACTCCCCGGTGGTAGGCTGAAAAACCATGTCATGGCCCTTTCTCCCAAAGTGATCGGGAACAGTGAACATACGAGGTCATCATTCGAGGTCCTTCCCATGCAAGCCTGGACATGTCTCTGAACATGGCGGACCGGGTCTCCTTCGCCATCATACTCCTTGATGGTCGGAATGCCTAGCCCTGGCGAGGCGACAGTATCTAGCAGCCGTGGAACGAAAGGATGACTTGATCGATCCGTTAGCTCCGATGTCATTTGCTTTTGGTCACCCATGCAGATGCTGACGATTTTCACCACCTGATCGGGGGTGATGGGGCCATTCAGGGGAATGGTCCTGTTCTGTACTGGTCCCGGACCATCGACCATGAACTTCTCCAAATGCGCGGGCTCCTTGCCCTTATTCCTGGGCTGAATCTCCTGGACCTCCTGTTCTTCCGGGACCACCCTTGGAGGTGGTGGAGGCAGCTCTTCTCGCGGAGGCAATTCCTCTGCCCTCCTGGCAGCCTCCCTCTTGTCCAACAGAGCCTCCATGGCCGCCAAGAACATAGGCATAGCATCTGCCACTACCTTGGCCAACTCCGAGTTTGAAGAAGAGCCTACTTACCTTCGCGGGACTTCCTCTCTGTGCCCCACCGGGTTTGGGGGAGCATCCACCTCCCTTCGCGGGATATCCTGCCTGTTCAGCGTCGTGTCTCGGACTGAGACCTCGTCATCACCATGCCCCCCTGTCTGAGAAACAGCAGGGTACTCACCTTGTTCAGCAACATGTTCCGACAACGGGGAATTCACAGTTCCAGCGGGGCGAGAACTGCCGGCCTGAACTTGTTTCTTCTTGCCACCACCGGCCATTGATCTGGTAGAAACTATTTTGGCTTTTTGTTAGTTTCCCACAGACGGCGCCAATGTTGGATCACGAGCGAAGCTCCGTTACGTCCTTGACGGAAAGCTTTGGACTTCTGGGCTCCGCGTAATCCTGCAAAAGGGGATGACCTGGGTGGTGACCTAGAATCCCTCTCCGATGCTTAAATGAGTATATGATCAATGGGGTGGTAGCAGTAATCTAAGTGCGTATTAGAGTCTGTGTTTTCTGAGGTAACTTCCTCCTTTATATAGGAGAGGAAGTTACTCAGTTACCTGTGACCGTGATTGGCCGTTTTGCCCATGATTCCGCATATCTCGCTACGATTCCGTATATCTCGTTCAGGATTCCATATATCTCGCCCCACGCTCCGCGTATCTTGCCCACTCTCCGAGTATCTCGGGCATGCCCTGCGTATCTCGGGGGAGTTTATCTATATCTTTAACCGTCTTCCCACTACTCTATCTAGTAGGCGGGTTCCTCGGTCTTATCCTCTGATCACAAGTCCCAACTCTTGTCGGGGACTCCAGAGTTGTCTCATTCTAGGTCACCACCCAGGACCCTTTGTCTCACGAGACGGGTCCAGCCTCCGCGGGGCTTTATTATCGGGGCCTTTACTTAGGCATATCGGGGCCTGCTCAGAGGCTTCTCGTCTGGAGCCTTCAGCTCATATATCGGGACCCTTCATGCTGGGCCTCTGAGCCTTCCAGGCTTTTCACGAGGACCACTGGACCTACTCGCCGTCCATTGGCTGTTAACGGGGCTAACGATTACATCGGAACCCATCACCTTCCTTTCTTGTGAGATGGCGAAGGACTGTTTATGAACACTCAAATGTGTCGTACTTGGTAGAGGTATGCGCCTAATCTTTAGGGCGCTGTCTTGAATCTTCGTGTACCTATCTTTGATGAACATGTTATTCATTGCATATATAATACGAAGTCCAAGGATCTCCGGGTTAGGATCATATTTTGAGAACAGAGACATAGTCATCTATTAGATAACCTCTTTATCTAGGGGGTTTATTTTTGCAAGGATAAATGCAAGGATACTTGTAAGGATATGTGTTCCATCCTTGTTCCTGGTTCATTTGCAGTGCCGTGTCCCTAATGCGTGTGTTGATGTTCTGACCACCTTTACTAGTAGGGGGTCCTTTGGTATTAGGTATGCCTGACTCTTCCCTAGTATCATCAATAGTTGGTCATGGGAGATGTCTGACGGACTCCCTTCATGCATTATGGTTCTCTTTATGTCAAAGCTAGCGATTCCCTCTCCTATGACTAATATATCATTGTGTGGAAATACTATGTTTTCCATATCCCTTTTTAAAAGCTTGATGATGGTGTCGCCATTCTTCCTTTGCTAGGCTTGGTGCCCTTGAGAGTTTTTTGATGAAAATGTATTTCATTACCTGCGATGAGCCTACTAGGTGTAGTCGCGACTTCTGGCTATTTTGTGAAATAATATAGATCCATTGGCGGCGTTTGCCTTTGAAGGTGGGCGTTGTCTATGTGATATGGTTTCCTCCATTTTTTGGAGGGATGTGTTTCGCGGCTACCCCCTCTTATGCTAATGGGCGTTTGTGGGGAGGGTATGTTGTGACTGGTGCCCCCCTTGCATATCGATGCCAGATGGGGTCCTTCGACGGACTTGGCCCTAGGATGCTTAGTGGAAGGTTATAGTAGGGGTAATCCTTTGTGACCTTCATGGTAGTTCCTTTATAGGATGTTGAGAGTGCTCAACTTATTTTTGTAAGTGAGCCTTCCATCTTGTGATCTTTCCAAGAATCTTGACCTTATAGGTGCCCTTTGAGATTGAGAAATCTATTCCTTATGCATCTCTTGGTTGGCGGCGGCGTTTTATGGACTCTTCTAGTCGTCCACCTGTGTATATATATACCACGGAGCCCGAAGACGTCCAGTATGGTATTTCTTGGAAAACATGTTGATATCAAGTATCGAAATCTACCCCTTTTAGGGAGTTGACTTGTTATGCAGTTAAATTAAATAAGAGGATATGGGAAGGATATGGGTGTGGGGGTGTTGATACCCCCTGCTTCCTTGGTAATGTAACTGTCTTCCTCCATTAGTCTGTGTGTATTCCTTCCACTTGAGGAATATAAGGTCGCATCCTTGCAAGGCGGACTAGGTGGAGGTGTATCCTTCATGTATGCTATGTGTGATCTCACTCCACTACGTCTCTCCATGAGACTTCCCATTGTAGTAGCTTTGTACAAACATGGTGTGGTACTCTATGAGTCCCCTGTTCAAATCCTTGTCTTTTCGACTTCTCCTCTGTCCTAGGGGGATGTGTACCAAGGGTTGTCATACACAAGAGGTTGGGACCTGTCGTGTTGTATCATGAGTAGGTGATTGCCTTGTTGTGTTGTCGGGGCGATGTCCCTCCCTTTGAGCTTTCCTTGGAATGTCTCTTAGTCATGTCCATGATGATACGGACTGTATGTGTACCTTGCTGAGGTGGATGTTGGAACTCTTATATCCTTGGTGGTCTGACTTGCATGTCCTCCCTTAGTGGGGTGTATGTCCCAGCTCTTTGCTGTGTTTGTTATTGCCTTGGAGGCACAAATTGTTGCCTTCCTATTGGGGGTGGCAGTTTCTCCCTCATTCTTTGATTTTTACGATGTCCCCTTTGGAGGGCTTGTGTGTTGTTCTTCCTGTGGGCACTTCTCTGCCTGCGGATGTCGCTTCACTTGCGTATATTGCCTCTCTTACCCCTTCCTTAATGCCTTTCTATAGGTTAACAACTCTTCTAATTCCTTCATCAAATCTGGAGTCACTCCTTGGGCTCCTTGCTAATACATAGACCTTGTATTGGTGGTATGAGCCTGGTTGTTGTTTCCTAGCATGCCTTGTGTTGGTATTCCATATGGATGCTTCTTAGGGTGTGTTCTATAATGGTACCCCTGTGGAGGTATTGTGTACTGGTATCCCTAGGATGACCCTCTCTGTTGCCCCCTTGCCCCTGTGGTCTCTGAGCCATGGGGGTTGTGGCAGGGGAAGACTCAGCTCTAGCAGGGCATGAGGGTCCTCCCTGATTGTCAGGTTGGGGTGCTTCTGGGGCTACCTGAGGTTCCGGATGTGCAGGCCTTTTCTCTGGGTTAGGCTTTGCTTGAGGCATAGGTTGTCTCCCTTGCCTGTTGCCCCCAGGTGGGCGATTCTCTCTGGATGGTAGGCTATTCGCCATAGCTCTAGTTATTGCCAGACTTCTTGTTCGAAAACCGCAGACGGCGCCAAGTGTTAGGTTATAAGGTTTGAGTCAACGGATCGCTAACTTAGAGCTTATCTCCCACTAATGTGATGTCGGGTTATGTGCTCCTCGGGGTCTTTCGTACCGTTTCCTACTCTTTCGCTTCCTTGTCTCTCTGCTCCTTGCTACCCTGCAAGAGGGGCAGTATCAAGCACGGAGGGGGGGGGGTGGTGCTTGATGAACCCTCTCCGATGCTTAAGTCAGAATACTTCTAGAGAGATAAAATGTAGAGAGAAGCCAGAGCTAAAAATGTGCAAGTAATCAAGATGATCAAATGAATGGGGGAAGAGTTGTATTTATAGGCAACAGTGTCATTAAGGTGACTTAATGACATCGTTAACCGTTAAACACAATTAATTAGTCATTGATCACATAATTAAAACCATAAAGCATGGAGAGGTTGGCGGAAATAATCTAAGTGTGGGAGTCGGGAAACGGTGCCAGGACCCTTGGGGGCGGAGAGAAAATCCGACCCCTAAGGGTAGGGGTTGGGTGTGACCACCCAACCCCTCCCTAGGGGAGATGGGTTGGCCAACCCGATCTCCCCTAGGGGAGATCGGGTGTGGCCACCCGGTCTCACCTAGGTGAGTTCGACGCGTGGCCCAGACGAGTATTTTTGCCTCGTCCGGACCGTTGGTGTTTCGGCGGGGTGTTCGGGTCAAAGTTTCGATTTACAATCATTAACGGGGTGATAAAAATAAAATGATTCGGAAGTCAACGAGTTCAAATTGGGCGTATATCCATCAGCCAACAGCCGGATATTAGCTGAAGGTTGTGAATACTTGTACAGATTCCTTGAAGAGGTGTTCCTAAGTGGAAACTAGGCAAATGGAGAATTATCAGTTGACCTAGGATACATCGCGGTTCAATATATAAATGTTGTTTATAATAGGTTGATTAAAGAAAAGGGAATCAACGTTCCGCAGCCGCTACAATACTCCTAACAGATGAGTAGCACGATGCCCGTCGTATCCGCTGGTGGCACGACAAACCTCGTATGAACTATTCGGAAGCATGGAGCAAATCAAAGGGGAGAAATGTTGATGCGGATTTGGACAACAATACATTAACAAGCACCCTCCCATTCCGGCGAGTGGGAGCTGTAAGCATATGGTAATGGGCGCCGTAATTGCTAGCCCTTAATATGTATAGTTTACCTAATGAACTTGGGTAAATGTCACATTAGGGTAATTGGGCTAGACCCAAATCCCAATTGACATGGGAGGCCCAAAATTGGGCCTCCACAATTACATAGGTCGGCCGAAATATTTAGGTTGGGTAAAGTGGACTTTTGTCCACTTTACTCCTCCTATAAATAAGAGGTGTTAGGGAAATTTTAGGGTTATCATAATTCCCTCAAAATAGAGTTTTAGAAAGAAAAACCCTCCTCCCACACTAAGGGTTCGGCCGAACCACATATATCACCAAGGGTGTGCCAAATTGCTTTCGAGCAAACTCCCCAGAGATCTGTCCCCGTGCCAAGAATCGATCAGAGGCTTTGCTGTGGAGCTGCACCACGCAGGGCTTCTTTAACAAGAATCTCTACGGGACCCGTCCGGAGGATCGCGAACTCCCTCGAGCAAGGATCTTGGAATACGGTTACTCTTGAGGTATGTGTAAACTTTCCGCTGCGTAATTGATATTACTAGCACATACCATTTTAAGTTTCCGTAGTGATTACTCCCCGTAATCTAACATTCTCATATGCTCTACAATGATTTTCCATTCACTCTTTTCAGGTACCCTTGGTTAGGTATCGTGTACATATAAGTTCCGCCGGCCAAATGGGGTAACATAAAAAGAACCTGTAGCCATTCAGTTGCACGAATAAAATTGCACACTTGGGATATCCAACGCTCAGGTACGATGAATTGTACTTGATTTTTTCCTTGATATTTGAGTGTCCCTACTCTTTTTGTAGATCATACGACCACTTCGACGAGATCGCAACCACGTGAAACGTGACTCCTTCAAAGAACTTCCATGCCAAAATTTCACCTACCATGTGTGGAATTCATACACGTCCCCGAACCAAGCCGTTCTAAACCGGTCAGTGGAAACAAATGGCATTTCCTGTTCAGATCGAGCACCACCGCTGGAGCAAAAAAGTCAGAACATGCAGCAGGTCTATTCACTTATGGAGCAAATTTCCATTAAAGATGTCGGGCACCCAGGTAAGAGAAGTTGTCATCAATTTTATCCCCAAAAATTGAGTTTTTCCTTACTCATTTTGCAGCTCGGGTAACCATCCAAATCAAGGCCCCTGAAGAGCACATCTCGCGTGCGACCCTTTGCTTAGCGACCGTTCTAAGGTCAACCACCAGGTTTGTCCCAGATATCAGACAATTGCAATACGTGGCATGCCTGGCCAAACTCCACGTCATCCATGTGTGATCCTCAACCAAGTCATACATTCGGAGATATCTGAACCCGTCAGTGCTAACCATGGGGCATCCCCAGCTGAGATTGAGCAATGACTAGGGTACTTGAGAAGCCGAGAAACATTGTTGTCGATGTTTTCCATCATAGGGTACTCAACCCAAGGCGTCGACACGATCGAGTTATGTTGAGTTGATCAGCCGAGTCCTTCTCAGGAAGAAGTTCTAAAAATTTGGAATTTTCATTCCGCCACTAGAGGCTCTTCTCCGGGGGACGCCACTAGAGGCTCTTCTCCAACGGACGCCACTAGAGGCTCTTCTCCGACGGACGCCACTAGAGGCTCTTCTCTAACGGACGCCACTTGAGGCTCTTCTACGAAAAACGCCACTGGAGGCTTTTCGTTGTCGCTCGCCACTGGAGGCATCACCTATCAAGATTTTACTTTATTGCACGCACTGGAGGCTTTTCCTTGTCGCTCGCCACTGGAGGAATCGTCAATTGAGGCTTTTTTTTTTAATGCACGCCACTGGAGGCTTTTCGTTATCCCTCGCCACTGGAGGCATCATCTATCAAGATTTTACTTTATGTCACGCCACTGGAGGCTTTTCTTTTTCGAACACCGCTGGAGGCTTTTCGTTACTGCACGCCACTGGAGGCTTTAGTTTTACACACCGCCAAAAGAAGCACCGTCAACAGGGACACCGCCGATCGAGGCTTTACTTTTCCGCACCGCCACTGGAGACTCTTATTTACCGCATTGCTGTGGAGGCTCTACATTCTGCACTACCAATGGAGGTTTTCTTTCGCACCGTCCGAAATAAGCCAGGAGTTCCCTTGAAGATCTGAAGACTCAAAAGAACATATACTTTCCAACCAAAATTAGTGTTTACTCGTCTTTGGATAAATCCCCTCGAACGTGTTCTACAGGAATCCGCCCAAATAGGGGCAAACTGTAAACAACTAATTTTGGACCACACGCGACACGCGTGCCGTGTGGCGCGCTGAAATGAGGAAGCATCTAAATGTGGCAAGTCGTGAAGTTTCTGGGAATGCTCCAGCGTATATTAGGATATTATATGTATTTATTATTAAGAATATTTATTATTTATTAAGAGAATGAATCAGTATAATTGATTTTCTAATTAGACTAAATTTTGGTATTTATTATGGGAATAAATAAGCAATATTTACTTCCTAGTTAGACTTAAACCCTAGTTACCTAGGTTAGTATATATATAGCTGATCAGCTTATATGTAATGAAGGGGGGCAAAAAAATCGACAACAAATTCACAAAGAAATAATACAAGATGTTTTGAGAAGCCATCGTCAATACTGGATAATATCCTTAGCTTGGTTACTTTATTTTATCAATTTTCTCATTTTATAAATATTATGTTGTTATTGTTGTTAATGATAACACAGCCCTCGCCCTCGTCCTCTTCGTCCAATCTCTCGACAGCACCAGAAACACCTCCGATCCGGCTGCTCGATCCCGATTCTGGTCGCTTCTTGACTCAGTCTTCTCCAACCTCCACCTTGACACTTCTGGTTGATTCTTTATCGGTCATCCTTGTTGGATCACGGGCGAAGCTCCGTTACGTCCTTGACGGAAAGCTTGGACTCCTGGGCTCCGCGTAATCCTGCAAAAGGGGATGACCTGGGTGGTGACCCAGAATCCCTCTCCGATGCTTAAATGAGTATGGTGATCAATGGGTGGTAAGCAAAGAGTCTAAGTTCGTATTAGATAGTCTGCGTTTTCTGGGGTAACTTCCTCCCTTATATAGGAGGAGGAGGTGCCCAGTTACCTGTGACCATGCTTGGCCGTTGTGCCCATGATTCCGTGTATCTCGCCACGGTTCCGTATATTCCGGCTGGGATTCCATATATCTCGCCCCACGCTCCGCGTATCTTACCCGTACTCCGCGTATCTCGGGCACGCCCTGCGTATCACGGGGAGTTTATCTGTATTCTAACCGTCTTCCCACTACTCTTATCTAGTAGGCGGGTTTCTCGGTCTTATCCTCTGATCACAAGTCTCGACTCCTGTCGGGGACTTCAGAGTTGTCTCATTCTATGTCACCACCCAGGACCTTCAGTCTCTACGGGACAGGTCCAGCCTCTGCGGGGCTTTATTATCGGGGCCTTTACTAAGGCATATCGGGGCCTACTCAGAGGCTTCTCATCGGGAGCATTCAGCTCATACATCGGGACCGCTAAAGTCGGGACCCTTCGTGCTGGGCCTCTGGGCCTTCCAGGCTTTTCACGAGGCCTACTGGACCTATTCGCCGTCCATTGGCTGTTAACGGGTCTAACGATTACATCGGAATCCATCATTTGCCCCCAAGACATGGGGGACTTTTAGTTCGTCATGTCTTTCAGTCCAGATCTTTTGACCTCTTTGTCGAAGGTTTTCGCTTTCACGCCTTCCGATACCGCCGTGGGAGGCCTTTGTCTTCGTACCTCCCGATGCCACCGTCGGGGGTTTCTGCCTTGCGTGTGATCGTTGCGTAACAGAGTCTCTTACTCATGATTGCCTTGGGCCCACCGGGCCCCACGGGCAGTTGCCAAATCCGAGGGGACTTCTCAGTTACTGTAGCATTAAATGCCTAGGGATAAAGGAACGACGCCTGAACCAGCGTGACTGTTATTTTCTGAAAAAGCAGCTGTGACGTCACGCACGTCCCTTCCGTGCCTATGATCTCGGCGATTAAGATCGTGTCGTTTCCTCTTCAACGGTGCAGATCAAGCCTATCCAGATGTCTCCTCCGTACCGTCTCCATAGTTTCAACGATTGTGATTGAATCGTTTCATCTTCAATGGTCAAGATTGAGTCTCCCCAATTATCCTTTTGCTTATAAAAGCCAAAACCCTGGTACTATTGTCTTCTTCTGCATTCTCTCGATTTCAGCCATCTTTGCATCCAAAGTTTCCTCTTCAAGCTCCTCCTGGTGTTCAAGTGATCCAAGGCCTTCAACCCTTCCGATCTTCCTTTACCTTACTTCTTCGACCACCGATCATGTCTGGTAAGGACTTTCTTCTAAGTTTTCATGATTTACTTGCTGTTTATTCTTCCTTTCTCAAATCCTTTCGTTTGCAATCGTTTTAGACGAAGCTAGTTCTGAGGCTAGGACTCCCTTCACCTTCGAGTTCGCTGTCAATGAGATCTCGGAGGCTACATATGAGGTTGCCCTTAGAGAGGGGTGTATTACCTCTGATTGGGAACCTCGTTTCCCGTATGAGTCCCAGTCCGCTGTCAGGAGGAAACACATCATTACACATCCTCGGGCAGGGGAAGTGTTCGTCTCCGCTGGGCAAATAAGCGCGGGGATTCGGTTCCCCTTCTGTGGGAACATGGTGGAGATGTGCAACTTCTACAAAACGCATCCCTGTACCTTCTCTCCACACGCCATCCGCGTGTGGAATGCCTTCCAACTCTTATGCCACCGCCAGCAGTGGAAGTATAGTCTTCTGCTGTTCCGCACTTTCTACGGCATGAAGTGCAACAAAGCTGGTGTCTGCTCCTTCTCTCCTCGACTCCCCAAGTGGACAAAGGAGCAACTTTCACGTTTCGGCTGGGATAGCGAAACTTGGAAGTTCCACAAGGATCGGATGCTAATCCGTGACTCAGGATCCGACAACAGCGGATGGAAGAAGTACTACTTCTTCGTCCAGCATAGCTCTGTTCCCTGGCCTCGATGGGAGGTCGTGGCGGACCCTGCCCCCAAGCTCCAAGACTACACCGAGGATGATCTCAACACCCTCCAGATGGTTCAACTTTATCGCTGGGGAGACAACTTCATACCCCTCGATGCCAACAAGCTCCAGGAGAAGAACCTGATTACTATCGGAGTCCGACTCCTTGACTCTGTTTCCAAAGATTTAGTCATCTGGGTAATATTTCTAACTATCTTATTTTTACCTTTGCAGCCAAGAAGGCTTCTCTGTTGACTCATCTCCTTCTGAAGCAGGGCGAGACTGATGCCGTCCAGAGTGGCTCCAAGCGGAAGCGGAAGTTGGTGAAGAAAGGCGCTTCTTCTTCCACTCCTCTATCTGCTGCTCCTCCGACCGAAGAACAAGTCGGGGCCAAGAAGGCCAGGAGGGAGGAGATCGACCAAGCCTTCGGGGTCACTACCGCCGAGGAAGGTAAGCGCGTTCGTCGTGCAATTAAACAATATAAAAAATTAGTCCCCAAGGAGTTTATCCCCGCTGATCGGAAAACACGGGTTCAAGAGATCAAGTACATCCTTCGAGGAGAAATTCCCCACGTTCTTGAGGCAGGATATTACAACGTCCTTGGGAAGAATAGACATTTCGATCGTCAAATCATCTGGTGCCCTGAAGGTACTCTTCCTAACTTTATTCGTCCCGCCACCGCAGGTCCCTTGGAGATTCCTGCTCCAACGGAGGCTATCATTCCAGCGGAGACTGCAGCTCCGCAAGAACTGATACTGGAGGACGTCCCGGAGGGAGCTCAGTTCCGCCAGGTGACCAATTTGGAGGCTTCCCCTTCTGTCGAGGAGCCTGATGAAGGGGGCTTGCTTCCCCGCGGCAGATCGAGGTCAAGGAACGTGGGGCCTGCTGTGAGGGACGTGTCCCGAAGTCCTCCTCCTGTTTTTCGCACTCCGACTCCTGAGCCACCAGCTGAGGTGGCTCCTCCGGCTGAAAGTTCCGGGGTCATCCCCCCTCTCTCCGTGGATGAAAACCTTTACAAGGTTTTCACCCCCGATGAGGGGATGATGCCTTGGAACCCGATCGAGTCTCTCCGAGGGATTCCACTTCGACGGGGAGAGCTTGATCCTGGACTGGCCCTGCATCTGCTGGCGGGGTCCGTTCCTCCAGCCTTGAGGCGGCCCCTGTCCTTTGCGCGGGAGGACCTTGAGGGGGAGATCCGCGACATGGCCATTCGTCGGATGGAGGTGAAACTTCTATCCTTGTTTCGTTTTCTTCATTACTCTTATCTTCGATTGCTTATGTCTTGATCTTTTCCTTTCCTTCTTTTAGGACACCGCGAACCAACAACGCTGCTTCGGCCTTATCCTGGCCCTGAAGGGTGCTTTGGAGGCGGCGGAGGCCCAGTCGAACCCTGATGCTTTAGCCAAGCTTCAGGTAGAACTCGACGAGGCTGTAGCGGCCAAGAACAAGATGGCCAAGGAGAAGGCTCTCCTCGATGATTTGTCCTCCAACCTGCTCAAGAAGGTTCACGATCATGAGGCTGTCATGCGTCGGGAGCGGAAGATGGTCCAGGCGGACCAGCAGCGGAATGAGGAGGAGAAGAAGCAGCTCATTCATGAGAAAAACGTCTTCGCGGATCTCCTCGCGGAGGCTAAGGCAAAGTTTGAGGCAGAGAGGGCTGAGTTCTCTGCCAAGCTGGCTGAAGCCAAGGCTCAGGGCCTCGAGGAGGGCCACCAGCGGGGCTTCGAGGAGGGCCGCCAGCGGGGCCTCGAGGAGTATCGGGACTCTGAAGAATTCAAGGTGGCTGCTGTAGAGTTCTGTAAGTCCGAGGTGGAGAACGTTCTGTTCAATGCTGTCGAAGAGCTCTACACAGCATACGAGGATTCCATTGACTTCAAGAAGTCCGAGACCCTCGCCCCCTTCGCGGAGAAATACTTCAACCTCCCCGCGGAGAGTGAAGAGGCCGCTGCCGTGGACCCGACTCCGCCAGCTGCGGAGCCTTCCGCCCAGGTCCCTCCGAACTCCGTTCCCTCCGATGCTGCTGAGGATCCACCTTCCCACAAGGACCAAGCTTAATGCTTACATCTCTTAGTCCTTGTTGTCTTTCTCCTTTGTCTCTTGTATCGAACCTCTTTGGCCTTCTGGCCCTTATATAAGTAGTTTTCTTTCCATCTGTTTTGGCATCGATATTCGTTTGCACTTTAACTAAAGCGGCTTTAAAGTCGTTACTCAGAACGTTCCGATGCGCCATTAAAATGACTTCATACGTCCCTCCGACGCTTTACTCGAGACTTCACCACTTAAGGTTTCTCATCCAAAATCGGGACTTTACCACTTAAGGCTTCTCGTCCAAAACCAGGACTTCACCACTTAAGGCTTCTTGTCCAAAATCGGGACTTTACCACTTAAGGCTTCTCGTCCAAAACCAGGACTTCACCACTTAAGGCTTCTCGTCCAAAATCGGGACTTCACCACTTAAGGTTTCTCGTCCATGCCTTTTAAGGCCGTTTTCATACCCCTTAGGGCTTTTACTGCGTCTCTACCGGACGACTTAATCGTACCTTTTAAGGCTTTTTGCCGCATCATATAGATGACTTTCGCGGACCTGTTAAGGCTTTTCCGTACCCGTTAAGGCTTTTGGCCGCATCATATAGACGACTTACGCGGACCCATCAGGGCCTTTTCGTACCTAGGCTTTTGGTTGCATCATATAGACGACTTACGTGTACCCCGTAGGGCTTTTGTCCGTACCTGTTAAGGCTTTTGGCCGCGTCATATAGACGACTTACGCATCCCCTGCGGGGCTTTCATCGTACCTCGGAAGGCTTTTGTCGGGTCACTCAGGACGTCTTACTAACAGTTAGAATAAATTTGAAAGCAATTTGATCGGAAGGCAATTTCTTTATTCATAAATAACTCAAAATAGGCTTACATCGGATCTTATCGATAGACAATTTGCGCCCTTCACGGCGGCTTAATATCAAACGTGATACTTCTTCAAGTGTTCGCCACTGAAGGAATGCTTCAACGTCTTGCCTTCGAGATCCTCTAACTTGTATGCATTGGGCACTGGCATCCCTACGATCTTGTAAGGTCCTTCCCATTTTGGTGACAGCTTGTTGATTCGATCTTGATGAACAAACTCATTCCTCCGCCAGACAAGTTCTCCCACGAAGAATTGTCGGGACCTGACACGCCGATTATAATATCGGGCTGTTGCCAGACACATTCGGGCCTGGACTTCATCAGCCTCCCATCTCTTCTCCTCGAGTAGGTCCAAGTCCAGACGTCTCATTTCCTCATTTGTCAGAGGCTCGTAATATTTCGCGCGGTGGGACGCCACCGCTATCTCCACGGGAGCGACTGCCTCCGTGCCATAAACCAGGCCAAACGGAGTTTCTCCTGTTGATTGCTTGGGTGTCGTTCTCACAGCCCATAGCACATTCTCGAGCTCATCCAGCCAATGGCCTTGCAAGGCGTAGACTCTCTTCTTCAAGCCATCCATCACGATCTTGTTGGCTGACTCTACCTGGCCATTGGTCTGAGCGTGGCGGACTGAAGCAGTCCGATGCTCAATGTTTAATTCTTCCAGGTACTCCTTCAACTGAGCCCCATTGAACGGAGGGCCGTTGTCGCTGATCAACACTCGCGGGACCCCGTACCGGGATATGATCTGAGTCTTAAAGAACTTGAGGACCTGCTGCCCCGTCGTTCTAGCCAATGCTTTAGACTCTATCCACTTTGAGAAGTAGTCGATAGCCACGAGTAAGTACTTACACTGACCTCTCGCTTGGGGAAGTGGTCCCACCAAGTCAATTCCCCATTGCGCGAAGGGCCATGCACTCCTGATGGGCATTAGGTCCGCGGCGGGAGCCACGATATTTGGGGCGTACCTCTGGCATGCATCACAGGATCGGACCATCGCGGTCGCTTCTTTGTTCATCGAGGGCCAATAGTAGCCTAGGTTTAATGCCTTCCTTACCAGAGATCGGGCTCCTTCATGGCAGGCCGTGACTCCTTCATGTAACTCCCTCAGGATCCGATTTGTGTCAGGCTCTGCTACGCATTTTAGAAAAGGCTTTACGTACCCTTTTTTGTACAACTGGTTGTCCACCATTGCATAGTTGTCCGCAATTCGCCGTAACCTGACAGCTGCCACTTTGTCATCGGGGAGTACCCCCGTAGTTAGGTACGTAACCATCGGGGTCATCCAAGTGGACTTCTCTTCTTTCTCCGATCCTGTCTCAATAGCACAGATCTCCGCCGGATCAATGTTTGAGATAATCACCTTCTCTAGGAAATGCACCTTCCGATTCTCCTCGGGGGCCACTCCCAGGGCAAACTTGCTCAAGGCATCTGCTTCCGCGTTCTCTTCCCTCGGGATCGCCTCGATATTAAAGCTTTTGAAGCTTCCCTTCAAAGTCTGCACCTCATGCAAATATTTCTTCATTGTCGGGTTCTTAGCTTCATAGTTCCCCTGGACTTGATTTACAACCAAGCTAGCGTCGCATTTCACCTTTAAATGGTCAACCCCCGTACCCTTGGCAATCTTAAGGCCTGTGATGAGAGCCTCATACTCCGCTTCGTTGTTGGTGGCTTTGAATGTCAACGCCAAGGCATATCGCAGGGGCTCGCCTCCACCGGGCGGTATCAATACGAATCCTGCCCCGAGCCTTCTACACTCGATGAACCATCAGTGTACATCTCCCAAGTATTCTCCTCATTTGGCTGTTCTGGCTGCTGTTCTGTTGTCGGGACTTCCTCCATGGTTGCCCCCTCTGCGGGACCCGTTACTTCCAGATCGGGTGCCGTAGACTCAGCTATAAAATCTGCCAATGCCTGGCCCTTAATAGCGGTTCTCGGAGCAAAATGAATGCGGAACTCCGTCAACTCGATGGCCCATTTCACCAATCTCCCCGACGCCTCCGGTCGGTTCAAAAAGTGTTTCAAAGGCTGATTAGTCAGTACCGTGACTTCATGGGCATGGAAGTAAGGTCGCAGTTTTCGAGCGGCAATAATCAACGCGAAGAGATACTTCTCAATAGCGGGATAGTTTATTTCAGACTTGGCAAACGCCTTGCTTACATAATAGATAGGCACTTGGTTGCCCTTGACAATTTTAATCAAAACAGAACTAACAGCCACATCAGAAACAGCCAAATAGAGATAGAGCGGCTCGCCTGGAACTGGTTTCGCCAACGGCGGAAGGGTACGGAGGTGCTGCTTGAGTGCCTGGAACGCCTCCTCGCACTTGTCGGTCCATTCGAACTTCTTGTTGGCCCTCAGCACCTCAAAAAATGGCATAGCTCGATCACTCGCCTTGGATAGGAAGCGATTCATCGCGGCCAACCGGCCATTCAGCACCTGGACCTCCCGATGAGTCCTCGGGGACTGCATCTCTTCGATTGCTCGCAACTTCTCAGGGTTCACCTCGATTCCTCTCTGGCTCACCATGAACCCTAGGAACTTCCCTGAGTTTACCCAGAAAGCACATTTGTCGGGGTTCAGCCGAACCTGATGGAACTTCATCCTCTCAAATGCCGCCGCCAAATTCTGGACATGGTCTCCTGCCTGTCGGGACTTCACCAGCATGTCGTCCACATATGCCTCCATGGTTTTCCCCAGCATGTCCCCGAACAACTTGTTCACCATCCGCTGGTAAGTTGCTCCGGCATTGATCAATCCGAAGGGCATCACATCGTAATGGTAGACGTCACTGTCAGCGTAAAAAGCTGTGGGGGGGGGGGGGCATCCTCTTTCGCCATCTTAATCTGATTGTACCCGGAGTAGGCATCCATGAAGCTCAGCAGCTCATGTCCCGATGTGGCATCCACCAGCTGGTCAATCCTCGGAAGAGGGTAGCAGTCCTTCGGGCAGCCTTTGTTCAGGTCACGGAAGTCGACACACATCCGCCACTTTCTGTTACTCTTTCGCACCAGCACCGGGTTAGCCACCCAAGTCTGGAATCGGAGCTCCTTGATGAGTCCAGCATCGAGTAGTCTGCCCACCTCTTGCTGGATCGCGATACTCTTGTCCGCGCCCATCGGACGCCTCCTCTGCGCGATAGGCTTGATTGCGGGGTCTATCTTCAGCTCGTGCACTATCACATCGGGGCTGATTCCTGGCATATTACTCGGGGACCAGGCAAACAGCTCCTTAAACTCCTTCAAAAGCTCGATCAACTCTCGGGCTCTTTCCTCCGATAAAGCAGAGCCGATCTTCACCTTCCTCTGAGGTCCATCGATCTCTACTTCCTTCAAATCCTCCATGGGGGCGGGGCGCCCATACTCCTCTCGAGGATCAACGTCAGTCTGAAGGACTGTCATGGCCTCCCTTCTTCTCCGTCGGGTGGCGTTAACGTAGCATTTCCGCGATGCCACTTGGTCACCCTTGACCTCTCCGACCCCGTTGTCCGTCGGAAACTTCATCTTCTGGTGGACCGTCGAGGCGACTGCCATGAGAGGGTTGATGGTTGTCCTCCCGATGATTGCGTTGTATGCCCCTGCAGACTCCACGACAACGAAATCCACGTTTCGCTTCTCCATTTTCCAGCCACTACCAAACTCCACCGGTAAGGTAATCATTCCCAGCGGGTAGGAGGTGGAACCAGAGAATCCCACCATCGGGAAGTCCACCTGCGTCAGGTCCTTCTTCGTCTTTCCCATGGCTTCCAGAGCGTCCATGAAAAGAATATCGGAGGAGCTCCCTCCGTCTATAAGGATCCGCTTCATCTCGAATCCGTCCACGTCCAGGGTCACGACCAAGGCATCGTCGTGAGGGCTCTCTACGCCCACTAGATCCTCCTTCGAGAACGAAATTACCATTTCCTCCTTTAGGGTCCACGACCGGGACCTTTTGCCTAGCACCACCGCGGCAGATATGCGGGAGGCGTAGTTCTCCCGAGAAGCAGAGGTATCTCCTCCCGCCGCCATTCCTCCATGGATGACGTTGATAGTTCCGCGCCTCTCCTTACGGGCACCTGAACCCGAGGCCTCATGTTCGACCTTCTTCTTCTTCGGGGATCGGTCGCGGGACTTGGAACGGGATCGTGACCGACTTCTGGAACGGGATCGGCACCGACCCTTACCGACGAACTCTTTATGCTTTCCCTTCTGGATCAGCTTTTCAATCTCCTTCTTCAGCTCCCGACAGTTCTCAGTGTCGTGACCATTGGCTCGATGGTAGCGACAGTAACGGTCAGGACGGCCTCCTAGGAATTCGCCTTCTTTTCTCGGGGGGTATCGAGCGAGACCCTGTCTGTCCATCACAGCTAACACAGAGGTCATCGAGCTATTGATGGGAACGGCCCGACCTTCTCGGTTGTCCTTCCTCGGAGGACGCTTGTCTTCTCTTTTATCGGGACGACCACGGTTCCTACTTCCCTCCGACTTGTCGCTCCCTTTGCGATCGTCCGACAGCCTGGACGATGGCTTTCCTCTTCCCGACTTCGGGGGATCGAGTTCTCCAGTAGCAATCTTCGAATCATGGACGTCGATTTGCTGTTTCACCCTCGCCTGCAGGGCCTCCATACTCCACACAGCCTTCGCGGCTACGCTATGCATTAGGTCGGAACCGTACGGAGCGCTCAAGTTCCGCAGGAAAGTACGTATTATTTCTCCCTCCGAAATTTCTTCATCAATCTCCGCGGCACTAGCAGTGAATCGCTGGTAGTAGTATGCCAACGATTCGTCGGGCCTCTGCACCACCTGAGTCAGGGATCTCACGCTCTTCAGAAGACGCCTTCGACCTTGATACTGCTTGATGAAGCGGTCGTGCATGTCCGCCCAGCACGTAATGCATCCTGGCGGGAGGCTGAAGAACCAAGTCATGGCCCTTTCTCCCAGGGTTATCGGGAACAATGAGCATATGAGGTCATCGTTCGATGTTCGTCCCATACAGGCCTGGACATGCCTCTGCACATGGCGAACTGGGTCCCCTTCACCATCGTACTCCTTGATGGTCGGAATACCTAGCCCAAGCGGGGCGACGGTATCGATTAGCAGCGGCACGAAAGGATGGCTGGACCGATCCCTTAACTCCGATGTCATCTGCTTTTGATCACCCATGCAGATGCTAACGATCTTCACCACCTGATCGGGGGTGATGGGGCCATTCAGGGGAATGGTCCTATTTTGCACCGGACCCGGGCCGTCAACCACGAACTTCTCCGGGTGTGCTGGTTCCTTACCCTTGCTCCTGGGCGGAACCTCCTGTTCCTCGGGGTCAACCCTCGGCGGAGGTGGTGGTAGTTCTTCTCGCGGAGGCAACTCCTCCGCTCTCCTGGTGGCCTCTCTCTTATCCAGCAAGGCCTCCATGGCGGCCAAGAACATGGGCATAGCCTCCGCTACTGCCTTGGCCAACTCCGAGTTCGAAGACGACCCTTCTTCCCTTCGCGGAACTCCTTCTCTTCCATGGCCCACCGGGTTTGGGGGAGCCTCATCTTCCTCCCTACGCGGGACATCCTGCCTGTTCGTCTCAGCGTCTCGGACTGAGACCTCATAGCCATCACCTTGCCCCCCTGTCTGGGAGAAAGCAGGGTTCTCACCTTGTTCAGCAACGCGTTCTGGCAACGGGGAGTTCACAGTTCCTGCGGGACGAGAACTGCCAGCCTGAACTTGCTTCTTCTTGCCACCACCGACCATTGATCTGGTAGAAGCTATCTTGACTTTTCGTAAGGCTTCCCACAGACGGCGCCAATGTTGGATCACGGGCGAAGCTCCGTTACGTCCTTGACGGAAAGCTTGGACTCCTGGGCTCCGCGTAATCCTGCAAAAGGGGATGACCTGGGTGGTGACCTAGAATCCCTCTCCGATGCTTAAATGAGTATGGTGATCAATGGGTGGTAAGCAAAGAGTCTAAGTTCGTATTAGATAGTCTGCGTTTTCTGGGGTAACTTCCTCCCTTATATAGGAGGAGGAGGTGCCCAGTTACCTGTGACCATGCTTGGCCGTTGTGCCTATGATTCCGTGTATCTCGCCACGGTTCCGTATATTCCGGCTGGGATTCCATATATCTCGCCCCACGCTCCGCGTATCTTACCCGTACTCCGCGTATCTCGGGCACGCCCTGCGTATCACGGGGAGTTTATCTGTATTCTAACCGTCTTCCCACTACTCTTATCTAGTAGGCGGGTTTCTCGGTCTTATCCTCTGATCACAAGTCTCGACTCCTGTCGGGGACTCCAGAGTTGTCTCATTCTAGGTCACCACCCAGGACCTTCAGTCTCTACGGGACAGGTCCAGCCTCTGCGGGGCTTTATTATCGGGGCCTTTACTAAGGCATATCGGGGCCTACTCAGAGGCTTCTCATCGGGAGCATTCAGCTCATACATCGGGACCGCTAAAGTCGGGACCCTTCGTGCTGGGCCTCTGGGCCTTCCAGGCTTTTCACGAGGCCCACTGGACCTATTCGCCGTCCATTGGCTGTTAACGGGGCTAACGATTACATCGGAACCCATCAATCCTCAATTCTGTTTTTCGACGGTTCGCCATCTTCGAACAACTTTTTCCGATTCGCCGTTTCAATCTGCTACTGTCCGCCTCCCTGTTGTGCTGCCCAGCCAACGTCGTCCTCCTGCCTGGCCACCACAGTCGTAGTCCGTTTGGTTTTCTGACCTGAGGTATCTATCTCAACATCTGTTATATAAAGTCTAACTTTTGTCTTTTGTGCCATTTATTATTTTTATTATTATTATTGTGCTTTGATTTTGTTCTAAGTATAGTTGACCGCAAAATATCTTAAAACCTTGGTAGTAATTTATATTCCTTGCTAGTCTAGTATATTGCAAATATCAAATTGCTTAGGCTTATTTTCGTTTCTTAACGTTCATAATTGATTTATAATTAGACATGTCATTAAATTAAGTTAGTTGAAATCAAATACCAAAATCATGTCAAAGTTTGTGAATTGAGTAACGAAAGGGCGAGAGTATTACCATGTGTTTTAATTCGTAATTGAACCCCTGAATTCGAATTTATGCTTGTAGACCGATTATATGCTTAGGTGTTTAATATATTATTCCCTAAGTAATTTAGGTTTCTAGTTAGCCTAATAACTAACTAGTGGCGACTTTTCAAAATCCACGTTTTCAAAACGTAATCGCCTTAGGCCAGATTTTAGGTCTGACACGGCTCTCCCACTAAATGCCTTGAACGAGAAGTTTGGCAATACATTCATATTGATAAAGCACTTCATCAACTATATCGGTTAAAACACGACGCCATAAAAGCTAAAAGGAATGATAGCGAGTTAAATCTTATCATCACGCGTTATTAACTTGCGCATTAAACAAGTTTTTTTAACGAGAGTATGATGACTAAACTTAGAGGATACATGTTTAATTTGGCTTATGGTAATGGTGTCGTGGTCGAACATGAGACGTTACATGACTTGCGGACGAATTTTCAACGCTTGGTGAAATCAAAAGAGACGAAGCCTTGATCAAATTGGAGCAGGATAATGTTGATAGTCAGCTCCCACTTACTTCGAGTGGGAGATTTGAGGCAGCAACACAAGTGAATGAAATGGTAAATGAAGATGGGGATATTTTCATAGTAAATCCAGTGAAAGGAGCCAATCCTAACACACAAATCACTGTTGTTGTAGGTGCGAATCAAGTTGAACACGATAATCACGTTGCCGAACCGGTGGATGAAAATCCAACAATACCACAACTACCCATTGTTCCTAGTGGGAGTTGGTTTACCAACTTGGTTCCGAGGATGAGAGGTCGTCCAAGAAAAGTTGTAGGTTAAGGTTCTAGCATTGCCCTTGTTCCCAGCGGGAGTGATGCTACGATAGAAAGCATTATTCCGAGTGGGATCAACGTTCAGACTCAAGATGGTATTAACGAGCCTAGACGCAGTCAAAGGCTTTGAACTTCTCCCAAAAAGTTTCCCATCGAGCGGGGTGAGATATTCACCCTAACTTCTGTTGATGAACCGGTAACGGTTCAACAAGCGTTGAATGGACCTCAAACGAAGGAATGGAGGAAAGCAGTGGAGGAAGAGATCGCCTCAAAGAAAGCCAATTCGGTATGGTCTTTAGTTGATTTACCTGCTAACCGTAGGGCCATAAGATGCGAAGTGGGTTCTGAAACTGAAACTCGCTGCTGATGGAAATGTCGAGCGATACAAAGCTCGACTAGTTGCGAAAGGATACACACAGCTTCACGGAGTGGACTTTGATGAAACATACTTACCGATTGTGCAGTACACCACAGTCAGGGCAATCTTAGCCCTGGTCGCATGCCTCGATCTAGAGCTGCACAAAATGGATGTTAAGACCGCATTCTTCCACAGAAACCTGGAAGAAGAGATCTATATGGAGCAACCGGAGGGTTTCATTACTCCTGGTAACGAACGTAAAGTTTGTAAACTCCAAAGGTATATTTACGGTCTTAAAAAATCGTCTCGGCAATGGTACCACAGGTTCCACGAGGAAATCGTTGAAAACTGATTCGTAAATCTTCACGAGGATCCATGCGTGTATACAAAGACCTCCGGGTCTAAGTACGTCATCTTAACTTTATACGTGGATGAAATACTCATTGCTTCGAACGATATGAGTCTCATGCACGAGTCTAAGTCCTGGTTGGCATCTGTATTTGAGATGAAGGTCATGGGAGAGGCTACGTACATCTTGGGCATTAAAATTGCTAGAGATCGTGCCGCCCGGAGATTATGTCTATCTCAGGAAGCCTATATCAACAAACTGTTGAGAAGGTTTAAATTATAGATTCCAAACCCGTGAAAACGTTGGTAGTATTCGGGTGTGCGTTGTCAAAGTGTGACGCCCGAATAACCAGCAAGAGCGTGAACAGATGAGGAATGCCGAGTATTTAAGCATGGTCGGAAGTCTCATGTACGCCATGCTTTGCACTCGTCCAGACATCTGTTACGCTATGGGCCTAGTAGCAAGATTCCAGTCAGACCCTGGCTATCAACATTTAAAAGCTGTAAAGCGGATCATACGATATCTGAAAGGTACTGCCGACTACGTACTGAGCTATGAGGGAAGGAGGTTAGAATAGGCCGGATTCAGTGACGCCGACCATGGTGGCGATCCGGATGATCATAAGTCCACCACAGGAGGAGTGCTTCTCCTTGCTGATGCCACCATTTTATGGACGAGCAAGAAGCAATCCTCTGTCACGCTATCTACGATGGAATCCGAATTCGTTGCCCTCTCCAAAAATGCACATGAAGCGGTCTGGCTGAAAAGGCTTCTTACTGTGATGCTTGATGGTGATGTCGGGAGCAAACCTGTGAAGGTGTACTCCGATAGTCAGGCAGCCATTGAGGCAGTAAAGAATCCAAAGTACCAGAGTAGGACTAAACACATTGATGAGAAATATAATTATGTTAATTTTATGGTGGAAGATAATATAATCATTTTGGAATACTCGCCCACTGATGACATGGTGGCGGACCCTTTAACTAAACCATACGCAGAGGGACATTTGAAAAGAACATAAAACTGCTTGGATTGCGTAGGGTTTAGAAGTGGGCCTGTGTCTGTAATAACATTTTGATAAATTGAAAGTTACATTTTTGATTAACGAGAGAATTGCAATTTGAGTTTATGATTCATCAACGTCATAATGATTAATCACATCAGATGGTACGGTCTATAAACAGAGTCTTAGGAGGACGCAATCCTCTGCTTAAAATTATGTCGAATGTGGGCCTTGCCTAGTCACACAGGCACAGTTGTCTTGTAGGCGAGGGGGGCCTCTGCCAAAGCAAGAATGGCCAAGAACCAGTTGGGAAACTTGGTTATGCAAAACGATCATTTGGTTTCGGAGTAACACGACATGATCTTCGTTTTGCACTTCGCCGGTGATGAACTCTGTTCGTCATTTAACCACATTCTGGCCCAGATGAAAGTCCGCGATAGCATTATTGACATATCCCACACCTGACATTGTTCGGGTAAGGTATCGACGCGTGCTTCATAGTACGCGTGCCACGTTCGACCACGGGGTCATGCTCGGTTGTGCTAGATAGAATATTCGCGATTCGGACGGCACAAACTTCTTCACCTTGAGTGTGTGATTGATCCCGGGAGCCTAATGAAGAGGCACCCGAAGTACCCTCATGGACTCAGTACTCATATCTAAGGTTAGGCTCAATGATCGCCTCCCTGCGTACGAGCGTAGTGCTGAAGAAAAAGGCCAAGTGACCACGTTCGGGAAACCGAATGGGTTTCACTAAGGGTATGAGCGATGGGGATGGTCAAGTTCACCTGTAATTCACTGACTCTTGTATTCACTAGATGGCCACCAACCGGATATTAGTAGAAGGTTGTGAATACTTGTATGGATGCCCTGGAGAAGTATTCCTATGTGGAAACTGGGTAATTTGGAGAATTGACAGTTGAACTAGGATACAACGCGATACAAATTGATGTTTTTAACAGGTTGATTTGAGATAGGGAACCAACGTTCAGCGGGCGCTACAGCACTCCTAACAGATGAGTAGCACGATGCCCATCGTATCCGCCAGTTGCACGGCAAACCTCGTATGAACTATTCGGAAGCAGAAGCAGGATCAGAAGAGTGGAATGTTGATGCGATTTGGACAACAATATATTAACATCTACCCTCCCATTCGGGCGAGTGGGGGCTGTTAGCATATGGTGACTGAGCGCTGTAATTAGTAGCCCATTAATATGTATAGGTAACCTAAGAAATTGAGTTAATGTCACGTTAGGGAAATTGGGCTTGACCCAAATCCCAATTGACATGAGAGGCCCAAAATTTGGCATCCCTAACATAAGTGGCCGGCCGAATATGTGTGTGGGGCAAAGTGGAATTTTGTCCACTTTGCTCCTCCTATAAATAAGAGGTGCTAGGGTTTTTATTTGGGGTAATTCACAATTCTTCCTAAGTGGTGATTTGATTGAAAACCCTTCCCCCCTTTACACATAGTTCGGCCGAACCTTAGCCCCCATTTACACATAGTTCGGCCGAACCCTAGTCCACCACCAAGGGCGTGCCAATTTACTTAGAGCAAAACACTCCGGAGATCCATCCCAGCCATGAATTGATCAGAGGCTTTGCTGTGGAGCTAATACCACGCAGGGCTTCTCTAACAATAACCTCTATGGGTTCCGTGCGGTGGATCATGAACTCCCTCAGGAAGATCCTTGGGACTACGGATAAGGTTAAGGTATGTGCATATCTTCCGTGCGTAATTCTGATTACAAGCATGTACCTTATTTATGTTTCCGTAGTAATCAACCCCGTAATCCAACAGAACCGGGGTAACTAAGTGGACCTAACCAAACCAGTTTTGTGTGTTGAACCGAACCCTATTTTGTTGGACCAGTTCGGACCGAGCCAGATTTTGAAAATAAAACTGGACAGAACCGAACCGGATTTACTGAACCCGAACCGAACTAGACCGAAATTGACTAAACCAAACCGGATTTTTCAAAATAAAATTCAAGTCAATTAATAAAATGGGATGGTCAAGTTTTACAATCCAATTTTTCTTTTAACTTTAATTAGTCTACACGGTGCTATAAGGTTTAAAACTTTCATGTTTTAATTAAACCTTAATGCCTAGTTTCGATTATGGGGATAGATCCCGGTAATGCATGATTTAGGGACTGAATTAATTAGTGGGCTGAATTGCAATTGTTTACTTTTCGTCACATATATTTATTAGAACTGTTGTCTTGACTACGTCAAGCTAGCTGGATGTTGGGGGCAGAGCCCTGGTTAAATATATGGTTTGGGTACTATGACAGACATGTTGTGATTACCTAGGATTCATGTCTAGAAACACGCATGATTAATTGTAAGCATGAATTGCAAGTTAGCCCCTAATATTTTAAATGTTTTAAAAACAAAAGCCAGTCCCCAAATATGCATGTTTGATGTGGTAGTTTCCATGCATGACACGAATGCTTGAATGTTGAGGATGTAGCTGCATGTGATAGTTTACTTGGAAAGTAGAATTATGTATATGCTAGCATGAGTTCCTCGAAACATTAAACGCATGACGCGTATGCATGATATGTGGTTTGGTTGATGAATTTGGCTTGCTATGATGATTTACTTGTGTAGTGAATTATATATTCATGCGTATGTTCATCAGAACATTTTTAAATACAAAAGGGCCTTAAGAAAGCCAAGATCGGGTATGCCTATTTTAATTTTCCCGTTCCGGTAATTTACGAATAAAGCCGTTTTTAAGAGACTGATCTATTGGATTGAAGACGACGATAATGTGAACTCTTTCACGAACCCCCTTCCCTCGGTTTACTGGCGGTCGGTTGGTTTAGATGACTGAGGAATCATTATTTTTCGTATTCCATCTTAATAGATATCCGATCTATGCAATTCTTTTTCAAAATGTTATTGTCTCCCTGATTATGCATGATTATCAATGTGTTAGTAACGAATTACAGCATAGATGTCTTCATCATGTGCTAATGAGCTTTTGATTGAGACGAACTACGACTCGTGGAGCAAACGCGTCAGTACACCGGTGGAAGAACAAGGTCTTATAGACCACATTCAAAAGAAAATGAGCTGCCCGGATGATGGTCTCACAAAGGGACTAGCATTTCGCTCATTTCCATTGGGAGCAAGATGACAAGAAAGCAAAGGAGATGCTGCTATCTGAGATGTCTCAAGACTTCTATGATGAGTATAAGGATGTTCCAATAACAAAGGACATATGGGATGCACTCTTCCTGAAACACTGAAGTGGCAGAGCAGTTATACTGCACCCACTTATACCAACTATGCAAGATTGTTTAAACAACAACAGCAATAGTGTACTTGAAAAAGTATACGACCTCCTCCGAATGTGGAAACCATTAGAAGAAGAAAGTCAGATGGGTGAATGGGATAAAATTCAAGCCATCATCGGGATTCTCCCGAGGTCTTGGAGAGCAGCCAAGGCTTTATTGACTATTAGTGGTTTTGTGCTAGATCTTGCATCTGTCCTAAAATTAATCGAGATGGAAGAGGCTCGATTAGCATCAATATCGAAAGATAAAAAGATGTCAGGGCAAGCTGGGCAGAGAAATAGGAAGAACAGGAACAAGGGGAAGAAACAACAGGTTGTCGATGATAAAACATTGACTAAGCCTAAACAGGGCAGTTTCAGATTAAAATCCGATATAGTCTGTGGGAACTCCAGCACATGCCGCATAGCAGATGGGGTAGGGTCCACCAAATCGCACCCTAAAAGGTACGCGATGTTGGTTATGTTTTGGAAGCTTTAGTTTCCTCAACCGTCATGTTAACTGACTCAAATCCTTATTGGATTCTTGATTCAGGTGCAACGGACCACATAGCCAACGACAAAGAACTATTTTCCAAGTTTAGACGGTTGCCGAAGGATTCTAAGAGGATATACATTGGTGACAACTCACAAGTTGAAGTTAAAGGAGTAGGGAACTGCAAGTTGTCTATGAATAATGGCAGTGCCATACTTCTTGAAAATGTCCTTTTTGCTCCTAGAATCCGTAGAAATGTTGTTTCTTTTTCCGCTCTTATGAATAATAACTTTGTTTTATCATTTGAGAAGACCCTTGTTCGGATAAATAAAGGCATCGTCTTATATGGACATGCTCTTTCCTATAATGGTCTCATTATCATGGATTTGAATGGTAGTATAAATTCGAATAGAATGTATGAATTGTCTTCCAGGGAAGCAGAAACCGACGCGGCTGGATGGCATGCGAGGCTCGGATATATAAGCTATGACAGGGTTCAGTTGTTAGCTCGACGAGGGATTCTGCCCGGAACTAACAACGTGTTAAGCACACTTGCCATGACTGTCTAGCTGGGAAGTCCACCCGCAAGCCATTTGGCGAAGCTCAACGAGCTGAGTATCCGTTGCATCTGATTCATTTCGATGTATGTAAACCAATGAACGTTACCGCTAGGGGTGGTAAACGATAATTCGTAACTTTCATTGACGAATTTACCCGTTATGGGTTTACTCATTTTTTTTGGCCAGTGGTTTACTCATTTGATTACTCGCAAATTCGAAGCTATAGATTGCTTTATAAGTTTTCTAAAGCTCGTAGAGAATCAACAGGAGCGAAAGGTGAAAACCCTACGCACTGATAGAGGTGGAGAATATCTCTCTAATGAGTTTAGTAAGTTGTGCAAAGAAGTGGGAATTTCTCGTCAAACAACAAACCCAAACACGCCGCAACAAAATGGTGTGGCTGAATGTCGTAAATGAACACTCCTAGACATGGTCAGAACTATGATGTCGCAAGCACAACTGCCAATCTCCTTCTGGGGAGACGCATTGTTGACAGCCACTCATATAGTAAACCTTGTTCCGATAAAAGCGGTAGACACGACACCATATGAGCTATCGACTTGTAGAGAGTTAGACCTTACTAGGTTGCGACCGTGGGGTTGCACACCCTATACATATACAACTGACACCCGTTTTGGCAAGTTGGGACCGAGAGGACTAAAGAGTATCTTCATAAGATGTTTAGAAAACTCTAAGGGTTATGTATTTGTGTCAGCTTAAGAAAATTGTGGCGTGGTCGAATATGAGTCCGGAGACGTTACATTCCATGAGGACGAATTTCCAACGCTTGGTGAAATCAAAACGGACGAAGTCTTGATCGAATTTGAGCAGGATAACGATGATGATCAGGTCCCACTTACTTCGAGTGGAAGATTTAAGGCAGCAACGCTAATGAATGAAATGGTAAATGAGGATGGAGACATTTTCATAGTAAATCCAGTGAAAGGAAACAATCCTACTACACAAATCACTGTTGTTGCAGTTGCGAATCAAGTTGAACCTGATAATCACGTTGCTGGACCTCTAGATGAAAATCCAATAATGCCACAACTACCCATTGTTCCCAGTGGGATTGGATTAACCAACTTGGTTCCTAGACCGAGAGTTCGTCCAAGAAAAGTTGAAGGTCAAGGTTCCAGCACTGCCCTTATTCTCAGTGGGAGTGATGCTCCGATATAAAGCATTATTCCGAGTGAGAGAAATATTCAGACTCAAAATGGGATTAAGGCATCGAACGTCTCCCAAGAAGTATCCCATCGAGAAGGGTGAAATATTCACCCTAACTTCTGTTGACGAACCGGTGACGGTTCAACAAGCGTTGAAAGGACCTCAAGCGAAGGAATGGAGAAAAGCAATAGACGATGAGATCGCCTCAAAGAAAGCCAATTCGGTATGGTCTTTAGTTGATTTACCTGTTGACCGCATGGCCATAGGGGCGAAGTGGGTTCTAAAACTGAAACTCACTGCTGATGGAAATGTCGAGCGATACAAAGCTTGACTAGTTGCGAAAGGATATACCCAGCTTCACGGAGTCGACTTTGATGAGACATACACACCGACTTTGAGGTACACCACAGTTAGGGTAATCCTAGCGCTGGTCGCATGCCTCGATTTAGAGCTACAGCAAATGGATGTTAAGACCGCATTCCTCCACGGAAACCTGGAGGAAGAGATCTACATGGAGCAACTGGAGGGTTTCATTACTCCTGGTAATGAACATTTGTAAACTCCAATGATACATTTACGGTCTTAAGCAATCGTCTCTACAATGGTACAACATGTTCGATGAGGAAATTGTTGGAAACAGACTCGTGAATCTCCACGAGGATCCATGCGTGTATACCGAGACCTCCGGGTCTAAGTAAGTCATCTTAACTTTGTACGTGGATGACATACTCATTGCCGCGAACGATGTGAGTTTTATGCATGAATCAAAGTCCTGGTTGGCATCTGTATTTGAGATGAAAGACATGGGAGAGGTTACGTACATCTTGGGCATTAAAATTGCTAGATATCGTGTCATCCGGAGGTTATGTCTATCTCAGGAAGCCTACATCAACACAATGTTGAAAAGTTTTAGATTACAGGATGCCAAACCCGTGGAAACGCCGGTAGGATTCGGGTGCGCGTTGTCAAAGCGCGACAGCCAGAAGAACCAGCAAGAGCGTGAACAGATGAGGAGTCCAGAGTATTTAAGCATGGTCAGAAGTCTAATGTACGCCATGCTTTCACTCGTCCGGACATCTGTTAAGCTTTGGGCCTACTAGAAAGATTCCAATCACACCATGGCTATCAACATTTAAAAGCTGTAAAGCGGATCATACTATATCTGAAAGGTACTGCCGACTACGTACTGTGCTATGAGGGTAGGAAGTTAGAATTGACCGAATTCGGTGATGCCGACCATGGTGGCGATCCAGACGATCGTAAGTCCATCACAGAAGGAGAGTTTCTCCTTGTTGATGCCGCTTTTGCATGGACGAGCAAGAAGCAATCCTGTGTCGCGCTGTCTACGATGGAATCAGAATTCGTTGCTCTCTCCAAAAACGCATAGGAAGCGGTCTGGCTGAAAAGGCTTCTTACTGCACTGCTTGATGGCGATGTTGGGAGTAAACATGTGAAGATGTTCTCTGACAGTCAGGCTGCAAATGCAGCAGTAAAGAATCTAAAGTACCATAGTAGGACTAAACACATTGATGTGAAATATAGTTATACTAAATCTATGGTAGAAGATAATATAATCACTTTAGAATACTCGCCCAATGATGATATGGTGGCGGACCCACTAACTAAAGCATTACACAGAAATGTGGGCTTGTATCTGTGATAACATTTTGATGAATTGAAAGTTAGATTTTGATAAATGAGAGAATTTCAATTCGAGTTTATGATTCATCGACGTCATAATGTTTGATTACAACAGATTTTACGGTTTATAAACTAAGTCATAGGAGGTCACAATCCTCTACATAAATTACGTCGAATGTGGACCATGCCTTGTCACACAGGCACGGTCGTCTTGTAGGAGAGGGGGAACTCTGCCGAAACAAGACTGGCTAAGAACCAGTTGGGAAACTTGGTTACGCAAAACGATCATTTGGTTTCGGAGTAACACGACATGATCTTTGTTTCGCACTTCGCCGGTGATGAACTCTGTTCGTCATTAACCACATTTTGGGCCAAATGAAATTCCGCGATAACATCATTGATATATCCCACACCTGACGATGTTCGGGTATGCTATCGACTCGTGCTTCATACTACGCGTGCCACGTTCGAACACGGGGTCATGCTCGATTGTGCTAGTTAGAATCCTCGTGATTCGGATGGGTGCAAACTTCTTCACCTAGAGTGTGTGATTGATCCCAGGAGCCTTATGAAGAGGCACCCGAAGTATTCTCATGGACTCAGAACTCATACCTAAGGTGAGGCTCGATGTTCGCTTCCCGGCGTATGAGCGCGGTGCTGAAGAAAAATGCCAAGTTAACACGTCTTTGGAAACCGGTTGAGTTTGACTAAGGGTATGAGCAATGGGGATGGTCAAGTTCACCTTTAATTCATCGAATCTTGTATTAACTAGGTGGGCACTAACTCGATATTAGTTGAAGGTTGTGAATACTTGTGCGGATGCCCTGGAGAAATATTCCTATGTGGAAACTTGGCAATTGGAGAATTAACAGTTGACCTAGGATACATCGCGATACAAATTGATGTTTTTAACAGGTTGATTTGAGACAGGGAATCAACGTTTCGCGGGCGCTACAACAATCCTAACAGATGAGTAGCACGATTCCCATCGTATCTTCCGGTCGCACGGCAAACCTCGTATGAACTATTCGGAAGCAGGGGAAAGATCAAAAGAGTGAAATGTTGATGCGATTTGGGCAACAATACATTAACAGGCACCCTCCCATTCCGGCAAGTGGGAGTTGTTAGCATATGGTGATTGGGCGCCGTAATGGGAAGCCCACTAATATGTATACGTTAGCTAAGAAATTCGGTAAATGTCACATTAGGAAAATTGGGCTTGACCCAAATCCAAATTGATATGAAAGGCCCAAAATTGGGCCAATCTTACACATATATGACGGCCGAAACTTACTTGGGGCAAAGTGGACTTTTATCCACTTTGCTCCTCCTATAAATAAAGGGTGTTAGGGTTTTATTTGGGGTAATTCACAATTCCAACGAGTCAACTTCACGGAAAGCGGAACGGTTACAGTCTGCTCTCGCGAGTCACCATTCAAGGATGAGTTGGACTGTTACAGTTTATTCCTACGAGTCAATTTCACGGCAAATGGGACAGTTATATTCTGCTCTCGCGAGTCACCATTCAAGGATGAGTAGGAATGTTATAGTCTATTCCTACAAGTCACAAACCAGCAATCAGGATCTGTAGTTTTCCAGCTTTCTGAGAGTCACAACCCGACGAACGAAGCCTTGGTGTTCAGCCTTCGCAAGTCACGCCACTAGATGCACTTCTCTAACACATGCCACTAATGGCTCTTCTCCAATGATGCTACGATGTCCTATATATGCTAGTTATCACAACTATCCCTCCAACGACGTTGCGCTGCCCCAGGTATGCTAGTCACCACAATCGGTGTTGCGCTGTCCCAGATATGCTAGTCACCACAACGATGCTGTGCTGTGTTTGTCATGACATCTACTCTTTTCAACTGTGTTGCGCTCCCTCAGGTATGCTAGTCACTAGAGGCTCTTCTCCAACGGACGCCACTAGAGGCTCTTCTCCAACGGACGCCACTAGAGGCTCTTCTCTAACATACGTCACTTGAGGCTTTTCCTTGTCACTCGCCACTGGAGGCATCATCGATTAAGGTTTTACTTTATTGCACGCCACTGGAGGCTTTTCCTTGTCGCTCGCCACTGGAGACATCATCGATTAAGGTTTTACTTTATTGCACGGCACTTGAGGCTTTTCCTTATCGCTCGCGACTGGAGGCATCGTAGCTTGAGGATTTACTTTAATGCAAGCAACTGGAGGTATTTCGTTATTGCACGCCACTGGAGGCTTTTCTTTTCCGCACGCCACTAGAGGCTTTTCATTACTGCACGCCACTGGAGGCTTTTCTTTACCGCACCGTCGACCGAGGCTTTACTTTTACGTACCGCCAACGGAAGCACCGCCAACAGGGGCACCGTCAAATGAGGCTCTACTTTTCTGCAATGCTAACGGAGGCACCGCCAACATGGGTACCGCCGACAGAGGCTCTACTTTTCGCACCGTCCGAAATAAGCCAGGAGCTCCCTTGAAGATTCGAAGACAAAAAAAAAGACAGACTTCCCAACCAAAATTCGGTGTTTTCTTGTCTTTGGACAAACCCTCTCGAACGAGTTCTACGAGAATCCTTCCAAGAGGGGCAAGACGTAAACACCTAATTTTGGACCACGCGCGACACGCGTAGCATGTGGCGCGCTAAATGAGGAAATGTCTAAATATGGCAAGTCGTGAATCTTCCAAGATTGCCCCAGCGTATATTAGGATATTATATGTATTTAGAATAAATTAGTATTTATTATTAGAATAAATCACATTTATTGTTAGATTACATCAGTATTATTGTAAGAATAAATTTGTAATATTATTTCCTAGTTAGACTAGACCTAGGTACTATATATAGGGGTCTAATTCTACATGTAACGAAGTAGAATAAAATAAATAAAAGAAGACTTCGGCTAAACTTTTCTTATTCGACTGATTTGTATTGTTTAAAGGATACCTACATTCATCAAGCATATGCAATCTTTCATTGCCAAACATTTCCAATCTCTTGCATTATCTATATATTTTGATTTAACTTGTTTTTATTTATTTTATTTTCTCATTCATTTCTGTTTGTGTGTTCTGTAGGGTCACCACCCATTATATTAAGTTTGTGAAACAAACATATATACATGGATTTGTATATATTGTAATGCATTCACATTAGTATATTTTATATAGAATAAGATTAGTCCACGAGAAGAAAATTGATTCCTTAGGATTCTGTTAATTTGTCTTGCCTCCGTGTTCACCGACGGTAGCCCACCATCGATGTAAACCTAACCTCTACTTCGTTGCTCGATTTTCCACAACCTGTCTCTTTCACTGTTCAATGAATTTTTATTTGCCCGACCAATTCATCATCAAACTAGGCATCGTTCAACCGCTGTGACCTAAAACACGACCATCACCGGTTGACATACCCAAACGCTCCACGATGACCGCCTTCATTTCATCATTGCTCAGCTGATTTGATCCACCTTAGGTCTCCCCCTCCCTTTCTCCTCTTTGAAATTGATTTAGTTGAATTCATCAAGTCACTGATTAAATTTATTGATGTCGTTTTTAGTCGGGTGATTATCTTATGTTGGTCTATATTTTGAACTGACTCGTGATTTCAATGGGTGATTCTTTTGGAGTTAGTGCTATTTATTTCAGGGATTTAAATCAAATTGGTACCTGGGCTAACAACCCAAAATGAATTGGTACCTCCACTAAATTTTGTTGCATTTTGGTACAAGAGTTAACCTGGGTGTTGCACCGTTAGAAATACTGGTTAAAATTGACAGAATCGGTCACGTGCAGGGCACGTGACCTCTGTTGGCGCCAAAGACAGAAAAAAAGGACATGAAAATTCTAAAATGCCCTTATTGCAAATACTTATACAAGAAGCCCAATTTTGCTTCCTCATTACAATTAGGGCTTGGAGTCAGGGATTCTTCCGAAATTGAAGACGGGATTGCTACGAAATTAAAAACCCAATCTCAAATTGATGTCTTCCATGGCTTCTGGTTCTTCAATGGCCACAACCACTCAAATTGAAAACACCAACTTAAGTGCTTCCATTTCAAAACTAGTTTTGAACTATCTGGTATTCTAGCCAAGACTTTTCAGTGATTATCCTTTGTTGCAGGACTTTCGTTTTCTTATAAGATATTGTATCTTCTGGATGCCACTGGATTTTATCCTTTAGGATTGCATGCCCTTAAGGTTCAACTTAACTGTTCTCTTTAAATATATGGGTTGTTCTAAGTGTTGCAATTTGGTACCTAATTTAATTTATATGTTCGAAATAAGTATAATGGTTGGTCTAAGTGTTGCATATTTGTACCTGAGTTAAATGTAAAATTGTTGTACACTGGTAAACCAAACTCACACATTGCACCGAAAACAGTTTCATAGCATATCATAATCAAACCTTTTATACATAACTGGATTAAGAGTGTTCATAATCAAACCTTGGCTCTAATGATGATCAGTTAATTAATTTTAATATTGCACCAGATTAAGGGTGTTGATGATGAATTTTTGTCTACTGGAGAAAACTTATAGTTGAACACATATCTAGTGTTTCATGTATTATCTTTCACATTGTTTATTTTCATTTTCTCAACTTATGGAAATTTTGTTCAATAAAATAACGACATGTATAATTAGCTAAGGTGTAGTTAATTTAGGGATCTGTATATATGTATTGTATACTTGGTTTAATCTTAATTTCTATAGATCATTTTAGGTAGGTTGAGTGATTTTCTGTAAATAAAAAGAAATATGGTAATTTAGTGAATTGAGTACCGAAATGGCGTTATTAATTCTTTATGTTTTAATTCGCAATGTAGCGCCCCCCCGAATCCGATATCTGTTTATAGCCTTATTTAACTAGTGGCGACTCTTTTCAAAACCCACGTTTTCAAAACGTAATTCGTCGTTGGTTAGATTTAGGTCTGCCAAAAGTAAAGCATCCGGTGGCATGCAGTAAAAGTAAGGCCTCCAGTGTCGTGTAGTAAAGTAAAGCCTCCAGTGGCATGCAGTAAAGTAAAGCCTAAATCGACGATGCCTACGGTGGCGTGCGACAACGAAAAGCCTCTAGTAGTGTCTGTTGGAGAAGTGCTTCTAGTGGCGTCCGTTGGAGAAGAGCCTAGTGGCGTGGCTTGCGAAGGCTGAACACCAAGACTCCGTTAGTCGGATTTGACTCTCGGAAAGCTGGATAACTACAGATGCTGATTTTCGGTGATGATTTGCGAGAGCAGACCGTAACTATCATGCTTAATGTGAAATTAACTTGTAGGAAGAGACTGTAACAGTCTTACTCATCCTTGAAAGGTGACTTGCGAGATCAGACTGTAACAGTCCCGCTCGCAAAATTGACTTGTAGGAAAAGACTGTAACAGTCACACTCATCCTTGAAATGCAACCTGCGAGAGCACATTGTAACCGTCCCGCTTGCCGTGAAATTGACTTTGGAAGACGTCGTGTCGTAGAAAATACACATGCACATGAATGTTTGTACCTAATTTTTGCTTAAATTGCGCATGGCGCGATAACCTAACGGGATCTTTCTCTTTTTTTTTTTTCTTTTCCTTTTTAATTTCTCTATTATTCTCACCTTTTTCCACGGTCGATATTGAGAGATTTTCGACTGTGCCCCTCATTTCCCTAATTTTTGCATGGACTGCCTCTAGAGGTCTTCAATCCATCGGTAGTTTATTTTCACTCATTTTTCCATGCTTGCAATTTATGAATTTATAATCATGCCCCTCATTTCCTGATTTTGCCTAGACCGCCCTCTCGGGTTTTCAACCTAGCGGAAGCACTCTTTATTTGCTAGCCGATTAAAGGGTGGCTGTGGCCCTCTCGAATGTTTTCCATCTTTGTCGTTGCGAAAGCTTTTTTGGTAGCCATTTGTCTTTTTTGATTATCCAGTATGTTCCCCTGCTATTGACGTTTCCGTGGATGATTATCAACTTCCTGTCAAGCGATCCGAGGTGGTGTCGCATGTCTCGAGTGATCCAAAGCGTATAAAGACGAATGCTTCCTTTCCTCCTTCCACTCTTGATAAGGGAAAGGAAGTCACTGAGTGCGCGATGGTATTTTATGCCCCCCAGTCGAGAGATCGACTTGCAGAGGATCGCTCTTCGTCTGTTGGTATGAGATGTTCCTTGCATTTCTTATTACACCCTGATTTTCACACTTAGTTTTTATTCCTTATCTTTCCCGTTGCAGCTATCCCAGCTTTGAAGCGTGATCATCTTCTTCTCCCCTTGGAAATGGTGATGTATTTGGTGATGCTTGGAGACCTCTTGGTAGAGGCGGTCTTCGCTTTCCGAAGGAGGTGAAGATTAATATGCCGGAGGTTGGTGTTCGCGTGTTGCATAGGAGTGTGCCTCCCGGTGATCGACGTGTCTGTCCAAAGACTAATGAAGAAGCTGAAGAATGTGTTGAACATGCTTTGGCCAACTTTGCTCCTGTAAGTTAACAAGTTCTATTTCTTGACGACTTACGTGTTGTATATCTTTGTTGTGTAATATTTATGGCTTTGTGCTTTTGTATGGTTTTCAGGCTGTGTCTCAGATGGTTAACATGTCGTCGTATGTTGTGGAGCTTGTTAGTGCTAGAAGAACTGCTGTCAACAAATGTAACACCATTAGTCTTGAACTTGCTCGTTCTAAGGAGAAGGTGTGTGCACTTGGTTTGAAGGTAGTCGATTCCGAGACCCAATATCAGGTGCAGGAGACTCGAATTCTTGATCTTGAAGCTGAGATGATTGCACTTGAGAAACAGATTTCTGATGACCTCACGTCTCGAGAAGCTGCCTTGATTGCCGCACATGAGGAACATTATGCACTTGGAATTGAGGCGGGTTTTTCCCAGTACTTGAGTACTCCTGCTTTTGGGCTTGCAGCTAAAAAGATAACTGACACCATGATGGGCAAGCGTGCCGAGGATTACTTTCGTCGTGTCAACGCGCTTGCCCCCAACTTTCCTTTTGACAAGCTTGGGCCTTGTTCTGACTATGCCGTTAATTATTTGAAGGAATTGCATATTTTGGGGCTTGATGAAACTGCCTATGATATGATTGAAGATGGAGAAAGTGCTGATGTTCTTGCTACTCCTCCCGAACGTATGGATGTTGTTCCACAGCTTACTGGGGATAGTGGAACTTCTCATGTTTCTTTGAGTTGATGTTTGTCCTTGGTGTTGATTTTCTAGACCTGTTGTCTTAGTCCTTTGGAGATGATGATATTTTTGAGGTTTTTGTCCAAAACCTTTATTTGTGTATTTGCTTTGTCTAGAACTTCGTCCTTTGGACCTGTTCTTCAATAATAATAATTATATGATAACTTTGTTAGTAGTATTTCATACCTTGCGTTATCTTTGTTGTCCGTATGTATTGGACTTGCATGATAGGATTGAATTCCTTGCAGTGATGGATAGAACATACGATGTTGCGACTTGCGCATTGCAGGGCGTTATGTACACTTGGTACTTGCAGCATGGCAGGTAGTAATGTACTTGGCACTTGGCCTTTGACATGTAGTAGAGTCGTCTTGACGAAGCAAGACTTAAGTTTATACCGTCTCTTAGTTCCACTCTAAGGCGACGTTGTTACAAGATTCCTCTTGTTTATTTTTCTATTGTTGCGTTAAATGCTAAAGAGCAAGATAACATTATACAAGACTCGACTTGTAAGTTTGATGAGTTTTGTACAAGGTTTGCTTAAAAAAGCGTATAACATATAGCTATCCCTTTTCGGGCCTAAGTCTTCATGGTGTATGAACCCTTAAGAGAGTATGCATACTTTTAGTGTGTGGGGTTGTCGTCTAACAAGAGGACTTCCGCCACGGTGGGGTGATCAGTCCCATCATTGCATTTGCCGCATCCTGTTTCTATTCAGGGAATGGCTATGAGGATTTGCCCGAAGGATTTCACAACATGTCATTTTTTAGAAGTAAACATGAGGTTTGCCCTCTTGGAAAGGATGTCGCAACATGTTACTTTTGATAGATGTGAACATGGGTATTGTCCTTTTGAGAAGGATATTGCACCATGTCACTTTTGGAATATTGCATGATGTTGCTTTTGAATTTGTTGAAGATGAACTTGTTGATGTCGCCTATTATAAGTTGCATGGCATGATGATTATGAGTAGTATGCACATTGTTTTCTACTTGATGTTAATCCAGAGTATAGTGCATAATGTGGGAAGGTACCTACGAGAGTAAATTGACTTTATTAAATGATTAATGTGATTACATGATTGTAAACAAACTTGGAGATAATGAATCTCCCTCCTTTTTATGTAAGAGTTTAAGACAAAAGAGCTTGATACAATAGCTCCTTTGTGATATAATGTTCTTGCTTCAACCGTGGAATTTCTTCAAGTGCCCCCTGTTGAATGTGTTTGGAAGGATGTTGCCCTCAGTGTTTTGGAGGCGGTACGCGCTAACATAAGGGACTGAGACAATCTTGTATGGGCCTTCCCACAAATGTGAGAATTCATTCCTTCTCCACACCATCTCGCCTACATGGAATTGTCTTTCTTTCACTTTCCTGTTGTAGTATCTTGCAGTTATTAAGCGCATACGTGCTTGGGTTAGCTCCGAGTTTCGCCTTCTTTCATCTGCTAAGTCTAGGTCTAAACGTATCTCTGCTTCGTTGGTTTGCGGGTCGAAGTGAGTTGTGCGGTATGATGAGACGGCGATTTCGATTGGAGCTATGGCTTCTGTTCCGTATACCAGGCTAAACGGTGTTTCGCCTGTTGACTCCTTCGGGGTTGTACGTACAGCCCATAGGACACTGCTAAGTTCTTCTGCCCATCCTCCTTTCAAAGCATGAACTCTCTTCTTCAGACCATCCAGGACGATCTTGTTAGCGGATTCGACTTGGCCATTGGTTTGAGCATGACGCACTGATGCGAAGCGGTGATCTATGTTGAGTCTTTCATAGAACGCTTGCAGTCTTGAACTTCTAAATTGTGGCCCATTATCGCCGTTGAGTACCTTTGGTACACCATATCGTGCGATGATGTGGTTTCGTATGAAATCCATTATTTTTGCGTCTGTCGTACGTGCTAATGCCTTAGCTTCAATCCATTTGCAGAAGTAGTCGATATCTACTACAATGTACTTTGTTTGCCCCTTGGATTGTGGAAGTGGTCCTACCAAGTCAATTCCCCATTGTGCGAAAGGCCAAGAACTTGCAATTGGACACAACTCTGTCACGGGAGCCGTTATTTTCCTTGAATATAATTGACAGGATTCGCACTCCGTGACCATGTTTGTTGCTTGGTTTCTCATTGTCAGCCAATAATATCCTAGACCAAGCGCTTTTCGGATTAAGGATCTTGTCCCCTCGTGACAAGCTGCTTGGCCTTCGTGTAAGTCCTTCAATACTGCCATGCCCTCTGGGAAAGTTAAGCACTTTAGGTAATGCGTCGAGAATCCCTTCTTGTATAACTGGCCTTCAATCAACGTATAGTTGACAGCGATTCTTCTTATTTTCTGCGCTTTAAGTCTTTCTTCTGGAAGGACATTATCCGTGAGGTATGCCAGAATTGGAGTCATCCATGTCGGCTCTGTGTTGATATTTAGCACTCTAGCTTGTCGATTACAGATATGATCCTATTTTCGACGAAATGTGTTTTTGGCCTTGCTCCTTCCCTTGTGCAAACTTGCTTAGCGCATCTGCCTCTTGATTTTCTTCCCTTGGGACAGACGTTATGTTGAAAGTTTGAAAGTTTGCAATGAGTTCTTTTGCTTGTCCCAAGTATTTCTGCATGTTCTCTGACTTGGCCACGTACTCCCCTTTGACCTGATTTACAACCAGCTGTGAGTCGCACTTGACTCTTAAGTGTTTGATTCCGAGGCCTTTTGCAATCCTTAAGCCTGTTATCAAGGCTTCATATTCTGCCTCGTTCTTCGTTGCTCTGAATGTTAAGCTTAGAGCGTACTACAACGGTTCTGACCCATCTGGCGGAATTATGAGGAATCCATCTCTTGATCCTTCCACGTTTGAGGAACCATCAGTGTACATTTGCCACACCTCAGTGTGTTCTTCATTTTGTTGTGTCCCATCTTGAATGTCAGTTTCCGGGGTTATTCCAGTGAATTTTGCGATAAAGTCTGCCAATGCTTGTCCCTTGATTGCTGTTCGTGGTACAAAGTGAATACGGAATTCACTTAGCTCAACTGACCAGTTTGTTAATTTTCCTGATATATTTGGCTTTGACAGGATGTGCTTCAAGGGTTGGTCCGTTAGGACTGTTATCTCATGCGCATGGAAGTATGGCCTCAATTTCCTTGCCGCAACTATGAGAGCATACATGTACTTCTCAATTGGCGTATAATTCACTTCGTACTTTGCAAAGATCTTGCTCACGTAATATACTGGAAGCTGTGTAGTCCCTTTTTGCTTGACGAGTGCTGAACTGACCGCAGTGTTGCTTACGGATATGTATAGGTAGAGCGGTTCTCCTTGGATTGGTTTTACAAATTCTGGGAGCGTCCGCAAATGCTGTTTCAATTGTTGGAATGCTTCTTCACATACTGGTGTCCACTCGAACTTCTTGTTTGCACGAAGTACTTGGAAGAATGGAAGGGCTTTGTCCCCTATTCTTGCAAGGAATCTGTTAAGAGCTGCTAGTCGTCCATTTAGCTGTTGGACTTCTTTGTGCTTCTTTGGGGACTCCATCTCTTCTATCGCCTTTACTTTTTCCGGGTTTGCTTCGATCCCTCTCTCGCTGACCATGAAACCGAGAACTTTTCCAGATTGCACGCCAAAGACACACTTTGTTGGATTTAATCTCACTTGGAATTCTCGCATTCTTTTAAACACCTGGCGGAGGTCATCAGCATGGTCACGCCTTTTTGTCGACTTCACGACCATGTCATCTACGTATGCTTCCATGACTTTCCCGATCATATCTCCGAAAATTGTGTTGACCATTCGTTGGTATGTTGCTCCGGCATTAATTAGTCCGAATGGCATGACTTTGTAATTGTAGATCTCTCTGTCTGCATAGAATGCAGTGTGAGGTGCGTCTTGTTTCGCCATTGGAATTTGGTTGTATCCTGAATACACGTCCATTACTGACATTAGCTCGTGTCCTGCAGTGGCATCTACTAGCTAGTCGATCCTTGGCAGCGGATATGAATCCTTTAGGCACGCATTGTTGAGGTCCCTGTAATCGATGCACATTCTCATCTTTCCGTTAGGTTTGGGTACCAAAACTGGATTCGCCACCCATGTTTGATATTGTAATTCTTCAATGAAACCTGCGTTCAACAGCTTGTCCATTTCTTCTCGTATTGCGAGTTTTTTGTCACCCCCTAATGGACGTAGCTTTTGTGTTATAGGTCTGGATCCTGGTTTGATGTTGAGCTTGTGAGAGATTATGTCTGGGCTTATTCCTGGCATATCGCTTGGTGACCATGCGAACAACTCCTTATATTCTTCTAGAAGTGCCTTGATTTCAATCACTTCATCTTCTGACAATGATGCCCCCACTCGAACCATCCTTTCTGGCTCATCAATCTTGACTTCTTGCAGTGCTTCAACAGGAGCAGGACGTGCATGATCCATCCTCGGGTCTTCATCAATGATAGGAATTCCGCCATTATTCGTCTTGTCCCCGTGTTGAAGTGCAACCTTGTAGCAATCTTTTGATAACTGCTGATCTCATTTTACTTCACCGACCCCTGCCTTTGTTGGAAACTTGACTTTTTGGTGTGATGTTGACTCTATCATACCCCATTTGTTCATGGTGGTGTATCCCAAGATTCCATTATACGCATCAACTTCTCTACGATCACGAATGGTACGTCTATTTGGAGCTGTTGGTTTCCTTCTCCCATGATGACTGGTAGAGTTATGAATCCTAACGGGTAGCTTACATCTCCTATGAATCCCACCAAGGGTGAGTCCATTCTTTTGACGGGTTTCTTTCTCCCCAGGGCTAAAATGATAGACTTTGTAATGATGTTGGGCGAACTTCCACCATCTACCATAATGCGCTTGACGTCCATGTCATCAATTGTCATAGTTATAACCAACGCGTCGGTGTGCGGGTGCACAATGTGGATTTTGTCTTTTGAGGAAAAGCCAATGACTTCTTTCGTGCGATCATCCTCTTCGTCAGCATCCATCATGATAGTATCCCTTTTATCAGCATCCTGGCATATGCGCTTTGTGCGGGTAGCATATATTTCTCGTTCATATGACGTTTCTCCTCCGGCTCCAAAGCCTCCGTGGATCACGTGCACATTTGTGGATGGTATGGTTGAAGCGGTGGATCTTGTATTTGGCATTCGAGAACGTCCTGGTTGGGTTTTGATTGGCTTCGGCTTGTTTGCACCCGCCTTCTTTGATCGTCTTCCTGTCATGGCTTGCAGCATGGCTTTTTGCTCGAATCACTTTAGAGGGCGCCAAATGTTGGGTTCGCTTTCACCACTTGGGTTTTTTCAGGCTTTTTCTTTCACGATCGGACTCGAGATATATGTATAAGGACGGGAACGCCGCAAACCTTTAATACACAATCGCCGAGCGGGACTCTGATCCACAACCTTGGACTCTTGATCTTCGAGACCTGGACGAAGGGCAGTAACCAGCGTGGGGGGGGGGATGCTAGTTGGGCCCACTCTGACGCTCAAGTTAGCACTTTTAGAGAGAGAAATCCTTAGAGAGAAGTCAGAGCATTTCAAGTCCAAAAGTGAGGGAATTATCTCAAATGGGAGACCTAGGCCCCCTATTTATAGGGAACCTAAGGATCATGCCCAGTTTGGAATTACCTGATGTCGGTATGTAAGGAAGACGTATACCGTCATCAAGGGGGACTATGTATGCACCGACTTCCCGCACTTGGCAATTTAATCGAGGTGAGCGTACGAAGTAAAAACGGTAATCCGGACCTACCCAGATTGTTTTATCAATCCGGACCTCCGGATCGCCTTAGGGCAATCCGGAAGTCCGATGGCCCGGGAATTACGCGTATCCCGGACCGTTTTTAGACTTAGGTGTTGTGTAAAAGGGTTTTTGGGATATTTTACGAGTTCCAAAATGTAAATACGAACCCGATTGGACAGATATCTAACAGTATCCTTCTTTGATATATGGATATACTAGCCATTGTTGATGTATAGGGGGATCGTACCCTCCTTTGATATTTGGACATGATAGCCATTTGATGAAATACGGGGGGGATGGTACATTCCTTTGATATATGGACATGCTAGCCATTTGATGAAATATGGGGGGAATGGTATATTCCTTTGATATATGGACATGGTAGCCATTTGATGATGTATAGGGGGGAATGGTACCCTCCATTGATATATATGGACATGGTAGCCATTAGATGAAGTATAGGGGGATGGTATCCTTCTTTAATATATGGACATGGTAGCCCTTTGATGATGTATAAGGGGAATGGTACCCTCCTTTGATATATATGGTCATGGTGGCCATTTGATGAAGTATAGGGGGATGGTGCCCTCCTTTGATATATGGACATGGTAGCCCTTTGATGATGTAAAGGGGGGAATGGTAGCGTCCTTTGATATATATAGGCATGGTAGCCATTTGATGAAGTATAGGGGGATGGTGCCCTCCTTTGATATATGGACATGGTAGCCATTTGATCAAGTATAGGGGGATGGTGCCCTCCTTTGATATATGGACATGGTAGCCCTTTGATGATGTATAGGGGGGAAGCGCACCCTCCTTTGATATACATGGACATGATAGTTACCTGTTGAAGTACTTACATTCAATATCTTGTTTGATGATTTTCCCTTTGATTGGGGGACTTATTTCGTATATCATGTTGGAAGGGTGGCCCTGTGGGTCTTATGTCTCTTTTATGTTGGAAGGGTGGCCCTATGGGTCTTATGTCCCTTTTCTGTTGGAAGGGTGGCCCTATGGGTCTTATGTCCATTTTCTGTTGTAAGGGTTGTCCTTATAGATCTTCCTCTTTCCATATGTAAGGGTTGTCAATCGCGTTATAATATTTCAGAGTTTTCTTTTAGGATCTTCCCCTTTACGGTTGGAAGGGTGGCCCTATGGGTCTTATGTCCCTTTTCGGTTGTAAGGGTTGTCCTTATAGATCTTCCTCTTTACATATGTAAGGGTTGTCGATCGCCTTATCATATTTTAGAGTTGTCTTTTTGGATCTCCCCCTTTTCGGTTGGAAGGGTGGCCCTATGGGTCTTATGCCCCTTTTCGGTTGTAAGGTTTGTCCTTATAGATCTTCCTCTTTCTATATGTAAGGGCTGTCGATCGCCTTATCATATTTCAGAGTTATCTTTGTGGATCTTCCCCTTTTCGGTTGGAAGGGTGGCCCTATGGGTCTTATGTCCCTTTTCGGTTGTAAGGGTTGTCCTTATAGATCTTCCTCTTTCCATATGTAAGGGTTGTCAATCGCGTTATAATATTTCAGATTTGTCTTTTTGGATCTTCCCCTCTTCGGTTGGAAGGGTGGCCCTATGGGTCTTATGTCCCTTTTCGGTTGTAATGGTTGTCATTATAGATCTTCCTCTTTACATATGTAAGGGTTGTCGATCGCCTTTTCATATTTCAGAGTTGTCTTTTTGGATCTTCCCCTTTTCGGTTGGAAGGGTGACCCTATGCATCTTATGTCCCTTTTCGGTTGTAAGGGTTGTCCTCATAGATCTTCCTCTTTCTATATGTAAGGGTTGTCGATTGCCTTATCATATTTCAGAGTTGTCTTTTTGGATATTCCCCTTTTCGGTTGGAAGGGAGGCCCTATGGGACTTATGTCCCTTTTCGGTTGTAAGGGTTGTCCTTATAGATCTTTCTCTTTCCATATGTAAGGGTTGTCTATCGCCTTATCATATTTCAGAGTTGTCTTTTTGGATTTTCCCCTTTTCCCCTGGAGGATGTCCGTCCACTAGTCGATGCCTCGACATAGTGTTGTTAGCAAGACGCTACTTGCGTTGTGTTGACACGTTTTGTGACCGCATATCTGATGCCTCGGGATAGCGTTGTGAACAAGACGCTACTTGTTAGTTTGACATGTTTTAAACACTTACCCGATGCCTCGTGGTAGTGTTAAGGCAAGACGTTACTTATGTAATTTGGTATGTGTTGGATCAAGGTGGAACTCCGGTACGGACTTTGACGGCAATCCTAGCTCCTTTGCTCCACGCAATCCTGCAAGAGGGGATAGACCGGGCGGTGACCCAGAATCCCTCTCCGATGCTTAAATGAGTACTTCGTCTGACTGGCAAGTAACAGATATCAAAGTATATTCAACTCAACGTAAGTGATCTGAGGTGACCTCTTGCCCTTTTATAGGCGAAGAGATGCCTCAGGTACCTGATGAACCGTTGGGGGTGGTTAGCCCGTATCCCGCATATCTCGGACGTGATCCCGCCTATCTAGGCCATGATCTCGTGTATCTCAGCCATGCCCCGCGTATCTCGGCCACGCTCCGTGTATCTTAACCACGTTCCGCGTATCTCGGCCACGCCCCGCATATCTTGGCCTTATCCTCTGATAATCGAGTCCCGACTTCCGTCGGGGACTCCAGAGTTATCTCGTTGTGTCACCGCTCGGGGCCCCTCGTCATCGTGACAGGGCCAATCATTCTCAGTGATTCATCATCGGGGCCTACTTAAAGGCTTCTCATCGGGAGCTTCCAGCTCCACTGTCGGGACCGACTCTGTCGGGACCGACTCTGTCGGGACCTTACCGTGTCGGGACTCCCTTCGTCGGGACCCTTCTCCTAGGTCGTCTTGACCTTCATTTTGGGCCTTGTGGGCCTGTTTGCCGTTTCCTCCCTGTTAAAGGGCCTGACGGGTGTAATCGAACCCATCATTTGCCCCCAAGACATGAGGGACTTTTAGTTCATCGTGTCTTTTAACTCCCGACCTCTCGACATCGAAACCGGGGATCTTTCCCTTGGCATAGTCACTCAATACTAGTCTTCTCATTCACGTTTCCTCGATACCTCGAGGATAGCCAGAAAATCCGAGAAGACTCCTCCAATATTCCTCGATAGTCGGCTCTTCACCGATCATTCACGTTTCATCGGTTGACCTCCAAGAGTCCGATCCTCCCGCGGTCAATCTTCTAGGATCCGATCATCTTGCTGCGGAGTCTTCTGCCTCAGACCTCGTGGACCCTGCTCCCCTCGACGCTGCCAAGGATCAAGTTCAATCGCTTTATTCCACTTAAGGCGAAACCACGCCACTTAAGGCGACTTAACATCGTGCACCACTTAAGGCGACTTTCATCGTGCACCACTTAAGGCGACTTTACATCGTGCACCACTTAAGGCGACTTAATATCGTGCACCACTTAAGGCGACTTTCATCGCGCACCACTTAAGGCCACTTTACATCGTGCACCACTTAAGGCGACTTAATATCGTGCACCACTTAAGGCGACTTTCATCGTGCACCACTTAAGGCGACTTTACATCGTGCACCACTTAAGGCGACTTAATATCGTGCACCACTGAAGGCGACTTTCATCGTGCACCACTTAAGGCGACTTTACATCGTGCACCACTTAAGGCGACTTAATATCGTGCACCACTGAAGGCGACTTTACATCGTGCACCACTTAAGGCGACTTTTCAACTTGCGCCACTTAAGGCGACTTAATATCGTGCACCACTTAAGGCGACTCTCATCGTGCACCACTTAAGGCGACTTTTCAACTTGCGCCACTTAAGGCGACTTAATATCGTGCACCACTTAAGGCGACTTTTCTCGTGCACCACTTAAGGCGACTTTTCAACTTGCGCCACTTAAGGCGACTTAGTATCGTGCACCACTCAAGGCGACTTTTTGATACTTAGAATAAATCTAAGGATCGTGCACCACTTAAGGCGACTTTCATCGTGCACCACTTAAGGCGACTTTTCAACTTGCGCCACTTAAGGCGACTTAATATCGTGCACCACTTAAGGCGACTTTTCTCGTGCACCACTTAAGGCGACTTTTCAACTTGCGCCACTTAAGGCGACTTAGTATCGTGCACCACTCAAGGCGACTTTTTGATACTTAGAATAAATCTAAGGATCGTGCACCACTCAAGGCGACTTTACATCGGGCACCACTTAAGGCGATTTTTCGTCGGGCACCACTTAAGGCGACTTTTCATCGGGCACCACTTAAGGCGACTTTCTTCAAGCATGGTGTTTCTTCAAGTGTTCGCCACTAAAAGAATGCTTCAACGTTCTGCCATCGAGGTCTTCCAACTTGTACGCATTTGGAGCTGGCATCCCCACGACCTTATAAGGTCCTTCCCATTTTGGTGACATCTTGTTGATTCGATCCAAAAGGGTGAACTCGTTGCGACGCCAAACCAGCTCCCCGACAAAGAATTGTCGGGACTTCACTCGCCGATTGTAGTATCTGGCCGTCGCTAAGCGCATTCGAGCTTGGACTTCATCGGCTTCCCGCCTTTTCTCTTCGAGTAGGTCCAAGTCCAGACGTCTCACTTCATCGTTCGTTAGGGGCTCGTAATATCTCATCCGATGAGACGCCACAGCTACCTCCACAGGGGCGACAGCTTCCGTGCCATATACGAGGCCAAACGGAGTCTCCCCTGTTGATCGTTTGGGTGTCGTTCTAACAGCCCAAAGTACATTTTCCAGTTCGTTCAGCCATTTGCCCTTCAAGGCATAGACCCTCTTCTTCAGGCCATCCATCACGATTTTGTTGGCTGACTCCACCTGGCCATTAGTCTGAGCATGGCGTACGGAGGCGGTCCGATGCTCAACGTTCAGTTCTTCCAGATACTCCCTCACCTGAGAGCCGTTAAACGGTGGGCCATTGTCGCTGATCACCACCTTAGGAATCCCGTATCTGGACACGATGTGGGTTTGGAGGAACTTGACGATCTGGTTCCCCGTTGTTCTAGCCAATGCCTTCGCCTCTATCCATTTCGAAAAATAATCGATAGCTACAAGTAAATACTTACATTGTCCTTGTGCTTGTGGAAGAGGTCCCACCAAGTCGATGCCCCACTGCGCGAAGGGCCAAGCGCTCTTGATGGATGTCAGTTTAGCAGCCGGAGCCACGATACTCGGGGCGTACCTCTGGCACGCGTCGCATGATCGGACCAACGTCGTTGCTTCTTTGTTCATCGTGGGCCAATAATAGCCTAAGTTCAACACCTTCCTCAAAATGGATCGGGCCCCTTCGTGACAAGCCGCGATCCCCTCATGCATTTCCTTCAGGATTCGGTTGGTGTCGGGTTCTGCTACACACTTCAGGTACGGAGTCGAGAACCAGCCCTTCTTGTACAGCTGATTGTCCAGCATCATATAATTAGACGCGATCCGACATATCCTGTCTGCTGCTACCTTATCCTCGGGGACTGCCCCCGTAGTCAGATACGCGACTATCGGGGTCATCCAAGTGGGCTCCTCCTCCGATTTTGCTTCAACGGTGCACACCTGCGTGGGGTCGATGTTTGATAAGATCACCTTCTCCAGGAAGTGCACCTTCCGACTTTCTTCTAAGGGTTCCCCCAGGGCAAATTTGCTCAAGGCGTCTGCCTCTACGTTCTCCTCCCTCGGAATAGCCTCGATATCGAAGCTTTTGAAGCTCTCTCTCAGGGCTTGTACCTCTCGCAGATACTTCTTCATTATCGGACTCCTTGCTTCGTATCGCCCTTGAACTTGGTTCACGATTAACGCTGCGTCGCACTTCACTCTCAAGTGATCGATTCCAGTGCCTTTAGCAATTTTTAGGCCCGTGATAAGAGCTTCATACTCCGCTTCGTTGTTTGTGGCCTTGAATGTTAAAGCCAAGGCGTATCGGAGAGGTTCACCTTCACCTGGTGGTATCAACAAAAAGCCCGCTCCTTACCCGTCTGAACTCGCGGAGCCGTCCGTGTACATCTCCCAGGTATTTTCTTTGTTTGGCTGTTCTGATTGCTCTGCCCTCTCTGGTTGTTCTTCTGTCGGGACCTCCATGGTTGCCCCCTCTACAGGGCCCGTTTCTTCTAGATCGGGGGCTTGATTACCCTCGACAACCTTTACTAACACAGAGCTAATGGAAAATTCAGAAACAGCCAAATAAAGGAAGAGCGGCTCGCCTGGAACCGGTTTTGCCAGCGGCGGGAGTGTGCGAAGGTGCTGCTTTAGTGCTTGGAATGCCTCTTCACATTTGGCGGTCCATTCGTATTTTTTGTTGGCCCTCAAGACTTCAAAAAACGGCATTGATCGGTCACTGGCTTTGGACAGGAAGCGGTTCATTGCAGCTAGTCGGCCATTCAGTACTTGCACCTCCCGATGGTTTATCGGAGACTTCATCTCTTCGATTGCCCTCAGCTTCTCAGGGTTCACTTCAATTCCTCTTTGGCTCACCATGAAGCCCAAAAAATTCCCTGAGTGGACTCCGAAGGCGCATTTCGTCGGGTTCAAGCGAACTTGGTGGAGCCTCATCCGCTCAAACGCCATGGTGAGGTTGTGCACGTGATCCTCGGCTTGTCGGGACTTCACCAGCATATCGTCCACGTAGGCTTCCATGGTTTCTCCCAGCATATCTCCAAACAGCTTATTCACCATCCGCTGGTAGGTTGCCCCAGCATCGATCAACCCGAAAGGCATGACATCGTAGTGATAGATGTCGTTGTCTGCATAGAACGCTGTGTGGGGGGCGTCGTCTTTGGCCATCTTGATCTGGTTGTAGCCTGAATACGCATCCATGAAACTTAACAGCTCATGTCCCGATGTAGCATCCACCAGCTGGTCAATCCTCGGGAGTGGATAGCAATCCTTTGGACAAGCCTTGTTCAAGTCGCGGAAGTCCACGCACATTCGCCACTTCCCGTTAGTCTTCTTCACCAGCACTAGGTTGGCAACCCAAGTCTGGAATCGGAGCTCCTTAATGAAACCAGTATTGAGCAACCTGCCCACCTCCTGTTGGATCGCGATCTTCTTATCCGTGCCCATCGGACGCCTTTTCTGTGTGATAGGCTTGATCGCGGGGTCTATTTTCAGCTCGTGTACGATCACGTCGGGGCTGATTCCTGGCATATCACTGGGGGACCAGGCAAACAGGTCTTTGAACTCTTTCAGCAACTCCACCAATTTTTGGGCTGTCTCCTCAGTTAGAGCAGACCCGATTTTCACCTTCCTCTGGGGTCCGTCGATCTCGACTTCTTTCAGATCTTCTACGGGGGCGGGACGCCCAAACTCTTCTCTGGGATCTGCGTCTGTCTGGAAGACAGTCATGGCCTCTCGCCTCCTCCTCCGTGTGGCGTTAACATAGCATTTTCGGGAAGCCACCTGGTCACCCTTGACCTCTCCGACTCCATGGTCGGTCGGGAACTTCATCTTCTGGTGCACAGTCGAGGCAACCGCCATCAGAGGATTAATGGTGGTTCTCCCGATAATTGCATTGTAGGTCCCCGCGGAATCAACCACGACAAACTCCACGTTCCTCCTTTCTGATTTCCACCCGCTACCAAACTCCACTGGTAAGGTGATTACTCCTAGCGGGTAGGAGGTTGAGCCAGAGAACCCGGCCATCGGGAAGTTTGCCTCCTTTAGATCTTTCTTCGTCTTCCCCATAGCCTCCAGTGCGTCCATGAATAGGATGTCGGAGGAGCTCCCCCCGTCGATTAGAATTCTCTTCATTTCGAACCCGTCTACATCCAAGGTTACCACCAGGGCATCGTCATGCGGAGTCTCTACGCCTATGAGGTCCTCCGACGAGAAGGAGATCACCATCTCTTTTTTCAAGGTCCAGGATCGAGACCTCTTACCCAACACCACTGCTGTAGGGATTCTAGAGGCATACACTTCTCGGGCGGATGAGGTATCACCTCTAGCAGCAAACCCTCCATGAATCACGTTGATAGTGCCCCGTCTCTCCTTGCGAATACCGGATGACTCTGGATCGGTTCTCTTCTTCTTTGGGGACCGATCGCGGGATCGGGAATGGGACCGCGATCGGGACCGAGAGCGGGATCGGCACCGCTTATCCCCGACAAATTCCTTAAGCTTCCCCTTCTGGATCAGCTTTTCAATCTTTCTTCAGCTCCCGACAGTGATTGGTGTCGTGGCCATTTGCGCGGTGAAATCGACAATAGCGATCTGTGCGGGACCCCAGGAATTCTCCATCTTTCTTCGGGGGGTACCTGGAGATGCCTTGTCGTTCCATGACTGTCAGCACTTCCGCCATGGAGCAGTTAAGAGGAATGTCGAGATCTTCCCGCTTATCCTTTCTTGGAGGACGCCTATCCTCCTTTCGACCAGAGTGACCTCGGTCCCGACTGCCCTCTGGTTTGCCCCTTGACTTACGATCATCGAAAGGCTTGCTTGACTGCTTTCCCTTGTTCGATTTCGGGGGCTCCAGTTCTCCCGCAGCTATCTTTGACTCCTGGACATCAATCTGCCGCTTCACCCTCTTCTGCAAAGCCTCCATATTCCACACAGCCTTCTCAGCCACGCTGTGCATCAAGTCGGAGCCATAGGGGGCTGTCAGGTTCCGAATAAAGGTGCGGATGGTCTCGCCCTCCGAGATTTCCTCGTCTATCTCTGCTACGCTGGCTGTGTACCGCTGGTAATAGTGTGCCAGCGACTCGTCGGGCCTCTGCACCACCTGGGTTAGAGACCTCACGCTCTTCAACAATCGTCTGCTGCCCTGATATTGTCGAATGAAGCGGTCGTGCATATCCGCCCAACAGGTAATGCAGCCTAGGGGCAGGCTAAAGAACCAGGTCAAGGCTCTTTCTCCAAGGGTGTTTGGGAACAGTGTACACACTATATCTTCATTCGGGGCTCTACCCAGACACGCCATAAGATGCTTCTGGACATGACGGACTGGATCTCCTTCGCCATCATATTCCTTAATCTCGGGGATACCCAACCCAGGCAGGGCGAGGGTGTCTATTAGTCGGGGGACGAAGGGATGAGTGGATCGATCCCTCAGCTCCGACACCAGCGGCTTCTGTTCTCCCATACAGATGTTCACGATCTTTACTACTTGGTCGGGAGTGATGGGACCATTCAGGGGAATGGTCCTGTGCTGTACTGGTCCTGGCCCATCAACCACGAACCTTTCCGGCTGACCGGTTGCCCTACCTCTGTCCTGGCCTCGGGGCGGGGCTTCCTGTGCATTCTGACCCTCTGTTGGTAGGGTTGCTTCCTCCAGCGGGGGCATCTCCTCCTGCCTCCTGGCAGTCTCCCTTCGGTCCAAGAGAGCCTCGACGGACGCCAGAAACATGGGCATGGCTTCGGCCACGGCCCTCGTCAAATCTGCAGCTGGGGGAGCCTCCTGCCCCCTGTTATCCTGGTTTTGAGGGGCAACGTCTTCGGGATGCGATCCATTGTGTCCTCCTGTCTAGGAGAGCTCAGCCTGGGGATGGTTCTGGTTTTCCCCTTGTTCCGGTACTGAATTCAGGTTCGTTGCAGCGGGGTGACGGGAATCACCGGATTGTCCTCTCTTGTTCTTGCCAGCCGCCATCGATCGAGTAGAAGGCATATTAGCTTTTTGTTTGTTTCCCACAGACGGCGCCAATGTTGGATCACGGTGGAACTCCGGTACGGACTTTGACGGCAATCCTAGCTCCTTTGCTCTACGCAATCCTGCAAGAGGGGATAGACCGGGCGGTGACCCAGAATCCCTCTCCGATGCTTAAATGAGTACTTCGTCTGACTGGCAAGTAACAGATATCAAAGTATATTCAACTCAACGTAAGTGATCTGAGGTGACCTCTTGCCCTTTTATAGGCGAAGAGATGCCTCAGGTACCTGATGAACCGTTGGGGGTGGTTAGCCCGTATCCCGCATATCTCGGACGTGATCCCGCCTATCTAGGCCATGATCTCGTGTATCTCAGCCATGCCCCGCGTATCTCGGCCACGCTCCGTGTATCTTAACCACGTTCCGCGTATCTCGGCCACGCCCCGCATATCTTGGCCTTATCCTCTGATAATCGAGTCCCGACTTCCGTCGGGGACTCCAGAGTTATCTCGTTGTGTCACCGCTCGGGGCCCCTCGTCATCGTGACAGGGCCAATCATTCTCAGGGATTCATCACCGGGGCCTACTTAAAGGCTTCTCATCGGGAGCTTCCAGCTCCACTGTCGGGACCGACTCTGTCCGGACCTTACCGTGTCGGGGCTCCCTTCGTTGGGACCCTTCTCCTAGGTCGTCTTGACCTTCATTTTGGGCCTGGTGGGCCTGTTTGCCGTTTCCTCCCTGTTAAAGGGCCTGACGGGTGTAATCGAACCCATTAGTATGTTTTAATCCGCTTACTCAATGCCTTGAGATAGCGTTGGGCGAGACGCAACTCGCGATATGCACTTTACCGCCTCTTGATGACTCAAGGTGGCGTTTGAGGCAAGACGTTACTTGCTTAATTTTGTACGTTTTATTCCGCTTACCCAATGACTTGAGGTAGCGTTGTGACGAGATGCGACCCGCAATACTAATTACTAAAGTTAGCGCGTTTTCCGTCGCTTGGAGATCCAAGATGTGACGTTATGGCAAGACGTTACTTGCTTGGTTTGGTACGTTTTATTCCGCTTACTCGATGCCTCGAGATAGAGTTTTTCCAAGGTGCTACTTGCAAATGCGTTTTTCCGCCGCTTGGAGTTCAAAGATTTGGCGTTGGTGCAAGACGCTACTTGCAAATTTTGAATGCGTTGTAGATGACGCCTCATCTTTTGTGACTGATGGCGTCTTTCTTCTTTCCTTTGTGTCCTGAAAAGCATTTGACTCATTTAGTGCCATTTTCATTTCTTATAGAAAGGAAAGTTTAAGTGGAGTCCGTAGATCTCCTTTTGGTAATAACAAATTATGTAATGGAAGTGGATATTCCCTTCGGGACTAGAACTTCTTCAAATATTCTCCACTGAAAGTGTTAGTTGATATCTTTCCTTCCGCATCCTCCAGTCGGTATAAGTTGTCGATGTCGCCTTAGGTCACTGTTGCCTCCCATACAAGAGCTAGTCCTAGTAGTGGGTTTATGTTGTATCCTTCCTTCGTGGTTTCCACTGGAAGGAGTGATGCCACGTATTCGCGTGGCATTTTATTTCGGGGTCCGAGTGGACTATCAAGCACTAGCTCTCATGGTGCCCCCCTAGTTGCTTGGTAGTTGCACCATTTGTTCTTGTTTAGCCTGTTAAGGCTTATCCTCCTGTTTCTCGGTTGGGTGCCGAGCACTTGTTCGTTTGGTGCTCTCCAAGTTGCTCGGTCTCCTTACTCTTTTGTGCTCTTTGAGCATGCCCTTCTTGTATGCACCTTCCAGAATTGGCGAGGTGGGTGGGGGTGGAGGGAGGATTCAATTTTGATCTTCATTGATGTTTCTTCCCATTAGTCTTTGTAGGTGTTGGTTTGGCGTGGTGCCCCCAAGCCTGTGTTGTTAGCACCCTTGGGTGTAGAATGTTTGTTTTGCAAATCGAATATCCTTTTAACGTTGGAGTTACTGATGATCCTTGCGATGAGCATAGGTTTGGTGCTGCCCCCTCATTTAGTGTTACCCCTCCTTGGATGTAGAAGCGACTTTTGTCTCAAAAATGAGTATTTTACTGGGAAGGGGGAGAGGGAGGTGTTTGCCTTGCAGGCTGGGTTGGAGTGGTATTCCCTGCTTTCACAGCGTGTCGTCCCATCCTTTGGACGGGCCGGCGCCTGGTGGGTGTAACTTCTGTACATCGATATATTGAAGCATGGGATTCTATATGATGGCACTTCATATGGTTCTCCATGGAAATGCATATCGTATTGGAACCCCTTGAATGAAATTTTCTCAAGGTAGGCGATGTAGGCCCTGCTGGTTGTAGTGGCCTACTTGTTTGGGTTTATCCTTTTACTCATAGGGGGAGAGGTGTATGCATGCACCATCCTTGCTATCATTGGCGATGCTTGCCCCCCCCCCCCCCAGTGTATGTGGTTGCTCTTACTAATTCCATATTTATCTGGGGATGAAGTTATTGACCATCTATCCCCCTAGTGTTGTCATATTCTTCACAGAGTGGCTGCTTTTCAGTGGTAACCTCCAGTTGCCTCCTATAGATGTGCTCTGGAAGAGCTACTCTAAGTGAATTCATGAAGGGATGGGAGGGTGGTGCTAATCCTTGTGGAGAGGTTGTTGTTCTGCTCCATCCTCATCTTGCCCCCTATTGGTATACTCTGGAAGAGCTACCATGGGTGCATTTTGTTGTAGCCACTTCTTTGGCCTTCTGCCCTTTTCCTGGGTATTTAATTGTTGCCCCCACTAGAGGCTTGTCTTTTGTTAGGGGTAAGGGAGGTAGTTTTTGGTTGACTACCGACCGTGGTATCTTGGAGCTTGATGGAGTGTTATCCAAGGAGTGTTGTTCTCCATTGGAAGACGGTTTCTTAGGATCCTATGGTTGTTGCCCCCGGATGCTAGACTCATGGAGACCCACGGTAGGTACCTTACTATGTTGCCCGCTTGTTCTCTTGGAACCCCTATTATTGCCATCGAGAACAAGTAGTAGGCTACGTTCTTTTTTGCTCGAATCCGTAGACGGAGCCAGTGTTTGCACATGAGTTTCCTTCGTGGGCTTCTCCTTCCGTTCTCTCCTTCTTTATGGGCTTCTCCTTCTAGTATTCCCGCTCTGTGGGCTTATTCTTCTCATATGACCGCCCCGTAAGCTTCTTCTTCTCTTTTACCTGTAGGTAGGCACCGGGGAGGGGGTTCCCGATGAGCCCACTATTTGCTCACGGTGTCCTGCGTGCCTTCTTTATTGGGACCTCCGGTCTTCCTTCTCCTCTTAATACCTGCAAAAGGGGCAATGCCGAGACCCAAGGTGGGGGGTGGTGCTCGGTGTGCCCTCTCCGATGCTTAAATGAGTATAGGCCTTTTAGAGAGATAAAGTAGAGAGAAGGCAGAGCTTGAGTGAGAGATAACAAGATTGTTATCAAAAGAGGGCCTCTATTTATAGAGTTCTTATCGTACCGCCCGGGTTCCAGTGGTTTCCTGGTCCGGTTGTGGCGGGTTTGTATTATAAGTTGGCCTTGACCTTAATTATGGTGCACTTGACATCGGTTCGACCGTAGATGAGCATAATGTTTTTAAGTGTGTTGGAATGGCCTCCAAGGGCGAGCCCCAGACGAAATATCGTCGGGAGGTAGGGGTTCGGGCGAGGGAGCTCGTTCGGAGGAAGGGGGGATACCCGAACGGGTATTCCCAAGGTCCCGCTCAGGTTACCCTAGCGAGGTCCCCTTCTCGGGTTACCCGAGCGGGTTGGCCCTGCTAGGGTTACCTAAGCGGGATGGCCCCGCTCGGGTCGTACTCCCGAGGGAATTTTTCCCTCAGGGCATTCTGAGTGGGCTTCGCCACCCATGTCGTTCTTGGGCCTAAGTGTTGGGCCTCGGGCGTCCGTTTTCCAAGTTTTGAATTATATCCGTTTATGGCCCCTTTATCAGGGTCAAACTTATAATAGCTTGGGCGTATACGCAACCAAAATTAATAGATACTGAGATAATGGGTCACCCTGTCGTAGTCCACGTAAAGGTCTGAACATTTGAGACTTCTTTCCGTGTATTACAACTTGATAATTTACTTCTGAAACACACATCATAATCGACCTAATCCACTTCACACAAAAGGAAATCCTGCGCAAGACCGTTCCCAGAAATCCCCATTCCACTCAATCGTACGCTTTTTGCATATCCAACTTTATGGCACATTCTTCCCGTCTCATATTTCATTTACGGCGCGAATAATTATAATCCTCGTGTGACACAATGATGTTATCCATGTGAGACGGCATGCTACAAATGGCATTTGGCAAGGGCTGATCAAATCTGATAAATACGGTTTAAGCCTATTCGAAAACACCTTAAAGATAATCTTATACACTGTTTTATTGCATGTATTAGCTAATACATGTATTAGCTAAGCATCGACTAAGATATCCTAATACATGCTTAGTTAAAACAATGTTTGGTTGAATCATGTATTATGATATCCTAAAACAATGTTTGGTTGAATCATGTTTATGATATTCAAATGCCCCTAAATATATTTATTTAATTATTATTATAATTAAAGTTCGGTCGGGTGTCACCGGAGTCCGGCCGGGAGAAGCCGGAGTCTGGCTGGAAGTCGCCGGAGTCCGGCTCGAAGTCGCCGGAGTCCGGCTCGAAGTCGCCGGAGTCCGGCTTGAATTCGCCGGAGTCTGGCCAGGGGTCGCCGGAGTTTGGATGGGGGTCGCCGTATCTCGGCCGGGGGTCGCCGGAGTCCGGCTGGGGGCAGATGTTATAAGCCGAAGTTGGTGTTGTTATATATTAAATAAGGTTAGGGGTATTTTGGTCATTAGGTACTATGTATTAGCTAATACATGATTTTTTTAGGGCACGTTTGATTCACGGTATTGCGATATCCTAATACCGGTATTATCTAATACTTTGTTAGCTTACACCTAGTATTGGTATTAGCTAATACATGGTATTAGCTAATACTCAATTGTATAAGAAATCTGGTATTATTTTAAACCAGCCAAAACAGATGCACTAATTAATACCAATATTGCAATTACCTATTTACCCCTGAGTTTTTATATGTTAGCAGTCTTATGTTAGCAGCCGTGACCTAGCTCTCTCAACCTCATCTCATCTCGCAGTCTTATGTTAGCCGCGTCTCCACTCCGTCTCCCTCGTCGTCGCCTTCGCCCTTCGCCGTCGTCGTGGAAGAGCTCGCCGTCGCCAGCTCGCCGTATTCTTCGTCGCCGTGGTAAAACTCGAAGGTCGCGATCTTCATCTTATTCGCGCGGGGCCTGGAGCTCGCCTTCTTCTATCCATTTTTCTTCAATCCGGTAAGTACTACAGCGAAATTAGGGTTTGAATCGTGAATTACCTAATTTGAAGATTGAGATTTATTGGGTTTGAATCAGTTTTTGGGTTAGGTTCGGATTTAGGGTTCACCATTTACTGAGGCGAAGCAATTATATTGTTGAATAAATGACTTCCATAGTAATCTTGTTTGCTTCTCTGAATGTCATATGCTGTAAATCGTATCCGGTTCAGCGAAATTAGGGCACGTTTGAATCGTGAATTACCTAACTGGAGATGCTGTCTGAATGTCTGAATGTCTCTGTTGTGTATTGCCATGTCTGAATGTCTCTGTTGTGTGTCTCCTAACTGGAGATGCTGTCTGAATGTCTATGTTGTGTATTGCCATGTCTGAATGTCTCTGTTGTGTATTACCTAATGAAATTTGCTAACTGTCTGAATGTCTCTGTTGTATATTACCTAACGAAATTTGCTAATTGTCTGAATGTCAGCTGATGCTAATAATATTGGTTATCAATGTGGCAATTAGTCCTTTATTTGTCTACCTGCTTACACATATCATAGTAACATTCCTTTGAGATATAGTTTTATGTTTTCGGTAATGTGGGTGTGCTCTGATGCTTCCCCAACTATTGCAGTTATGGATACCTTGAATTTAGGAAATGATAGAAGAATGAGGAGAAAAGTGGCAGTAGTTGCTTTTACGATTGTCATGTTTGATTACATAAATATTGCTGTGAGGTGCTTTTTTAGAAGACGACATGAAGTTATGACTAGGTCTTTGAGAAATTTTTCTAGGAAAAATTATATCATGAGACTTGTATATGAGAGTGATTCCACATGCCATGAGCAATTAAGAATGAAAAGACAGTACTTTTTCAATCTCTGTAAATTGTTGAGGGATGTTGGAGGTTTAAAGTCGACAAAGTGTTTAGATATTGATGAGCAAGTAGCAATGACATTGTATATACTTGGTCATGATGAGAAGAATCGAGTCATCAAATTCAACTTTGGAAGGTCTGGTCAAACAGTTAGCAAGTTTTTTAATAAAGTTCTCATAGCAATATTGCGTCTGCACAACATTCTTACTGCACGGGCTGAGCCAATACCTCTTGACTACACTGATGAACGATGGAAATGGTTTAAGGTAAATGACTAGCTAGAACACTATTTTTCTATAAACAATAGCCTATTGAAAATATTAACATTTTTATTTATGTGTAGAATTGTCTAGGTGCTCTTGATGGCACTCATATCGAGCTGAGAGTGCCATTACTGGATAAACCTAGGTATAGGAACAGGAAGGGGGATATTACAACTAATGTACTAGCAGCGTGTGCACCAAAGATGCAATTCACATATGTGCAGTCTGGTTGGGAGGGCTCTGCAGCTGATAATAGAATTCTTCGGGATGCTCTTGCTAGGGTACATGGGTTTAAAGTGCCAGTTGGTGAGTGGTGTCTCACTAAATAAAGAATTTTTTTATTTTTTCTAAATATATTTTCTAAGTAGTTTTTGTTTTTGTTTTACTAGGTTGCTATTATTTAGTTGATGCTGGATATGCGAACAGTGATGGGTTTCTTGCACCGTATAGAGGGGTTCGCTATCATTTGCGTGAGTGGGAAAATCCACCGACAAACCCGAAAGAGTATTTCAACATGAAACATTCAATGGCTCGTAATGTTATAGAGCGTGTTTTTGGAGATATCAAGGGGAGATGGGCAATTTTGAGGAAAGCGTCATATTACCCTGTGAGAATCCATAATCGAATTGTGCACGCGTGTTGTCTTCTACACAATTTTGATCTACAAGAAAGATTGAAGGATGAAGATGCTCATGTTGATGAAATACTTGAAGACTTTGATGAAAGTGATGATATGGAGACAAATGACATGATGGAGGAGGAGGATGTTGGAGATGTTCGACCAACTACCGAGTGGAGCATGTGGAGGGATGAACTAGCAAATCAAATGTTTAGTAGTTGGATAGCTATGGATAATTAGATATGTTTAAAATACTTTAGTTGATCTCATGTCGTGAAAATTTGAATATAGCTGAATCAAATGTTGGTTTGCTTGGATTATAACGAAATTATTACTTTTTTGGACTTTGTTTCATGTATGTTTCTTGTATGCTTAGATGCTGAGATTGTTGTGATGATTGATGTTCATTTTGTTATGTTTTTTCAGGTAATTGATTTAGACAGGATGTCTAGCAGTGGTTCGGCGAGGCGTAAGTGGACCTTAGATGAGGATGCAACATTTGTATCTTGCATGTTGGAGTTGCATTCTACTGGTCGCTACAATGCTGATTCAGGTTCCAAAATTAGTTACATGGGTGAACTTGAAAGGATGATGGAGCAAAAATTTCCAGGATGTGGATTGAAAGCAAGACCACATATTGATTCTCGTATAAGGAGCTTGAAAAGAGAATGGAGGGTGGTTTATGACATGAAGAATGCTTCCGGATTTGGCTGGGATGATATGAGAAAAATGGCTATAGCTGAAAAAGATGTTTGGGAAGCCTATTTGAAGGTATGCTTCTGTTTTTACTCTCTGTTATTGTTTCATTTGATGCCATTTAGGATTATTATCAGTTATGATGATAGAAGATGGGAATTGCTTGCCTTGCCTTGCCATGTAACTATGCAGTTTGATTAGTTGCTTGCATAGTTGAAGTTGAGCTTTTGATGCTACTAGTTTGCTTGGTGTGTTGAAATGGACCGACAAGGTGTGTTGAAATGGACATAAGCTGCTAGTTAGTTCAAAACTCCGTAAGCTGCTAGTTAGACAACTAATGATGCTGCACTTGGATTCATTTTAAAAATTAATGATGATGCACTTGAATAATGTTGCTATGTTGTTCATTGCTAAATCTAGAGTCATCCGGATGCTGCTCCTTTTCGGACTAAATCTTTTCCGTATTTTGATGAGCTTAACACAATGTATGCCAAAGATAGAGCTACCGGCAGAGATTCTCAGTCAATTCATGAAATTCTCATGGAAGTTGAAACAGAAGATTCATCACATCGTGAAGAAGCCAATTTTGAAGCCAATTCTAATGAGCAACCTCAACGTTCAGTTGGTTCGTCATCAAAAAACAAACGAAGAAGAAAGGAATCAGATGACAAGATTGCTCTTGAGGAGTTGGGTAGACAGATGAAAGAAATAGGTGACAAGCTTACAAAGTCTCTAAGCATGGACATTGTGCAAGAACACATGCTTCAAGTCAATGGAGTTTTATCTGCTTTAGAAGGAATTACAAAGGAGGAGAAAAGGAAAGCCAATCGTCTCTTTGCAAAGAATCCAAACTTGGTTCTAATGTTCTTTGGATGCAATGAGGATGAACGACTTGAATGGATTAGGGAAAACATTTAATTAGAAGTAGAAGGAAGATGTTTAATTTGGTTTAATTAGAAGTTATCTACTGTTTTGAGAAATGCTATATTTGAAGCTGTCTAGTTTTGTTTGTTTAGTTTGAACCATGATTAGTTACTTTATTGGAAAAAAAAAATGAAAACTATGTGAGTTATATGGTTTTTGAATTTGTAGTTTTTAAAAATTATTGATTGTGTCCTTTGAATTGCTCATTTCCACTTAAATTGATAATGTTCTAGGTGTTATCAGAGTCGGAAATTTATTAATTTCGTTACAATAGTAGTTATAGCTATTTATACATTAAAAATAAGTATTTACTATTTAAACATAAATTTGATTATTATTTATATTTATTTTTTTCATGAAAAAATGATTTATTTGTTTTAATATTTTTAAATTTTTTAAGTTAATTTTTTTGGTAAATTTTCCAATTGTTAAGAAAATTAATCATATGTAAAACATAATTCCATTGAAAAATGCAAGTAGGGGTATTTAGGTCTTTTAGAGCATCCACAATGGTTTTACATAAATTGTATTCTTTAAAGTTGCCACATAGACATTTATGTACACTTTAAGTAATACGTAAATTTAAGACACACTTAAAAAATATTTTTTCTGCAATCATATTACTTAAACATATTCCTTAAATATATTTTATTATTAGATTTTCCAACAACCACCAATAAGATATTAGCATTAATTATAAAATGAATTAATTTATAATAAAAAATTGGTTACGTAATACATAGTGCATTACTTAAATTTAAGGAATGCTTTATGTAAAAACATAAATTTACGTGTGGGTCCCATTTTTAAGGAATGCTATGTAAAACCACTGTAGATAGTTTTTGTTGATTTACTTAAATAAACATGTAGGACCCACGTTTACGTAATCTTTACGTAATACCATTGTGGATGCTGTTAGTCATTGTATTAGGATATCCTAATACAAAGTTCAATCAAACATTGTATTAGGATATCCTAATACATGACACAACCAAACATTGTATTAGCTAATACATGCTTTGCTAATACATGCTTAGCTAATACAATGTTTGATTGAGCCATGTATTAGGATATCCTAATACAATGTTTGAATGAACTTTGTATTAGGATATCCTAATACAATGACTAAAAGACCTAAATACCCTTACTTGCATTTTCAATGAAGATATATTTTACATATGATTAATTTAACAATGATAAAATTTAACAAAAAAAAGTAACTTCAATTATTTAAAATAATATTTTTCATAAAAAAAAATCAAATTTATGTATAAATAGTAAAAACTATTTTTGCTAATGTATAAATATGTATATTTATAAAGAAAATAGTACAAAACAATTGAAAAAAGTGATTAGCCCGACCCGGCCCGTTCTAGTCGGGCCTAGCCCGAAATAACCAAAGCAACATAAAGCAACCCGACCCGAACAGCCCGAATTGCTCAGCCCGGCCCGAATCGCACAGCCCGACCCGAATTGACCTGCCTGGCCCGAACCACCCAGACCGGCCCGAACTGACCAGCCCAGCCCGAATCACCCAGCCCGGCCCGAACTGACCAGCCCAGCCCGAATCACCCAGCTCGGCCCGAACTGACCAGCCCAGCCCGGCCCGAACCGCCCAGCCCGACCCGAACAGCACGAATTGCCCAGCCCGGCCCGAACCGCCCAGCACGGCCCGAACCGCCCAGCCCGGCCCGAACATGACTTGGCCCGACCCGTGTCCGAAGTTTCGATGTAAACGGGGTCCAGCCCGAAGTTACGATGTATACAGTGAGAGTTTGCCATATATTACAAGGGTAAATTGGTAATTAGGAGATTGGTATTAGCTAATGCTTTACTTTTAGATGGTATTAATTAATACCAAATTCCTCCTATAATTGAGTATTAGCTAATACCAAGTATTAGCTAATACCAATACCAAGTTGACACAAACACGGTATTCGATAATACCGGTATTAGGATATCGCAATACTGGCAATCAAACGTGCCCAGTGTCTTAGCTAATACATAATTTACTATAGAAATACGTATTAGCTAATACTCATGTATTAACTAATACCAATACCAAAGCAAAACAAACAAAGTATTAGCTAAGACATGTATTAGTATATCCTAATACATGTATTAGTTAGGCGGCGATTACGATATCCTAGTCGGTGTTAGTTAATGTTATTTTTGCACGAACCAAGTATTTAGATATCATAATGCAATATTTAGATGAACTTTGTATTATGATATCCTAATACAATGACCAAGACTAAATTACCCCTAAATGCATTTTTTAATAAGATTATATTTTTGCATATGAACAATTCTTTTAAAAAAAAACTAGACAAAGTAACATTAATTCATGTAAACGTACCACGAACTCGTGTCGGAAACCCGTTAGGTTCGGCCGGACATGAACCGGTCATGGACGGCCCAGAAATAGCCCGACCAAAACAGGTCAAATTTGACCCAGGCCGACATGGCCTAACCCGGCCTGAACATTGCCCGGCCCTAAACATGGCCTAACCCGACCCAAAAATGTACATTAACTACATGATCCGATGAGAACATAACTATGTCTGGTATTTCCATGGCTTAACCCAGCCCGGCCCGAAATGGCATGAGCGTGACCGACCCAACCTGAACATGGCCCAACCCAATGTGCCCCGCCGTAACTCGTCTCGACCCGAAGTTAGTGTATTTATTATATATTAAGTAAGGTTAGGCGTATTTTGGTCATTATGCACTAAGGGCACGTTTGATTGCCGGTATTGCGATATCCTAATACCGGTATTAGCTTATACATGCTTAGCTAATACAATGTTTGATTGAGCCATGTATTAGGATATTCTAATACAATGTTTGAATGAACTTTGTATTATGATATCCTAATACAATGACTAAAAGACATAAATACCCTTACTTACATTTTCAATGAAGATATATTTTACATATGATTAATTTAACAAAGATAAAATTTAACAAAAAAAAGTATCTTCAATTATTTAAAATAATATTTTTCATAAAAAAAAAATCTAATTTATGTTTAAATAGTAAAAACTATTTTTGCTAATGTATAAATATGTATATATATAAAGAAAATAGTACAAAACAATTGAAAAAAGTGATTAGGCCGACCCGGCCCGTTCTAGCCGGGCCTAGCCCGAACTAAACCAAAGCAACATAAAGCAACCCGACCCGAACAACCCAAATTGCTCAGCCCGGCCCGAACCGCACAGCCCGACCCGAATTGACCTGCCTGGCCCGAACCACCCAGCCCGGTCCGAACTGACCAGCCCAGCCCGAATCACCCAGCCCGGCCCGAACTGACCAGCCCAGCCCGAATCACCCAGCCCGGCCCGAACTGACAAGCCCAAGCCGAATCACCCAGTCCGGCCCAGACCACCCAGCCCGGCCCGAACCACCCAGCCCGGCCCGAACCGCACAGCCCGACCCGAATTGACCTGCCTGGCCCGAACCACCTAGCCCGGCCCGAACTGACCAGCCCAGCCCGAACTGACCAGCCCAGCCCGAACTGACCAGCCCAGCCCGAATCACCCAGCCCGGCCCGAACCACCCAGCCCCGCCCGAACCGACCAGCCCGGCCCGAACATGACTCGGCCCGACCCGTGTCCGAAGTTTCGATGTAAACGGGGTCCGGCCCGAAGCTACTAAACAGTGAGAGTTTGCCATATATTACAAGGGTAAATTGGTAATTGGGAGATTGGTATTAGCTAATACTTTACTTTTAGATGGTATTAATTAATACCAAATTCCTTCTATAATTGAGTATTAGCTAATACCAAGTATTAGCTAATACCAATACCAAGTTGACACAAACACGGTATTAGCTAATACCGGTATTAGGATATCGCAATACCGGCAATCAAACGTGCCCTAAGTATTAGCTAATACATGTATTAGTGTATCATAATACATGCAATCAAACATGTCATAAGTTCGAGACTAAGAAGAAGAAAAACAAAGTAAAATACTTTTTCAATGTAGGATATTTATCATATATATATATATATATATATAGCCCTATAGTTTAATCTTATTTTTAAAATTAACTCCAGATATAATATTTAACATTTATAACCTAATAATATAGTTAACAAACCATTACTAACCCTCATTTATACTATCGTTAAATTAAAATAAAATCTCTCGTAATTATTTTTTTTAGAATTGCACTATATGTTTCCCTCTTATTTTTTTTAACATTATCTCAATAATAATTCATTTTAGTTACCTATTCTGGTTTTCTATTATTTTTTCACAAGACTTTGAGTAAAGACAAAAGACAAGCTCACTAAAATTGCAAAAATCACATCCACACAACACCATCAATGATGTGAGGTACGTTAGTTAGATTACGGGGCTAAATACTACGGAAACAAAAATCTAGATACGTGCATGGTAACTAATACGCAGCGGAAGATAGTGACATACCTATACTGCTTCCGCAATCCCAAGATCACTGAGGGGAGTTCTTGATCCGCCGAACGGTTCCCGTAGAGGTTCTGGTTAAGGAAGCCCTACACGAATTATGCTCCACAGCAAAGCCTCTATCGATTCTTTAGTCGGGATGGATCAGTGGAATAAATCGCTTGACACCATTTGGCACCTCCTAGGGAGTTGGTACTTTCGGCCAAACTAGGTATTATTTATGGGGGAGAGATTTCTTCTTATCTCACAACAAAGGAAGAAGAGATTAGCTCATAATAAATTCCTAACACCTCCCTAGTTCAGCCGGCCATGTATATGAGGGAGGCCCAATTTTGGGCATCTCATGTCAATTGAGATTTTAGGCCAAGCCCGAAATCTCTAATGTGACATTACCCAATTGTCTTAGGTAACATGCTCATATTAATGAGCTCCTAATTACGGCGGCCCAATCTCCAAATGCCAATAGCTCCCACTCGCCGGAATGGGAGGGTGCCGGTTAATATGTTGTTGACCAATACATTAACATTTGTCTTCAATCCAGCCCTGCTTTGGAATAGTTCATACGAGGTTTTTCGTGCGACCGGCGGACACGAAGGGCATCGTGCTACTCATCATTTAGGAGTGTTGTATGAAGGATTAAGGGGGGTAGATACAATAGAAACAATATCAAGATATGTGCTAGGTAACTAATACGCATCGGAAGATAGTTTACATACCTACTAAGCTTCTGTGTACCTTAGATTGCTTGAAGGGGAGTTCTCGATCCGTCGGACAGTTCTCGTAGATGTACCAGTTAGAGAAGCCTTACGCGGATTATGCTTCACAGAAAAGTCTTAGTCGATTCTTCGCAGTCTGAAGTTTGCTCCATGTGAGATTTTGGTGTCTGAAGTTTAAAATGATAAAATGGACAGTCCCAGGTTTCATTTTTATTAAAATTTGGTGTCTCGTTGTGATTACTTTAGAGATGCTAATCCCGACGAAACCGGCTGTCAAATAGGAGCTCTCATGCACGCTCCTTTCTCTTAACCTTGCCGGGACCATCACCTAAGAAGGTGGCCACATCCGCACAATTAAATCTCGCTCTATTGTCTCTGAAAATCACTCCACACCACTCTGCTGGAAACATTTTATTTCGGATGTTCAAGTTTTAGGAGAAATTTGGCAATTTTATAAAAAGTAAAGAGTGGTGGATTATGAGTGGGTGAAAGGGTCGATGAAAATGTTTGAATGGAGAGAAAAATATGCGGGAAGACACCAAATTTCAACAAAAATAAAACCTACGACTTTCCATTTCAACATTTTAATCTTCAAACACCAAAATCTCACATGGAGTAAACTTCAGACAGTTTATAGGTTCTTAACCCTTCTTCGCAGGATGAATCTCCGGAGTAAATTTCTTGACGCAATTTGGCACCTCCTAAGGCAATGGTGGTTTCGGCCGAACTAGGCTTTATTTAGGGTGATTTCTTTTTAATATCACCACAAAAGAGGAAAGGATTATCTTGTTATAAGAGGAGCAAGGTGCAAAAAAATCCACTTTTCCCTCACTTAAGTTCGGCTGGCCATTTCCTAGGGGAGACCCAATTTTGGGCCTCTCATGTCCATTGGGATTTTAAGCCTAGCCAAATATCCCTAATGTGACATTACCTAATTACTTAGGTAACTAGATTATATTAATGGGCTCCAAATTACGGCGGTCCATTTTCCAAATGCTAACAACTTCCACTCACTGGAATGGGAGAGTACCTATTAACATGTTGTCGTCCAACACATCAGAATTTGTTCTTCGATCCAATCCCTGCTCCGAATAGTTCATACGAGGTTTTCCGTGCGACCGGCGGACATGACGGGCATCGTGCTACTCGTTTGTTAGGAGTGTTGTAGTGCCCGCGGAACGTTGATTCCCCATGTCTAATCAACCCGTGTTTTAAAAATAAAGAGTCGCGTTGTATCCTAGGTCAATTGTCATTCTCTAATTGCCTAGTTCCCACTTAGGAATACTCCTTCAAGGCATCCATGCAAATATTTGCAACCTTCAACTAATATCAGGCTGGTGGCCACCTAGTGAATACAACAGTCTGAGAATTACAGGGGTAGTTGACCATCCCCATCCCCAACTGTTTTCAAAATACGTGGTAACTTGGCCTTTTTGCTAAGCACTACGCTCGTACACCGGGAAACAAACATTGAGCCTGACCTTAGGTATGAGTTCCGAGTCTGTGAGGATACTTTGGATGCATTTTATTATAGCATCCGGGATCAGTCACACACTTTAGGTGAAGAAGTTTGTGCCTGTTGGAATCTCGTGGATTCTCTCTAGCACAACCGAGCCTAACCCCCTAGTCGAACATAGCACGCACAGTATTAAGTATGCGTCGATAGCATAACCTGAATTTATACATGAGTGCGAAATATCATATGCTATCGCAGATTCGTCATCTGGCCCAGAATGTGGATATCTAACGAACAAAGTTTGTTGCGGCAATTTGCAGAACGTAGATCATATCGTGTTACCCCGAAACCAAATGATTGTTCTGCTTGTCAAGGTTTGCCACCGTGGTTCTTAGCCGGTCTTGATATGGAGGAGGTCCCCCACTCCGTCATGACGGCCGAGCCAGTGTGACGAGATTAGACCCACATTCGACATTATTTCATTTTGGAGGTAGAACCTCCTACGACTAGTTTATAGACAGTAAAAATCCGATGTAATTTTAACATTTTGACGTCGTAGGAATCATAAACTCAAAATTGCAATTCATTCTATTCAGATATTACTTCAAATCTCAAAAATGTTATTGATGGGTCTACGTCCAATTCAGGTTCGTTTTATATTCGGACTTTGTTACACGTCGAACACTTTAACGGACTCAAAAATATTTACCCGCAAATTAAAACGGTCTGGAACGAGTATACGCACGTTTCGGACCAATGAATCGTCCGGATTGTTTAGCAATTCGGACCAGGTTCGGATTGCCTTTACACCCCGGTGTGGTCCGGATCGTCCTTCCGCGATGTACGAACCCCTATACACATACATCACGTGCGAGCCTTCCCGATGTCAACTTATTCCCGTCCACGCCCGGTTAACGTTTTACAATAAACCGGCGTCGGACCATTCAAAACTGGGTTCGGGTTTAAGGTGACCCTATTTAAGGGAATCTACCCAACCATTCATAACTTAAGTTGGCTTGGGAGCTCTGCCTTCTTACTAGCTTTGTCTTTCTAAAATACTCACTTCGGCATCAGAGAGGGTTCATCGCACACCACCCCCCCCCCCTCTGTGGTGTCGACACTGCCCCTTGTGCAGGTGTTAGGAGGAATGTGCGCATACTCCGCAAGGCATGCAAACGCGCACACGCCGCAAGGTTCGCGCATGTGCAGACATCGCGAGATAGCCAAACACTTAGCCATTTTAAGAGCTTACAAGTCTCCGACACACAGACTGTCCGACACTCGGACGCCCTAACTACCGGACACCCGCGAGCTCTGATAACCCGTCAACATAACTACACAACACTTCAAGGACCCGATGACTTCCGATCAACGACCCGCGAAGAGCCAAGATCCAACATTTTGGCGCCGTCTGTGAGATTCGAACAAAAAGTCATTAATCGCCTCCAAGAGCTAAATAACCAATACAAACATTGGCAATCACAAAGACTTCCCAAGAGGATATGGGTACCTCCAAAGGACATACCCCCAACGGTCGTACCCCCAACGGTCGTACCCCCAACGGGCATACCTCCATCGGACATAGTGCAAAGTTCATCACACCTACAAGAAGGTGTACCAACAACATGCGCTTCTCCGGCAGGCATACATCCAGAATGCACACCATTAGAGTGCCCACCTCCAAACATGTTTGATCGGCACCATAGCCTGATCAACTTCCCCTCAAGAAAACATCAACGTTGGAGTGCTATGTTGTGCTACTCTGACATCGCAACCACAGCTATGACGAATGTGTCTACCGCAACCCCTACAACAGTGTGCACCAAGGCAGCATCAATCGCTGTTATCACCACTAACACTGTCGCAGTTGCGACACCTATTACCACAATCATCGACATTCGACCAACAGTTTTCACGTGTCTTGATCACTCCGGCTTGGCAAAGGGATCGCTACCACTGGAAATCGTCGTCGACTGAAGCCATTGACAAGGCGACCTAGTCCAGACTTTATGGTGGGGGCACCAATGCGAATCCCCCAGACACCCGCTATCATACCTAGCGCAAGCGTATCCTTTGCAGCGAGAAATATATATATACAATCTCATAATTTCAGGTCATACCAATGGACGATCAATTAAAAAAAACTATATGTGCAACACAAGGCTAATGAGACCTCCAATTCAGGAACTCTCACAACCGACACTGGGAGTAACCCATTACTATACACTCAACGTGCCAAACACTTTACTATTTCTATGAATTGCATATTTCTAACTCCTAACAATGACTGATAGGAATCAAGGAATATACGAAATAAGGGAAGGTCGAACCTTCAAAAAGTCGATCCAATTCGAAAAACGACTTGACGGGGACCACCATCGTTGCCGGAAAATTGTCGCAGGCAACTTAATCTCCGCCTGAGCTTGCTACTCAGTGAGCAGCATTCACCATGCAAGCTCACAGCTTTCCGAAGACCCCTCTTCGATTATCAGAGTGGTCGCACCCGACTTGCTCTATCAATCGAGCAATACCAAAGAAGAATATTAGTTGTCAAACGCGTACACCTCCAAAGTGCGTACGTCTCTACAACACACCCAAGTCATAGGAAGCAATTCCTCACGCGGACAAAGTGCAACAACTAACGCACAAACAACCAATGCTAGACATAGCAACGCCCCCTGCCTCTGTGATAAGAGACAAACAAGACTACACATGTCTCGTTTCACTATGACGAAGCAAAAAACGACAACATTGTCAAGCCTCACCAATGGGTGGAGACAAACAAACACATCCGGTCAAACACCTGACTGGTGCCTACCAAAACCGAATCATAGATTACAATATGACAACTTGATCTGTCACGTTCGCGCAAGTGCCATCTCCCAACAATCCCCGAACGGGGGCATGCGCTGATTACACCTCCGTGGAGGAGCTCAGAGGCTCTTAACATCGCGTTGCAATAATAAAAAGAGGGGGACAGAAGCCAAGGGACAACCCCATCATCACTGTGGAACGTTATTCAATATCGACTCCTGCGCTATACGCACATCTGTGCCAAACCATAACGCGCAGAAGGCGACATAGTTATTTCCGACATCCTACAAATACTCCTTCGCCGAGCAAATAAGAAGGATGCGACTCTACAACGGATGGATAGGTCCCAGACAATCCCGCGCACCTATATGTGCCTACGCGCACCTACATGTGCCTACACGCACCTACATATGCTTACACGCACTTACCCAGGCATGCGCGTCTAAATACGGATGTTAAAGGTAACATAAGCACTACATTCGATAAAAACAAAAGGAAAAGCAGGGAACCTTATCAGTTCGACATTCTTCAACCATGTATACATCTGTGACACAAGCACAACTTCAAAAGAAGTTAAGCTACCAAGTCATAACCACTACGGGGGTACAACACCACAAAGAATCATGAGGGCAATGCCCAAAAAAATGAGCACTGTTCGATCAAACGTGCAAATCCGAAGCACGATGAACCAGTGCCACCCAGCAGTTGGAGACACGCGTCCAAAATGGAACAGTTACCCCTATTCAATCCCACCAACAAATACACTTGTATCAAAACACAAGGAATAAGGGAGGGGGAATTTACAAGTCCACCTCAAATATGGGTGCTGCCACATGACGGTGACAAAGGGAAATGCCCAACGCTCATCGCATGAACGGTGGCACGTCGCGAACTTCGAATCTTACAAAGATTCAACAGTATCCTACTTACAACAGATACTCATCACAGCCGAGCAAGGAAATACCGTTTGACAGCCAAGCGACTTGGGGGCACTGAACAAACAAGTGCTTGCCACCCCACCTAACTATATGGGAGAAGATCATAAGTGAAAGAACACGCGCACATGCAACACCACCCTTCCTAAGTGGAAGGCACATACGATGAAAACAACCTCAACAGCTTACATGGATTCAACAAGATACCAACATCAGGTATCGCCCTCAAAAGACGGTCACTTCTGCTAAAAAAGGTCCAGGTAACCGGCATATTGCCGAAACTCGAGTAAGAGGTAATAGCTATATGCGAAATACTGAGCTGAATAGAACAAACTACTCGGGTAAGATATCTACCCCGAATAGTCTAATTTAATCAAGGTAAAATGCAAGCTGAACGGAATAGACTAGTCGCGAATAGTCTGATGTAGTCATATTGACATTACAAACCGAATAGAACGAACTAGCCGAACCTGATATGAGGATCGATAGTTCAGTCTAATCTATTCCAGTTGGACGACATGGCAAGCGACATAGCCTTACAAAAAGACTTATAGCTCCATATTATTTACTAACCAATACGTATCTCGAATCAATGCGAAACAATTGGATACAGGTTATATACAAATACGAGAGATGTATCGAAGGCACACCCTACTTAGGAAACATCACCAAGTAGAGGTTGTATACAACACTCTTTGGAATTCTAAATCTACAAGATCCCTAAATAGGCATCTAAGCCAAGTGGCGGTCACGTATATATCATTTGCATCGTCGCAGCAAGTGTAAACACCTAATTTTGGTCCGCGCGTAGCACGTTCAAAATGTCATATGTGACGCGTCAAAAAAAGGAAGTATTTAAATATGGAAGGTCGCGAAGTTTCTAAAGATAGGACTGGCTTAAAATAGGATAGTGTATATGCATTATTTATTGTAAAATATTTAGAAAATATATTATGTGTATTTATGGTGAAATACATAAATATATATGTATATTTTCGGAATATTAAATGCATATATTTTTTAGATTTTATTTTCCTAGTTTAGGGGTCCTAGTTTAGCTATAAGTAGGGTCTTTTTACATGTAAAAAACACACCACATCAATAATAATACATCAGATCTCGTAACCCGTGCAAATTTGTCTTCTAGTGAAAAAGTCTTTTTTTTTGTAGTCTTCCTCCCGTCTGTTCAGCCCCGCCGGTGGCCGAACCACCGCTCCCTGCGCTTCACCACCAGCTCAACTCTCGCCGGCCGTCGTCCCCGAGCTCCGCCCTGCGCCGCCCGATGCTAGACCCCGACCACCTTCTGCCGGTGACCCTCCTTCTCTCTCTCTCTCTCTCTCTCTCTCTCTCTCTATATATATATATATATATATATATATATATATATATATATATATCTCTCTCTCTCTCTCTAAATTCCCTATCTTGCTCGCCGGAATCCTTGACCATTGGAGCCGCCATAAGCCACCGGAGCCACGACGTTGGTCCGGTCACCACCGCGCCTCCCCGTTCGCTCCGCGCTGTCCCCGGCGTCGTGCCCCAGTCGATGCTGCCGGAGCTCGCCGTCCCAATGCTATCCCCGCTTCTTCCCGTCGCTACAGTTCTCCTTCCAGGTGCGCCATCCCGATCCGCCGGAGCCTCTGCTCTCTCAGTTGGCCCCTGCTTCGGTCCGCCGTTGACTAGCTCCACCATGTCCCTCCGCTGCGCCAGGCCACCGGAGACCTTTCCTCCATGGCGCCGTTGCTTCCTGCTGCTAATTGAGATTCACGCAGGTATTCCTTTTTTTTTTTTTTTTTATTATATTATTATTATGCTAGTTTTTTCTTTTATTTTGTATTTTTAGTTTAGTATTGACTAAATTAATCACATGTTGCATTGTTGTTTGTTTACTATTTTTATAGTACATAATATTATACCTAATTCAAATAGTTTAGATTCAATTAGTTTAGGTCAAATAATAAAAAGGTTTATTATATTTATTTATTGGGTTAGATTGTATTTTGATTTAGATATATGATAATTATTAGTCCTTTTAGATGTCATTTTCGTTTATACTTAGAATCGATTTATAATTGATAAAGAATAAAATTGGCAAATTTGTGAAATTGAGTACCGAAAGGGCGTAATTAAAATGTTATATTTTTAATTCGTAATAGAACCTCCGAACTCGAGTTTCTGATCGTAGACCGATTTTATACCTAGGTATTTAATTCGTTATTCGCTTAGGTAATTTAGGATTCTAGTTAGCCTTACAATTGACTAGTGGCGACTCTCTTCAAAAATCCACGTTTTCAAAACGTAATCGCCTTAGGTCAGATTTTAGGTCAGACAATTTGGCGACTCTACTGGGGAAGTTAGAGGGTTCGGGCTCATTATATTCACTTATTGCCATGCTTTTTGAGTTTTTATACTTTATTATCTTCACCATTCTAACTTTGTTTTTTTAGTGACAGGTACATATTTTTAGATTTATTAACTAACGTTTATTTTTCGTGGAATTGTTTGAATTCGCACACACCACTTTAGTGTAATATCCAAAATGCCTAAAACCCAGGGCAACTAGGAATCCCGGAGGTTTAGTACGGTACGACCGGAGTGGCAGTCCCGCCGGTACGACTCGGAAAAACTCCACTCCCTTGTGAAGGTCATGTGATCCCTTTTTAGGGGGTGGAAACCACCTTGTCGAGAACCTATCAGTGGAACCTACCTTGTAGAGCAAAGCCACACATTTTTTTTACCCCCCTAACATGATCTGTTTTTTGTTGTAAATGTTATCATTACTGTTTGTATAACTTTTATTTCTCATGCATTCATCTCATTGCATTTTTTAAAAAAAAACAAAAAAAAACTTTTTCTTTTTTTTTTCCAGCTAATTGTTAGTCATTTAGTTGTATACGTTTTCTTTTCAAACTTGCATTTCGCATGCATTGTGTTTTTAAAACCTCTTACCTGAATTTTTTATTTTAAACCTGCGTTTCATAAGCATTGTTTTTTAAAAAAACTCTTTAGGTGAGGTGTAATTTTTGATAGTGCGTCACGTATGCATTACTTTTTTTGAAAAATAATATTTTAGGAAAAATTGTAATTCCTCTTTAGCTATTAGAGCTTCTAATTTCGAACGTGCATTTCATATGCATCATTTTAAAAAAAAACTTTTCACCTGAACTGTTTTATTTTTAGAAAATGCATCCAATATGCATTAATTTAAAAAAAAAAATTTGGATGAATCGTAAGCTCTCTTAGTTTTAGGGCTCTTTGTTTAATAAAACATTTTACCTGATTTTTTTTTCTTTCCAAAAGACGTGCATCTCATATGCATTATTTTCGAAAAAAAAACCTTTCAGGTAAATTGTAATTTTTCTTAGTTGTAGAACTTTTATTTTTTAAGTTTGCATATTGTATTTATTTTTGTGCATTTCATATGCATTTTTTTAAAAAAAAACTTTTCACTTGTTTTTTTCAATTCTGAGCAACTAGGATGCATTGATTTTTTTTCCTCATAAAAAAACAAAAAAACAAAAAAATCCAAGTAGCTTGTAAGTTTTCTCAACTGTACAACTTTTACCTCATGTACATCTCATTGGCATTGTTTTAGGAAAAACATTTTTTAGATATATTGTAAATCTCTTCTTAGTTGTTGAGCTTTTAATTCCAAATATGCATTGCATTTGCATTTCTTTTTATAAAAAACTTTACCAGGATTTTTCATTTTGTATATATGTATCATTTAGGTAAACTGGTTGTAAGTTGTAACTTTCTTAACAGTTGAAATTTAGCTTTCGAGCATGCATGAGCATTAAAAGAAAAATCAAAGTGTCATTCATTTTTTATCCGAGGTGTATTATCCTTTTTCGACAAGATCTTCATTACAACCTTCGCATAAGCTAGCGTTTTAAAAAAAAGATTTGATTCTATTTTTTGAGAAAATAGTTTAACTGTGCAGTTGAGTGCGACTATTCGAGTTTAAACAAAGGACAAGAAAACTTTTTTGAGAAACCTTGTTTTGAGCATCTGCCCTGCGTGCGAGCTAGATAGTGCACTCAGCAAACTCAGTAAACTCCATGATGGTGCAAAACACCTTAGATCATTAATTTTGACTCATTTTCAAAAAAAATTAATCAAAATTATGAAATGAATGACATTAGAGCTTTCAAAAAATCTTGCATGATTTCTCATATTCTCTAGACTGATTTTTCATTCAGTCTTTCAGGTACCATTGGTTAAGGTATCATGTACATATAAGCTATGCTGGCTAAATGGGGCAACCAAAAAGAACGTGCAGCCATCCAGTTACACGAAGAACAAATTGCGCACTCGGAATATCTGATGCTCAGGTATGATGAATTGTACTTGATTTTAACCTTGAGATTTGAGTGTCCCTACTCTTTTTGCAGACCAGACGACCACTTCGACGAGGTCGCAACCACGTGAAATGTGACGGCTCCAAAGAACTTACATGTCAAAATTTCACCTACCATATGTGGAATTCATACGCGTCCCCGAACCAAGCTGTACGTCTGTTTTACGGTGAGGTCTAAACTGGTCGGTGGTAACCAAGGGGCATCTCCTATTGAGATCAGACATGTCCGGAGATGGGAAAATATCAAGAGATCATCGAGAGTCTCGTGAAGATTCAATGTGCTGATCAATGAACATTTGAGATGTCAAGCAAAGAAAACACTAGTGTTGGTGCCTTCCATCAGAGGTCCAGGGGCATTTACTTTCCGGCAGGTGTTCATATACAAGTTGTGTTTTTTAGATGGAGCAGAAAAATCAGGACATGCAGCAGGTCCAGTCACATAGCGAGCACATTGCCCACTAGAAAAAAATCTAACACCCAGGTAAGAAAAGTTGTGATCATTTTTATCCCTGAAATTTGATTTTTCCTTACTCATTTTGCAGTTGGGATAATCATCTAAATCAAGGCCACTGAAGAGCACATCTCGCGCACGGCCATTTGATCGTCGACCGTTCTGAGATCAACTGCCGACTTTGTCCCAGATGTTTCAGACAATTTCATATGTGACCCAGTGCGGCCAAACTCCACGTCATCCATGTGTGATCCTCAACCAAGTCATACATTCTTCATGCGGCGAAGTCTAAACTCGTCAATGCTAACCATGGGGCATCCCCAGACAAGACCGAGCAATAGCCGAGGCACTCGAAAAGCCGAAATCATTGCCTATGTCATCCATTGTCGTAGGGTTAATCCAGGGCGTCGACACGACCAATATATTTTGACTCAATCACCTGAGTCCTTCTCAAGAAGATGTTTTGAATTAAAAATTTCAATTTGCCACTAGGGGCATGTACATAATTATTGTTGATTATTTTCGTTAAATTTTCTTTTAAAAAAAAAACCATTTTCTTTAGGGTCACAGCCGCCCTTTAATTGGCTACCGATAAAAATAAAGAGAGTGCTCATACAAATTTTGTGAGAGCTGTGAGAAAATAGAAGGGTCACAGTTGTTCCTAAATCAACTACAAATAAAAATGGTCTCAGTCATCCCTAAAACGACTATAAAGAAAGGGCCACAGCCATCCATCAAATGGCTACAGATAAAGAGCGCTCCTGCAACATCAAAAGCGGGTATTAAGTGAAAGGGCCACAACCACCCTCAAAATGGTTACATACAAAGAGTGTTTCCCGGATCAGGGACGAGGAATGAAGGGCCACAGCCACCCTCCAAATGGCTACAATCAAAAGAGCTCCCACAACATTGAAGACGGTGAGAAAAAGGTCACAGTCACTCTCCAAATGGCTACAAATACTCCCGCATCGAGGCGGAAAATAAAGTACGGGTCACAGCCATCGTTTGATCGGCTACCATATAAAGAGTGCTTCCGCTAGGTTGAAAACTCGAAAGGGCGACCTAGGCAAAATCAGGAAATGAGAGGCATGGTTGCAAGTTCAGGAATTGCAATCATGGCAAAAGGAGAGAAAATAAAAAGCTGAGGGGCACGGTCGGAAATCTCTCAATCGGCCGTGGCAAAAGGAGAGAAAAAAGAGAAATTCTCAACAAAAAAAAAAGAAAAGAATAAAGAAAAAAGAAAAAAAAAGATCCCGCTAGGTTGTCGCACAATGCACAATTTAGGCAAAAATTAGGGACAAACACTCATGCGCAAGCGTATTTTCTACGACACAGCGTCTTCCAAACGGCAAGCTGGTGGTGACAGTCTGTTCTCGCGATTCACCACTCAAAGGGCGAGTAGGACTGTTACAGTCTGTGCCTACGAATCAACTTTACGGCAAGCGAGACGGTTACAGTCTGCTCTCGCAGGTCGCATTCCAAAAATGAGTAGGACTGTTACAGTCTGTTCCTACGAGTCAACTTCAGGGCAAGCGGGACGGTTACAGTCTGCTCTCGTGAGTCACCATTCAAGGATGAGTAGTACTGTTACAGTCTGTTCCTACGAGTTAACTTGGCGGCAAGCGGGACAGTTACAGTCTGCTCTCGCAAGTCACCACTCAAAGGTTGAGTAGGACTGTTACAGTCTGTTCCTACAAGTCACAACCGACAATCAGGATCTGAAGTTTTCCAGCTTCCTGAGAGTCAACTCCGACGAACGAAGCCTTAGTATTCAGCATTCGCAAGTCACGCCACTAGAGGCACTTCTCCAACGGACGCCACTAAAGGCTCTTCTCCGATACACACCACTAGAGGCTTTTCCTTATCGCTCGCCACTAGAGGCATCTTCGATTAAGGGTTTACTTTATTACACGCCACTGGAGGCTTTTTCTTGTCACTCGCCACTGGAGGCATCATCGATCAAGATTTTACTTTACTGCACGCCACTGGAGGCTTTACTTTTCTGCACGCCACTGGAGGCTTTACTTTCTGCACTGCCAACGGAGGCACCGCCATAAGGGGCACCGCCAACCGAGGCTTTACTTTTCCGCACTACCAATGGAAGCACTGCCAACAGGGGCACCGCCGACAGAGGTTCTACTTTCTACATCGCCAACAGGGGCACGCTAATAGAGGCACCGCCAACAGGGGCACCGCCGACAGAGGCTCTACTTTTTTGCACTTTCCGAAATAAGCCAGGAGTTTCCTTGAAGATTCGAAGACTCGAAAGAAGATATACTTCCCAACCAAAATTAGTGTTTACTCGTCTTTGGACAAATCCCCTCGAACTTGTTCTACGGTGTTGTGTTCACTTCACCACTTGGGAAGTTTTGGGCTTTTTCCTTCACGAACCGGCTTCTTCCTTCACGATCGGGCTCGAGATATATGTATAAGGACGGGAACGCCGCAATCCTTAATACACAATCACCGACCTAATTCCCAGTCCTCGACCTTGAGCTCCTGATCTTCGGGTCCTACACGAGGGGCAATAACCAGCGTGGGAGGGGGGGGTGCTGGTTGGGCCCACTCCGACGCTCAAGTTAGCACTTCTAGAGAGAGAAAGCCTTAGAGAGAAGTCAGAGCATTTCAAGTCCAAAAGTGTGGGAATTGTCTAGAATGGGAGACCTAGGTCCCTATTTAGAGGGAACCTAAGGATCATGCCCAGTTTTGAACTACTTGATGTCGGTATGTAAGGAAGACGTATGCACCGACTTCCCGCACTTGGAAATTTAATCGGGGTGAGCGTACGAGGTAAAACGGTAATCCGGACCTACCCGGATTGTTTAACAATCCGGAAGTTCTTCGGCCTGGGAATTATGCGTATCCCGGACCGTTTTAGACTTAGGTGTCCGCGAAAGAGTTTTTCTTACGGGTTTTGGAATATTTTACGAGGCCCAAAATGTAAATACGAACCCGAATTGGACAGATATCTAACACTTGCCCCCGAGTCAAGTAGTGGTTCAAAATCCGTACTTGACTCTTTTCAAATATAAGATATTCGTCCAATTTAGGTTCGGTACTGACCTCAGGGGTGGCTTGTTTGTCAATTCGAATGTTGAGATATTAAATTTGACCAATTTTTAATTTTCCGTCGTATGTACGTAATCTGTTTACAAGGTTAGCGTAACAGACAATATGCGTACAATGATATGCATTATGATAATATCATGGTATATGAAATAAGCGTATAACACGTTGTCAATATGTAAATGATGACAGTGTAGTAGATGAATGACGTAATCATGCAATAAGCAAAACACTTAGAGTAATATGAATTTGGAGAACATGTATGTAATCATGAAGCATGATGTAAATATGAAAAATGATGCAAGCATGTAGTATGATGCAATCATGGAAAATGATGCAAACATTCAATTCATACTTAGATTATAAAAGTAATCACGCGACTATCATGAATTTGCATTATGTACGTATAAAAGCGATAATAATGCATGACGATCTACGAAGCGCGCTATGTAATACTAGAGAGCATGTATGTAAAACAAGCATAGGAGAGATGCAATTATGTGATACTAAGGACTTGTGTGAAAATAAATATTAGTTTAGTCCTTAGCACATGGTGTAGGCACTATTAATGAGAATTAGGAGAGAGAATACCCATTATCTTACATCCTTAATAGATAGATCCTCAAGAAGCTCTCCATTCTTGATGAAGAGGGGATTCATGGAGGTGTGAATTTGGAGCAATTACATTACTTTTGACATCGATCAAGATCGAATCCGGGCAAGGAGGGAATTGAGGCGGCGCGTGAGGCAAAGGGGGGCGGCGCGTGAGGGCGGTGGCGGTGGCGCGTGTGGACGGCGGCGGCGCGTGGGTCTTCGAGTGAGGGCGAGTAGTAATTCGAACTCGCATCGTGTCGGTGAGTCCAATTTCGTACATGGCTAAACCTTTCGTGACTTCGTTTGGCCTTGATTTAGTCTTGAAATCATCATGTACCTAGTTATCTTATCATGCATACAAGGTGTTTAATAAAATGCATTAGAATACTTAGCCCCAAATCGGCCAAAAATTTTCCTAAGTGCTGAAAATTTTAGAAAAGTATAAATGAATCGTTACACTTCCCTTATGCATAGTGTTCATTGTTGACATGTTTTCCCATGCCTTAGTCGTTGTTCTAGCATGCTCGATATTAATGATTGATAATTGTACGTACACGGTCATCCATGGTCGTATGTTGGTAATGATAGCATAGATGTTGTCGTATGAGCTTTGTCGATAAACATAATAGGAATGTTCAAGAGGCATTGTGTAGAAGTCGATAGTAGCTACTTGATGTGTGCAATCCATCCTTGTCGACATGTACGTACGTACATGGAAACACTTAGAAAATATTTTTCACTTGTCGACATGCATGTACGTACATGGAAACACTTAGAAAATATTTTTCACTTGTCGACATGCATCCTTGTCGACATGTATGTACGTACATGGAAACACTTAGAAAATATTTTTCACTTGTCGACACGCATCCTTGTCGACATGTATGTACGTACATGGAAACACTTAGAAAATATTTTCCTCTTGTCGACACGCATCCTTGTCGACATGTATGTACGTACATGGAAACACTTAGAAAATATTTTTCACTTGTCGACATGCATCCTTGTCGACATGTATGTACGTACATGGAAACACTTAGAAATTATTTTCCTCCTGTCGACACGCATCCTTGTCGACATGTATGTACGTACATGGAAACACTTAGAAATATTTTTCACCTGTCGACACACATTCTTGTCGACATGTATGTACGTACATGGAAACACTTAGAAAATATTTTTCACTTGACGACATGCATCCTTGTCGACATGTATGTACGTACACTTAGAAAATATTTTTCACTTGTCGACACGCATCCTTGTCGACATGTATGTATGTACATGGAAACACTTAGAAAATATTTTCCTCTTGTCGACACGCATCCTTGTCGACATGTATGTACGTACATGGAAACACTTAGAAAATATTTTTCACTTGTCGACACGCATCCTTGTCGAAATGTATGTACGTACATGGAAACACTTAGAAAAAAAATTTCACTTGTCGACACGCATCCTTGTCGACATGTATGTACGTACATGGAAACACTTAGAAAATATTTTTCACTTGAAACCATGTGCCCATGTCGTTATGCATGTACATACATAGAGATTGCACACTGATTGACTTGTTACTTGTAATTTTCAGGATTCCGAGTTACGCAGACTTCTTTTCAGAGTTAGTCTTCTTGCCGTGGTTATCATGAGTAAGTCATATATCCCCGTTCCGCGAGTGACATTGTGTTCAGATGTTGGTGACGAGCCGGGTATCAACACGGTTGAGTCTCTTAAGGATACAACGAGGGATGTGAGTTACTTCTTCAACTATATTGACGAAGACATGTTTGAGCTATACGCGACTTGTTGTGGAGTTGATTCTGCTTTGGAGGCTATTCTTCCTTATGACGTGCTTCCGGACTCCAAAAAAGGGCAAGTTACTATTCCTCCAAGTGATCTATCGCAGATTAAGGAAGGTCTGCGCTTTCCCTATTGTCCTGACTTGGTGGACCTTTGTCGCTATTACCGAATATCACCCTTAAGCCTATCTCCTGCTGGCCTTCGTGTATGGAGCTGTTTTCGAGTTTTGTTCCACAAGCAATCTTGGCACTATTCTACCACTCTTTTTCGATGCTTCTATCAACTGATGTGTCCAGACGCAACGGGGTTATGTGGAATGAAAATGTGTTGGCCGAACTTGCAAGATAAGGGCTTCGAGAAGCTTTGTCTTGGGGATGCCGAATGGGATCACAAACAACGTCTAGCCGCCCCAGCTGATCGTTCTAATTCTCATTGGCGACACCACTACTTCTTCGTATGCGATGTCGGGACTATTTGGGATGCTGAGAGCGTGGAGAAGGCTGATCCAGCTCCTATTTTTTCTGACCTTTCCTTGGATGATAGAGAGGCGATGAAGCTCATTTATCGATGTCAACAAGAGCGCCGTTATCGTTGTCTATTGCGTGCTTCAGTTCAGGATTTGATTGATGCCGGGATTCATATACTTCTTTCTGAAGATTTGGTATGTTATATCTTTTATAACCTGTACTATGTTGCAATGAAGGTCGTTTTGATGGAAAAAGCTCGTCTTTGCAGACAGCTAATGATCGTGACAACCTGCCAGTTGGGCGTCGTGCTCGTAATGTTGCCCCCACTATTCCTGAAGGCTCCGGACATGATCGTGGCAAAGGACCGAAAAGTGAGGCGTCTTCTTGTATCTTTCGCTTGACTTACTGATTTTTTTCAAGTTTTGTTATATCCACATTGTCTGTTCCTTTAGGTAACTCCGTGCATGTGACTGAGCGTGTTGTTGCGGTACCTGCCACTAGTGTTCCTCCCAAGAGATCTGCCGCAGGGGCGTATCCCTCGAGTGACCCGAAGCGTCCTAAACCGAGTGCGGCTATTCCAGCTCCTTCTTGCGATAAAGGGAAGAGAGTTGAGAGTCGCACGATAGCGCCTTCTGCCCCCCGGTCGAGGGACCGGCCCGAGGGGGAGCGTTCTTCCCGCCAAGGTATGCGTTTGTTCTATTTGACATACTTCTTATACTTAGCATACTTTGCTAATGTCCTCTTTGTTTTGTGCTGTTCTTATTGTAGCGTTGCCTCGTATTAAGCATGATGATTTGATCCTTTCTGACGGGATTGATGTTTCCGGAGAAAACTGGTCACCTTTCTCCGCTGGTAGTCTTCATTTCCCGAAGGACTCCAAACTTAGCACTCCAGGAGTTGATGTGCGGGTGCTTCAAAGATGTGTTCCTCCTGGTGATCATGATGTCAAACCGTCTACTGATGAGGAGGCACAGGCATACGTTGAGAGCGGCCTGGCTGAATTTGTGCCGGTAGATCTTACTCTAACTTTTTGCCTTCCTGATGTACGCGTATGCTTTGTTGTTGTTGTTGATGATCATGATCGTTTTGTTTGTTGTACCTAGGCTATTTCAAGGATGATGAACATGTCTTCCTTTGTGCTGGAGCTTGTAAGTGAGAGGAAGGCTGCTATCAAAAAGTGCAGTACAGTTTCCCACGAGCTTGCACAGTCCGAAGAGGAAGTGCGGAATTTGAACTCCAAGGTTGCCGATATTTATGCGTGTATTGCTACTCGTCGCGTCCATGCTGAACAACTTGAGGCCGATTGCTGCTATTAAGCAGCAAATTGCGGAGAACAACATTGTTCATGATGTCGCGCTTGCTTCTGTTCGTGACGAGGCACACAGAACGGGTGTTGAGAAGGGATTGGCTGAGTATCCTAGCACCCCTGCCTATTCTGCCGCTGTCTTTGCTGCTGCTAAAGCGGATCTTGCACCTTTAGTTGATGAGTTTGCCAAAGATTACATTGGTAGAGTTCACGCACTTGCCCCCGGGTTTCCGTTCGACAAGCTGGGTCCTTATTCTTCTTTTGCTGTTGACCATGTTGCGGATTTGCAACGTAAGGCAGCTGAAGCGGCTTCTATTGCTTTGACCTTTGGATATGATAATGCTGATGTTGAACTTGGTGTTGTATTCTTGGACATGCTGTCTTAGTCCTTTGGAAATGATGATATTCTTGAGGCTTTTGTTTGAACCTTTATTTGTGTGTTTGCTTTGTATGGAACTTCGTCATTTGGACCTGTTTTTCAATAATAAAAACCATGTGATAACTTGTTAGTAATATTTCATACCTTGAGTTATCAATGTTGCCCGTATGCTTCGGACTTGGAAGATAGGATATATATCCTTAGATGATGAACATGATGTCCGTAGTTGCGACTATATGTCGTGCATAGTTGAGTGTTATGAGCGCCCCTTTTGGTTGGATTCCAAGGCACGGAAAAATGTGTACGCTAGGTACTTGTAGTGTTGTAAGTAGTAATGTACTTTGCGCGGGCACTTGGCACTGGCACTTGACATGTAGCAGTGTCGTCTTGACGAAGCAAGGCTTACGTTTATACCGTCTCTTAGTTCCACTCTAAGGCGACGTTGTTGCAAGGTACTTCTTGCTTATTTTATTGTTTTTTCATTAAATGCCAAATAGCAAGATAACGTTATACAAGACTCGACTTGTAAGTTTGATGAGTTTTGTACAAGGTCTGCTTAAAAAAGCGTATAACATGAAGCCATCCCTTTTCGGGCCTAAGTCTTCATGGTGTATGAACCCTTAAGAGAGTGTGCATACTTTTAGTGTGTGGGGTTGTCGTCTAATGAGAGGACTTCCGCCACGGTAGGGTGATCAGTCCCATTATTGCATTTGCCGCATCCTGTTTCTATTCAGGGAATGGCTATGAACATGAGGATTTGCCCGAAGGGTTTCACAGCATGTCATTTTTTAGAAGTAAACATGAGGTTTGCACTCTTGGAAAGGATGTCGCAACATGTTACTTTTGATAGATGTGAACATGGGTATTGTCCTTTTGAGGAGGATATTGCACCATGTCACTTTTTGGAATATTGCATGATATTGCTTTTGAATTTTTTGAAGATACATTTGTTGATGTCGCCTATTATAAGTTACATGGCGTGATGATTATGAGTAGTATGCACGTTGTTTTCTACTTGATGTTAATCCAGAGTATAATGCATAATGTAGAGATGTACCTACGAAAGTAAATTGACCATCATTAGATATTTGTCGTGTTTATAATAGCTTTGCGGGAAGGTGTCTATCGACTGCTTCTTCCGAAATACTTCTAATTACAAAGTCATGAACTGCACTTATATTCCTAAAGGTGCACTGAAAAAGATAGATTAAAAGTGGAAAGTCTATCTCCCTCAAATATATCTTGGCGGCTAATAGGCACTGTTGTTCACGACATAGCTTCCCAGAGCTCCATGCGCGATAAATTCTTCAATCTCCATCCTCAAGGTCAAACAATCATTGGTACTATGCCCCCAAGTTTGGTGATATCGGCACCAATCTTCAATATCCCTGCCTAAGAAGGCGGTTTCAGGCTCAAGTGGTCTTGGAAGCTTGTTTTCCAAAAGCTTGACGTATATCTCTTCCACCTCCGCGTTCAAAGGTGTGAAGATGTTGGCATAATCCATGCTTGAGCCTTCTGGTTTCCTTGAAGTTTGAGCTTCCCCACTTGCGTTGAGAGGTGTGCCCCATCTCAATTCACGCTCACAAGAGATCGTGGTCTCCATCTTGTCCTTTAAGCACGCCATTGTCTTGGTTGTACGCCACCCAAATTCCCTTCCGAATAGCAAAATTGTTGATGCGTTCATGTTCAGGAAAAATGCGTTGATGAAATCTTTCTTAATTGATCTCAGTGCATTTGCATTTTGAGCGAACCTTCGGAAGTAGGACATGATGGATTCTTCTTCTCCCTGCTTGACATCAAGCACACTCCGCCTAGGTGAACAAAGAATCCAGTCAAGTTTGGACCTTGGTGATAACTTTTCCTTCTTCCTTTCATCATCTTCGTTCGAGGCAAACAGTTTTCTCTTTCACCAATTCCTATCATGGCAATTGACTCTTGTTTCATCTTTCTCAGGGCATTGACATAGCACTTTCGTGTGGCTGTCTGATCACCTAGCACTTCCCCAATCCTGTGAGGAGTTAGAAACTTCATTTTCTGATGGGCTGTGGATGGCACAATGTCATGTGGGTTGATCGTCGTTCTTCCTAGGATGTTGTTATATGCCCCCCAGGTTGTCTACCACCACAAATGTGACATCTATAAGCAATGCCTTCCACCCGTCTCCAAGGATAACTGGAAGTGTAATCATGCCCAATGGATAGGTTGCCGCTCCTGCGAAACTAACCAACGGAAACGTGCTCGGCGAGAGATCGGCTTCCTTTTTCCCCATCTTTTTGAGCACCTCTATATGCAGTAAATCCGCAGAACTCCCACCATCTACCAGAATCCTTTGCACGTCAAAACCATTGATGTCCATTGTTATGACAAAAGCATCATCATGGGGATACACTATGTGTTTCTTGTCGGCGTTTGAGAACGGGATGATTATATCTTCCTTCTCCGGTTGTCGCCTCTTCCCATACTTTGGCAAAACTTGCAGCTGTGAGGCATAGACATCTCGGGCGTTAGAAATGCTACCTCCTGCTGCTGGCCCACCATGGATTACGTTGATGACACTACGCTTTGGCGGTGGTGGGTTTTCATTCACTTTCTCCTTTCCCTTGTTTCCCTTTCCAGGTTGCTCAGTATGGTTCTTCTTTTGTCGTTTGTCGCCTTGGTCGACGTATTGCTTGAGCTCTCCTTTAAGGATGAAATTGTTTATACGAAATTGCAAGCTGACACAGCTGTTTGTTTCATGGCCGTAGACTTCATGGTTTTCACACCATTTATCTTCCTGCTTTCCCAGTGGCCCCTTTCGAAAGTTCGCTGGCTCCCTCCACATATTATCCTCCTTCATCTTCTTCAGGATTATGGAAAGTGGTGCATTCAAAGGAACGCACTCTGCCAGGTTAACTTCTTTTGGTTTTTGGAATTCGGGCTGATATGGCCTCTTGTGGGGCTGGAATTGTCTCGCTTGCTGCGGGCCTTGTTGGGGTTTTGCTTGCTTCTCCTTAGCGCGAGTTGCACTAACTTTCATCTTATCTTGCTCTCTGAATCAGTCCAGATCCACGAATTCTTTTACCCTCGCCGCCAATTCTTCAAGCGTCTCAGCTGGGCGCCTTACCATCTTTTCAGCCAAGGCCTAAATTTGCAATGAAGGCGCGCACGATTTCTCCCTCGTTGATGTTTCCTTTAATGTCTGAGATGTTTTGATTGAAGCGGATGTAATAATCTGCTAGCGACTAGTCGTTTTGCTGTGTCACCTCATTCAACGCGTTCGACCCTTTAAGGAGTGTGCGCTCTCCCATGTATCTTTGAATAAATTTTGCCTTTAGATATGCCCATGACGTAACGCTTCCGCATGGCAGTGAGAAGAACCAATGTGCAGTAGTTCCAACGAGAGTATTAGCAAATGTCATGGCAACGTGATGCAGGTTGTCCGTTCGTCCTAGTAGAGACGCTTCATGTTGTTGCACATGCTCGATTGGATCTCCTTTCCCTCTATATTTTTCTCCGCCGATTCTGTACAGGGCATCTGGAACGTGACTGTGCACTAATTCATCAGAGAACGGATGTGATGCATTTTCCTCCAGGGCATGCATTCCTTTCATCTTCAATTGCTTCATTTTCTTCTCAATCATTTCTTCTAAGGCCTTAGCCGTGAGTCCCGTGATTGGGATGTCATGTTCGTGCGCGGGCTTCCTCCACCCATCGTTGTATGTGCCAGCATGGCTTGTTGTTTTAGAGCTATCCTCCTTGTGTGGGCGTTGTGAATTGCTCACAGGAGGCTGCTTCCATCTTACTCCTTGTTGCTTCATGCCAACGCTTGGAGTGCCTGAACGTGGTGGCTCCTGCCTGGCCTGTTGATAGGCATCTTCAAAATCTTGTACTCCATCTGGGTGTTGCGGTTTTTACTGGTTGGGATCATATGACGCTTCTCTGGCTGGTGCCGCTTGTTCATTATTACACGGGGGTGGTGGAGGCGCAGCATATCCTTGATTCTTTAAGATCTCTCTGAGAGCAAGAAGTTCTTCCAGTGCCGCCATCATTGCCGTTGTGACAGTAGGTATGTTGGCTGCATTCCTTGTTTGTTGCTGTGTTGCCTCAGCTGGCATTCCTGATGGAATTTCTTGATCCACCCTCGTTCCTTGCTCTTGCGGAGGCATGTTGTTCTGATCTTCTGGCCCGAACTGTGTAGGAGGGGCATTTGTGGACGGAATCGACGAAGCTGTGGATTCTGCGTCCGGCATGTGAGAAGGTCTGGTTGACATCTCGTTGGTTTCATCTTGCTTACACCCATATTCTTTGGCCGTCTTCCTGTCATGGCTTGCAGCACGGATTTTTGTTCGAATCACTTCAGACGGCGCCAAATGTTGTGTTCGCTTCACCACCTGGGCAGTTTTGGGCTTTTTCCTTCACAAACCGACTTCTTCCTTCACGATCGGGATCGAGATATATGTATAAGGACGGGAACGCCGCAATCCTTAATACACAATCACCGAGCTGAATTCCCAGTCCTCAACCATTAGCTCCTGATCTTCGGGTCCTGCACAAGGGGCAATAACCAGCGTGGGAGGGGGGAATGCTGGTTGGGCCCACTCCGACGCTCAAGTTAGCACTTCTAGAGAGAGAAAGCCTTAGAGAGAAGTCAGAGCATTTCAAGTCCAAAAGTGTGGGAATTGTCTAGAATGGGAGACATAGGCCCCTATTTATAGGGAACCTAAGGATCATGCCCAATTTTGAACTACTTGATGTCGGTATGTAAGGAAGACGTATACCGTCATCAAGGCGGACTATGTATGCACCGACTTGGCAATTTAATCGGGGTGAGCGTACGAGGTAAAACGGTAATCCGGACCTACCCGGATTGTTTAACAATCCTGAAGTCCTTCGGCCCGGGAATTATGCGTATTCCGGACCGTTTTAGACTTAGGTGTCCGCGAAAGGGTTTTTTACGGGTTTTGGGATATTTACGAGGCCCAAAATGTAAATACGAACCCGAATTGGACAGATATCTAACATACGGGAATTCGTCCAAAGAGGGGCAAGCTGTAAACACCTAATTTTGGTCTGCGCGTAGCATGTTCAAAATGTCATATGTGACGCGTAAAAAAAAGGAAGTATTTAAATATGGAAGGTCGTGAAGTTTCTAAAGATAGGACTGGCTTAAAAAATATGATAGTGTATATGCATTATTTATTGTAAAATATTTAGAAAATATATTATGTGTATTTATGGTGAAATACATAAATATATATATGTATATTTTCGGAATATTAAATGCATATATTTTTTCAGATTTTATTTTCCAAGTTTAGGGGTCCTAGTTTAGCTATAAATAGGGTTCTTTTACATGTAAAAAACACACCATATCAATAATAATACATTAGATCTCGTAACCCGTGCAAATTTGTCTTCTAGTGGAAAAAAAAATTTGGTAGTCTTCCTCCCGTATGTTCAGCTCCGCCGGTGGCCGGACCACCGCTCCCTGCGCTTCACTACCAGCTCCACTCTCGCCGGCCGTCGTCCCCGAGCTCCGCCCTGCGCCGCCCGATGCTAGACCCCGACCACCTTCTGCCGGTGACCCTCCTTCTCTCTCTCTCTCTCTCTCTCTCTCTCTCTCTCTCTCTCTCTCTCTCTCTCTCTCTCTCTCTCTCTCTCTCTCTCTCTCTCTCTCTCTCTCTTTATATATATATATATATATATATATATATATATATATATCTCTCTACATTCCCTCTCTTGCTCGCCGGAATCCTTGACCATCGGAGCCGTCATAAGCCACCGGAGCCACGACGTTGGTCCGGTTACCACCGCACCTCCTCGTCCGCTCCGCGCTGTCCCCGGCGTCGTACCCCAGTCGCTGCTGCCGGAACTCGCCATCCCTGTGCTATCCCCACTTCTTCCCGTCGCTACAGTTCTCCTTCCAGGTGCGCCATCCCGATCCGCCGGAGCCTCTGCTCTCTCAGTTGGCCCCTGCTTCGGTCCGCCGTGGACTAGCTCCACCATGTCCCTCCGCCGCGCCAGGCCGCCGGAGACCTTTCCTCCATGGCGCCGTTGCTTCCTGCTGCTGATTGAGATTCACGCAGGTATTCCTTTTTCTTTTTTTTTTTGTGTTTTGTTTGTTTTATTATATTATTATTATGCTAGTTTTTTCTTTTATTTTGTATTTTTAGTTTAATATTGACTAAATTAATCACATGTTGCATTATTGTTTGTTTACCATTTTTATAGTACATAATATTATACCTAATTCAAATAGTTTAGATTCAATTAGTTTAGGTCAAATAATAAAAAGGTTTATTATATTTATTTAATGGGTTAGATTGTATTTTGATTTAGATATATGATAATTATTAGTCCTTTTAGATGTCATTTTCGTTTATACTTAGAACAGATTAATAATTGATTAAAGAATAAAATTGGCAAATTTGTGAAATTGAATACCGAAAGGGCGTAATTAAATTATTATATTTTTAATTCGTAATAGAACCCCCGAACTCGAGTTTCTGATCGTAGACCGAATTTATACCTAGGTATTTAATTCGTTATTCGCTTAGGTAATTTTGGATTCTAGTTAGCCTTACAATTAACTAGTGGCGACTCTCTTCAAAAATCCACGTTTTCAAAACGTAATCGCCTTAGGTCAGATTTTAGGTCCGACAGCAAGTCTCCAAGCTAATGTCAGCACACGACTTTTCGTCTAGAAAACTACACAAACATCAAACTCTACCTTGGAAACAATAGCAAGTAGCGGTCACATACATGCATGTGCATCACGCTATGTATGCACTGACACGCATTGACCAGAAAACGTAAATAGTGATGTATCAACGAACACATGCAGCTAGGGACTCTTGAAAAGTTCCATACCTAACATGCGTCGTCAACCAAAGGGAGTATTCATACTAAAATTTCAATACATGCACTAATGAAAGAAGATCATACAAATTCATCTATTCTCTACAATATTACAAACATGGCAACTATCTAAGGAAGTGCGTGCCTTTTTACACGTACATTATACACATATACTCCCTACTCTGGAATTACACCAAGTAGCGGATTCTACGCATATAACTTGCATCAACAATATAAGCTATTACGCTAAACACAACAAGCGGCCTATTTTATACGCCACTAACACGTCAACACTCGACGTCAACAACGAGCACTCAATACGCTCTCTCTTGAGCGATATCTATTATGTCTTCTCTATACAACTACATCCTGGAAATTTTTCTAAGGATTATCTACAAGTAACATGGCGCGACATCCCTGCTCGGGGGCAACCCCATGATTACAACGACCATTCATTGGATTCTTCAAACAAGAGGCGGTCATCTACTACGTGGTGCGACATCCTCTTTACGAGGGCAACCCGATGATATCTTACTGTGGAAAATGACACCCAGTATAGATCACTATTACATGGCGTGACATCGTCTTTATGAGGGCAAACCCATGATATATTATTGTGGAAAATGAAACCCAATATAGATCACTATTACATGGCGCGACATCCTCTCTACGAGGGCAATCTCATGACATCTTGCTTCGGAAAATGACACCCAACATAGATTACTAAGAAAATGGGCGTGATTCCACCCCACAATATTACATGGTGCGATATCCTCTTAACGAGAGCAACCCCATGAGAACTTACTACGAACCGCAAGTAGTGTTCATTTTTACGTACCAACATAGCGAAAAAAATCACCAAACCTACAAGTCGAGTCTAGTAAAACGTTATCTTGCCCATGAGCAAATAACGGAAACAAAACACTGCAACTCAGCAAGTAGTGTCTTGCCACAAACGTCGCCTTGGAATGGTCCAAGAGACGGAAAAAACTACAAGTCGTGTAATGTGGTCTTGTACAACCCTCTGTAATAACCAGGTAGAGGTGTTGTAGAGTCGCAAGGTAAGTAACTGGACTGGCCAGCAGAACGCCTTGCAACAACGATACGGCGGGGTACCCAAAGTACAGAAAATAAAACACTTTCAAATTGGCAAGTCGCGTCTTGCAACAACGTCACTTTGGAATGGTACAAAAGACGGTATAAACTACAAGGCATATTACACGACCTATGTCATGCCCATTTGAATAAAAAAGTGGAGGCGTACTAGCATTGCAAGGTAAGTAATTGGGTTAGCCAACAGAACGCTTTGCAACAAAAGTTACACGAGGTGTTCCCAACTAACAGATTGAAAAACGCATCAAACTAACAAGTAGCGTCTTGTGACAACGTCGCCTTAGAGTGGACTAAGAGACGATAAAAACTAAGGTCTCGCCTCGTCGAGACGACATGTTTACGTATGAGTGGGGGTCTTGTGCATTACTACTCATAAATGCCAAGTACCAGGACAATGGTCTTGCACATTACTACCCATAAATGCAAAGCGTCATTCTAAGGCCTTGCGCATTACTACACATAAATGCCAAGCGTCATTCTAAAAGACTTGCGCGTTACTACCCATGAAATAAGGCAAGCATACAACACATGTGTTTACCACATACTCATTACGCCATGCCTTGGTATAACCAAGAGGGGCGCGCAATGCAGGAACATATGTCTCCTAACTACAACTACCGATGTTTCATCCAATCAGAGGACGAGTCTCAATTCTACTCGATAGTCCACACCACATGGACAATCATGAAAGCGAAGGTATGAAATATTACTACCAAGTTATCATGCATTACTAAACTATTCAAGACATGTTCATATGACAATGTCAAGCATCAAAACATAGGCATAACACCCCAAGTACAACCTCAACCCAACACGGGGAGCCAAAACTATAAACAAAGGGTCGATATGAAACCAACGATCAACCCGACGCCATGTCAGGAACATCGACAACATCAGAATCATCGCATGCCTGGGCAACAACCTCATCCAGAGGAGCCCTGACAACTATACTCAACCCACCATCATCATCAAATACCAACTCATACTGGCGAGTATCAGCCACGACATCCCGGAGGCAGTCGCCTCAACATCCTCTGGGGCATCCGCCTCAATAACCTCAAGGGCAGGCGCCTCAGAAATCTGGGGGGCATTCGCCACAACAAGCGGGGGAACAATACCGTCTCTAAGACGCAAGGAATTCAGATGCTCAGTGGCCAACATGGCATATAAACCCAACTGATCAAAGCAGAAATCGGGGGCAACGGTATATACTTGTTCAACAAAGCCCTCGATGGAGTCATACATCAGGTCTTCAGCACCTGCCCGAATGTCAGCGTGGTAGGACTCCGAATCCTTGTACTCCACCACGGCATCAGCCTGGCCTTCTTCATATGCCTTATCCTGCACAGCCTGCAAGGCAAGGCCGTGCGCGTCGCTATCCTCTGCAACCTTCTTGTGAAGATCAAAAACATCATACTCGAGCGCAACAACTAGAACCTGATGAGATGATTCCCGCCTCCAAGTCAGCAACCTTCGAATCCAAGAAGCGCGCCTTCTCCTTCGCGATCGCCAGCTCGCGACATACCATGTCGCACTTCTCCTGGAGTTCCTTCTTCTCCTCGGTGAGTTCAATCACAAAGGAGGAAAGGTTCGTCATCTGGAAAGCGACCTATACGAGTAACACAGAGGTCAACGACAAAAAAGTTGTAACAACAACACAAACATGCATACAAGTTATAAAAGAGTAAGGATGAATACTCACAGGCGCAACACATGTCATCACACATGTTGGATATGATTCGAGGCGATCGGACATGGGTCGATGATATTAAAGTCGAGATTCTAAGAAAAAGAAGTCGACGACCATTCACCTTCAGCTCGAGGAGATAAGGATTAATGGTCGACGACTATACAAGGGAAGGTCGACTCCCAAAGCGACTATCGAAGATAGGCGAGACGATAAGGTCACTCAAAACCTCCCTCTTAAGGTAAGAGTCGAGTCGACTACCACAAAAAGAATAAAGAAACCTTCCCTCTTAAGGAAAGGACAGGTGGAGAAATGCTCGCCGCCTTTAGGCAAAACCTCCCTCCTCAGGAAAGGATAGATGGCGACCTTCTTTGACCACCTTAGAAGAAACATTCCCTTCTAAGGAAAAGGTACCAGCTGGTAACCTGCTCGTCACCTTTAGGTTCGAAGAAACCTTCCTCTCAAGGTAAAACTTAGGTGGCAACCTTCTTATCACCTAGTTAAAGAAACTTTCCACAGTAAGAAATGGTGAGGTGGCGACCTGCTTGTCACCTACTGACTCTTCTCCATCCCTTTCAACCAATCAGAGAAAGGCAACCACCGCCATTTAACAGCCAATCAAGGCACAGCAAGCCGCCATTCAAATTCGGTAATCCCTCCCTATAAATAGGGGAACATTATAAACATTAATAAGCTTGATTCTCATAATTTACAATACTCTTAAATAAATCCATTACTGACTTAATCTTCGGAGTGGAATCAGGGGCCATCCCCACCCCTTTTTCAGGACCTCGCCTAGTACAAAGCTCCTAAAGGAAACTAAGTACCCAAGAGGTCGAAAAAGATACATAAAAGAGTTAGCTCCCGGCGAGACCTCAAAGTCCACTACTAGAAGTTCAAGGCCACGTCATCTTGATCCCAACATTCGGCGCCGTCTATGGGAAACGAGATCAAGAAGTCATGGCCCCACCAAGGAGTCGAGTCAGGCAGAGTCAAGCACGGATAGCTGAAGGTATATTCCAAGGACCAAGTGAAACCTTGGGAAATTAGTTTAGGCGATTCCAAGGAGGATATAGCGGAGGCGAGCTGTCAGAGGGAGAAGCCATCTGAGCGTTCTTTAGAGGATTGGGGCCGCAATCCCAATCCCTTGCTGTCACGCAAGCTACACAACCCATAAGAAATTGGGAGGATATGATCCACAGAGCAACCATTCATATCAAGGCGGAACAAGCCTGGGTGAATCGCCCAACTCTACACCAAATCCCACGAGATCAAGTGGAGAGTTCGTCCATCCGAGGTGTTTCCTCAATAGAATTTCGGCAAACTCAACAGAGGATGGAAGCACTTCTAGCAACGGAAGGAACTCGCCGTCCCATCTCATATTGTGAGAGCCACAAAGAAGAGGGGTACAACACGGAAGATTTCCTCCTTGCAAGAAGGGAACTAGAATTCATGAAAAGAGAAATTCAACGACATCACCATCGTCGGGCCCATGAAGGTCGAAGATGGAGAACCCCTCCAGGAAATAACATCAATGTTCTGTCGGGAGGATTTTCGGTGGGAGGAGAGATAAGCTCAGATAGGGATCAATATGCTGCTCAAAAGTACCTCATCGGCAAATTCGTTAAAAAGATCGAGAGAAGTAGAGCCAATGGCGATCACCTTTTAAACATAAGATTTTTTTGAAGCCTCCCAACCTCACGAAGATGCTCTGGTAATCACGACCCGGATCAATAATCGGGAAATAAAGAAGGTGCTCGTAGATGGTGGAAGCTCCACTGACGTAATCGCCTTCAAAGTCATCGCTGCGATGGGATACAAAAGGAATGATCTGCAAGAGATGACCTCCCCATTGGTAGGATTCGCCGGAAGAAATACCTATCCCCTTGGGGCAATTCAGCTCTCGGTGGTTTTGGGGCAAGGTTGGAAGACCTTACACTTAACAATTCGTTTTGTGGTGGTCGACCAAATCAATGTCTACAATGCAATATTGGGACGAACCGCCCTTAACCCCAACTATATCGTCCCTTCTACCGTTCACAAAGTCATGAGATTCCCTAATCATCACGGAATAGGAGAAATGTGAGGCGGCCAGGAAGCATCTCAACAATGTTATGTCAACCTCCTCCGAAGGCATAACCAAAAGGAAACTCTGTCTATTGTTACAGATGAGGATCCCCGGGAGGAAGGAGGACAACCTGCCCCCATGGAAGAACTAGTCGAGGTCACCCTGGAAGGAGAAGACAGAAAAGTTAAGATTGGAGCCACTCTCCCCCCGGAACTCGCCAAAAGAAGAACTGCTCTCCTTAGAGAATACAAGGAGCTATTCGCTTGGGAGCCTAGCGATATGCCAGGAATAAGCCCAGATATTATCTCCTATGAGCTAAGAATTGATCCCGCCGTGAAACCCATAGCCTAGAAGAGAATATCTAAGGGGGCGGAGAAGAAAGCAGCAATATGCCAAGAAGTGGGAAAGCTGGTCGAGGCTGGTTTCGCGAAGGAAATACGATTCCAAACCTGGGTCGCCAATCCAGTCCTGGTGAGGAAATCCAATAAGAGGTGGAGGATGTGTGTAGATTTTCGAGATCTCAACAAAGCATATCCAAAAGACTCCTACCCCCTACAAAGAATCGACCAACTGGTCGACGCCACTTCAGGACACGAGATTCTAAGCTTCATGGATGCATACTCGGGATACAACCAGGTACAAATGCACCCCAATGATGAGGCCCATACCGCCTTTTATGCGGATAGTGACATCTACCACTATAAGGTCGTGCCTTTTGGTGTCATAAACGCTGGAGCCACTTATCAATGCATGGTGAACAGGCTCTTCAAATCCATGATAGGGAGAAATATGGAAGCTTATGTTGACGACATGCTAGTCAAAACCAAAAGGGGACAAGATCACGTTCATGATTTCGAGGAGGCATTTGCTTGCATGAGACTCCACCAAGTAAGATTGAATCCCACTAAGTGTGCTTTTAGGGTTCAGTCAGGAAAGTTTTTGGGTTTTATGGTTAGCCAAAGAGGGATCGAAGCCAACCCGGAGAAAGTCGCTGCCATAGAAGAAATGTCCCCGCCTACCTGCCATAGGGAAGTACAAAGTCTCAATGGAAGACTGGCCTCTTTGGGATGATTCTTGGCGAGATCGCTATGTAGTTAAAAACTCGTTTCTAGGTCGTAAAAACGCACGTTTTTACGTCTTTACCTTAAAAAACGAGTTAAAACGTAACAAAATCGTTGTCTGAGTAGAAACGGGTAGAAACGCGTGTAGAGTCGTAAAAACGTGTAGAAACGGGTAGAAACGTAAGTTTCTACCGTTTCTAGAATTTTTACCATAATTTGCTAAAAAAAATTCCAAATCTAATAAATTATGCAAAACCAAAAAAACTTATCAACCAAACACAAGAAATTTTTGTCATGGATAGTTATTTATGTGACAAATCAATTTTTTTTACTCAGAACCTATTCATATGACATTCAAGTTCAACCTTCGTTGATCATTTAATAATAATACTCAAAAGTCTTAAACTCCATTGACATCCCTTTCTATTTTATGTTTCTCAAATCCTAAAATATTAAATTCTAAATTCACTTGACCCGTATCTTTCATGCTAATCTACAAAAATTGATCATCGTGATGACTATGGTGACTACTAATGGATCCATGTTTTTTTATTAAAATTATTTTATCAACTATTAATGAGTATATTTACTATTTTTGTATTACTTCTGCATAATTACATTTATAGATTTTATTTCTAATGTTATTTTAGCAAATACGTAGAAACTACGATTCTACGTTCCGTTTTTACGACCCGACTTTACCTACCCATTTCCGTCTCTACGTAGAAACTCGTTTTTGACTGCATAGCGAGATCGGGTGACAAATCCATCCCCTTCTTCAAAATTCTAAGAGCAAACAAAAAATTTGAATGGATGCCTGAGTGTGAGGAAGCCTTCCAAAAATTGAAGAAACATCTTCACTCGCTTCCCACCTTAGCAAAATCACTGCCTGAGGATCCTTTGTTCCTCTACTTAAGTGTAAGCTCAGCAGCAGTGAGCTCAGTACTCATCAAAGAGACATGCAACATTCAAGGGGGAGTGGTGCTCGGTGTGCCCTCTCCGATGCTTAAATGAGTATATGTTCTTAGAGAGATAAAATAGAGAGAAGGCAGAGCTTGAGTGAGAGATCACCAGATTAGTCTCAAATGAGGAGAGGAGGCCTCTATTTATAGAGTTCCTATTGGACCGCCCTAGTTCCAGTGGTTTACTGGTCCGGTTGTGGCAGGTTCGTAATATAAGTTGGTCTTGACCGTAAATAAGGTGCATTTTACCTTGGTCCGATCGTAGATGAGCATAATGTATTTAAGTGTGTGGGATTGGCCTCCAAAGCGAGCCCCGGGTGAAATATCGCCCGTAGGTGGGGGTCCGGACAGAGGGACTAGTCCGGACGGAGGGGGGGGATACCCGGACGGGTATCACCAAGGTCCCGCTCGGGTACCATCCCCCTACATATCAACAATGGCTATCATGTCCATATATAAAAGGAGGATACCATCCCCCTACATATCAACAATGGCTATCATGTCCATATATCATAGGAGGATACCATCCCCCTATACATCAACAATGGCTATCATGTCCATATATCAAAGGAGGATACCATCCCCCTACATATCAACAATGGCTATCATGTCCATAAATCAAAGGAGGATACCATCCCCCTACATATCAACAATGGCTATCATGTCCATATATCAAAGGAGGATACCATCCCCCTACACATCAACAATGTCTATCATGTCCATATATCAAATGAGGATACCATCCCCCTGCATATCAACAATGGCTATCATGTCCATTTATCAAAGGAGGATACCATCCCGCTACATATCAACAATGGCTATCATGTCCAATTATCATAGGAGGATACCATCCCTCTATACATCAACAATGGCTATCATGTCCATATATCAAAGGAGGATACCATCCCCATCACGTCAACAGTTGTTATCATGTACATATATCAAAGTAGGATACCATCCCACTATACATCAACAGTGGCTATCATGTCCATATATCAAAGGAGGATATCATTCCCCTACACATCAACAATGGCTATCATGTCCATATATCAAAGGAGGATACCACCCACCTATATATTAACAATGGTTATTACGCCCATACATCAAAAGAGGATACAATCCCCCTACACATCAACAATGGCTATCATGCCCATATATCAAAGGAGGATACTATCCCCCTATACATCGACAATGGCTTTCATGTCCATATATCTCAAAGGAGGGTACCATACTCATATACAATCACCATGAAAACATCCTCTCTACCAATAACCGCAAGGTCGGAGGTCAAAGAGACAAACTAAGACTATTGCTTAACTCGGGGGGGGGGGGGGGGGTGGCAAAACGGGATACACGCCCAATTAAGCAACATACACCTTCCAGCCCACCCCACAAGCAAATAAGGAAACTTAAAGGAAGTAGCAATCAAACTCAAGGAGACCGTCAGCCATAGCGAACCAGGGGAACAAAGCACATAGCAAAAAGTACCCCAGGAAGAGGAGCAATAACAAATCAGGTACTAGTTACCCTGCCACGACGCACTATGCTAAGCCATCAATGCCAACCTACCCAGGAGTACGTTCCAAAATGCACAAAGATAAAATGCTTACTACGGGGGCAAAGACACGTGCATGGATGATACTACTTGCTAAAGGAAGGACTATGGCAGATAAACAAACATCACAAGCACCCCTAAGGGGGAGATAAGCAAAACCATCCCGACACCACCCAAGGTAGTCAAAGAAGGGACCTAACACCTACAACAAGTTATGTATCAACCAGTGGCATGGAAGGAACAACCTTATATACGAGCTACCAAGCGTAGCCAATACAAGGAGTATCCCTCTACATACAACAACGTGTCCACTAAGGGGGCACGCATACATGGGCTGCCAAACATAGTCACTTCAAGGGTTAAACCCCCCCACGTCCGAAACACCAAACACCTCCACTCGTCGGAAGCATGCCTACTATGGGGGCCACCATATGCATACAACTCTATATGCACAGGTTACAGAGCATGAGTAACACAAAGATCAAACCCCCTCTTATGGAGGAGCAAGAAGTGCACACTGCGGAGGCAGCCTCAAAACTGAGCCACGAAGGCAAAATCAGCATCCAGGAAGCCCGGAGAAAAAATCACAAGAAAATCTACATGGGAAGAAGCCCCTTAACCTACACAAAGGGAGTAACGCTCCAACATATATGAAGGGAACAACCTTCTACATACATTCGTGAAAACTCTTTTATACGAAGGGTAAAAGGAGGAATTTTAACCACTCTTGTCGGGATCAAAATGGTGTGGCCTTGAACTTCAAGTAATGGACTTCGAGGTAACGTCGTAGGCTAGCTCTCTTATGTATCTTTTTTGACCTCTTGGGTACTTAGTTTCCTTTTGAGGCTTGTGTGAGGCGAGGACCTGAAAAGGGGTGGGGATGGCCCCTGATTCCACTCCGACGCTTAAGTCAGTAATGGATTTAGAGAGAATAATATAGAGTATTAAGCAAAACTTAACCTAATGTTTTGGAATGTACCCCTATTTATAGGGAGATATTACCGACTTTATATGGCGGCTACCCTCTGGGGAGGGTTTCTGTCCAGAGTCGGCTTAAGCAGGTGACAAGCAGGTCGCCACCTCATCTTTCCTTACCTGGGAAGGTTTCTTCCTTTGGCGGTGGAAGCAGGTCGCCACCTATGCTCTTCCTTGGGAGGAAGGTTTTCTTTTTAAGGAGGCTGAAGCAGGTCGCCACCTGTCCCTTTCCTTAAGAGGAAGGGTTTCGCATGAGTCTTCGATTTTTTACTCGGCTTACTCTTTAATAGGGAAGGGCTGGTGGTAGCCTAATCGCCTTTATCTTGTTAATCGTACTCTGGAAGTCGACTTCTTCGAATGTGATCGTCGACCTTTTACCTTTTTTATCATTTTGAACAATAAAGGTCGACGACTTATCGATCTCGCCTTTTAAACGTGCTCGACTTTTTTCTAGTCATGTCGTGTTTAATCGTAACCCAACAACTCTTACCTCCATCTACATAGAGTGAATTGCAGGGATAAGGTTAAAGGACCATGCCTATACTCCGAAAAACGGGGAGAAAAACACCATTCCCATTGAAGGCCAAAGCTAGAAGATCATGCTCGCATTCTCCCAAACGGAGCGCAACACCGCTTCCAAAGCACCCTATCGGCTCTAAGTGACCAAAAAGGAAGGTTCCTCCAGTAAGGACACGGTCCTAAGGCTAGATGAAATGGGACTAAGGCCCATATTTCATACTTATAATCATTTACATCATCCATATACATACTTGGACTAACACCCACGTTCATGTTGGCTAACGCTTACATGTTATATGAACGTCCTTCCAACAGGGGATGAAGTATAGCCTCTCTTATATAGAGTTATGCCAAGAGCTTCTACAAGAAGCTACATTGAAACAGGGACTCAAATGAAGGGACACAGTCCTAAGGCTAAGTAAAACGAGACCAAGGCTCATAACTCTTACCCTTATCCAATATCTATACATAGCATAAAATTTCTTAAATCAGCAATAGCGTTTGGTGTATCCAGCTTCCTTGAACACGGGGAAAAGAAAATTACAACGATCCTCGAGCACTCAATGAAGGCCGGGACCGTCTTAAAGCATCTTCAAACAGGGGGAAGAAAAATCGCAACGTTCCTCGAGCACTGAAATGATGTCAGGACCGCCTTAAAGATCCTTTAAACACGGGGCAAGGAAAATTACGACGTTCCACCAGCACTCAATGGAGGTCAGGACCGTCTTATAGCTCCTCTAAACACGGGGCAAGGAAAATTACGACGTTCCTCGAGCACTCGATAAAGGCCCGGATCGTCACGAAGGTACATTTCGCAACTCGCTTGGGCGATATTCCGCTAAAAATATAGTCAAGAAAAGGTGAAACCATTCCTTGACCCGAGGGAAAATGGTGGATATACGCCAATGCTATCACTAATTGGACCCGAGAAATGGGCCATAACCGAAAATAATCCGAAACTTGGAACACGGACACCCGGGTCCCCCCCCCCCCCCAATTTTGACCTTTGATCGCCTTGCTTGGGTTGCCCCCCGGGTGGTATTTCCACCCGGGGTCTTCCCGATTGGATTTCGCCACTCGGGGCGTTTTTCGAGCCCATGTGATGGGCCTGGGTGTCTATGTTCCGAGTATCGGATTATTTTTTGTTATGGCCCATTTCTCGGGTCCAATTAGTGATAGCTTGGGCGTATATCCACCAAACTACATGGAGATCGAGAAGTACATGTATGCTCTGTTGATAGGTGCCAAGAAACTTCGACCTTACTTCCACGCCCACGAGATCACGGTACTAACCAACCAACATTTAAAGCAACTACTACAAAAGCCCGACATTTCAGGAAGAATGGTTAAGTGGGCAGTAGAGTTGAGTGAAATTCGCATTCACTATGAGCCATGAAAGGCGATCAAAGGTCAAGCACTCGCCGACTTCATAGCAGAAAATACAGCAACGCCAGATGTTAAACCCGTTGTCCTCCCACAAGAAGAGCATGTGAAAGCTACGCCAGAAAACGCCACCAACGATACTATGCCATGGTCGTTGTACACCGACAAATCATACTCTTCCTTGGGATGTGGGGCAGGATTAGTACTAGCGCCACCTGACGGAGAGCCACTTCGATATGCGTTGGCTTTAACCTTTCGAGCTACCAATAATGAAGCTGAATACGAGGCTTTGTTAACAGGTGTTCATATAGCCAAAGGCATGGGAATAACCAACCTAAAGGTACGATGCGACTCTGAATTAATTGTTAATAAGACAAATGGGACCTATGTCGCCAAAGGAGAAAATATGAAGAAATACGCAGAAGAAGTGCGGAGACTCGTGCGAGACATGCCTCATTTCCAAATAGAGGCCATCCCTCGAGAGAATAATCAAGAGGTCGGCGCCCTTAGAAAATTCGCCTTGGGAAACACTCCCCTGATGACAGTACATTTCATAGAGAATTCTCTCTACTCAGCCGTGGAAGCAGGAGCTGAAGTTCTTAATATTCAATCCCCCGACTCATGGATTACTCCCATCCAGAATTATCTGGTAAAGGGAACTCTCCTAGAAGATCCGTTGGAAGCGACTAAAATTCAAAGAATGACGGGGTGATTTGTAATCTTGGATGGATATCTCTATAAAAGAGAATATTCCACTCCTTACCTCCGATGCGTAGCTGCCCCACGAACTGAGAGAATAATGGAAGATCTGCATGGAGGCGATGCTGGATGTCATGAAGGAGCCAAAACCTTGGTATTAAAATCTCTGCGACAAGGGTTCTACTGGCCGACTATGCACAAAGAGGCGACAACACTCGTGCAAACTTGTCCTGCCTGCCAAGTTTACGCTCCCAGAATCACTAGGCCACCAGCAGACCTTACTCCTATGATGAGTGCCTGGCCTTTTGCACAATGGGGGATCGATCTCATTGGGCCCTTTCCCAAATCCACAGGTCAACGAACACATATCGTAGTCGCTATCGACTATTTCTCCAAGTGGATAGAAGAAAAAGCTCTGGCATCAACGACTACTTTCCAAATGATTAAGTTCATACGAGAACAAATCATATGTTGATATGGGGTTCCAAAGATCCTCATCAGTGACAAAGGCCCTCAGTTTGCCATCGACGAACTCGCATATTCCAGGGAGACACTCATCTGATAATGTTGTGATTCTTAGATAGCTTCTCCACATGCTTAAGAAGAAAAATGGCCAATCGTCTTGCATGATTGCTAAGATTGGTCTTGAGAAAGCTTATGATAGGTTGGAGTGGGATATTATTAGAAGTACCCTTTTACACTTCAAATTTTCTGAAAATCCTATAAGTGTGATTGTGGCATGCATTTCATCTTCTTCTCTGGTTGTGATGTTCAATGGTCATAAACTGGACACTTTTGCTCATTCAAAGGGTATTAGACAAGGAGACCCCTTATCCCCTTATCTTTTTATTATTTGTATGGAATACCTGAATTATCTTATCGAGGAAAAGTGTGTTTTAAGAAGTGGCAGCATTGTTCTGTTTCTAGGGGTTCCCTTCCTATTTCACATATGTTTTTTACTGATGACCTAAATTCTTGTTAGCAAGGCGGATATTGGAAACTGTAACACTATTTTGGAAACCTTAGATGATTATTGTAGCATTTCAGGTCTAAAAAATTAACATTGAGAAGTCTTAGGTCATGTTTTCCAAAAACATCAATGAAAATCTTAGTTTGTCTCTTGCTAATAGATTAGGTCTTCGAATAACAGATGACCTAGGGAAATACCTAGGTTTCCCCTTGTTTCTTTCAAATTCGAATAAGAAGTCTTTTTCATTTATCATTGACAAGGTTAAATCCAAACTTTATGGCTAGAGAGCTAATTGCCTTTCTTTGGCGGGGAAATCGATTCCCTAGCTCTGTGTGTGATGATTTGGATAAGATGAGTCGTACTTTTCTCTGGGGTTCGACGGAGGAAAAAAGAAAGATCCATTTGTTGGATTGGGATATTGTCACTACCCCAAAAGATATGGGTGGCCTTGTTATCCAAAGAGCCAAGGAAAAGAACAGAGTTGTTCTTGCCAATTTTGGTTTGGAGAACTAAACACACCAAAGCTCCATCGGTGAATGTTATCAACCATAAATATTTGAACCCATATAGAGCTATCCCTAAAAATGGCTCTTGTACTTGAAGGGCTCTTAAAGATGGTCAGGAAGCCCTATACATGGGACTAGGTTGGACCATTGGCAATGGTCTAAATGTGTTTATTTTGCAAGATCCTTGGATTGGGCTCTCCTCTCTTCGACCATTGATTCAAGGCCCTTTATCCTACCAGGATGATAGCATGTTGGTCGGTGATATTATTGATGAAAATGGTTTTTGGTGTTTTGATAATATCTCTTTCATTTTACCATATAAGGTATTGCATAAAATCATACACATACCTACTAGAGTGGGTGGTGTGGTGGGGAATAAGTTAACTTGGAAACTCTCCCCTAATGGAAAACCATCAGTAAAATCTGTTTACTCCTCTAACAATATGCAGATTGATGATCATGGCTCTCAATGGAGTTGGATTTAGAAAACTAATAAACTCCCAAAAATCCAAACGTTTGTATGGCTTGCAAACTATGATAAAATATGTTCAGCTAGTCTACTTTGGCATAGGGGGTGCAACATTGATCCATGATACCCCCAATGCTCTGTGCCCATGGAAGACACTCTACACATTCTCCGAGATTGTCCGAAAGCAAAAATTATTTGGAGATCTTTGGGGGTCCTTATCCCCGATTCGAACTTCTTTTGCACTACTTTATCTAAGTGGTTACTTTTGAATTGCATATCCACATTATCACACAGATCAGGCATTGATTGGAGAAAATTATTCACATTCTCCCTTTGGACAATTTGGAAAGAAAGGAACTCGTGGCTCTTTAATAAATGGTCTATTTCTACTGATATGCCTCTCTTTAATTTGTCTCAAGCTAGAGAGTTTTCTAGGGTTGTTGCTATGGAAAATAGTAGGTTTCCTAAACAGGTTACAATGATTGCTTGGAAAGCCCCAGAGCCGTGATGGTTTAAACTTATAGAGTATATAAGTTGATATGCTCACATTGCATCTTGTCATTTATACTTGCATTTACTTCTATCATATCATTAGATGATTGTATAAGGTTATTATATGGTGCATATATCATGTAGTACATGTTACATGGTGTATGCACCTTGGTGCACCATGTTGGGCACATAGGAGAGCTAGTCCTAGTTGGTGATCCTTATCACCTAGTATATATAGTTTACCTATTGCATTGTAATCCCTAATCATCAATCAACAAATGATTCAACCTTCTAAAGCTATTATGGTATCAGAGCCACCTCAAATGGCGGCACAACCACAAAGCTAAAGAAGACCAAGTTTCTTCAAAGTTTTGCTTTAACATTCACCTTGTTCAAGTGTGGATTTGCAACTTCAGCTTCGTGGATCATCTTTTCTACTTCAACAATCCATTTCTTACTTAAGAATGGACATATAGTAAGTGGAATTTCAAGAACTCAACACGCATAAAGTAGATCTGCACCTAGACTAAGCATAGCCAAGATGACTTAGTACTAGTTTGCTTGTTCTTGAAGAATTCAGCCTTGTTGAGCTGATTGCGTGTTTGATATTGCTATTTCCTGGAGTTTGCTTTGTTTCTCTACATTTGGATATGGATTTTGAACATGTTTCAGCTGCGCCCCTTGCTTGATACCTGGAGTTTCATTGCTTGATTTCCCTTATCTACACATTGCTCGGCTGAGGAGCATTTGTGCCTACCTTGTGCTTTGTGTTCATATCTTCAAGAATTCTGAGCTTTCATCAATGGAGAATGGTTTCTAATCCATTTCTGTTGAATTTCAAGCTTTGAAAGTCACAAATCTTGTTGCGGAATTGTACAAGCAATCTCATAGGGTGAGCTGGATTTTGTCCTACTATCAACAACCTTGGTGTACTACTTTTGTTTGTAGTGCAACTTGTGTATACGATTTTGATTGGATTGTGGCAGCTGATTTCTTGGATTTGGATTCCTATTATTCACATTCCATACCTACTTGTGTTATCTGAGTTACAAAATGGCTCAAGAAACCAATGTTGATGACCCCCTTTACATACACCCCTCAGACACCACTGGCCATATGCTCATCCCTTTCCAACTACAAGGAACCTCCAACTATCATGTTTGGAGCACATCAATCAGGGAAGGCTTGTTGGTGAAGAACAAGCTTGGCTTTATAGATGGCACATTCACAAGATTGGATGTTGATGTCAATGATAGAGTGAAATGGGATAGGGCAAATGCAATTGTCAAGGCATGGTTGAGGAACACTGTGGCCAAAGATTTGGTGAATGGTTTGGTCTACAACACAACTGCTTCTTCTATTTGGAATGACTTGAAGGAGATGTTTGATAAAGTGGATGGCACACAAATCTTTCAATTAACAAGGGAGATTTATCAAACATCTCAAGGTGTGCTCTCTATCCCTGAGTACTTTGCCAAAATGAAGCAACTCTGGGATGCCCTTGCTTCCATTGATGATTTGGATCTTCAATGTGCTGGAGACATTGCCATTGTCAATGAACACAAGGAGAAGCAAAAGTTGATGGCATTTCTTCTGGGACTGAATGACTCCTATGGACACATTAGGAGCACCTTACTTATGAGACAACCACTTCCTTCCCTTAGCATTGCCTTCTCTGTATTGGTACAAGAAGAAAGCCAAAGGACCATCTCTGGTTCCATTGGTGATGTGGGTGAGGCAACTGCCTTGTTCACTGGAAAGCATCCATCCTATGGTGGTGGTAGAGGCAATGGAAGAGGATATGCAAGGGGTAGAGGCTTTGCTAGAGGCAATGGCAATGGCATTGGAAGAGGAAATGGCTTTGGAAGAGGCAACTTCAATCCTTCAAGTCAGAGACCACTCAATACTTGCAACTATTGTGGCAAGAGAGGTCACATTGAAGACAATTGCTACATCAAACATGGCTACCCATATGATCACCCAATTCATCAAACCAATCCAAATGCTCCTAAGAGGAATTGGAATTCAGCCAACATTGTTGAAGAAGGTGGCAACTCAAGCACAATTGAGCATGTGGTAGCCAAGGACAAAAGGATATTTCATGGCACAGCTGACAAAAGAATCCAACATGTTGCTGCCCATAATGATCACTTTGATCATACACCCCTAAGCTTTGAGGATATGGATCAAGCTCATGTCAACATGGCAGGTATATCTAGTGATTCTATGGTTTGGATAGTTGACTCAGGTGCTACTAACCACATCACTCATCAAGTTGAGTGGCTACATGATTTGAAGAAAAGTGATTCAGATCACCAATATGTGCACTTGCCAAATGGTCACAAATTCAAAGTGACTCATGTTGGTTCTTGTTCTTTCTCAAGTGGATTTACCTTGACCAACATACTCTTGGTCCCTGACTTCAAGTTCAATCTGATCTCTGTATCTAGGTTACCTAGCCAGTTAAATTGCAAAGTGATCTTTACTTGTGATCATGTGTTACTTCAGGGCCAGAGTGGCAAGTCCATGGTGATTGGGGAATGGAATAGAGGACTATACACTTTGAAGGATGTGGTGCCTTCAAGCCCAAGGAAGTTAGCAGCTGCTTGCTTGGAGAATAAGGATGAAGTATTGAGATGGCATAGGCGTTTGGGCCATGTCTCTGAACAATATTTGAATCATTTGGATGTTTTAGGCTTGAATAAGACATATGGTTGTATCAAACAATGCACTATTTGTCCTCTTGCAAAACAATCTAGATTTTCTTTTCCAACCAGTGATTCTATTGCTTCAAAGCCCTTTGATTTGGTTCACATGGATTTATGGGGTCCTTACAAAGTGCCAACCTTCAAGAACAATCAATACTTCTTGACCATTGTTGATGATCACTCAAGGGCAACTTGGGTTTACTTGATGAGGCACAAAAGTGATACTTTCTTGCACATCAAGAATTTCCTAATCATGGTGAAGAATCAATTTGGAACAATGGTCAAAACTTTGAGGAGTGATAATGGGACTGAGTTCATCAATTCTATTTGCAAAGGTTTGCTTCTTCAATTTGGCATTCTTCATCAAACAAGTTGTGTGCATACACCACAACAAAATGGAAGGGTGGAACGCAAACATAGGGACATCCTCAACATTGCTAGAGCTATAAGATTTCAAGCATCCATGCCTTTGAGGCATTGGGGGTATTGCATACTCAATGCTTGTTACTTACTCAATAGGCTTCCCACCTCTATCTTGAAGTTCAAGTCACCTATTGAAGTGTTATATGGCAAAACTCCTTCCCTTCATCACTTGAGAACTATAGGTTGTCTATGTTTTTCAACCAAATTGAACAACCATGACAAGTTTAGTCCAAGGGCTGAACCATGCATCCTAATGGGATATTCAACATCTCAAAAAGGATACCTTGTGATGAACATTTCAAACTCAGTGTTTCATGTATCAAGGGATGTTCATTTCCATGAGGATATTTTCCCCTTTAGCATGTCTAAGGATGCTCTAAAGGCCCTTATTCCATCTTGCTTGGGAGTCAAGCAACCACTTGAGGATTTCCCACCTGAGAATCCTTTCCATTTTGACATGGATATATCAACCAATTCTCCTCCCATTGAGGTTGTCACACCTCAAATGGATGATCAAGCACCTCCAATTGAGGATCAACCACCTCAACAACCAATTGAAGAAGAAGCACCCCAACCTTCCAATCTGAGAAGGAGTCTTAGAATTGCACAACTACACCCACCACCTCCTAGGAGAAGTGCAAGACTTGCTGAACTCAAACAAAGATCAAGTTCAAATGCTATCTTTGGAATGGAGAAGTATGTCTCCTATGACAACTTGGGTCCACAATACAAATGCTTCTTGGCTGCTCTTGACAAGATCAAAGAGCCAACCACCTATAAACAAGCAATCAAAGACCCAAAATGGATCTTGGCCATGAAGGAGGAAATGCAAGCACTTCAAAACAACAACACTTGGGAGCTAATAGAACTCCCACAAGGCAAATCTTCAATTGGTTGCAAATGGGTATTTAAGGTCAAATACAATTCTGATGGTTCCATTGAAAGATACAAAGCAAGATTGGTTGCCAAGGGATTCACTCAAATTGAAGGGACTGGTTTCAATGAGACATTCTCCCCTGTAGTCAAAATGGACATAGTGAGGATCATATTAGCTTTGGCAGCTTCCAAATCATGGGGATTGTACCACATGGATGTAAACAATGCATTTCTTCAAGGTGATCTAAATGAAGAAGTGTATATGGACATTCCCCAAGGTTTTAATCATTCCAAGTCTCTTGAGGGATATCCCAAACTTGTATGCAAGCTCAACAAGTCCTTATATGGTCTCAAACAAGCTTCAAGACAATGGAACATCAAGCTCACTCAAACCTTATTGAAGAATGGTTACAAACAATGTGCCTCAGATCATTCCTTGTTCACCAAGATACAAGGTGGTGACAAAGTTTTTCTTCTCACCTATGTTGATGATCTTCTAATCACTGGCTCCAACACCAAGATGATCAATCAATTGAAGAACACACTCCAAACACACTTCAAATTGAAGGACTTAGGAGACTTGAGGTACTTTTTGGGACTTGAAGTTGCAAGGTCAGATAGAGGTCTTGTAATCAACCAAAGGAAGTATGCAATTGAGCTCATTGAAGATGCTGGCCTAGGGGCTGCAAGGCCTGCTGAAACCCCTATGGAGTTCAATGTCAAACTCACCACACATGAGTATGACAAAGCAACTAATTCAAACACTGATGATGCACTCTTGGAGGATGCCACTTCTTATAGGAGGATCATTGGTCCTTACCATGACAAGGCCAGACATTAGCTTTTCAGTGCAAAGACTCAGTCAATTTGTTGACAAGCCAAAGAAGTCCCATCATGATGCAATCATAAGAGTCATCAGATACATTAAAGGCACTCCAGGGCAAGGATTGATCTATCCTTCCAACAACAAGCTCAATTTGAGTTTGTTTTGTGATTCTGATTGGGCTGCTTGCCCTTTTAGTAGGAAATCAGTGAGTGCTTATTGTGTCAAGATAGGAGAAGCTATGATAGCCTGGAAGGTAAAGAAGCAAGACACAATTTCCCTATCAAGTGCTGAGGCAGAGTATAGATGCCTAAGAGTTGCAATTCAAGAGGCACTTTGGGTGGGAAGAATCCTCAAGGAACTTGGCATACAAGTAAATCTTCCTATCCCAACCCACACAGATAGCCAAGCAGCTGTGAAGATTGCAAAGAATCCCATGTTCCATGAGCGCACCAAGCACATTGAGCTAGACTGCCACTTCACAAGACATCATATTCAACAAGGATTCATAGGTGTCCATTACATTCCTTCAAAGGAACAACTTGCTGACTTGCTTACCAAGGCATTGGTCAAGAGTCAACACTTAACTTTGCTAAAGCTATATGGAATCAAGGATGTGTTCCAAGAAAGAAGAGAAGAAGAAGAAAAGGATGGGAGAATATAGAGTATATAAGTTGATATGCTCACATTGCATCTTGTCATTTATACTTGCATTTACTTCTATCATATCATTAGATGATTGTATAAGGTTATTATATGGTGCATATATCATGTAGTACATGTTACATGGTGTATGCACCTTGGTGCACCATGTTGGGCACATAGGATAGCTAGTCCTAGTTGGTGATCCTTATCACCTAGTATATATAGTTTACCTATTGCATTGTAATCCCTAATCATCAATCAAAAAATGATTCAACCTTCTAAAGCTATTATGGTATCAGAGCCACCTCAAATGGCGGCACAACCACAAAGCTAAAGAAGACCAAGTTTCTTCAAAGTTTTGCTTTAACATTCACCTTGTTCAAGTGTGGATTTGCAACTTCAGCTTCGTGGATCATCTTTTCTACTTCAACAATCCATTTTTTACTTAAGAATGGACATATAGTAAGTGGAATTTCAAGAACTCAACACGCATAAAGTAGATCTGCACCTAGACTAAGCATAGCCAAGATGACTTAGTACTAGTTTGCTTGTTCTTGAAGAATTCAGCCTTGTTGAGCTGATTGCGTATTGCTATTTCCTGGAGTTTGCTTTGTTTCTCTACATTTGGATATGGATTTTGAACATGTTTCAGCTGCGCCCCTTGCTTGATACCTGGAATTTCATTGCTTGATTTCCCTTATCTACACATTGCTCGGCTGAGGAGCATTTGTGCCTACCTTGTGCTTTGTGTTCATATCTTCAAGAATTCTGAGCTTTCATCAATGGAGAATGGTTTCTAATCCACTTCTGTTGAATTTCAAGCTTTGAAAGTCACAAATCTTGTTGCGGAATTGTACAAGCAATCTCATAGGGTGAGCTGGATTTTGTCCTACTATCAACAACCTTGGTGTACTACTTTTGTTTGTAGTGCAACTTGTGTATACGATTTTGATTGGATTGTGGCAGCTGATTTCTTGGATTTGGATTCCTATTATTCACATTCCATACCTACTTGTGTTATCTGAGTTACAAAATGGCTCAAGAAACCAATGTTGATGACCCCCTTTACATACACCCCTCAGACACCACTGGCCATATGCTCATCCCTTTCCAACTACAAGGAACCTCCAACTATCATGTTTGGAGCACATCAATCAGGGAAGGCTTGTTGGTGAAGAACAAGCTTGGCTTTATAGATGGCACATTCAACAAGCCTTCCCTGATTAGATGGCACATCAATCAGGGAAGGCTTGTTGGTGAAGAACAACCTTCTAAAGCTATTAAAACTAAACTCGGATGGTTCTGCTAGGGGTAATCACGGACCTGCCGGGGCAGGAGGTGTGATTAGGGATCAGTGGGGTGATTGGACTAGTAGTTATTCTAGAAAACTTGGAACGTCTCATAGTTTACTAGATGAACTTTGTGCCCTTAGAGATGGTCTCCTTCTGGCCAGATACTTGAACATTGAGTCACTACATGTAGAAACTGATGCATTGGAAGCTCATAGAATGGTAAGTGATGAGAATTATGAGAATTTACTTTTGAATCCCATTATTGTTGATTGCAGGAAGTTGTTGATCACATTTAGGAGGTAAAAGTTTCGACATGTCTTTCGCGAAGCAAATGGTGTGGCAGATAGCTTGGCATAGAAGGCAGTGGATCATGTCAGACCCTAAAATCCGACCTAAGGCGAAATACTTTTTGAAAACGTTGCATTTTGAAAAGAGTCGCCACTAGCTAATTACGGCTAACTAGAAACCTAAATTACATAGGTAAATAACGAATCAAATACCTAAGCACATTAATCGGTCTACGATCCAAGATTTGAGTTCGGGGGTTCTGTTACGAATTAAAAAAATAATTTTCTAATTACGCCCTTTCGGTACTTAATTAACCTATTTGCCAATTTTAAAATTTAAATATGCGTTACATCGAATTAATCTAACGATATCAAAAACTAAACTAACCCTCATGCGAAAAATACTATTAACGACAAATATAAGCTCTAAAAAAAATACTATTACATATCTAAAACTCATAATTGAGATAAAATCTAATAAAATCAAGCATGCTCAAAATCATGATATAATTTAATAATTATACGTCCTACACATATATACATACAGTAAAACATGTTACCTAATTAATCTACATCTAAATTAACTAATTAACATGGTATAATAACAATAATAATAATGATAATAATAATAATAACAGAAAAATAATATTAATAAATAATTAATAAAATATTATTATTTTAAAAAAAAAATGTATACCTGCACGGCAGCCAGCGACCTTCGGGAGCAGAGGTCCACCAATGGCGGATTCCGGCGACCTGGCAGAAGTGGTGATGACCGGCCGAGACGGGCAAGCGACGTGGCGGCGCCGGCAGGGTCGGACAGAGCTCCGGTGTGGCTGGCAGTGGGGCGGGCGAGTTGGACGAGGGCAGCCCTGAACCTGCGGACGGAAACCTCGACTGGGCGGAGGAGGACCTCGGACGACAGCTCCGGTGCGACGTCAGGCAGGCACGGCGGGGACGACAGCGGTGGCGGCGGGTTGCAGCGACGCGATGGCTGGCTAGGATGGGCGGCCGAGCTCCATCGATGCCGGCGAAGGTAGCGCAGGGATGAGAAGGAAGAAAGAAAAAAAAATTCTGGCACGAATTTCGAAAAATAACAATATTTTATTCTGATTTTTCGGTGTGTTTTTATTACATAGATACTAGGGACTATTTATAGCTAACCTAGACCCAAAAATTAGGAATAAAAATATTTTTTCTCTAATATGCACTCAATAAATCCGAAAATTATATATATATATTTATGAATTTTTCCATAAATATATACTATATATTTTCTGATTATTACATCATTTATTGCATATTTATTGTCCTAATTTAAACCGAGTCTATTTTTGGCAACCTCATGACCTTCCATATTTAAATATTTCCTTTTTTTAAACGCGTTACACATAACATTTTTAACATGTTACAAACGTGTCGCGCGTACCAAAATTAGGTGTTTACAGCTTGCCCCTCTTTGGATGGACTCCCGTAGAATGCATTCGAGGGGGTTTGTCCAAAGACGAGTAAACACTAATTTTGGCTAGGAAGTATATCTTCTTCCGGGTCTTCAAGTCTCCAAGGTGGCCTTTGGCTTTATTAACGATGTGAAAAAGTTAAACTTCTGTCGGCGGTGCCCCTGTTGACAGTGCCTCCATTGGTATCGCAGAAAAGTAAAGCCTCAGTCGGCGGTGCCTCCGTTGGCGTGGGGAAAATAGTACCTCCGTCGGCGGTGCCCCTGTTGGCGGTGCCTCCATTGGTAGTGCAGAAAATAGAACCTCTGTCGGCGGTGCCCCTATTGGTGGTGCCTCCATCGGTAGTGTGGAAAATAGAACCTCCATCGGCGGTGCCCCTGTTGGCGGTGCCCCCATTGGTAGTGCAGAAAATAGAACCTCCGTCGGCGGTGCCCCTGTTGGCGGTGCCTCCATTGGTAGTGCAGAAAGTAAAGCCTCCAGTGGCGTGCGAAAAAGTAAAGCCTCCAGTGGCATGCGGAAAAGTAAAGCCTCCAGTGGCGTGCAGTAAAGTAAAACCTCTGGTGACGCCTCTAGTGGCGAGTGGTAACGGAAAACCTCTACGTCAGACTGTACCGGAAAACCTTTGGTGATGCCTCTAGTGGCGAGTGGTAACGGAAGATCTCTACGTCAGGCCGTACCGGAAAACTTCTGGTGATATCTGTGGTGGCGGAAGACCTCTACGTCAGACCGTACCGGAGACCCTTTGGCGATGCCTCTAGCGGCGTATGTCGGAGAAGAGCCTCAAGTGGCGTCCGTTGGAGAAATGCCTCTAGTGGCGTGACTTGCGAGGCTGAATACTAAGGCTTCGTTCGTCGGGGGTGACTCTCAGAAAGCTGGAAAACTTCAGATCCAGATTGTTGGTTGTGACTTGTAGGAACAGACTATAACAGTCCTACTCATCCTTGAATGGTGACTCGCGAGAGCAGACTTCAACCGTCCTGCTTGCCCTGAAGTTGACTCGTAGGAACAGACTGTAACAGTCCTACTCGTCCTTGGAATGCGACCTGCGAGAGCAGACTGTAACCGTCTCGCTTGCCGTGAATTTGACTTTAGAAGACGCTGTTTGCGCATGAGTGTTTGTCCCCAATTTTTGCCTAAATTATGCATTGTGCGACAACCTAGCGGGATTTTTTTTCTCTTTTTTTTTTTTTTTTTTTTTAGAATTTCTCTTTTTTCTCTCCTTTTGCCACGGCCGATTGAGAGATTTTCGACTATGCCCCTCGGTTTTTTTATTTTCTCTCCTTTTGCCATGATTGCAATTTCTGAACTTGCAACCATGCCTCTCATTTCCTGATTTTGCCTAGGCCGCCCTTTCGGGTTTTCAAACTAGCGGAAGCACTCTTTATTTGGTAGCCGATTAAACGGTGGCTGTGACCCGTACTTTATTTTCCGCCTCGATGCGGGAGTATTTGTAGCCATATGTATTGTGACTGTGACCCTTTTCTCACCGTCTTCGATGTTGCGGGAGCTCTTTTGATTGTAGCTATTTGAGGGCGACTGTGACCCTTCATTCCTCGTCTCTGATCCGGGAAACACTCTTTGTATGTAACCATTTCGAGGGTGGTTGTGGCCCTTTCACTTAATATCCGCCATCGATGTTTCGGGATCGCTCATTTGACTGTAGCCGTTTGAGGGACGACTGTGACCCTTTCTTTATTTTCACGCCCTCACCGGGTTCGCAAGATCACTCTTTTTGTGTAGCCATTTTAAGGGTGGCAGTGACCCTTTCACCTATTTCCCGCTTTTGACGTTGCAGGAGCGCTCTTTATATGTAGCCATTTGAAAGGTGGCTGTGACCCTAAAAAGTTTTTTTTTTTTTTTTTTTTTGCTTTCTTCTTTTTTTTTTTTTTTTGAAAACGAAAATAATCAACAACAACTATGTACATGCCCCTAGTGGAAAATCTGAATTTTTTAATTCAAAACAACTTCTAGAGAAGGACTCAGTTGACTGAGTCAAAATATGTCGGTCGTGTCGACGCCCTGGATTGACCCTACGATCAATAAATGACATAGGCAATGATTTCTTCTCTCGGATTCTCAAGTGCCCCGGCTATTGCTCAATCTCATCTGGGGATGCCCCATGGTTAGAACTGACGAGTTTAGACTTCGTCGCATAACAAATGTATGACTTGGTTGAGGATCACACATGGATGACGTGGAGTTTGGCCAGGCAGGCCACATATGAAAATTGTCTGAAATATCCAGGACAAACCCTACGGTTGACCTCAGAATGGTCAGCGATCAAAGGGTCGTGCTCGAGATGTGCTCTTCAGGAGCCTTGAATTGGAAGATTATCCGAGCTGCAAAATGAGTAAGGAAAAAATCAAATTTCAGGGATATAATTGATCACGACTTCTCTTACCTGGGTGCCCGATATCTTTCATGGAAATTTGCTCCATATATGAATGGATCTGTTGCATGTTCCGTCTTTTTCTTCATATGGCGGTTGTGCTCGATCTGAACGGGGATATGCCATTTGGTTGCCAGTGACCAGTTTAGACGTCACCGTAAAATGAATGTACAGCTTGGTTCGGGAAGGCGCATGTATTCCCTGTATGGAGATTTTGACCACTAGGTGATTTGAATCCTTCATCGGCCGCCTTAATGGGCTTGGTAGTCCATGACTTTATTTTTTTTGAGTGCTTTGCCAGGAACATCGACTCAAGAAAAGACTGAATTGTCAATCGACTTGCATCATTCCTAAAAAAAGAAAACCAATTAAACAAACTCAAATATAGATTTATTTAATATTGATTAGATCATGACAATATCCCTCTTTCCTCTGCGGGGCCATGATCTTGCCGCGCAAGGAGTACATAACTGATAAGTTTATTCATTGCTAAAAAACGGATGTAACGCTAAGAGGTTTTTCGAGAGAAATCATGTGGACGAGGCCGAAGGGGTGTTGGCGTCGACCGACGGAACTGCGTTAAGAATCAAAAGCTTATGGTCAATGAGATCCTGGATCCTGTGCCTCAGACGCGAGCAATCCTCGGTTGAATGACCAATTATCCCCATGCACACTTCGAGTTTGGATCATTGTTGGGTATCCTTGAAGTAGTCTTCAAAACCTCAGGACCAACGAGACCCTGAGCAAGTGCTTTCTGATATACTTCGGCGGCCGATACAGGTAAAGGTGTGAATTTCCTAGATTCCCGCGTCTTGTTCATAGTCCGGTTTTCAGGTCCACTTACAATGGGGGTTTGCGGAGCTTGGGTCTGGTAGACTGCACCTACCGTTGCGTCTTTGGATGACCAGTTCTTGGAGCCTCCCTTTTTGGTTATATCCTCTTGTTGACTCCTGGAGGGGTCTTCAAGTTTTCCAGTCCGAATGCCATGCTCTACCATTTCTCCGGATTTCACCAAACCAGCGAAGTTGGCTAAAACATGCCCTAACAAATGGGAGTAATATGCCCCTTTAAGAGTGCCGATGAACATGGACACCGCTTCTGCGTCTTCCAGTGGTGGTCAGACTCCAGCGGCTTTCTCTCTCTAAGCTTGCATATAGCTTCTAAATGATTGCCCCCCTTCCATCTCCATACTTTGGAGGTCCATGCGGGTCGGAGCTGTATCCAAGTTGAACTTATACTGGTGAACGAAAGTGTTAGCCATCTCTTCCCACGTAGAAGTGTCACCGGCTTTCAAGTTGACGAACCAAACCAAAGCCACTCCCTTCAAGCTTTCCTGGAACGTTTGGATTAAGAATTTCTCATACCTCCGGTAAGGGGCCATCTTTTTGAGGTAAATCTGCAAGTGGACAATGGGGTTACCGGTGCCATCATACTTCTCAAAGTCGGGGACTTTGAATTTCTCTGATCTTGACATGTCGGGGAAAAGGCATAGGTCGGAGTAACCAATGCCTCCATGCTGCTCAAGTCCGGACAAAACCTTCATCTTTTCCTTATTTTCTTCAAGCGGCGATCCTGTTCGGATTCGATGACAGGTTAGCATGCCCATACATTACCGTCGGTTTCAGAAGGACATGCGGCTTTGATGCAGATTGATCAGGAATGACCAAAACAGGGGGTTGGTCATGAGGGTGTTCTACCGTGGCGTCGGGAAGCACGGTTGCAGCTGGCATTGGAGGTCTTGTATTCGTCACAGGTGTTGTGGAGGATTCTGGACTCGAGGTCGCTGTCAGCAAGGCCGGTTTTAGAGTATTGTTGGTTGATCGAGCCCCGAGGAGTTCCATGATGCGCTTCATGTTTGCCGACATGGATGCCATATCCTGATGCATTTTAGCATTAGGCGTCTCGATCTCGGCTATTCGTTCCTCTTGTTGCTGGATCTTCTGAGCGTCCTCCATGTTAGTGGTTTGTCGCGTGATGGCCAGTAATACCTGCAGCGAAAAATGTAATATTCAGAATATGGAACACAAGATATCATGCATGATTGTTTTGAAAGTAATGTGTCATTCGACTCATCATCTTTTGAAAAAATGTTTTGTAACTAAAATATGTTTCTAAGACGCTTTGTACAACTGCGAAACTTGATCAAAACGTGTCGAGTACTTGCCCCATAATTCGAGGTAAGGTTTTTCAAAATGGATTCAATTCTTTTCACTTGTTCGGATTTTGGAGCGTGCACTTAACCCTGACGTTTCAATTTTCAATGTTGAACAATTGCAGCACTCCACACTACACGGTATTTCTTTAATAGTCTCGTTTTGCGTCCATCATGCTGGTCTGAATCTGGTCAACGTCGACCTTGGAGAAATTGAAGGGCCTTGATATGAGTGAAATTAAGCAGTCGTTCCATTCTTACCGAAAATGGTGTGTAAAGCGTTTTAGAAACGACGATTCGAATGACACATTTTTTGAGAAAATATGATGCATTGCTTGTAACGTAAATTTCCATTAATATGCGTTGCACATATGGTAAAAAAAAACTATTACATCGAGACCCATGTCCTATACATGAAAAAATTCTAGGGGTCGAGAACAATTAGAAAAAGAACACACGCAAGTACGCATAGCGACAGGATCGAAGCTTCAGGTGTGTGTTTTTGCTTTGTTCTACAAGGTAGGCTCCACTGATAGGTTCCCGACAAGGTGGTTTCCTCACCCCATCACAGGGATCACAGGACCTTCACAAGCGAGTGGAGTTGTTCTGAGTCGTTCCGGCGGCTCGGCCGCACGGTCGTACCCTTACTAACTCTCCGGGGTTCCTAGTTTCCCTGGGTTGTAGGCATTTTGGAGATTATTCTAAAGTGGTGTGTGTGCGGGTTCAACAAAGAAACATAAGTTAGAAAATAAAAAGTTCCGCACCTATCACATAAAAACCCAAAGTTAGAATAACAGAGTTATACACAAATAAACTAAAAAATGGAAAATAAGAAAATATACAAAGCCCGAACCCTCTTTACTTTCCCCAGCAGGGTCGTCAAATTGTCAGACCCTAAAATCCGACCTAAGGCGAAATACTTTTTGAAAACGTTGCATTTTGAAAAGAGTCGCCACTAGCTAATTACGGCTAACTAGAAACCTAAATTACCTAGGTAAATAACGAATCAAATACCTAAGCACATTAATCGGTCTACGATCCAAGATTTGAGTTCGGGGGTTCTGTTACGAATTAAAAATAATAATTTTCTAATTACGCCCTTTCGGTACTTAATTAACCTATTTTCCAATTTTAAAATTTAAATATGCGTTACATCGAATTAATCTAACGATATCAAAAACTAAACTAACCCTCATGCAAAAAATACTATTAACGACAAATATAAGCTCTAAAAAAAAATACTATTACATATCTAAAACTCCTAATTGAGATAAAATCTAATAAAATCAAGCATGCTCAAAATCATGATATAATTTAATAATTATACGTCCTACACATATATACATACAGTAAAACATGTTACCTAATTAATCTACATCCAAATTAACTAATTAACATGTTATAATAACAATAATAATAATGATAATAATAATAATAACATAAAAATAACAAAATTATAATATTAATAAATAATTAATAAAATATTATTATTTTAAAAATAATTAAAAAAATAATTAAAAAAAAAAAAGTATACCTGCACGGCAGCCAGCGACCTTGGGGAGCAGAGGTCCACCAATGGCGGATTCCGGCGACCTGGCAGAAGTGGTGACGACTGGCCGAGACGGGCAAGCGACGTGGCGGCGCCGGCAGGGTCGGACAGAGCTCCGGTGTGGCTGGCAGTGGGGCGGGCGAGTTGGACGAGGGCAGCCCTGAACCTGCGGACGGAAACCTCGACTGGGCGGAGGAGGACCTCGGACAGCAGCTCCGGTACGACGTCAGGCGGGGACGGCAGCGGCGGCGGCGGGTCGCAGCAACGCGGTGGTTGGCTAGGATGGGCGGCCGAGCTCCATGGATGCCGGCGAAGGTAGCGCAGGGAAGAGAAGGAAGAAAGAAAAAAAAAATTAATTCTGGCATGAATTTCGAAAAATAACAATATTTTATTCTGATTTTTCTGTGTGTTTTTATTACATAGATACTAGGGACTATTTATAGCTAACATAGACCCAAAAATTAGGGAAAAAATATATTTTCTCTAATATGCACTCAATAAATCCGAAAATTATATATATATTGTTATGAATATATTTAGTGGATGTTCAATATTACGTGTATATACCATCTTCCTTGTTTAGACTTTCCTAGTATTAAATTTACTTCCTCCACAAGTATATGTAATACCTATATAAGGACTCCTTATGTGTGTTAATAAGACATCCTCAAGTTCCCTCTTCTATTACCTCTCTACTTTCATAACACGTTATCAGCACAAATTGCTCAAAATTTTTTTTCCAACCCTTATCGTAATATTATACGAAAGTATAGAAACCGCCACCATGATATAAATTTCTCACGACAAAAGCTCGAATAACAATGGTGGAAGTGGGATAGTGGCACAAACTAATCTTTTGAGAATCCATCAACCGATTTATCAGAACCACCAACGAATCCTTGGAGTTTGAATCGATCTGATTGTGTTGCATTGAAATGGAGATTATTACTTCTTTATTTACTTACGTATTTTGACTATTTAATAATTCATATTCTAATTATTATAATTATTGTGTGTCAGGAATTTAATGTTTAGTTGAATATGTACGAGTTAAGAAAGGATTCGAGATCGATGTGTTGACACAACAGACTACTTAAACAAAACTCCGACGAAGCAAGTCGTATTCAATCTTACAGTACATGACAGATGACACACATAATTGATCGAGGTATGATTCCGATTCCACAAGTTAGCAAAGAAAACTAACTCGGATTTGGTTAAGTTTAGTTACACTATTATTCACATCTTGATATGAATCGTTGAAAAAGTAAAATCAGTTCATAGATGATTCGTTATGGAAATCGCTTAGACTAGTTTGTCAATATAATCGAGGTTAAATTTGAATACTTGTTGCCTAAACGATGGCCTATATATATTTATATGATAATAATAATTGAAAGCCACTATGAAATTGCTTAGGGGATAATTATTCTAATAGCAGTTTTTTTTTTTCACTTTTTACACCTATTAATATTCACCAAATTCAATAAAAATTGAAAGTTCGTGTCTTTATAACGTAATAAACAATGTGCTATTTTTTTTAAATTTATTCTAGTAATTTCGAAAATTAATGTTTCCATCACCAAATGGTGTTATACCCCCCCCCCTAAAAATGCAAATTTGGAGTAAATCTTATTTTTTAAAATGTTCAAAAAAAATATTACCGGACTTCAAATTAGGCCCCGTTTTCGGTATTGAATTTTACTAATACGTGACAATTCGGGAAAAAAAATTGAACATTTTCTAAAAAATCATATTTGCTCCAAATTTAGGTTTTATGATTGTATAACATCATTCGGTGATGAAAACATTAATTTTTGAAATTACTAAAATAAATTTAAAAAAAATAGCACATTGTTTATTTATTACATTATAAAGACGTTAACTTTCGATTTTCATTGAATTTGGAGTTCTAAATTTGAATTTAGTGAATATTAATAAATGTAAAAAGTGAAAAAAAAAAAAAAAAACCCGAGGGATGGGGAACCCGGTTCCATTCCATTGATTAATAGAATTATAAATAAAAAAAATTTATCTATTATTTTGTCAAAATTCTAGGTTGTAGTGTTGTGGTAGTGTGTCAACAATTTTAGTGTAAGTCCTGGGTTCGATTCTAGCTACACTCAATTAATATTTTCGTAAAAAAAAAAAAAAAAAATTGGTCTTTACTCTTACGGTCAGACCGGTACCGATTTATTCGGACCGGTCCGACTGGTCCAGCTGCCCAGCTGCTAATATTTGTCCAACGAAATTTGTCCAACGCGTGCCAGCTGGATGGGGTATTTCTACAAATGCCCTCCTCTGGAGGGCATTTTTAGAAATGCCATCTTAGGAGGGCAATTTTACAAAAAATCCAGGAGGGACTTATATGCAATTTCTGAGTTGTTATTCATATCCATTTTGAAATATCGGTAAGTAATTATTCCGGGTTTAATACGGGAAAAGTCTGGAAATAACACTGTTAGATTTAGTTTTTAACAGATGTGAACAAGTTTATGTCAAGAATATGTAGTTTAGAATAATGTTGTTCTTCTTTAATGGTTTACAGGTTACGATTGCGGAGCGGTGGAAGATTATCACCATAATACTCGGTGGCTAGAGTAGAAGATTTCTGCTTTTGTGGTTCTGAAGATCAACGGTTGAACATTTGTGCTTCTGTGGGCATCCATGCTCTTCTGTTAAACTTAAAGTTACAAAATTTTCCTCTTGTGATAACTGGGTTATGATCTATTAGGTTCCATGAATGAAGTTGTATTAATTCGATGTTTTCTTGTTCGTGATGGTAGTTAGGCTTAGGAAGTGTTAAAAATAAGACGTGAGATGTGAACTATCCAGAAGATTTCATTTAGTAGTAGCTAGCTTTGAATAACTAGCTAGTGTTGAGAAATCATGAGAAAAGTTGAAAATATTAGAAACAGTAAGGTTTTGAAATTTAGCATCAGAGTGTTCGTTAAAATGCCTGAACTACACCATTTCAGATGATTAATACTAGATCTGTCATTCCTACAGTTTTAAGTGTCTCGTATGATTGCAGAAGGAAAGCGAACACATCATATGCTGGGAGCTTGCAAAATAATCAGCATCTCAACACAAACTTTACTTAGAGGTCAGCTGTACTGAGATTTTTTTTTCTCATGCATATTTATTGCTTTTCATGCTCTATGAATGACCTCTACCTGAGGTTCATCATGCATTTGCCATCTATCTAATACATATATTTTTTTTATTATTAATATTATATCAACATTTCCTCAAATAAGATATTCAATAAAACAAAGTATTAAAAGGGCAAGAATGTCATTTCACACAATTCTGTTAAATTTAACCCTAAAAATGGTACCAAACGTTTGAAAAAATGTGGCTTTTGGTACATCCGTTAGTTGGCCGTTAGTTTTTTCCGTTAAGTGACATGTGCAAGTCACGTGACCGACCCTAAACTTTCAATTTTGTTCAATTTAGTCCCTCAAATATATTCATAACTTTTAATTTGTTTAATTTAGTCTCAAAACTTCAAAATCAATTCCAATTGAATCATCGAACCCAATTGACCTAGCCGGACCTAGCCTAGGGCTAGGTCCGAACCTGAGTTGGGGTCGCCGGGCCCAGCCGACCCTGACCCAGGGTCGGACCTAGCCCTAGGCTAGGTCCGGCTAGGTCAATTGGGACCTAGCCCAAATTCGACCCAAATTGGGCTAGGTCCCAATTGACCTAGCCGGACCTAGCCTAGGGCTAGGTCCGACCTTGGGTCAAGTTTGGCTGGGTCCAGCAACCCCGAACCAAGGTCGGACCTAGCCCTAGGCTAGGTCCGGCTAGGTCAATTGGGTTCAATGGTTAAATTGGAATTGATTTTGATGTTTTGGGACTAAATTAAACAAATTAAAAGTTAGGAATATATTTGAGGGACTAAATTGAATAAAATCGAAAGTTTAGGGTTGGTCACGTGACTTGCACATGTCATTTAACGGAAAAAACTAACGACCAACTAACAGATGTACCAAAAACCACATTTTTTCAAACGTTTGGTACCAAAAGTATACAAAACCAAACATCCGGTACTAAAAGCCACATTCGGCAAAACATGTGGTATGAAAAGTACCTTTAACCCTAAGAAAAAATTAATACGTAAGATAGGAATTACGATTAAAGCCCATGGTTATATACAATTTAGGTTTTGTACGGTAAACATTTTTCTAATCTATAAATTATTCTACTAATTGTTTTCTGTATATATGTTGCTTTATATATAATGCGAGTTACGTGACATATTATTCATTATTCCATATATATTTTGTTTATGTGGTAGTCTACGGTTTTCCGGAACCAAATTGTATAGATAATTAATTTAAAAGGAAACTTTCAATAAATTTATTTTTTTAAATTGCGTAGAGACCAAAATAAGAAGGATATAAAAATAATTTTTAATTTTGAATCAATCAATATTCTGCTTCTTTAGAGAACCCCTATTAAATTCCGATTAAATTAGATAACGCTGACTGGACAAACTGTCCACGTGTCGGCCAGAGGATTTCCGATACCGAATTAATAATATAGTAGATAAGGGTTAATAGGTCTTTTAGTCCAACATCTTTGACAACTTTTGATTTTGGCTCCAATAATTTTTTTTTTCTCAGTTTTGGTACCATATGTTTGACAACTTTTGGTTTTTGCTCCATCTACTAGTTGACCGTTAAATAGTTACGTGACTTGCACATGTCTAACCCCAAATTTTATTTTCTTCAGTTTATTCCTCAAATTTATTGTCCTAACTTTTTAGTTTTGCAATTTAGTCCTTAAGCATTATCAGACGCACACTAGGACTAAATTGACCTAGCCATGGTCCAACCCATGGCTAGGGTCACCGGACCTAGGCGACCCTAACCATGGTCCGACCTAGCCGTAGGTCGGACCAAGGCTATGTCAATTTAGCCCTAGGGTCAATTAGACCCTAATGCTAAATTGACCTAGTCATGGTCCGACTCATGGCTAGATCGGACCATGGTTAGGTTCGCCGGACTTGGGCGACCCTAACTATGGTCCGACGTAGCCATGGGTCAGACCATGGCTAGGTCAATATAGCCCTAGGGAGCGGTTGATATTGTTTAAGGGCTAAATTATTAAAAAAAAAATAATAATAATAATAGAACAACTAATTTGAGAACTTAATTGAACAAAATAAAAATTTAGGGTTAGGCATGTGCAAGTCACGTAACTATTTAACAGTTAAACTGACTGTCAAATAACGGATGGACTAAAATTTAAAAGTCGTCAAACTTATGGTACCAAAACTGGAAAAAAAATATATTGGACATGTTAACTCAATATATAAAGATATATAGGAGTAGAAATGATGGGGAGACGTGAAATAATCCTACCAACTTATCTCTCAATCTTACATTTCATCTCAAGGTTTTGGTTAGACGATAAAAGAAGAACACGACTGCCAGACATCATACCTTCACAAGAAGTATTTATCATACTAAAATGGCAATGTTTTTATTTTGTCTGAGATTGAGAAACAGAACCAACACACCAACTGCTCTGCTTCCACCCACCATCAATCCATCATAACCATTTATCATAATGACTAGTAAAAAGAAATAGGTCCGGAAGCGCACTTATTCAAAACTGCAGCAACTTCCCTCATCACTAGTTTTGGTTATTTATGAGAGGCAAGAGTATGCCAAAGCCTTCTCCTCGCTCAGCTCCTCGGCTGTCAAGTCCAGCTTCTTTCTTGACAGCTCATCAATTTTGAGCCCTGCATACAACAAACATAGTGTATTAATTTTCACTTTAATAAAATCTTCTATCTAATCCAAATTCAAACGACATTACCTTGAACAATGGACCATTCACCATCACGGCAAGTCACCGGGAAGGAATAGATGAGGCCAGCAGGAACATTGTATGACCCATCTGAGTATACACCCATGGAAACAAATGTGCCCTCTGGAGTACCTAGAACCCAGTTGCGAATGTGGTCACATGCAGAACTAGCAGCAGATAAAGCACTGGACAGTTTCCGCGCTTTGATAATTGCAGCACCACGCTGTTGTACTGTTTTTATGAATTCTCCATTCAACCTTTTCCAATAAATCACACATTTTTCAGTCATTAATTATTATTAGTATGATCCAACAATTAACTCATAACCCCCCAACGTTCCCTTACCATTCATCATCCTTCACAAGCTCACGCACCGGTTTCTCACCAGCTGGGGTGTTAACAGTTGCATGGTTTACATCAGGGTATTGAGTGGATGAGTGATTCCCCCAGATAATCACATTCTTCACATCACTCACTTGGACATTCAACCTCTCTGAGATCTGACCCAGTGCCCTGTTATGGTCCAATCTTGTCAGGCAAGTGATATTCTTCTCCGGGATGGATGGTGCATACTCTTTCAAGATCAATGCATTGGTGTTTGCAGGGTTGGCAACAACCACAACCTGCAAAAGAAATCCCAAGAATTCATTCGGGATACATATACAATATAAGAACAATCTTCACTATAGAAACTATTTAAACATAGAATCTTAGGAAAACTTTGATTAACTGTAACCATAACAATTAACAGCTACTATATTACAATATAAGACTACAAGACAAATATTGCTCTCCAACTTTGTTCGTATGACAACATCCATAAACCAGTGATATCAATTCATGGAGCCGATTCGGTATCAGAAGACACTCTCTTAGAAAACATAGCATTTTAATTATCAATGTGAGAATCTCATTCGGTTTTCCTAAAATAATTATTTATTGCATAGTGTCTATACAATCATTGATCTATAAGAGATATCTCCATTACCTTGCAGTTTGCAGCAGCATGCTTTTCTAGAGCAGAGGCCTGCGACTTGTAGATGGATACATTCTTAGACATCACATCCTTCCTTTCCATTCCCTCCTTCCTCGGGAAGCCTCCAACCATAATTGCAACGTTAACACCCGTGCAGGCCTCGACGACATCAGTTGTGGCAATAACACCTGCAGAAATAATATAAATTAAAATCTAAGTATCTATTACCCCCTCCAACCGTCTCTAATGACAAAAAATGTATAATATACTATAAGAAATGAGCATTGGATGAACGTATTTGATAGAAATTAACATGCCAATAGATCGAATAATACCCTTAAGAAGAGGGAAAGCAGCATCAATCAGTTCCATCTTGACTCCGTTCAGAGCCTCTGCTGCTGGTGGGATATCAAGCATGTGCAAGATCACAGGCTGGTCAGGTCCGAGCATGATTCCTCGAGCAATCATGGGGACAAGCGCATAGCCAATTTGACCTGTAGTATTCACCAAATTCAATTATACACTTTCCTAAAATTAAACACATCACAGCAACTGACAATAAGCAAATCCAAGCAAGCTATATGAAAGACCTAGATGAAAATTGTATTCCACTTATGCATGGTAAATCATGCCTGACAGAAAAGTTAAAACACAATTAAACAAAGTATTGAAGAGAAAATAACATTTTAAATCAATGATCTGCACAGAATCCTAGCAAAACATGACGTGCAAAGGTATGGTGTTGATTACCAAATAGACAAGGCCAAACTGTAAATTCTATTTAGTAGTATGATTGAGAAAGAAATCACTGAAATTATGTAATTCAAGTTAAATCATCCATAATGTAACTGAGTATGGATGTGAATAAAAAGAACTGTATCTATATTCTGCTTACAAGGCAAAGCAACAGATCCAGTTCCATAGTTTTCATGATAAAGAGAAGTCTGATAACAGTTTACGACCTTTAAGACAAACACAATGATGTAACTGGCTTCTCCCTTAACGGCCGTAATCATATCTCTAAAACAGATTAATGCATATCAAGCTAATTCGGTAGAATTTCCAAATTACCCATACAAGTGATTATTGGAAATGACCAGACAAATTGATCAGCGTAAGAATCTCACCGCATAAGAATCAACTATTGCGATAGATCTCCAAATCATACATAGATGCATACATACAGAACGCAGGAAACAGAAGATCTCCTGTATGCTCCCATATGTATAAAAAGAAAAGAATCATGCAGATCTGAGCACAGCAGATCCCAAGCAGCCAAAACAGCAGTAAATTGAGCTTCGCATAAGTCATATACGCAAAACGAAGTAGATCTGGTATAATCTACCACTACGTAGGTAATGAGTAAAACACTGCCTAAAGTGAAGTGGCTGGTAATGACGATTCAAGTAAGAAGTATGATATATACTGCAACAGAAGATCTACGATAGAAACGCGCAAATACAGAAGAAGATCTGATACCTGCGGCGCCGGTGACAAGGACGCGAGCTGGTTCCTTGGCCATTGGGAGAGATGAAAGGAGAGAGATAGTAGAGGAAAAGTAAAGTAGTTGGGGAAGTCTTCGTGATTGACGGATGGATATCACACTAGTTGGAGAATGAGGGGGATATTTATGCTCGTCAGAAGTGGTGTTTCCAAGATGATGGATGAAACGGATGGGAAAGGATGCAAGAAGCATGCATACCCCGGAAAACAGCGTCGTTTTGGAAATTGCAGCTTTCTGCGCGGTCGTTTTACTTATATATTATTATTGCCAAACATTATTTTTATATTTAATTTAATCATTAATTAATTATTAATCAGAGAAACAAAATAATATCTTTTCAGTATAGTTTTTTTTGCCATACTTACAAATTCTTGCCAAAAAAAAATAATTATTGTTTTAGGCTTTAGTTACCAAAAGAATAATTCTCGTTTAGTTCTCACGCATGGACTGATGACGCGTCTTAGCCATTTGTGACATTATCTCCAAAATAAAATATATTTATACACTAAGTAGCTAACTCGTGCGTTGCGCGATAAATAATTTATTTATTTATATAATTATTATGATATTATGAAAAAAATTAAATTTGATATTGTTAATTAATTTGATTAGTCTTCGTTGTTTAAAATAAAATAGGTTATTCAATGCAAATGAAATACCACACATCTAAGGTTTATATATAAATATATAAACTTATATAATTTTGTCTTAATGTTATGAGTCAGAATTGCTATTAGTTAGTTAATATGATTTTTTACATATACTCATAACAAACCATATAAGTATTAAAGTAAATAAATACTTGCTAAACATTATGTTAATTGTACTTGATAATTGTAATATGAATATGTATTTTGTATTTATTGGATTGATATGTACATTGGAAGTCTCAGTTTATAGATTGAGCTAATAATAGGCTAATAAGAAAGATAGGTAAAATAGAGAAATATGAATAAATGCTAATTACAATTATCTACTAATTACAACGGTAGGATTTATTTAAATCCTAACGTTAACATCCCCCTCAAACTCAAGAGGAATTAGTTGATTTCATCTTGAGTTTGTGAAGTAAATGAGTGAACCTACTAGGAAGAAAAGTCTTTGTAAACATATCTGATGTCTTCTCTTGAGAAGTGATGTAGCAAACTTCAGCAACTTTGTTTAGAATAAGTTGACGAATAATTTGGCAATCCAATTCAATGTGTTTAGTACGTTCATGAAAAACGTCAATGTGTGCAATTTTTATAGCACTTTGATTGTCACACCAAATGGTAGAAGGCTCGGCTATATGAATATCCATGTCGGGTAATAACCATCTAAGCAACAAGAGTTCCGCTACTGTATCAGCGAGGGATCGATACTCGGCTTCTGTACTTGAGCGTGAAACAACTGTTTGCTTCTTACTTCGTCGTGATATAAGTGAATCTCTAAGAAAGAAGCAATTTCCTGAAACTGAGTGCTTGTCTGTTAGATCACTTGCCCAGTCAGCATCACTAAAAGCATGTAGCTGAACATTTGAATATGCTGAAAAATGTAAACCTTGGAACAAGGTTCCTTTTACGTATCTCAAAATATGTAAAACTGCTGCAAAATGTGTGGATCATGGAGAAGACATATATTGACTTATGACGTGAACAGCATATGTGATGTCAGGGCAAGTAACTGTAAGATAAACTAATCCACCTACCAAACTACGATAAAGAGTAGGATCTTCTAACAATTTTCCTTCTTCTGGAGTAAGTCTTTAATTGTATGATAAAGGAGTAGAAGTAATTTTATCATCAGTAAGACATGCACGAGAAAGTAAATCAGAAGCATACTTACCCATCATCCACATAAGTGTCTTCAAGTCCAAGTAAAAAGTTAAGATTTCTAAATCTTTCATCTCAAATTGATCATGCAAATATAGTTTAAAATTTGAGATACCTGCAATATCATCTCCAGATATTATCATGTCATCAACATATAATAACAAAATAATAATTCCACTATTAGATTTATGAACAAATAATGCAGAGTCATGAAAACTTGGCGTAAACCAAAATTATAACAGTTGAGCTAAATTTTTCAAACCAGGCTCGTGGTGCTTGCTTTAGTCCATATAAGGCACGTTTTAGACGGCAAACGTTTCCTTTTGGAGTGGAATATCCAAGAGGAGGTTTCATATATATTTCATCAGAGATGACCCCATTCAGGAATGCATTCTTCACATCCATCTGGAATAGTCTCCTATGCCTTGCAACAACAACAACTATTAGGGTATGAACTGACGTGATTCTAGCAACTAATGCAAACACCTCCTCATAATCAATCCTGCACTCTTGAGTAAACCCTCTAGCCACTAAGAGAGCTTTGTACCTTTCTATTGAACCACCTGACCGAGTTTTTATCTTATAGACCCGTTTGCTCCCTATTACATATTTACCGGACGGCAAGTCAATTATCTCCCAAGTCTGGTTCTTTTTTAAAGCCTGCAACTCATCATTCATAGCTTGTTTCTACTCAGGGTTAGAAGAAGCTTCATTAAAATTATTAGGTTCATATAAGGTAGCAAAAGCATAATAACAATGAATATCTTGTAAATGCTTAGGAGATTCTCTTACGTGTCTAAAATGGAATCATTAGCAATAGGTTCATATTTAAAATTATCAGATGCCAAGCTTGAAAACATTCGATGTTCCCAAAATATGACATGACGGGAGACTCGAATTCGTTGAGATATGAGATCATAACACCTATAACCCTTTTGTCCAATGCCATAACCAAGAAAACAGCACAAGCGAGATCTTGGTTCAATTTGTTATGCTCATGTGGTTGAAGGAGAACAAAAACAAGCACACCAAATGTACGAAACATGTCATACATAGGAGGTTCACCATATAAGCACTCAAATGGAGAAATATTACCTATTACCTCTAATGGTTGACAATTATAGTGTATACCGCAGCGAGGGCAGCTTCACCCTAGAAAGATGTGGGTAAAGAAGCGGAAATAAGTAAAGCACAGACGATGTTCACGATATGATTAAGTTTACATTCAGCTCGTCCATTTTTGTTGTGAAGTACCTGGACAAGACCTATGAATGATAGTCCCATGCAAACGTAGTGTTCTAAAAAACTTTGAATCATTATACTCATCCGCATTATCAGAACAAAACATTTTAATACGTTTAGAAAACCGAGTATAAATTATCACAGAAAAATAATTATATAATTGTGGTAGTTCATGTCGATTTTTTAACATATATATCCAAGTAAATTGAGAATAATCATCAATAAACACCACAAAGTATTAACTACCACCTTTTGTTGAGGTTGGTGCTGGTCCCCATACATCAGAATGAACCAATTCAAAAGTTTCAGAGGCAATAGAATCACTGTTATTAAAAGGGAAAGCCTTTTGTTTTCACAACTGACATGACACGCAATCAAATTTATTTCGGCCAACATATCCCAAAGAACCATTTTTTACAAAATGTTCAAGTTTAGAAAAAGAAATATGACATAAACGAGTGTGCTATAAACTCAAAGAAACATAAGATGCACCAACAATTTCTGGTGAAGGAATATGTAAAGAAGTCAACTCAAATAGACATCATATTTTACGACCGGTCCCAATTAATTGTCCCGTCCGAGGATTCTGAACATCACAACCACGGTTAGAAAAATGCAACTCAAAACCCATATCACATAGTTGTCCACTGATAACAAGTTTAAGGACAAAGATGGAACCAAATAAGTATCTGATATATGCATAGATGATGTTGAAATGTTGCCAATATGAGTATCATGCATATAAGAGCCATTCACAGTGCGAATGCCAGGTCATGAGTTAATCATATTTTTTTTTTGCAAAAAAATATGGATTATGCGTCATATGGTTACCACGTCCATAATCAATATATAAAGAATTTTTACCTAAAAAGTTGTTGTCATTGCAGGGATGTTAGGCCCTTTTTTACAAGCAGTTGGTTGACGAGATCCTCAAGTTTTGCTGTCGATGGAGTTGATTGAGGAGTTGGTTCTGAAACTCTAGTATCAGCTAATGCAGCCATCTTGGAGGACTTGTTACCTTTGGAAGCTTGAATTCTTGGAAACGTTCGACAGTCAGAAACTTTGTGTCCTTTAGCAAGACAAAATGTACAACTTAAGAAAGATCTTGATGGCTGGTGACTCCAATTTCTAATAGCCGATTGTGGACGACTCCAATTGTTGGGAGACGATTGAAGGCGATTCTGATTGTCTGAAAAATGTCTCTGAGGCTTTTGTGATGGGATTGCCAAAACTAGCTCATTGTTGCTACTTATGGGTTATTGAAGACTTTGGAGTCTTGTTTTTTCTGAAATAATCTCAGAGACAACCTTATCTAAAGACGGAGTGGATATCTATAAAGCAATTATGCTCGGGCAGTCTCAAAATCATCACGTAAGCCATAAGGAATTGAATCAATCGTAAACTATCACGATAATTAGGAAATAACTGAGTATCATCATTACAGTGAAATTTTGGTTCGGAGACAGAAAATTGTTCCCACAAGTAACTCAATTTTGAATAAAAATCAATGATTGATTGGTCAGATTCCTGACGGTGAGAAAAAAATTTCCTTATTTAATTGATATATTTCCGCAAAATCTCCGACCGAGAGTCTTTTCTGTAGAAAATCCCATGCATCTTTAGCTAACTCAACTTGTCCATACAACATAATAATTAAAGGAAAAGATGTATTAGTGAACCATGTGATGATTCGATGATTTGAAGCATCTCAATTGTCAAGGCGTTCGACATAAGCCTCATTTTTTTCTTTGTCATGTTTAACGGGTTTTTTTTAGCACCCGTAATATATCTCCAAAGTATTCGACCCTTAAGATAACTACATATAGCTTGAGCCCAATGATTATAATTTTTTTTCTACCGTTAAGGATAATTTGAACGGGTTGCAATGATGGACTTAGGGGATACAATTACGGATTAAAACATGTGTACATGCTTGGTAAACTAATTAATCAGCGGAAAGGGAGCACATACAAGTTTTACTTTCCGTAGCCCAGGAACGTCACGAGGTAGTTCACGATCTGCCTGACGGTGTCCTGCGGGAACCCTTGTTGAAGAGAAATCCGCAGGCTATGGTCTCCACAACAAAGTCTCTTCAATCCGGTTGCTGGTATGGATCGCTAGGGGTAAATTGTTAACAAAATTTCGGTACCTCCTTGGGTATTGGAGCTGAGCAAAACCCCACAGGGTTTTACTCCCTATTTCGGCTGAACCACACAAGGAATTGGGCTGGCCCATTTTGGGCCAGTTGTGTCTCATAGGGATTTTGGCCTGACCTAAAATCCCTTATGCGCCAAACCCCTATTCTGCTTATCCTGTTGGGCTTATATTAATAGGCTCCCTATTACGGTGGCCCATATACACCAAATGCCAACAATTCCCACTCGCCGCAATGGGAGGGTGCCTATTAATGTGCTGTCGACCAACACATCAATATCCATTCAATGATCCAATCCAGTTTTCGTATTGTTCATATGAGGTTTGTCGTGCGACCGGCAGACCCAACGTACACCGTGCTACTCATCAGTTAAGAGTGTTGTAGCGTCCGCGGAACGTTGATTCCCAATCTGTTACTAACCTGTTACTTCTATCTGCCGTGTTGTACCCCTGGTCAACTGTTATTCTCCAATTGCCTAGTTTCCACAAAAGGAATACTTCTCCAAGGCATCTGTACAAGTATTCACAACCTTCAACTAATATCTGGTTGGTGGCCACCTAGTGAATACAAGAGTCTGAGAATGATAGATGTGCATGACCATCCTCATCGCTCATATCCTCAGTCGAACTCAACCGATGCCCAAAACGTGGTCGCTTGGCCATTTTGTTCAGGCACTACGCTCGTAAGCCTGGGAGCGACATTGAGCCCAACCTTGGATATGAGGTCCGAGTGGTAATGGTACTTTAGATGACGGCATTAACAAGGAGAAACACTCCTCCTGAGGTGGACTTACAATCATCTAGATCACCACCGTGGTCGGCGTCACTATATCCTATCAATTCTAGCTTACTTCCCTCATAGCAAAGTCCGTATTCTGCCGTACATATCAGATATCTCATAATTCGTTTGACGGCTTTTAAATGTTGATAACTGGGGTTCGACTGGAAACGCGCTACTAAGCCCACAACGTAACAGATATCCGGACGAGTGCATTGCATCGCGTACATCAGACTTCCTATCATACTGAGGTACTCTGCACTTTTCATCTGTTCACGCTCTGCCAGGTTCCTTGGGCCATCACGCTTTGACAACGCACACCCATATACAACCGGCGTCTCCACGGGTTTAGCATCCTAAAGACTGAACCTTCTCAACAACTTATTGATATAGGCTTCCTGAGAAAGGCATATCTTCGAGCACCACGATCTATAGCAATCTTAATGCCTAGGATGTAAATGGCCCCGCCCATGTCCTTCATCTCAAATACAGATGCTAGCCAGGAATTTGACTTCTTTAAGTAACTTACATCGTTTGCGGCAATAAGGATTTCATTGACGTATAACGTTAAGATGACATACTTAGACCCAGAGGTCTTAGCGTACACGCAGGCATCCTCATGACGATTCACGAATCTGTTGCCAACGGTTTCCTTGTGGAACCAGCGGTACCATTGCCGAGACGACTGTTTAAGACCATGGATCGATCTTTGGAGCTTACAAACTTTACGTTCATTTCCAGGGGATAGAAAACCATCTGGTTGCTCCATGTTGATCTATTCCTCCAAATTTCCATGAAGAAAGGCAATCCTAACATCCATCTGGTGCATTTCGAGATCGAGGCTAGAAACTAAGGCCAAAATGGATCGTACTGTGGTGTAACACACCGTCGGTGAGTAAGTCTCATCAAAGTCCACACCGTGTAGTTGGGTATATCCTTTCGTGACAAGTCGAGCTTTGTATCGCTCAACGTTTCCATTGTAAGCATATGGTGATGGGCGCCGTAATTGGTAGCCCATAATATGTATAGTTTACCTAAGGAAATAAGGTACATGTCACATTAGGGTAATTGGGCAAGACCCAAGTCCCAATTGACATGAGAGGCTCAAAATTGGGCCTCCATATACATAGTGGCCGACCGAAATATCGGAGTGGGCAAAGTATACTTTTGTCCGCTTTGCTCCTCCTATAAATACATAGTGTTAGGGGATTTTTAGGGTTAAATCACTATTTCATCATTAGAGTGTTTTAGAGAGAAAAACCATCCACCCCACACAAGGGTTTCGGCCGAACCACTCCCCACCAAAGGGTATGCCAATTTGCTTTCTAGCAAACACTCCAGAGATCTGTCCCCTGCCAAGAATCAATCAGAGGCTTTGTTGTGGAGAACATACCACGTAGGGCTTCCTTAACCAGAACCTCTACGGGTGCCGACCTGAGGATCGTGAACTCCCTGAAGGAAGGATCTTGGGACTACGGACAACGTTTGAGGTATGTGCGAATCTTCCGCTGAGTAATTTAGATTACAAGCATGTACCATGATTTAGTATCCGTAGTGATTACTCCCCGTAATCTAACAGTGGTATCAGAGCCCGTGTTAGGAGTTCATGATTTTGATAAATTGGTGTTCTTGAAATTTAAAATTGAAACCGAAAACTTTAAAAGAATATTTTAAATTTTCAATTTTTTTGGGTTGTTGGTGAAACCGAAATTTTCATGATATTCTTAGTTAATTTGATGATCATGATCTTCAAGAACAACATGACTTTTATCAAAATCAAACATTGGATTGCAGATCTTATTAAAATTTGATCTTGAAATTTGACCACTTTTTCCCAATTTGATGTTTGTGCCGAAATTTTAATGAATTTACAAGGTAATATTTTTAATTTCTTGGTCTCCAAGCAAACAAATTTCGGCCACAAATATTTTATATAGTTTACCATATTTTAATTTTTATTCTAGGTAACAATATATCTATAATTGGGAACATTAGGATAGATTCACATTAATATATATAAATATATATAACTATCAATATATATAAATATTTAATAGGGTTAGAGATATTATTGGTAGATTTAGTTACTGTTAGGTTATAAGGTCTGAGTCAACGGATCGCTAACTTAGAGCTTATCTCCCACTAATGTGATGTCGGGTTATGTGCTCCTCGGGGTCTTTCATACCGTTTCCTACTCTTCCGCTTCCTTGTCTCTCTGCTCCTTGCTACCTTGCAAGAGGGGCAGTATCAACCACGGAAGGGGGGGGGGTGGTGCTTGATGAACCCTCTCCGATGCTTAAGTTAGAATACTTCTAGAGAGATAAAATGTAGAGAGAAGCCAGAGCTAAAAATGTGCAAGTAATCAAGATGATCAAATGAATGGGGGAAGGGTTGTATTTATAGGCAACAGTGTCATTAAGGTGACTTAATGACATCGTTAACCTTTAAACACAATTAATTAGTCCTTGATCACATAATTAAAACCTTGAAGCATGGAGAGGTTGGCGGAAATAATCTAAGTGCAGGAGTCGGGAAACGGTGCCAGGGCCCTTGGAGGCGGAGAGAAAATTCGGCCCCCAAGGGTAGGGGTTGGTTGTGGTCACCCAACCCGATCTCCCCTAGGTGAGTTCGACGCGTGGCCCGGACGAGTATTTTTGCCTCGTCCGGACCGTTGGTGTTTCGGCGGGGTGTTCGGGTCAAAGTTTCGATAAAAATAAAACGATTTGGAAGTCAACGGGTTCAAATTTGGCGTATATCCATCACATGCCCCCGAGTCAACCAATGGTCTGACCCTTGATTGACTCTATTTTAGGATAGTATGACACGCGCAATTTGAAGCCGGAATTTTACCTTTTGTCGGAATCCTTACTTACCCATGGGTGCGTGTCTCTGACTCTGCCCCCTGTCTTATAAGATAGAGGAATTGCAAACGTCAGAATAGCACGGACACGTGTCCAAGCACGTGTCCGTCTGAGATGGAAATAATAAATCCAATACCGTCACGAGCTTATACTCGGAAAATATACGCATGTGTGGGGATGCAACATGAATATGGTTAAGTGAGTCCATGCTTCAATTTCATGACGGGGTAAGCCTATGTGGGGAAAAATTCTGAATTTGGTCCAACTTTTTTCTAAGTATGGGATACTAGAAAATATGCCTATAGGATGTTACCTTGAGTGAACATGGATGTATCATGAACATGAAAGTGTGTACTAGCATACATGCAAGTAGGAACACAAGTATGGAAGTGGGTGTAGACATGCTGCGGTTGTAGTCATGAATGTATGCATGGATATATGGCGGCTATGTACATGGACGTCTAAATGTTTGAACACGGGGGAGTGTGCACGTGGGCATGCATGTGAGTGCAAGCGTAAACATGTATGTGTGTATGGATGGGCTGTGAGTGTAAGCACGAGTGATGGCATTGGTGTACTTGTAGATGTAAATCATGAATATGAGCATAAGTGCAAGGGTGAGAGCATAGACCTCTCCTTTACTTGAGGGTGGGAACTCTGCCACTCAATGGGACACAACATTCCGCCTCCCTCGTACTAGCGCGAGCATTGTCTTTTAACCTCGACCTTCGACATGTGTAACATTTTTCCTTCATTCGTTGGAGTGTGTGTATAGCTCTTGACCCTTACCCTGCAATTTGTTCCCTATAAAAGTGAGGGTCAAAATGCTTACGAGCTTTCTTCTTACCCGCCGCGAGCGAAGGGATTTATTGACATGTGTTAAGGGTTGACCCTTCCTTCGGATGTGTCGGAGCGTTGCTCCATTTGGGGAAGCTAATAGTTCGCCCTCTTTGTGACGCTCTGGGATTTGTTCCCTTGGATAGGTCTCTTGGGTTGTGGTTTTGTTTCCGTAACTTGATTGATGTTAAGGTTGCCCCCGTAGTAGGCGTATCTCGCCCCTCCATGAGTAAGGGTCGATCTTTGCGTCGGTCGCTCGTATAGATGACTCACTTTTGGGAAGCTTTCTTCTTCGGACAGGGAGACATTGAAGATCGTTTTCTAAGGCAGTCGGACCAAATCTGACTGTCCTGTGTCTTGGGTGTCCGAGGTGGACTCGTATGAGGCGGGGACTCGTATGACCCCTTGTGTGTTGGTTTCATGGAGAAACGTATAAGTTGTAGGCGGAGCGTTCCGAACGTACCGTTGAATCGAATGAGAGGGAAGAACCCTCTAGTTCTGCTCATCAGGCCAAGAAATCTTCTAAGTTAGGGAAAGCTGCAGAGGCTTCCGGCATTTCTTTTTCCATTTTCTTTTCTTTGTGATATACTTATGATTGTTCTAATGTTGCTTTCTTCTTGTTGTTAGAGCGTTCGCCCCTGGTTACCGAAGGGTTCTTGCGGTGGGCGAGAGTTCAAGTCAATCAAAATCCAAGGCGCGGAAACCTGACTCTGAGATCGGGCCCTCGGCTGCCAAGGAGAAGGAAACCGCGGGAGGCTCTCCTTCAAGTGCCCCCTTGCTGAATCCCTCTCATGATAAGGAGGTAGTGGTTGAAGAGGCTCCTTCTTTGCTTGACAAGGGGAAACAACCTGTGGATGGCGATGGGGTGATCATAGGTCTTGATGTCTCTTCTCTATCCTCTGCCCCCCAGTCGAGGGGCCGAGTCTCAGGTTTATTTCATCTTCAAGTAGATTTGACGACTTTTGAAGGTGTCTTTGGCTTTCCTATGGGTTATGTTATTAACCCTTGCGTTGAAGATTTTTCTTTTGGTGATGGGTGTGATCATCGCCTTTCATTGAGGTTCCTTTCTCTTGCCATGGCTCTGATTAAGATAGCAAATTCTTGCTTGGGAGTTTGGTGGAGACTGCTCTTGAGTTAGCCTCTACTAGTATCTTAGTTGTGATCGTTGTGGGGATCGTTTTGTTATATGCCCCCAATAGTGCTTGTCGTGATTCTTTGCTTTATGGTTGATTTCATGAGATATGGAGGTTGTCTTCATAATGAGGACGTCTCCTACCTAGTATCATCCAGGGGGTTGAAATATAAGTCCATACCTTTGATGAGCGTATGAAGGGTGTTGTTTTTCCCTTTTTCTTGAATCTCCTTTTGAGGTTAGGTGTTGGCTCTTTAGGTTTGTGGTGGACTTGATGGTCTTTTTGTTTTGTGTGGATATGATAACCACCTCTTGGTGTGTGGACATGATAGCCACTTCGCAGTGTGTGGACATGATAGCCACTTCAAGGTATGTGGACATGATAGCCACCTCAGGGTATGTGGACATGATAGCCACTTCAGGTTATGTGGACATGATAGCCACTTCAGGGTATGTGGACATGATAGCCACCTCGTGTTATGTGGACATGATAGCCACATCACGATGTATGGAGTTGTGCTTTAGTATTCCTTTCTCATTGGAGAGCCTTCATTGCTATAGTTGCCTTTATTTTAGGCTATGTTTGTTGGGTTAGGTCCTGATGTCTTGTCTTGCCGGATGTTGTATCCTTCATGCTTTTTAGATGTCGCCTTCATGAGTTGTGCTTGACGATGTTCAAGTCTGATACGAGCATAGGTCACGCGAGGGCGACATGCAAGACAATAACGTTTGTCGGAGGTTGCTTTGTGCGACTTGTAAGGCAATTCCTCTTCTTGATGGGTCGAGTTTATTTTGAGAGCCTTGAACTTTGGATTTCATGTCTTTGCTATCCTTCTTGGTGGTGTTGGGTTCCTTTGAGATACTTCTCTTGACTTGTGATATGGATGGTAGGATAACTCGTTACTTTTCATGATAACCTCTTGTGCTTCTGTATATGATCCTTTGGTCATGGACTTCTCCCTTGTATATGCTTTGCTTTACTTATCTTTCTTTTGTTTTTTCCTTCACATCATACCTGCTATCTCATCAAGAAAAAACATTATGTGTTCTTCATACAACTTTGCTTTGCAATTATTTTCTCATGGAATCCTTCTTAGTGTGGTGCAATGATCTCTTCTAATACCTTTTAAATGGTATATATGGTAATGTTAGACCAAAGATACGCTCTTGGTGGGCGTCGAATCTGTTCACGAGACAGGCTCTCGAAGGGCACCAGTAGTTAGACCAAAGATACGCTCTTGGTGGGCGTCGAAACTGTTCACGAGATACGCTCTCGGAGGGCACCAGTTGTTAGACCAAAGATACGCTCCTGGTGCGCGTCGAATCTGGTAGCTTGAAATCTACCTCAAGATACGCTCTTGGGGGCGTCGAATCTGGTAGTTTGAAATCTACCTCAAGATACGCTCTTGGGGGCGTCGAATCATAGAGGGTCAGTATCATGAGGACTTCCCAATGGCATCTGGTTGGTTGCTTTAGTATCCTATCTTTGTATATATCTCTTTAATTTTCCTTCCCTTAATGGGTCGAGTGTTTGTGTGTTGCCGACTTAGGGCATGTTCGTACAGGGAGTTGAGGTTGTTTTCCCTCTTATATGACTTCTTATAGGAGAAGTGGTATTGCATGTTCTTGTGATCTTCTGCCTCTAATCTCTTCTTTTACACTTAGGTGGACTACCAAGCACTTATTCGTTTGGTGCCCCCCAAGTTTCTTGGTGGTCATACCGCCTTTCATATTTGGCCGTTGAAGGCCCCTCGTTCATTTTCTTGGTTGGGTACCCCTTATTCTCGGGGCTCCCTTGTCTGCTTGTTTGAATGCGATGAGTGTCCCTTGTAGGATTTACTCTTTCTCATGCTTGCTTGATTCAGTCATAGGCATGGTTTGGATAATGCCTTTGTCGGATGTCTTTAGAGGTTGGGTGGAGAGCTTTTGCTTTGGGTGGGTGGGGGTGATTTTCATTCTCTTGATAACTAGGATGTGGCAGTGTTTGTATCCTAGGGGTGCTTGTAAATTCTTTCCCCCCCTTCTTTGGGTTTTTTTTAGAAAAAACACTTTTGCGGTGATGATAGAGTAGGAGTAACGTATCTTGGAAGGGATTGTATTTAGGTTGAAAAGCTTTCTCATAGAATGGTGTCTTGAGTTGTTAATCTCGAAGGTGTGTTTTAGACTAGTCAATCTGATCCATGCTCCTTGCTCGGGCATGGGGGGGGGGGGGGGGGGGGGGGTCTGACCGGGCTGTGATAATCTTCTTGAAGTGTTGTGGTACTTAGTGTGCTTTGCATTTTCCTTTACATTGGAGTATTCTTCAATGCCTTTAGGGAGTGTCACATTGGTCATGTTCCTCCCACCTTGAATCTTGATTATAGACTTCCTTTGAATTAGAACTTGAACCTAAAAATGATGTTTTCCTTTAGGTTTGCAGGTGATGCTTCATGATTTTCCATGGGTTTGCCCCCGTATTGGCTATTCCTTGTTGGATAGCTTCATTAGAGGCTGCATTTGTATTGCGTACGTATACGTGTTTGAGGTGTGTTGAGCTGACAAGTCCCTCCTTTTTCATTTTGTCATAACCTTCATTCATCATGTGTTCGGCGTATGGCCTTAAAGGCGGGATATCGAGGTTCTCCTCTTGATGGGATGCCAGAGTGAAATGTCTTATCATTCGCAGACAAGGTGTTTGATCAGGATGTGCGTCTAGTGTGAGGGTCGATCTTGAAACCTTACTCCCCAAGCTTTTGAGCTCTTCTTTGGTTGATCTTGTAGAACTATTATCATGCCCTAAGGCTCTTGATAGGAGATGTATCTCCTTTTTCATATTCTAGTTGTTGCACTATCTCTTTTGCTAATCTTGCATCTTTAGAGTTTCTCTCTTGGTGCATGACTTCAATGACAGGATTTTCTACCGATGTTTGTTCTGTTAGGACTTGTATCCTTGGTTGCCTTCCTTTCTTGTGAGATGGCGAAGGACTGTTTATGAACACTCAAATGTGTCGTACTTGGTAGAGGTATGCGCCTAATCTTTAGGGCGCTGTCTTGAATCTTCGTGTACCTATCTTTGATGAACATGTTATTCATTGCATATATAATACGGAGTCCAAGGATCTCCGGGTTAGGATCATATTTTGAGAACAGAGACATAGTCATCTATTAGATAACCTCTTTATCTAGGGAGTTTATTTTTGTAAGGATAAATGCAAGGATACTTGTAAGGATACTTGTAAGGATATGTGTTCCATCCTTGTTCCTGGTTCATTTGCAGTGCCGTGTCCCTAATGGGTGTGTTGATGTTCTGACCACCTTTACTAGTAGGGGGTCCTTTGGTATTAGGTATGCCTGACTCTTCCTTAGTATCATCAATAGTTGGTCATGGGAGATGTCTGACGGACTCCCTTCATGCATTATGGTTCTCTTTATGTCAAAGCTAGCGATTCCCTCTCCTATGACTAATATATCATTGTGTGGAAATACTATGTTTTCCATATCCCTTTTTAAAAGCTTGATGATGGTGTCATTATTCTTCCTCTGCTAGGCTTGGTGCCCTTGAGAGTTTTTTGATGAAAGTGTATTTCATTACCTGCGATGAGCCTACTAGGTGTAGTCGCGACTTCTGGCTATTTTGTGAAATAATATAGATCCATTGGCGGCGTTTGCCTTTGAAGGTGGGCGTTGTCTATGTGATATGGTTTCCTCCATTTTTTGGAGGGATGTGTTTCGCGGCTACCCCCTCTTATGCTAATGGGCGTTTGTGGGGAGGGTATGTTGTGACTGGTGCCCCCCTTGCATATCGATGCCAGATGGGGTCCTTCGACGGACTTGGCCCTAGGATGCTTAGTGGAAGGTTATAGTAGGGGTAATCCTTTGTGACCTTCATGGTAGTTCCTCTATAGGATGTTGAGAGTGCTCAACTTATTTTTGTAAGTGAGCCTTCCATCTTGTGATCTTTCCCAGAATCTTGACCTTATAGGTGCCCTTTGAGATTGAGAAATCTGTTCCTTGTGCATCTCTTGGTTGGCGGCGGCGTTTTATGGACTCTTCTAGTAGTCCACCTGTGTATATATATACCACGGAGCCCGAAGGCGTCCAGTATGGTCTTTCTTGGAAAACATGTTGATATCAAGTATCAAAATCTACCCCTTTTAGGGAGTTGACTTGTTATGCAGTTAAATTAAATAAGAGGATATGGGTGTGGGGGTGTTGATACCCCCTGCTTCCTTGGTAATGTAACTGTCTTCCTCCATTAGTCTGTGTGTATTCCTTCCACTTGAGGAATATAAGGTCGCATCCTTGCAAGGCGGACTAGGTGGAGGTGTATCCTTCATGTATGCTATGTGTGATCTCACTCCACTACGTCTCTCCATGAGACTTCCCATTATAGTAGCTATGTACTAACATGGTGTGGTACTCTATGAGTCCCCTGTTCAAATCCTTGTCTTTTCGACTTCTCCCCTGTCCTAGGGGGATGTGTACCAAGGGTTGTCATACACAAGAGGTTGGGACCTGTCGTGTTGTATCATGAGTAGGTGGTTGCCTTGTTGTGTTGTCGGGCGATGTCCCTCCCTTTGAGCTTTCCTTGGAATGTCTCTTAGTCATGTCCATGGTGATACGGACTGTATGTGTACCTTGCTGAGGTGGATGTTGGAACTCTTATATCCTTGGTGGTCTGACTTGCATGTCCTCCCTTAGTGGGGTGTATGTCCCAGCTCTTTGTTGTGTTTGTTATTTCCTTGGAGGCACAAATTGTTGCCTTCCTATTGGGGGTGGCAGTTGCTCCCTCATTCTTTGATTTTTACGATGTCTCCTTTGGAGGGCTTGTGTGTTGTTCTTCCTGTGGGCACTTCTCTGCCTGTGGATGTCGCTTCACTTGCGTATATTGCCTCTCTTACCCCTTCCTTAATGCCTTTCTATAGGTTAACAACTCTTCTAATTCCTTCATCAAATCTGGAGTCACTCCTTGGGCTCCTTGCTAATACATAGACCTTGTATTGGTGGTATGAGCCTGGTTATTGTTTCCTGGCATGCCTTGTGTTGGTATTCCATATGGATGCTTCTTAGGGTGTGTTCTATAATGGTACCCCTGTGGAGGTATTGTGTATTGGTATCCCTAGGATGACCCTCTCTGTTGCCCCCTTGCCCCTGTGGTCTCTGAGCCATGGGGGTCGTGGCAGGGGAAGACTCAGCTCTAGCTGGGCGTGAGGGTCCTCCCTGATTGTCAGGTTGGGGTGCTTCTGGGGCTACTTGAGGTTCCGGATGTGCAAGCCTTTTTTCTGGGTTAGGCTTTGCTGGAGGCATATGTTGTCTCCCTTGCCTGTTGCCCCCAGGTGGGCGATTCTCTCTGGATGGTAGGCTATTCGCCATAGCTCTAGTAATTGCCAGGCTTCTTGTTCGAAAACCGCAGACGGCGCCAAGTGTTAGGTTATAAGGTCTGAGTCAACGGATCGCTAACTTAGAGCTTATCTCCCACTAATGTGATGTCGGGTTATGTGCTCCTCGGGGTCTTTCGTACCGTTTCCTACTCTTCCGCTTCCTTGTCTCTCTGCTCCTTGCTACCCTGCAAGAGGGGCAGTATCAAGCACGGAATGGGGGGGGGGGGGGTGGTGCTTGATGAACCCTCTCCGATGCTTAAGTCAGATTACTTCTAGAGAGATAAAATGTAGAGAGAAGCCAGAGCTAAAAATGTGCAAGTAATCTGCAAGTAATCAAGATGATCAAATGAATGGGGGAAAGGTTGTATTTATAGGCAACGGTGTCATTAAGGTGACTTAATGACATCGTTAACCTTTAAACACAATTAATTAGTCCTTGATCACATAATTAAAACCTTGAAGCATGGAGAGGTTGGCGGAAATAATCTAAGTGCGGGAGTCGGGTAACGGTGCCAGGGCCCTTGGGGGCGGAGAGAAAATCCAGCCCCCAAGGGTAGGGGTTGGGTGTGGTCACCCAACCCGATCTCCCCTAGGGGAGATCGGGTCGGCTGACCCGATCTCACCTAGGTGAGTTCGACGCGTGGCCCAGACGAGTATTTTTGCCTCGTCCGGACCGTTGGTGTTTCGGCGGGGTGTTCGGGTCAAAGTTTCGATTTACAATCATTAACGGGGTGATAAAAATAAAATGATTCGGAAGTTAACGGGTTCAAATTGGGCGTATATCCATCAGTTACCTAAAAGATTGAGAGAATATATTGTCAGTATATTTGTTACCCCATTTAAAATATTGACAATAAATATAATATATATTTTATATGTTAGCCGATTTTTATATATACATATATATATATATATAATATATATATATATATATATATATATATATATTGTTGATTGATTTAATCTTAAAGATAGAATCTTAGCAGTAAATATATATATATATATATGTTTATATTTTGGCCGAAATATATATATATTATTGATATTGGAAATTATTTTATATAATTAATGTTACTTGGGGGCTAAGTTAAATATTTTAATGGACTTTAAAACCCTACTTGGGCCACAAGTAAACATTTCGGCCCAACCTTTCATATTTTAATTATTGGGCCGGTCCAATGTGTCAAACCGGGACGAATTAAAACCGAACTGGATTTTCTCAATCGGTTCGACCTAATCGGGTCGGGTCGGGCCGGGGTAACTAAGTTGATCTAACCGAACCGGTTTTGTGTGTTGAACCGAACCCTATTTTTCTTGGACCGGTTCAGACCGAACCAGATTTTAAATTTAGAATCGGACCGAACCAGATTTTTCAGACCGAACCCGAACCGGATTTCCTGGACTGAACCGAATAGGACCAAACCGTACTGAAAATTGACTGAATCGAACCGTATTTTGAAAACAAAATTCAAGTCAATTAAAATAGGGAGGTCAAGTTTTAAAATCCAAATATTTTGAACCTTAATAGGCCTACACAGTGCTCAAGGGTTGATAACCTTTATGCCTTGTTTCGATTATGGGGATACATCTCGGAGATACATGTTTTTGGGACTGGTATAATTAGTGGGCTGAATTGCAATTGTTTATTATTCAATATATATATTAATGCATGATTAGAAATATTTTCTTGACTGAGTCAAGCTAGCTGGATATTGCATATTGTGGGCTGAGCCCTGGTTAAATATATGGAATGCGCACTAGGATCGACAAGCTGTGATGGTTGAAAATGCCTAGGATTCATGTCTAGAATGTTGCGTAATTGAACATAAGCATGAATTGCAAATCAGCCCCTAATGTTTAAAATTATTTTAAAATCGAAAACTAGTCGCCAAATATGTATGATTATTATGGAATTTTTCATGTTTAACACGTATGCTAGAATGTTGAGGATGTATTTGCATTTGATAATTTACTTGGAAGTAGAATTATGTATGCAAGCATGAGTTCCTCGGAACATTAGACGCATGACGCGTAAGCATGAATGTGGTTTTTATGATGAATGTTACTTGCGTATGATAATTTACATGGATAGTAGAATTATATATACATGAGTGAATTCATCGGAATGTTTTTTTCCAAAATAAAAAGGGCCTTGGGAAAGCGAAGATCGGGTATGCTTGTTTTAAAATTCCCGTTCCGGTAATTTGCGATTAAAACCGTTTTAAAAGACTAATCTATTGGATTGAAAACGACGGTAATGTGAACTCTTTTCAGAGCCATTTTTCATTAGTTTACTAGTGGTCGGTTGGTTTAGATGACTGAGGAATCGTTATTTGTCGTATTCAATCTTAATAGATATCTGGTGTATGCAATTCTTTCTTAAAATGTTATTGTCTCCCTAATTTTTCTTGCATAATCATTGATGTGTGAGTCATGGTTGCGATCAACAATGTAATCTCCCAAATGAATAAGGGAGTGAGATTGAACAACAACAATTATAAGATCCGGAATACGCGCGCGAGGATGGTAATTACTGAAATGAGAGGTTTGAAGCATTTGACTTCAGAGAAAGTCAGACCGGAGGGAGACCTCACGGACGAACTGAAGAAATTCCGTGATGAATGGGATGCAAAGGACCAGGAAATTTGTTCCGCCTTGTTGTCTTTGCTTGAGGATGACATACTCTATGGATATGATCACTATGAGTCTGCCATGGACCTGTGGGACGGTCTTTGTTGCGTCCTGGATGAACTAGGTCGTGGGGACGCGTCTGTTCGTATGGTTGTGCGGGTTTTTGGGCTGTAACCCTCCGTCTGAAAGAGGTTTGTGCCACTGACGAGTGTTCGGTTGATCCCGGAAAGGTCTGTGTCTCGAAGCGCGGTTGTGTCTCAGGGGGACGTCTGAGTCTCAAAAGGCGGTGGTCTGTGCACAAATTCGGATGTCTGGGCGACGATTCCTGCACAAAGGAACGGTGCTAGCACGGAGAGGGGGGGGGGGGGTGGTGCTAGCGGAGCCCTCTCCGAAGCTTAAGTCACTATAGGGCTAAAAGAGTAATTCTAGAGAGAGAAAATATTTCTAGAGAGAAGTCAGAGCTCAAAATACCAAAGTTGGGCAAATGAGAGGATGTGTGAAAATGGGTGGCCAAGGTCTCCTATTTATAGGCTTCCTTGAGACCGGACCCGGTTTTAAAGCGGTTTGATGACGGTCTAAAAGCAAGCGGTAACCGTCATCGTCATTGGTAATATGCGAACTTGACTTCTCTTCATGTAACGGTAATCGCGTAAACGGTAATCGCATAAACGGTAATCGCGCAATACCCGTAGTGCAATCCGGAGGTCCGGTCCGGTTGCGCGTAAACGCACTTCCGGACCGTTTTTACCCCTTGGGAGACGTTTTTCAAGTTGTGATGTGATTTTTGGCGTGTTTGCGAGGCCCGAAACGTAAATACGAATCCGAATTGGACACATATCCATAACTTGCCCCCGAGTCAAGTAACGGTTTAAAACCTTTATTGACTCTATTTTTAAGTTAGGATACGCGTCCAATTTGAGCTTGACGCTAACCTTCCGGTTTCGGTTATTGGTTGGACGTAGCAATCTTGATTTCGTCCGTCCCTTGATTTTCAGACCGAATGACTTTATTTCCTGTCATCATGGTTAGTGCAAATAGGGAATGTGTAGCGAGCAAGTATGGATACCGTTAGGGATATAGGTAATTAGCAATACGTCATGCGGACATGCTTTTATCAATTATGTATGTACAGGTAACGGTCATGGCAAGATCGTAATTACGCGATGCAAGAAATATAATGCGTATATTTCTAAAACGACTTAGAAACTATCAAATCATGCAACATGCGATATGAAAACATATGCGTAGAATAACGGGTTTGATACGTGCAATATCAAAATAATCATGTACGTAGGAGTAGATATTTAGAAGAGAGGGTGGAGTATACCGTAAGTATTTAGGTGTGAGTGTAGACGAGTTACTCCTTTAATCCTTATCACCAAGGCATCTTTTGGGATATGTAATTACACAAATCCCCAATCATTCCTCCAGCACTTTGGGAATTCATTATTCCTTCTTCTTTGCAGGTAATCCCTTCATCATATCAAGAAATTGTTTGTGTGTTCATAGTTTCTTCACCGTCGTAAAGCTTAGACGTATCCCGAAAGTTTCGTGCTTGATCCTTGACTTGTTTTCAGAAATTGACACCACCAATCGACTCAGATTGTCACGAGGATTCCAGCGCCGCCTTCGGAATCGCCAGGAGACGCCGGACGCGCCCTCACGCGCCGCCGCGTGAGATTCGCCTTGCCGGCGCGTGTAACCCACGCGCCTCCTTCCCGTGCTCCGTTCGTCGCGGTCCTTACCTTTCTGAAATCGTCTCGACGAGGGGAGTCCATTGTGATACTTTTCGTCACGTTTTGAGGTAATCTGGAAATTCTATTTTACAGGACAGCTTCGACTTGATTTCGAATGTCGCCGTATTGTTGTTCGTTTGAGCTATTTGTCGTTGTTGTCATATGGGACTGCTTATTGGTGTTTGAATATCGAATAATTGCTGATTGGTTGTCGTTACTATTGCTGTTAGTTCATGCCTTAGGCGATTTTTCACTTCCGTGGATAGTTGAAGTAGAATTCCCCGATTGGACATATTGCCCCCGTGTCTTTGTGTAGAGGCTTTTGGCCGGTATGCATAATTTTTCCCCTTGATGTGTTCGTTGGTTGATGGGAATTGCCAAACGTCCTTAGGCGTAGCCGTTTGTTGCCTTTGAAGCCTTAGGAAAATATTTTCCTTAGGTATCGTCGTATTTGATCCTCGTGGTTCGTCCCGTTAGATTCACCGTTCGCATGATAGCCTCTTAAGACGTTAGTCCCTTTTATCGTACGTATCAACTTTGCTATGCGTGTTGACTTTCGCTACGCGCGTTGACCTTCGCTATGCGCGTTGACTTTTGCTATGTGCGTTGACTTTTGCTACGCGCGTTGACTTTTGCTATGCACGTTGACTTTTGCTACGCGCGTTGACTTTTGCTACGCGCGTTGACTTTTGCTATTGTGCGTTGACTTTTGCTATGAGCGTTGACTTTTGCTATGCGCGTTGACTTTTGCTTGGTTCTTTGCAGATTGTGGAGTCGTAGTAACCTCTTGTGGAGCTTCCTTCCTTTTGATCGAGTTGTTGCAATGAGTAAGTCCACCACTCCCCTATCGCGGACTCCTTTTAATTCTGATATAGAGGATGACTTGGAGGTAGACCTGGTTTTACCAGTAGATAGTGTTTTGGACACCGATGAGGGTGTAGCTACTGATCCCTTTGTTGGGGCGTCTCCTGCTGGAGAGACCGAGGTGTTGGTTAGGTATTACACTAACCGCTTGGATAGATCCCTGTTCACCCTGTATGCGAGTGTTTCCGGACTCGACCCTTGTACTGAGGCTGTTTACCCCTTTGACGTACTCCATGATAGTAGTTTAGGAGATGCTACTCCTCCGCCCGTAGATTTATCCGTTGTGTACACATCTCACGTTAGGGAGGGTCTGCGGTTTCCCTACTGCTCTGACTTGATTGAGCTCTGTAACGGTTATGGGATTTCCCCTTTAGATCTTGCGCCCAACGGGATTCGAGTATGGACTTGTTTTAGAGTGTTGCTTCACAAGCAATCTTGGCGTTACTCTCGCACCCTCTTTCGCTGCTTCTACCAGCTTAAGAGTCCAGACTCTGCAGGATTGTGCAGTGTGAAAGTTTGTTGGCCGAATTTGCAAAGCGATGGTTTTGAGGAGCTTGGTCTTGGAGAAGCCAAGTGGGATTCTAGTTACCGATTAGTCGCCGCTGCGGATCGGTCTGCCGATCATTGGAGACATCATTACTTTTTTGTTCATGATGCGGGTACGACTTGGGATGTCGAGTATGTTCGGAAGTCTGATCCCGCGCCATCCTTTCGGGAACTTTCCTTGTCGGATAGGGAGGTGATAAAGCAGATATACCACTGTCAACAATCGCGCGACTTTACTTGCTCGCTGCGTGCATCCGATCAGGAATTGGTTGATGCTGGGATTCATGTGCTCCCTTCTGCAGCTTCGGTATGTTAATCATTTTTATAACTTTTACCGTGTTGCGCTGTAGGTTGGTTTGATGGAAAAAGCTCATCTTTGCAGACGGCAACCGCTCGCAAGATTGCCTCTAGCAGAAGGATTGTTCCACCTCTTGCTTCTGGAGCATCGGCGGCTTCTGGACGTGGTAAAGGTAGATGGTTTTGAAAAAACAATCTTCCTTATGTATTTTCCTGGTTGGGTTGTAACTTTGCGTGTTACTTGCAGGTCGCACGACGCTTGTTACTGATCGCGTTGTTGCCGTTCCTGACTCTTCCAAATGGTCCACCACTGGGGCGCGTTCTTCGAGCAGTTTGAAGCGTCCGAAGACTACTGTGACCGTTCCTACTCCTTCCTGCCATAAAGAGAAGGGAGTTGACGGTTGCGAGGATGCGTTGTCTGCCCCCCGCTCGAAGGAGCGGTCCGAGGTGGAACGTTCTCTTCCTTCTGGTATAAGCTGAACACTTGACTGTGTGCTTTTGTGCGCTTTGTTTTTAGCTTTTGCATAACTCTGCTTGGTTTTCATGTAGTGATCCCGCCACTTGGACGTGCGGATTTGCTTCGTCCATTGGAAGGTGATATCTCAGATGGTAAGTGGATGCCATATGTAGCAGGAGATCTTACTTTTCCCAAGGACTCCCAGCTGAGCATGCCGGAAGTTGGCGTGCGCGTTCTTCATCGATCTATTCCTCCTGATGATCGACTTGTCCGGCCCTCGAGTGACGAGGAGGCACGAACTTTCGTTGAGAGGTCGCTATCTGGATTCACCCCAGTGAGTATCTTTTTTTACTTTGCTATGTTCGTTATTCCCGAACATGTATGCTTATTGTTTCTTTGTTTTCAGGTTGTTTCTGATATGGTGCACATGGCCTCCTTCATGTTGGAGCTTGTCCAGGAGAGGCATGCCATTGCTGATAAAGCTGCCACTTTGTCCAAGGAGCTTGAGGAGGCTAAGGACGAAGTGCGCCGTCTTTCGTTGAAGAAGACGGATTTTGATGCTCTTTATGATGCTGATCATGTCAGCCTTGTTCAGCTTGATTCTGAGAACGCTGCCATTGAGAAGGCCATTTCTGACAACGCGGGCAAGCACAAAGTTGCCTATCGGAAAGTGCGCGAAGAAGAAATGAAGGCTGGCATTGAAGAGGGACTTAGCAAGTTCCCTTCTACTCCTGGATTTGACAGCGCGGTTACTGCTGCTGCTACAACAAAGGCCGCTCCTATGCTCAGCGAGTTTGCTGAGGACTTTGTTCGTAGGGTGAGCATTCTTGCTCCTAGCTTTCGTTTTGACAAGTTAGGGCCGTATGCGGAGTTTGCTGTTGGGCAAGTTGCCGAGCTTCGTCGTTTGGATACTGCAACATCTCAGTTTGCATTTTTGTTTGGAGAAGACGGTGGCGGCACTAATGTGCAACTTCTGCCGGTTCCGCCCAGTCCTGTCAGGGATGATGGCATTCTTTGATATGTGCCATCTTTTCGATATGTTGAACTTGTTTATGAGTCCGCTTGCCCCCCGGCTTCTATGTTTAGAAACTTGTTGGAGTTGTTCTTTGATTGTTGCTTGTGACTTGTTCGCTTTGAACTACGTCGTTTGAACCTGCTTTATACATAGCAATTTGCATGATAACTTGTTAGTAATATTTCATACCGTTATCGCTTACTGTGTTTATTGAACGTGGATGACTAGTAACGTAGACGTAGTCCCCGCAATCGTGACTGATAGCCACTTTTGATTCAAGATTGTTTGCATGATGCGCTATGCATATTGCTTGTCTTTCCTGCATAGCTTGTTGCTATATATGTTGAAAATTGTCAAGTGGTTCGCGTATAGCGACTTAACAAGTAGTATGTTTGAAATGTGTTATCTTGGCTTGGGCAAGATACTAGTGTATACCGTCTCTTAGTTCCACTCTAAGGCGACGTTGTACAAGACTCGACTTGTAAATTTTATGAGTTTTAAACAGGGTGCGCACCTGCCAGCGTGTATCAACCTGCGTCGGGGAAGCATACGTAAAAACATTTTGGTTTTTAAAGGAGTATTTTGTGAACCCTAAAAAGCTTGTTGATAGAATATTTGAAAAGGTGTTTGATACAGAGAATATTTGACAAAATATTTGATAAAATATTTGGTAAAATATTTGTGATACATGATTCCTTCGTCCAGGGACCATGTAACACTTTTGTAAATATGAATTGTGATGCATGTTTTCTGCGTCCAGGAACCATGCAACACGGTTTGAAAATCTGTAGTACGGAATTGTCATCTAACAAGAGGACTTCTGCCGTATAGAGTGAACCCTAAATAGGAATTCGTAATATGGGATTGTCATCTAACAAGAGGACATTCGTCATGAAGGGTGAACCCTAACCAGGAATTCGTAATATGGGATTGTCGTCTAAAAAGAGGACATTCTCCCTGAAGAGTGAACCCTAAATAGGAATTCGTAATATGGGATTGTCGTTTAAAAAGAGGACATTTTCCATGAAGAGTGAACCCTAACCAGGAATTCGTAATATGGGATTGTCGTTTAAAAAGAGGACATTAGCCATGAAGAGTGAACCCTATCCAGGAATTCACACTTGTTGTAGTGTGGGGTCATTGCCTAACAAGGGAACTTCCGCCATTTATGGGGTGATCAATCCCGTATTGTATTTGCCCATCCTGTTCTAAATCCAGGGAATAGCTATGAACATGAGGATTTGCCTCTAACCAGAGATGTCACAGCATGTCATTTTCTAGAAGTAAACATGGGGTTTGTCTTTATAAAGATGGTACCTCAACATGCCACTTTTGATAGTAGGTCTTGGTGTTAATCCAAGATATTGCTTGTAATTGACGCCTTTAGCATAATTGTCATTTTGATAGTAGACCTTGATGTTATTCCAAGGAATTGCTTGTAGATGATGCCACTTGAATGGTCGTCATTTTGAGTAGAGAATTTCTATAAGTTCCTTTTTGGGTAGATAATCCGCAAGTTGTCATTGCGTCATGTAAGTTGACTGTGTTCATAGCGCAATGGCTTTGTGTTGTTGGCTCCTTCTTGAGATAGATGCCCATTTATGAATGGAGAAATAAACTCCTTATTGGCGTAGAGATGCAAGTATCATCCGTTATATGTAGTTGCAGCATGCTGTCTTTGAAAATATCTTGGGTTTAACTCCAAGTTTTTGATTCTATGATGACGCCTTTTGATGTAGTCATCAATATGAGTAGATTGTTGTTGATGATAAGCGTCGTCATAACGCGTAATAGATTTTTTGCTTGTTGATAGCATAATATCTTGGATTGTTGATGTAGATAATAAGCGCGTAGTTTTGTTACTTCGCGTTTAATCCAAAAATAGCGTACCTACAAATGTAGATTGGCTTTATTAGATACTTGCGCGTATTTACATTGTTTTTTTCGAGAAGGTGTCAACCGATCATTCCTTCTTAAAACATGTAAATGCGATTATACTAGAAACACTTGGAATGGAAATGCGCAAAGTAATCTAAAAGATAGTTATTTCTCCCGTTTTGTTATGGCTGGTTTGATGACGATGTCGCGGAGTCGGTTGCAACAAATCGCCTTAATGCACCTAGCGTGATGCATTCTTCAAGTTGTCTCAAGCTTAGTGGTAGACACATGTTTGTGTTGTGCCCCCAAGTTTTATGGTACTTGCACCATTCCTTGATGTTGTTGCCCAAGAAAGCTGTCCTGGGAATAAGTGGACTTGGGAGCTTGTTAAGTAGGTTGACGTAAATGTCTTCCGCAACCGTGTTTAGCGGTGTGAAGATGTTGTCGATATCGATGCTTGCGCCTTCTTGTTTGTTTGTTTTTGTTCAAACTCCTTTGTCCCAACTGAGGGGTGTAGCCCACCTCAGTTCTTGTTCGCACAAGACTGCTGTCTCAAGCTTATCATTTAGATCTGCCATGGTTTTTGTTGTTCGCCATCCATAAGTTCGTCCGAAGAGAAGGAAAGATCTGGCGTTCATGTTTGCATAGAACACGCTTATCACTTCTTCTCTTGTTGCTTTCGCCGAGGAGGCGTTGGAAGCGAACCTGATGAAGTAGTCCATGATTGGCTCGCCTTCTCCCTGCTTGACGAGCCATATCTGGTGCCATGACGAATACTGGATGTATTCTTGTGTCTTCCAAACTGTAACAGCTTGTTCCACCACTTGCTCCTTTCTTTCATCAAAAACTTTCTGCCTTTTGAAAGAATTTATCATTGCCACATGGAATTGGTGCTTTGCTCTCAAGGCATTGACGTAACAACGTCTTGCAGTTATCTGGTCGCCTAGCACTTCCCCAATCCCATGGTCCGTAGGGAACTTCATCTTTTGGTGTACAGTGGAGGGTACGATCACGTAAGGGTTGATTGTTGTTCGTCCCAAAATTCCGTTATAGGCCCCAAGGGATTCTACAACGACGAAGGTGACGTTGACATGCAATGCTCTCCACCCTTGGCCAAGGATGACAGGAAGCGTGATTGTACCCAGGGGGTGTGTAGCTGCTCTGGCGAAGCTGACTAGCGAGAAGGTTCCCGGAGTCAAGTCTTTAACAGATCTTCCTAGTTGCTCTAGGACTTTGACATGTAGAATGTCTGCGGAGCTTCCACCATCGACGAGGATTCTTTTCACATCGTATCCGTCAATGTCCATGGTTATGACTAAAGCGTCATCGTGAGGGTAAACAATATGCTTTAAGTCTTCCCTGGAAAATTGGATGACCGCGTCTTCTTGCTCCGGTTGCTTGCGCTTTCCGTATTTTGGCAATGTTGCTGCTTGGGATGCATAAATGTCCCGAGCATTAGACACTTGTCCTCCGACGGCAGGTCCTCCGTGTATGACGTTGATTACGCCTCGCTTAGCTGGTGGAGGGTTGTCATTGACCTTCTCTTTTCCCTTGTTTCCTCTTCTTGATGACTCTGCTTGAGCCTTTTTCGAGGGGTTGTCGCCTTGATCGACAAATTGCTTCAATTCGCCTTTGATGACGAAGTTGTTAATGCGGAAGCGTAGACTGACACAGCTGTCCGTCTCGTGGCCGAAGACCTCGTGGTTTTCACACCACTTGTCCTTATCTCTCCCCAGCGGGCCTTTTCTGAAATTGTTCGGCTCTTTCCACATATTCGCGTCCTTCATCTCTCTCAATATCACGGAAAGCGGGGCATTCAAAGGAATGCAGTCGGCAAGATTTACTTCTTTTGGCTTCTGAAAATCTCCTTGAAAAGGTCTTTTCGGCTGAGGTTGCCAATTTCTTCCTTGTTGGCCGCTTGAGTGTGGTTTTGCTTGGTTCTGCTTTGGATTTTCTTTTGCCTTTGCTGCAGAGATTTTTGCCTTGTTCTGGTTTCTGAACCTTTCGAGGTCCACGTATTCTTTAACTCTCGCTGCTAACTCCTCCATGGTTTCTGCTGGGCGCTTTGCCATCTTTTCTGCTAGGGCATAGCCTCTTCGTCCGAGGTTTCGAATGAACGCTCGAACAATCTCTCCTCCCGTCAGGTTTCCCTGAATATCAGAGATATTCTGATTGAAACGGACGTAGTAGTCGGCGAGAGATTCTTCGTTTTGTTGTTGGACGTCGTCTAGAGCACCTGACCCCTTTAGCAATGTGCGCTCGCCCATGTATCGTTGAATGAATTTAGCCATCAGGTCCGCCCATGAAGTGATGCTTCCGCATGGCAGCGAGAAGAACCAGTGTGCTGCAGTTCCGGCAAGAGTTTGTGAAAACGTCATTGCGAAGTGATGTGGGTTCTTTGTTCTGCCTAGCAGAGAGGCCTCGTGCTTTTGCACGTGTTCCACTAGATCTCCTTTTCCACGATAGAGGTCTCCTCCAATCCGGTACAATGCGTCTGGGACGCGACTGTTTACAAGGTGGTCTGCGAATGGATGTGATGCCCTTTCTTCAAGTGCGTGCATACCCTTCATCTTTTCTTCCTTCATCTTCTTCTCCACCATTTCTTCTAACATCTCGGCGGTAAACCCTTTTGCAGGCTCAGCGTAACCTGTTGAAGGATTTTGCCGGTCATTGTTGTGGTGGATGTCAGATTGATCTTTGCTTGTGGCCTAGAAGGGATCATCCCTCGTTGGGTGTTGTGGGTGGTAGAATGGGGGCTGCATTTCATTCCTCCAATGACGGGCTCCTTGGGAAGGAGTGTATGACCGTGCAGCTTCATATCTTGCGTGTTGGTTTCTGCCTTGGAAAGAATTGACGTAGCGAGTAGTGTCTTGCGACACCTCTCTTGCTGGTGCGGCATGCTCTTGGTTAGTTGGAGGATGTTGAGCAGCATATCCTTGGTTTTTTAGAGACTCGCGGAATGCGAGTAACTCTTCCTACGCAGCCATCATCGCTGGAGTAATAGTGGGCATTGGGTTTGCTCCCGTTCTTTGTTCGCCTTGCGGCATTTCCGTCTGAGATTCCTCTTCATTCACCTCTGGCTCGAAACCAGGTGGAGGTGAGTGATGCTCGTCCCTTGGCTCTCTGTGCTGTGCGTTGGGAACATTGTCAGTTGGCAGGGATGAAGCTACGGAAGTAGCTCTTGGAATGTGGGAGGGTCCTGACTGGCTTCCAGCTGGCATTTGGCCTCCTGTTCTTTTGTTTGCCGGGGACTTCTTGGGACGTCCGGGCCTTTTCCTTATGTTTCTTGTGTTAACCTCTTCGGGAGGTTTGCGATCACTTGTCATGATTTTGCGGTATGGTAGCTTCTTGTTCGAAACACGTAGATGGCGCCAATGTTGCGTCCTGGATGAACTGGGTCGTGGGGACGCATCTGTTCGTATGGTTGTGCGGGTTTTTGGGTTGTAACCCTTCGTCTGAAAGAGGTTTGTGCCACTGACGAGTGTTCGGTTGATCCTGGAAAGGTCTGTGTCTCGAAGCGCGGTTGTGTCTCAGGGGGACGTCTGAGTCTCAGAAGGCGGTGGTCTGTGCACAAATTCGGATGTCTGGGCGACGATTCCTGCACAAAGGATCGGTGCTAGCACGGAGAGGGGGGGGGTGGTGCTAGCGGAGCCCTCTCCGAAGCTTAAGTCACTATAGGGCTAAAAGAGTAATTCTAGAGATAGAAAATATTTCTAGAGAGAAGTCAGAGCTCAAAATACCAAAGTTGGGCAAATGAGAGGATGTGTGAAAATGGGTGGCCAAGGTCTCCTATTTATAGGCTTCCTTGAGACCGGACCCGGTTTTAAAGCGGTTTGATGACGGTCTAAAAGCAAGCGGTAATCGTCATCATCATTGGTAATATGCGAACTTGACTTCTCTTCATGTAACGGTAATCGCGTAAACGGTAATCGCGCAATACCCGTAGTGCAATCCGGACCTCGTCGAATTCGGGCAATTCGGCGAGGTCCGGATTACCTTAAGGCAGGGTTTGGTGTTTACACCACAGCCTAGAAGCGGTCGTTAAAAATTGCTTTAGACTTGTACAAGATGAATCCCAAGAATAAAATGAAAGAGCACATTAGACATATGTCTAACATGCTTGCTGAACTCAAGGAGGCAGGAGAAATCCTGACTGACGAATAAAAGGTCCAATGCATCATCTGATCCTTGCCCGAATCTTGGAATAGCATGAAAATGCACCTTACCCATGCCACTCAACACGATGACCTCGAGAAAGTGCAAGTCCATCTCGAGCTTGAAGAGGATCGTCTCAAGGCTGGAAAGCCTAGGGCAAAAATGCATATTGCATCCTCAGTTCCAGCTGAGCAAAAGGGTAAGTGCAAGAGGAAAGGAAAGAATCTCCAGGTCAAGGCTGACAAGCCTCTAGCTCCAAAACCTCAGAAGAAGTTCAAGCGAAAGCAATTCAGTGGCAAGAAAGGCAAAGCAAAGCAGACACGTAAAGAGGAAACTCGAACGTGTTTCAGGTGTGGCGTAAAAGAACACCTTGCTATTGCCTGTATTAATCCTCCCAAGGTACGTGCTGATGAATAATGATAACCTCATAATTTCTTCCAGGACTCCTTATACTCGAGAGTAATTCAATTTGTCTTTATGGATTACAGAACCGAGAATAAGAACAAACACAGTCCTGAGGAACTTGCCCCGAAGATATAAAGATTGAATGAAAGGCTTTATCTTTATTTGCCTTCAAAATGAACCTCTTCTTGATTTTCAGTATAAGATACATGATAATAATAATGTTATTAGATGTACATATTTGTACATACATAGATAGGTACTCATACTTGTATAGATACATGGTACCTTAGGTTGACTAGTATAGTTGACTAGTTAGTTAGGATTGATCTCCTATATATAGTGGCATCCTAACATGTAAATACTTGGTTGATTCATTATACATACTTGATTATTATACATATGATTCAACCCCCTCTCTACACTATCTAATATGGTATCAGAGCCATGGTATTTCCAGGTTCGGTTTCAGTTTTTCGAGAGGTTTTTGCATCGATTTGAGCTTGGATCTTGAGGATTTCAGCTTCGATTCATTGGATCTGTCTGTTGCTGACGCATTTCGTGAATTTGCTGCTCAATAATTGCTGTTTGGATTGAGGATTTCAGCATTATTGGATCAGCAGTTCAGCATTTCGGTTTCAGCATTTCAGTTTGCTGCATGTACTGTTTCATCGATTTGGAGTTTGTTCATCGATTCTTGATCGATCCTGTGATTTGGATTCGATCTGGTGTTGTACCACGAGTCTAAGATCGATTGCTGCTGCTGGATTGATTGATTCTTTGCTCTGGAATTTGGATTACTGCTGCTGCAATTCAGTTTTCAGATGCTGGTTTTCAGCTTGCGTAGAATGTTTGATGAAATCTGAGATTGATTCCTTTGATTCGCTTCTTCGTGCTTGTTGTTCCCGTGGAATTAAACCAATTGCGATCATTTCTCTGGTGGTGCGATTGTCATATTCGTTGCGTTTTTACGCGGATTTGGATTATTGCAGCTGCGTTTCTGCAACTTCTGGTCAAGTTTCTGCTGGTTTTGGCTGGACTTCAATTCTGCAATTCGAGGTTTCATTTCGAGATTTCTGCATTTCATATGCTATCAGAGCATCATTGCGAAGCTTTTGTGAAGATCTGAGCATCATTAACGCTTCTTGGAGGTAATTGCAATTCGATTTTCGTTTTCGCGCCTATTTTGCTGCTGGATGTTCGATCTTCGATTTCGAGCTTGTTTCTTGATCATTTGCTGCGATTCGAATTGCATTGGATTCGCATTTGATGCTGCTATTGATTCCAAGCTGCAATTTGTTGATATCTGCTATGGATTTGTTCAATTTTGGATTCGTTTGGAGCTGCATTCTGTTCTTGTTGCTGCAGTGTTCTTGCTGCAAATTTGTTCAAATTCAGCTTGGATTCTTGATTATTTGCTGCAATTTGGACTTGATTTGATGCGCCTTATGGTTGCTAATGGATTCAAGTTGGTTTGGAGTCGTATTAATAACGATTAGATCTCGTTTGCCTGGGTTTCTCATGATGAACACCTGGGTTTTCTGATGAAGATTTGAAGATCTTCATGCTGTGGTTTGAAGAAGAAATTCGTGTCTGGGTGGATTCGAACCCGTGATCTCTGGGCCTTGTAGCGCCGTGCACCCTCCGTGCACCAGGATTTTGGCATGGAGTTGGCTCGTCTCGTGCACCCCTGTGCACCCTCATGTGCTCTGCACATGCCTAGGCCTCTTTGTGCGATTTTGTGCGAATTTGGGGGCTGATTTTGAAGTTTTGAAGACTTTGGGGCTTCTTTGCAAGCTTTTGGATATTTTGGGCTGTTTTAGGCAGTTTTCAAATTTGGGATGCTCTTTTGAAGACTTTGGGGCTGTTTTGGAGCAGTTTCGAAGTTTGGAGCATTTTTGTTGGATTTGTGAAGTTTGGGGCTATTTTGAGGATAGTTCTGAAGATTGGAGCTGTTTTGAGGACAGTTCTCAAGTTTGGGACCGTATCCCGAAAATTGGATTTTCGAGGGGCCGTTTTGTGAAGTTCTTTGGAGCTGTTTTGAGGACAGTTCTCAAGTTTGGGGCCGTATCCCGAAAATTGGATTTTCGAGGGGCCGTTTTTGTGAAGACCGGGTTTGTTGGACCTTGGCATTTTGGAGCGGGTTTTAAATTTCCCATGGATCATTTGAGCGGGTTTTGATTCCCTTGGCTCATTTTGAACGGGTTTACCCTTCGCTCTATTTGACCGGGTTTTGATTGGACCTTGGCATTTCATTCATCATCGACCTTTTCTCTCAAATTTTCCTTTTAATTCTTTAGAAAGGAAGAAGAAGGAAAAGATGGGGGAATATTAGATGTACATATTTGTACATACATAGATAGGTACTCATACTTGTATAGATACATGGTACCTTAGGTTGACTAGACTAGTTAGTTAGGATTGATCTCCTATATATAGTGGCATCCTAACATGTAAATACTTGGTTGATTCATTATACATACTTGATTATTATACATATGATTCAACCCCCTCTCTACACTATCTAATAAATGTTCCTTGAAATAAAGGAAACATTTGATATTGAGCACGTAACAAATGCGAGGTCATAGTATTGATAACCATTCCCCAAGCTATTCGATCCTTTTAATTAGCTGTTTGATACATTGCTTATATATATTGCTTATATCTTTCTTTGTTAAGTACTCCATTGAATGAAATAAACTGTAATGGTAATCATGTTTGAAACCGATTGGATTAAATTAAAATTAAATTCAGAAATGAAACGATTTAACCAAGGGTTAAAACTTCGGTAAAATTGCGCTTCGCGCAAGTGGACCTCGAAAAAGGAACACATCGTTTCAAAGTATGAGTTTAATAATGAAGTGTTTAAATGATGATGTGCTAAATTTTCGTCTGCATTTCTTCGGAAATAACTTATTGATAACCTTTACATCGGTAAGAAGTAGGCTTCAGAAGCTAGCATGACCTTGTAAAAGTATCGACTGACGCATAAGGTGAAAATATGAAATGCTCAATTCGGAGATGGGATAAAATCTCTAATATAAGTTTGCAAACAAAGAAGGATGAAGTCGGTTAAACGATTTTCCTTCTGTATGCCTTGAACAAAAAGTCAGGCTAGGCATTCAAATCAAATCGAACACTTCTGGAAGCATAATCTATAAACATAATATTGGAGTCACTTGATCAGCTGTTCCCCAAAAGGATGATGAGAAGTGATTCACATTCATGTAAGACTGTGTTCCACTAAAATCAGTAAGACACGCCGCCATAAAAAGGCTGAAGAATGATAATGAGTTAAATCAAATCACCGTGCGACATTAATTTGCGCATTAAACACGTATTTAGGACAAGAGTATGTAGACTACTCTTTGAAAGTACATGTTTACAGCTTAAAGACATGGTACCGTGGTCGAACATGTGAAATTACATACTTGAGGACGAATTTTCCAATGCATTGACAGTTCCAGAATATTGAGTCTTGATCAAATCAGGAGCAAGATATTACGATATCAGGTCCCACTTAATTCGAGTGGGAGAGATTTGAACCAGCAACTTGAGTAAATGACATGGTAAATGGTAAATGATAATGGGAACATTTTCATAATAAATCCAATGGGAGGGATAAACACCTACCACATGTAATCACTGTTGCTGTTTGGATTAATCAAGTTGAACATGATTATCGTAATGCTGAACCAGGATTGCCACAACTACCTATACTACCCATTGTTCCCAGTGGGAGTGATCCGACAAACTTGGTTCCAGATCCTAATGATCAAGGAATTCATCTTGGAAGTAAAACTCCGAGACTGAGAAGTCGTCCAAGGAAAGTTGTTGGTTACGGTTCAAGCACTACTCTTGTACCCAATTGAAGTGATGCTCCGATAAGAAGCATTATTTTGAGTGGGAGAATTGATCCCAATTTGAAGATATGAGCGATGGGGATGGTCAAGTTCACCTGTAAGTCACCAACTCTTGTATTCACTAGGTGGCCACCAACCGGATATTAGTTGAAGGTTGTGAATACTTGTATGGATTCCTTGGAGAAGTGTTCCTATGTGGAACCTAGGCAGAAGGAGAATTATCAGTTGACCTAGGATACATCGTGGTACTATACAAATGTTTTTTATAACAGGTTGATTAGAGATAAGGGAATCAACGTTCCGTGGGCGCTACAATACTCCTAATAGATGAGTAGCACGATGCCCGTCGTGTCCGCTGGTCGCACGGCAAACCTCGTATGAACTGTTCAAATGCAAGGACCAGATCGAAGGAGCGAAATGTTGATGCAGATTTGGACGACAATACATTAACAGGCACCCTCCCATTCCGGTGAGTGGGAGCTGTAAGCATATGGTGATGGGCGTTGTAATTGGTAGCCCATAATATGTATAGTTTACCTAAGGAAATTAGGTACATGTCACATTAGGGTAATTGGGCTAGATCCAAATCCCAATTGACATGAAAGGCCCAAACCTGGGCCTCCCTATGCATAGTGGCCGGCCGAAATATTTGAGTGGGCAAAGTGGACTTTTGTCCACTTTGCTCCTCCTATAAATACATGGTGTCAGGGGATTTTTAGGGTTAAATCACTATTTCCTCATTAGAGTGTTTTAGAGAGAAAAACCCTCCACCCCACACAAGGGTTTCGGCCGAACCACTCCCCACCAAAGGGTGTGCCAATTTGTTTTCTAGCAAACACTCCAGAGATCTGTCCCCTGCAAGAATCGATCAGAGGCTTTGATGTGGAGAACATACCACGTAGGGCTTCCTTAACAAGAACCTCTACTGTGCCGACCGGAGGATCATGAACTCCCTGAAGGAGAGATCTTGGGACTACGGACAACGTTTGAGGTATGTGCGAATCTTCCACTGCGTACTTTTGACTACTAGCATGTACCATGATTTAGTATCCGTAGTGATTACTCCCCGTAATCTAACATCCATCAGCAGTGAGTTTCAATTTCACAACCCACTAGCCCCTATTGCTCTGTGATTAGCAGGAAAATCAACTAACGTCCAAACATAATTGGCTTTCAAAGGGGCGATCTATTCCCCCCCCCCCCCCCCCCCCCCCCGCCCATTTCTTTCCTCCATTCCTTTTCTGGAGGACTTTACAAAGCTTGTTTAACCGTTACCGTTTCATCAACCGAAGTCAGGGTGAATAACTCACATTTCTCGATGGGATAATTCTTAGGAAAAGTTCTCTGCCTTTTACTACATCTAGGCTCAATATTCTCATCTTGAACTACGCTTCCACTAGGAACAATGCTCCCACTAGGAACAATGCTCCTACTAGGAACAATGCTCCCACTAGGAACCATGGCGTAACTTGAACCTTCTCATACAAGTTTTCTTGGACGACCTCTTGGTCTCGGGTTTCTACCTCCGAGATGAATTCCACGGATATTTAGACCAGGAACCAAGTTGCTTGTCCCACTCCCACTATTACAAGCAGGTAGTTGAGGAATTATAGGATTCTCATCCAACGGTTCAGCAACTGGATGATCAGGTTCTACTTGATTCGCACCAGAAAAAACTATGATTTATGTGGTTGAATTGACTCCTCCCACTGGATTTATTATGAAAATGTCCCCTTTGTCATTTACCATATCATTTACTGTTGTTGCTCTCCCAAATCTCCCACTAGAAGTAAGAGAGACCTGATCATGCTCATCCTGTTCAAGTTCTATTAGGACTTCATTCGTTTTGATGTCACCAAGCTTAGGAAATTCATCTTCAAGGACCGTATCATTCATGGACTCATGTTCGACCATACCACCTGTTTCTTGAGCTGCCACAAACACGTATCCATAGAGTTTTCAGAATATCTTATAAAGACACTTTTCAATCCTCTAGTTCCCAACTCGCCGAATCAACTGTCGTTTTGATGCGTGTATGTTGCACAACCCAAGGTCGCAGCCTGGTAAGATCCATCTCTTTACCAGTCCATAGTTCATATGGTATCGTGTCTACCGATTTTCTAGGAACACGATTTACTACATGAGTAGCAGTCAACAACGCATCGCCCTAAAAGGAGATCGGAAGTTGATCTTGCGACATCATGGTTCTTACTATGTCCAAGATTGTACAATTACATCGCTCCGCCACACCGTTTTGTTAAGGCGTATAAGAGATCGTCATTTGACGGATAATACCCCTACCATTGCATAACTTATGAAACTAATTTGATAGATATTTTCCAACTATGTCAGTGCGCAAGGTTTTCACCTTACGCTCCAGCTGATTCTCTACGAGAATTAGATAGCTCTTAAAACACTCAATAGCCTCGAGTAATCTTGATGGGTAATCCCATAACGGGTGAAGTTTTTAATGAAAGTTAATTTGAGCTTCAAATCAATACATCTATATATTAAATTTGTACTTCAAATAGATGTGGTCCGATTTTACTCGGGATCCAAGAACTACGCGTGCGCCACTCTTGGGTGTTTACCCTAGGTGAAATTGTTTCATTTCCAAAATTTAATTATCTGTGTTTTACATGTTTGTCGTTACGTTATCAATCATATTAATGGAGTACTAACAAATAATTAAAACTAAATCATTCATTTTAGTTATGCATTTGATGGGTTACTAATGATGTTGGAGTATGTGCTCATTGTTTCACTCATTCGACCTCTATGACCTTGCCAAAAATTTTGGTTTCAATCTCCATTTTTTAGATTTTGTTCAAATCGATCCCATTGACCGGGTTGATAGTGATAAGTAAATTGTACTTCGAATCGATTTGGATTCAATCTCAGTAACAATTACTTTATTCAATGATCTAAACATAAAAAAACCAAAATGATCAATTCAAATGAATTATTCATAGATGAAACGACAATAATAATAATAATAATAAGGCTCTAGAACGCAATGGAGGAACAAAGAGAAAAGTTAGTCGGGAACTCTAAGCCATGCGATTACACCACACCTGAAAAAAAAATCATAACTGAATCACATCAGATGATCTGTGTCAAATAAAACCTTTTACAGTTTTATGTACATGTCAAACGAGGCGTACATGGACGCACTTTATCAACGGCGTTTATACTCACCGGATATTAGTTTAGAACCTATGTGGTTCTGTTCCCTCCATGATATACTGATCATGGACTGACTTCCTTCGATAATCTAAGCATATGGTGATAGGCGCTGTAAATGGAAGCCAATTATATGTATATGTTACCTAAGTTAATTGGGTACATGTCACATTAGGACATTGAGCCAGACCCAAATCTCAATTGACATGAGATGCCTAGAATTGGGCCTCCCTTATACATAAGCCGGCCGAAGTATTAGTGAGGGGGAAAGTGGACTTTTGTCCGCTTTACTCCTAATATATATATGGGGTGTTGTAAGCTTATGGTGATGGTGTAAGCATATGGTGATGGGCGCCGTAATTGGTGGCCCATAATATGTATAGTTTACCTAATGAACTTGGGTAAATGTCACATTAAGGAAATTGGGCTAGACCCAAATCCCAATTGACATGAGAGGCCCAAAATTGGGCCTCCCTATACTAATGGCCGGCCGAAACTTATAGTGAGGGTAAAGTGGACTTTTGTCCACTTCACTCCTCCTATAAATAAGAGGTGTTAGGGAATATTTTAAGGTTAACCATAATTCCTTCATTATAGTGTTTTAGAGAGAAAAACCCCCCCCCCCATAAACCCTAGTTCGGCCGACCATATCCCTCACCAAGGGTGTGCCAAATTGCCTTCGAGCAAACTCTCCAGAGATCTGTCCCTGTGCCAAGAATCGATCAGAGGCTTTGCTGTGTAGCTGCACCACGTAGGGCTTAACTAACAAGAACCTCTACAGGTCCCGACCGGAGGATCGTGAACTCCCTGTCGAGAAGATCTTGGGTCTACAGATCATCTTAAAGGTAAGTGTGAAACTTCCGCTGCGTAATTGATATTACTAGCATGTACCTTGTTTATAGTATCCGTAGTGATTACTCCCCGTAATCTAACAGTGGTATCAGAGTCTGTGTTAGGAGTTCATGATTTTGATAAATTGGTGTTCTTGAAATTTTTAAAAAAAATTCGGACCGATTTTTTTTTTTAAAGGGATTTTAAAATTTTCGAATTTTTATGATAATGGTGGTCCGAATTTTCATGATGTTCTTGGTTTATTTGATATTCATGATCTTCAAGAAAAATGTAAAATTTATCAAAATCAAACATTGGAATGTAGATCTTATTAAAATTTGATCTTGAAATTTGACCACTTGTTCCTAATTTTAGTGTTTGTGCCGAAACCCTTGGTGAATTACAAGGTAAATTTTTAAATTTCTTAGTCACCAAGGGATAAATTTCGGCCGGATTTTTAAATTATATTGTTTACCATATTTTAATTTTTAATTAGGGTAACAATATATCTATAATTAGGAACATTAGGATAGATTCACATTAAAATATATAGAAATATATAACTATCAATATATCTAAATATTTAAATAGGGTTAAAGATATTATTGATAGATTTAGTTACCTAAAAGATTGAGAAAATATATTGTCAATTATTTGTTTCCCTATTAAAGATATTGACAATAAATAAAGTATATATTATACATTATGCCGAAATTTACACACACACACACACACACACACACATATATATATATATATATATATATATATATATATATATATACATTGTTGATTGATTTAATCTTAAAGATAGAATATTAGCAATAAATATATATATATGTTTGTTATTGCCGATATATATATATATTTAATATTGAAAACTATTTTAAATAGTTAATGTCACTTGGTGGCTAAGTTTAATATTTTTTTAATGGATTTAAAACCCTACTTAGTCCACAAGTAAACATTTCGACCCAACCTTTTAAATTTTAATTATTGGCCGGTCCAATATGTTAAACCGGGACGAAATAAAACCGAACCATATTTTCTCAATCGGTTCGACCTATTCGGATCGGGTCGGACCGGGGTAATTAAGTGGATCTAACAGAACCGATTTTGAGTGTTGAACCGAGCTGAACCCTATTTTCTTGGACTGGTTCGGACCAAACCAATTTTTAAATTTAAAATCGGAATGAACCGAACCGGATTTTTACCGGACCGAATCGTATTTTCCGGACCGGACCGAACTAGATTTTCTGAACCGGCCGATCCGGACCAAAACAGACTAAAATTGACTGAACCGAACAATGTTTTCTAAACCAAATTCAAGTCAATTAAAATAGGGAGTTCAAGTTTTAAAATCCAAAAGTTTTTGAACCTCGAAATGGACTACACACTGCTCATAGGGTTGTTAACCTTTATACCTTGTTTCGATTATGGGGATGGATCTCGAAGATACATGTTTTTGGGACTGGTTAAATTAGTGGACTGAATTGCAATTGTTTGTTATACAATATATATTTATGCATGATTAGAACTGTTGTCTTGACTGAGTCAAGCTAGCTGGATATTACATGTTGTGGGCGGAGCCCTGGTTAAATATATGGTATGTGCACTAGAATAGACATGCTGTAATGGTTGAAAATGCCTAGGATTGATGTCTAGAAGCTTGCGTGATTGAATATAAGCATGAATTTTAAATCAGCCCCCAATGTTTAAAATTATTTTAAAACCGAAAACCAGTCACAAAAATTATATGATTGATGTGAATGTTACATGTTTGACACGTAAGCTAGAATGTTAATGATGTAGTTGCGTTTGATAATTTACTTAAAAGTAGAATTATAAATGCAAGCATGAGTTCCTCGGAATATTAGACGCATGACGCGTAAGCATGTATGTGGTATGAATGATGAATGTTACTAGCATAAGATAATTTGCATGGGTTGTAGAAATGTGTATGCATGAGTGAATTCATCGGAATAATTTTTCTAAAAAAAAAAAAACAAAAGGGGGCCTTGGGAAAGGCAAGATCGGGTATGCTTGTTTTAAAATTCCCGTTCCGGTAATTTGCGATTAAAACCGTTTTAAAAGACTGATCTATTGGATTGAAAACGGCGGTAATGTGAACTCTTTTACAGCCATCTTCCATTGGTTTACTGGTGGTCGGTTGGTTTAGATGACTGGGGAATATTTATTTGTCAGATTAAATCTTAATAGATATCTGATGTATGCAATTCTTTCTCAAAATGTTATCGTCTACCTAATTTTTGCATAATCATCGATGTGTTAGTATGAATTGGTTAATTTAGTATGATTCGATATTCCTCGCAATCTTGATGGTATGAATCATGATGAATAAAAAGAGTACGTGTTGAACTCTCTACTACGATTCCGAAAAGTGGAGTGGACAACTACAGATGAATATGGTAGTCTGTATGATTTTGACAATGAGAGATGAATGTAATAATTTGTTTCACCAAGCATGGGAGTAGATTTATCGTTTGTTTGGGTTACTAAAATTTTGGTTATTTCGAGATTCAGATTTATTGAATAAAGTAGTTTCTGTTCGATTCGAAATGTGATCTACTTGTCAAAATTAATCGACCCGGTTAAGAGGGATCAATCCGAAACGAAATTTCAGCCAGGTAAAAGTGGTCGAATAAAACGAAACGATTCACGTACTCTGTTATCTCAGTCAGGAAACTGAACTGAACATACATATAAATGACGTAGCTAGATCGAAAGATTTAGTATTTCTTAATTATTAGTACTCCATTGAATGAAATAAACTATAATAATCATGTTTGAAACCGATTGGATTAAATTAAAATTAAATTCAGAAATGAAACGATTTAACCAAAGGTTAAACTAGGGTAAGAGGCGCCTCACGCAAGTGGACCTCGAATACAGAAGTGTTTAAAATGATGATGTGCTGAATTTTCGTTTGCATTCCTTCGGAAATAACTTATTGATAACGTTTACATCGGTAGAAAGTAGGCTTCGAAAGCTACTACGACCTTGTAAAAGTATCAACTGACGCATAAGGTGAAAAAACCTGAAATGCTCAGTTCGGAGATGGGATAAAATCTCTGAAATAAGTTAGCAAACGAAGAAGGATTAAGTCGGTTAAACGAATTTCCTTCCGTACGCCTTGAACGATAAGTCAGGCTAAGCATTCAAATCAAATGACACGCTTCTATAAGCATAGTTTGTAAACATAATATTTTTAGTCATTTGGTCACACGTTCCCTATGGGATGAAGAGAAAATGATTAACATTAATTTAAAACTATATTCCATTGTAATCGGTAAGTCAAGACGCCGTAAAAGCTGAAGAATGATAATGAGCTACTCATATTATCATACGACATTAATTTGCGCATTAAACACGTATTAAGGATAAGAGTATGTTACTACTCTTCAAAATTACGTGTTTACAGCTTAAAGACATGGTATTGTGGTCGAACATGCGACATTACATACTTGAGGACAAATTTTCCGATGCATTGACAGTTAAGAATAATGAGTCTTGATCAAATCAGGAGCAGGATATTACTGACATCAGGTCCCACTTAATTCGAGTGTGAGAGATTTGAACCAGCAACTTAAGTGAATGACATGGTAAATGATAATAGGAACATTTTCATAATAAATCCAGTGGGAGGTCTAGTCGCCTACCACAAGTAATCACTGTTGCTGTTTGGACGAATCAGGTTGAACCTGATTATCGTAATGCTAAACCGGGGATGCCACAACTACTTATACTACCCATTGTTCCCAGTGGGAGTGATCAGAAAAACTTGGTTCCAAATCCTAGTGATCAAGGAATTCATCTTGGAAGGGAAACTCCGAGACCGAGAAGTCGTTCAAGGAAAGATGTTGGTTATGGTTCAAGCACTGCTCTTGTACCCAATAGAAGTAATGCCCCGATTAGAAGCGTTATTTCTAGTGGGAGAATTGATCCCAATTTGAAAAAAATGCTCTGATAAGAGGCATTATTCCGAGTGGGAGAGACGTTAAGACTCAAAATTGGGATAAACAAGCCTAGACGAAAGTCTAAGGCATCGAACTTTTCCAAAGAAGTATCCCATCTAGAAGAGTAATGACCTCACTCTAACAACTGTTGACCTGCATTGGAATGACCTCAAGTGGAGAAATGGAGGAAAATAATGAATGAGAGAGATCGCCTAAATGAAAACCATTAAAGTCTATAGTTGATTTACCTGCTAACCACAGGGTCATAAGGATACGGTGAGTCCTGAAAGAAGGCTCACCACTGATGGATAAGATCGAGCGATACAAAGCTCGACTTATTGCGAAAGGCTGTACCCAAATTCACGGAGTGGACTTTGACGAAACAAACTCACTAATTGTGCGTAAGACCACGGTAAGGGTCATTCATGGTCCTGGTCGCAGGTCTCGATTTCGAACCTCACCAAATGAGTATTAAGACCGCATTCCTCCTCGGAAACCTGGAGGAAGATATCTATATGGAGCAACCGGAGGGTTTCATTACTCCTGGTAACGAACGTAAAGTTTGTAAACTCCAAAGGTCCATATACAGTCTTAAACAGTTGTCTCGGCAATGGTACCGCTGATTCCACGAGGAAATCGTAGGAAACGGATTCGTGAATCTTCACGAGGATCCTTGCGTGTATTATAAGACCTCCGGGTCTAAGTATGTCATCTTAACCTTATACGTGGACGACATACTCATTGCCGCAAACGAAGTGAGTTTTATGAACAAGTCAAAGTCCTCGTTGGCATCTGTATTTGAGATGAAAGACATGGGAGAGGCCACGTATTTCTTAGGCATTAAAATTGCTAGAGATCGAGCTACCTGGAAATTGTGTCTATCTTAAGAAGCTTATATCAACAAACTATTGAAAAGATTCCGATTACAGGATGCTAAACTCGTGGATACGCCGGTGGTGTTTGGGTGCGCACTGTCAAAACGTGACGGCCCCAAGAACCTGGTAGAGCATGAACATATGAAGGTTGCGGAGTATTTAAGAATGGTCGGTAGTTTGATGTACGCCATGCAATGCACCCGTCTGGATATCTGTTACGCCGTGGACCTAGTAGCACGTTTCCAATAAGATCCTGGCTATCAACATTTAAAGACTGTAAAACGAATAATTCGTTATCTGAAAGGTACTGCCGACTACGCACTGTGCTATGAGAGCAAGAAGTTAGAATTAACCGATTACAGTGACGCCGACCATGGTGGCGATCCGGATGATCGTAAGTCCACCACAGGGGGAGTGATCCTCCTCGCTAATGCCGCCATTTCATGGACAAGTAAGAAGCAAACCTGTGTCGCGCTGTCCACGATGGAATCAGAATTCGTAGCTCTCTCTAAGAATGCACAAGAAGCGGTCTGGATCAAAAGGCTTCTAACTGCACTGCTTGGTGGTGATGTCGAGAATAAACCTGTGAAGGTCTTTTCTGACAGTCAAGCAGCCATTGCGGCAGTTAGGAATCCGAAGTACCATAGTAGGACCAAACACATTGATGTGAAATATTTCTATGCTAAATCTATGGTAGAAGACAATATAATCACTATGGAATACTTGTCCACTGATAATATGACTGCATACCCATTAACTAAACTACTACGCAGGGAGATATTCGAAAAGCACGTAAAATTGCTTGGATTGCGTAGGGTTTAGAAATGGCATGTATCTGTGTTAAAATTTTGATATTAGAAAGTTACATCTTATAAGCGAAAGAATTGCAACTCTGTTTATGATCAATCGACGTCATAATATTTTGATTACATCAGATTTACGATCTATAAACTAAGTCGTAGGAGGACGCAATCCTCTGCCAAACTATGTCGATTGTGGGCCTTACCTCGTCACACATGTACGGTCGTCTTGGGGTGGAGGGAGGCCTCTACCAGGCAAGATTGACTAAGAACCAGGGGGATAAATCTGATTAAGCAAGACGATTATCTAGTTTCGAAATAACTCGACACGATATTCGTTTTGCATATCGCCGTGATAAACTTCGTTCGTCACTAAACCACATTCGGCCAGATGAGAATCTGTGATAGCATGATTGACATATCCCTTTCCTGTCAACCCAAAAGGTTCAGGTATGCTATCAACGCGTGCTTCATACTACGCGTGCCACGTTCGACCACGAGGTCACAGCTCGGTTGTGGTAGGAAGGAATCCTCGTGATTCTGGCAGGCGTAAACTTCTTCACCTCGAGCATGTGATTGATCCCAGGAGCCTTATGAAGAGGCACCTAAAAGTATCCTCACGGACTCAGAACTAATATCTAAGGTCAGGCTCAATGCTCGCTTCCCGGCGTACGAGCGTAGTGCTAAACAAAAAGGCCCAATGACCACGTCTTTGCAAACAGGTTGGGTTTGACTAAGGATATGAGCAATGGAGATGGTCAAGTTCACCTTTAAGTCACCAACTCTTGTATTCACTAGGTGGCCACAAACCGGATATTAGTTGAAGGTTGTGAATACTTGTACGGATGCCTTGGAGAAGTGTTCCTATGTGGAAACTAGGCAGAAGGAGAATTATCAGTTTACCTAGTATACTTCTTGATACTATACAAATGTTTTTTTTTTATAACAGGTGGATTAGAGATAAGGGAATCAACGTTCAGTGGGCGCTACAATACCCCTAATAGATGAGTAGCACGATGCCCGTCGTATCCGCTGGTCGCACGACAAACCTCGTATGAACTGTTCACATGCAAGGACCAGATCGAAGGAGCGAAATGTTGATGCAGATTTGGACGACAATACATTTATAGGCACCCTCCCATTCCGGTGAGTGGGAGCTGTAAGCATATGGTGATGGGCGCTGTAATTGGTAGCCCATAATATGTATAGTTTACCTAAGGAAATTAGTTACATGTCACATTAAGGTAATTGGGCTAGACCCAAATCCCAATTGAAATGAAAGGCCCAAACCTGGGCCTGCCTATGCATAGTGGCCGACCGAAATATTTGAGTAGGCAAGTCCACTTTGCTCCTCCTATAAATATATGGTGTTAGGGGATTTTTAGGGTTAAATCACAATTTCCTCATTAGAGTGTTTTAGAGAGAAAAACCCTCCACCCTAAACAAGGGATTCGGCCGAACCACTCCCCACCAATGGGTGTGCCAATTTGCTTTCTAGCAAACACTCTAGAGTTCTGTCCCCTGCCAAGAATCGATCATAGGCTTTGATGTGGAGAACATACCACGTAGGGCTTCCTTAACCAGAACCTCTACTGTGCCGACCGGAGGATCGTGAACTCCCTGAAGGAAGGATCTTGGGACTACGGACAACGTTTGAGGTATGTGCGAATCTTCCACTGCGTACTTTCGATTACTAGCATGTACCATGATTTTGTATCCGTAGTGATGACTCCCCGTAATCTAACATCCATCAGCAGTGAGTTTCAATTCACAACCCTCTAGCCCCTATTGCTCTGTGATTAGCAGGTAAATAAACTAACGTCCAAACATAATTGGATTTCAATCTATTCCCCCCATTTCTTTCCTCCATTCCTTGTTTAACCGTTACCGTTTCATCAACCGAAGTCAGGGTGAATAACTCACCTTTCTCTATGGGATACTTCTTAGGAAAAGTTCTCTGCCTTTGACTACATCTAGGCTCAATATTCTCATCTTGAACTACGTCCCACTAGGAACAATGCTCCTACTAGGAACAATGCTCTTACTAGGAACAATGCTCCCACTAGGAACCATGGCGTTACTTGAACCTTCTCATACAACTTTTCTTGGACGACCTCTTGGTCTCGGGTTTCTACCTCCGAGATGAATTCCACGGATATTTAGACCAGGAACCAAGTTGGTTGTCCCACTCCCACTGTTACCAGCAGGTAGTTGAGGAATTATAGGATTCTCATCCAACGGTTCAGCAACTGGATGATCAGGTTCTACTTGATTAGCACCAGGAGAAACTATGATTTATGTGGTTGAATTAACTCCTCCCACTGAATTTATTATGAAAATGTCCCCTTTCTCATTTACCATATCATTTACTGTTGTTGCTCCCCCAAATCTCCCACTCGAAATAAGTGAGACCTGATCATGCTCATCCTGTTCAAGTTCTATTAAGACTTCATTCGTTTTGATGTCACCAAGCTTAGGAAATTCATCTTCAAGGACCGTAACATTCATGGACTCATGTTCGACCATACCACCATTTTCTTGAGCTTCCACAAACACGTATCCTTAGAGTTTTCGGAATATCTTATAAAGACACTTTTCAATCCTCTAGGTCCCAACTCGCCAAATCAACTGTCGTTTTGATGCGTGTATGTTACGCAACCCAAGGTCGCAGCCTGGTAAGATCCATCTCTTTACCATTCCACAGTTCATATAGTGTCGTGTCTACCAATTTTCTAGGAACACGGTTTACTACATGAGTAGCAGTAAAAAACGCATCGCCCTAAAAGGAGATCAGAAGTTGATCTTGCGACATCATGGTTCTTACTATGTCCAAGATTGTACGATTACGTCGCTCTGCCACGCTGTTCTGTTAAGGCGTATAAGAGATCGTCGTTTGACGGAAAATTCCCCTATGATTGCATAACTTATGAAACTAATTCGATAGATATTTTCCACCTATGTCAGTGCGCAAGGTTTTCACTTTACGCTCCAGCTGATTCTCTACGATACTGAGATAGCTCTTAAAACACTCAATAGCCTCGAGTAATCTGATGGGTAATCCCATAACGGGTGAAGTTATTAATGAAAGTTAATTTGATCTTCAAATCAATACATCTATATATTAAATTTATACTTTGAATAGATGTGTTCCGATTTTACTCGGGATCCAAGCACTACGCGTGCGCCACTCTTGGGTGTTTACCCTAGGTGAAATTGTTTCATTTCCAAAATTTAATTTTCTGTGTTTTCCATGTTTTTCGTTATGTTATCAATCATATTAATGGAGTACTAACAAATAATTAAAACCAAATCATTCATTTTAGTTATGCATTTGATGGGTTACTAATGATGTTGGAGTATGTGCTCATCGTTTCATTCATTCGACCTCTATGACATGGCCAAAAATTTTGGTTTCAATCTCCATTTTTAAGACTTTGTTCAGATAGATCCCATTGACTGGGTTGATAGATTGATAAGTAAATTTTACTTCGAATCGATTTGGATTCAATCTCAGTAATACTTACTTTATTCAATGATCTGAAACATAAAAAAACCAAAATTATCAATTCAAATGAATTATTCTTAGATGAAACGATAACAATAATAATAATAATAATAAGGTTCTAGGACGCAGTGGAGGAACAAAGAGAAAAGTTAGTCGGGAACTCTAAGCCATGCGATTACACCACACCTGAAAAAAAAAATCACAACTAAATCACATCAGATGATCTTTTTCAAATAAAACCTTTTACAGTTTTACGTACATGTCAAACGAGGCTTACATGGACGCAATTTATCAACGACGTTCTTACTCACCGGATATTAGTTTTGAACCTATGTGGTTCTGTTCCCTCCATGATATACTGATCATGGACTGACTTCCTTTGGTAATGTAAGCATATGGTGATGGGCGCCGTAAATGGAAGCCCATTATATGTATATATTACCTAAGTTAATTGGGTACATGTTACATTAGGACATTGGGCCAGACCCAAATCTCAATTGACATAAGAGGCCCAAAATTGGGCGTCCCTTATACATAGGCCGACTGAAGTATTAGTGAGGGGGAAAGTGGACTGTTGACCACTTTACTCCTCATATATATATGGGGTGTTGTAAGCATATGGTGATGATGTAACCATATGGTGATGCGCGCCGTAATTGGTAGCCCATAATATGTATAGTTTACCTAATGAACTTGGGTAAATGTCACATTAAGCAAATTGAGCTAGACCCAAATCCCAATTGACATGAGAGGCCTAAAATTGGGTCTCCCTATACTAATGGCCGACCGAAACTTATAGTGAGGGTAAAGTGGACTTATGTCTAATTTCAGCCAGGTAAAAGTGGTCGAATAAAACGAAACGATTCACGTACTCCGTTATCTCAGTCAGGAAATTGAACTGAACATACATATCAATTGTGTAGCTAGATCGAAAGATTTAGTATTTCTTAATTATCAGTACTCCATTGAATGAAATAAACTATAATAATCATGTTTGAAACCGATTGGATTAAATTAAAATTAAATTCAGAAATGAAACGATTTAACCAAAGGTTAAACTAGGGTAAGAGGCGCCTTGCGCAAGTGGACCTCGAAAGAGGAATACATCGTTTCATGTGCTGAATTTTTGTTTGCATTCCTTCGGAAATAACTTATTGATAACGTTTACATCGGTATAAAGTAGGCTTCGAAAGCTACTTCGACCTTGTAAAAGTATCAACTGACGCATAAGGTGAAAAAACCTGAAATGCTTAGTTTGGAGATGGGATAAAATCTCTGAAATAAGTTAGCAAACAAAGAATGATTAAGTCAGTTAAACGAATTTCTTTCCATACACCTTAAACGATAAGTCAGGCTAGGCATTCAAATCAAATGACACACTTCTATAAGCATAGTTTGTAAACATAAATGTTTTAGTCATTTGGCCACACGTTCCCTATCTAATGATGAGAAAATGATTAACATTAATGTAAAACTATGTTCCATTGTAATCGGTAAGACAAGACGCTATAAAAGCTGAAGAATGATAATGAGCTACTCATATTATCATGCGGCATTAATCTGCGCATTAGACACGTATTTAGGATAAGAGTATGTTACTACTCTTCAAAATTACATGTTTACAGCTTAAAGACATGGTATTGTGGTCGAACATGTGACGTTACATACTTGAAGACGAATTTTCCAATGCATTGACAAATAAGAATAATGAGTCTTGATCAAATCAGGAGCAGGATATTACTGACATCAGGTCCCACTTAATTCGAGTTGGAGAGATTTGAACCAGCAACTTAAGTGAATGACATAGTAAATGATAATAGGAACATTTTCATAATAAATCCAGTGGGAGGTCTAATCGCCTACCACAAGTAATCACAGTTGCTGTTTGGACGAATCAGGTTGAACCTGATTATCGTAATGCTAAACCGAGGATGCCACAACTACCTATACTACCCATTGTTCCCTGTGGGAGTGATCTAAAAAACTTGGTTCCAGATCCTAGTGATCAAGGAATTCATCTTGGAAGTGAAACTCCGAGACCGAGAAGTCATTCAAGGAAAGATATTGGTTATGGTTCAAGCACTGCTCTTGTAACCAATAGAAGTAATGCCCCGATAAGAAGCGTTATTTCTAGTGGGAGAATTGATCCCAATTTGAAAAAATGCTCTGATAAGAGGCATTATTCCGAGTGGGAGAGACATTAAGACTCAAAGATGGGATAAACAAGCCTAGAAGAAAGTCAAAGGCATCGAACTTTTCCAAAGAAGTATCCCATCTAGAAGAGTGATGACCTCACTCTAACAACTGTTGACCTGCATTGGAAAGTCCTCAAGTGGAGAAATGGAGGAAAATAATGAATGAGAGAGATCGTCTAAATGAAAACCATTAAAGTCTGTAGTTGATTTACCTGCTAACCACAGGGGCATAAGGACACGGTGAGTCTGAAAGAAGGCTCACCACTGATGGATAAGGTCGAGCGATACAAACCACGACTTGTTGCGAAAGGCTATACCCAACTTTACGGAGTGGGCTTTGACTAAACAAACTAACTGACTGTGCGTAAAACCACGGTTAGGGCCAGTCATGGTCCTGGTCGCAAGTCTCGATCTCGAGCTGCACCAAATGAGTATTAAGACCGCACTCCTCCTCGTAACCTGGAGGAAGAGATCTACATGGAACAACCGGAGAGTTTCATTACTCCTGGTAACAAACGTAAAGTTTGGAGACTCCAAATGTCCATATACGGTCTTAAACAGTCGTCTCGGCAATTGTACCGCATATTCCACGAGGAAATCGTAGTAAAAGGATTCATGAATCTTCACGAGGATCCGTGCGTGTATTATAAGACCTTCGGGTCTAAGTATGTCATCTTAACCTTATACGTGGATGACATACTCATTGCTGCAAACAACGTGAGTTTCATGAACAAGTCAAAGTCCTGGTTAGCATCTGTATTTGAGATACAAGACATGGGAGAAGCTACGTATATCTTGGGCATTAAAACTGCTAGAGATCGGCTACCCGGAAATTGTGTCTATCTCAGGAAGCCTATATCAACAAGTTGTTGAAAAGGTTCAGATTACAGGATGCCAAACCCGTGGATACGCCAGTGGTATTTGGGTGCGCAGTGTCTAAACGTGACGGCCCCAAGAACCTGTCGGAGCGTAACAGATGAAGGGTGCATAATATTTAAGCATGGTTGGTAGTTTGATGTACGCCATACAATGCACCCGTCCGGATATCTGTTACGCTGTGGGCCTAGTAGCACGTTTCCAATCAGATCCTGGCTATCAAAATTTAAAGGCTGTAAAACGAATAATTCGTTATCTGAAAGGTACTGCCGACTATGCTCTGTGCTATGAGAGCGGGAAGTTAGAATTGTCCGGTTACAGTGACGCCGACCATGGTGGCGATTCGGATGATCGTAAGCCCACCACAGGAGGAGTATTTCTCCTTGCTAATGCCGCCATTTCATGGACGAGCAAGAAGCAAACCTGTGTCGCGCTGTCAACAATGGAATCAGAATTCGTTGCTCTCTCTAAGAATGCACAGGGAGCAGTCTGGCTTAAAAGGCTTCTTACTTCGTTGCTTGGTGGTGACGTCGGAAGTAAACCTGTAAAGGTGTTCACCGACAGTTAGGCAGCTATTGCGGCAGTTAAGAATCCGAAGTACCATAGTAGGACCAAAAACATTGATGTGAAATATTTCTATGCTAAATCAATGGAAGATGACAATATAATCACTATGGAATACTTGTCCACTGATAATATGATTGCGGACCCATACGAAAAGCATACTATGCAGGGAGATATTCGAAAATCATGTAAAACTACTTGGATTGCGTAGGGTTTAGAAATGGCATGTATCCGTCATAACGTTTTGATATTAGAAAGTTACATATTGTAAGCGAAAGAATTTCAACTGAGTTTATGATCAATCGACTTCATCATATTTTGATTACATCAAATTTACGGTCTATAAACTGAGTCGTAAGAGGATGCAATCCTCTGCCAAAACTATGTTGAATGTGGGCTTACCTAGTCACACAGGTACAGTCGTCTTGTGATGGAGGGAGGCCTCCACTATGCAAGGTTGGCTAAGAATTAGGGGGATAAACCTGATTGAGTAGAATGATTATCCATAGTCGAAGTAACTCGACGTGATTCTCATTCTGCAGATCGCCGTGATGAACTTCGTTCGTCATAAATCCACATTCTGGGCCAGATGAATATCTGTGATAACATGATTGATATGTCCCATTCCTGTTGACCCAAAAGGTTCAGGTATGCTATCAACGCATGCTTCATACTACACGTGCCATGTTCGACCACGGGGTCACCACTCGGTTGTGCTAGGAAGGAATCCTCGTGATTCTGGCGGGCGCAAACTTCTTCACCTCGAGCGTTTGATTGATCTTGGGAGCCTTATGAAGAGGCACCCGAAGTATCCTCATGGACTCAGAACTCGTACCTAAGGCCAGGCTCAATGCTCGCTTCCCGGCGTACGAGCGTAGTGCAGAACAAAAAGGCCCAGTGACCACGCCTTTGGAAACCGGTTGGGTTTGACTAAGGGTATGAGCGATGGGGATAGTCAAGTTCACCTGTAATTCACCGATTCTTGTATTCACTAGGTGTCCACCAGCCGGATATTAGTTGAAGGTTGTGAATACTTGTACGGATGCCTTGGAGAAGTGTTCCTATGTGGAAACTAGGCAAATGGAGAATTATCATTTGACCTAGGATACAACGAGGTACAATATATATAAATGTTGTTTATAACAGGTTAATTGGAGGAAAGGGAATCAACGTTCCGCGGGCGCTACAACCCTCCTAACAGATGAGTAGCACGATGCCCGTCGTATCCGCCGGTCGCACGGCAAACCTCGTATGAACTATTCGAAAGCACGGAGCAGATCAAAGAGGAGAAATGTTGATGTGGATTTGGAAAACAATACATTAACAGGCACCCTCCCATTCCGGCGAGTGGGAGCTGTAAGCATATGGTGTTGGGCGCCGTAATTGGTAGCCCGTAATATGTATAGTTTACCTAATGAACTTGGGTAAATGTCGCAATACGGTAATTGGGCTAGACCCAAATCCCAATTGACATGAGATGCCAAAAATTGGGCCTCTCTATACTAATGGACGACCGAAACTTATAGTGAGGGTAATGTGGAGTTTTGTCCACTTTACTCCTCCTATAAATAAGAGGTGTTAGGGAATATTTTAGGGTTAATCATAATTCCCTCATTCGAGTGTTTTAGAGAGAAAAACCCTCCCCCATAAACCCTATTTCGGCCGAACCATATCCCTCACCAAGGGTGTGCCAAATTGCCTTCGAGCAAACTCTCCAGAGATCGGTCCCTGTGCCAAGAATCGATCAGAGGCTTTGCTGTAGAGCTGCACCACGTAGGGCTTCTCTAACAAGAACCTCTATGGGTCCCGACCGGAGGATCGTGAATTCCCTATCGAGAAGATCTTGGGTCTATGGATCATATTAAAGGTATGTGTGAAACTTTCGCTGCGTAATTGATATTACTATCATGTACCTTGTTTATAGTATCCGTAGTGATTACCCCCCGTAATCTAACAGATGGGCGCCGTAAATAGAAGCCCATTATATACATATGTTACCTAAGTTAATTGGGTACATGTCACATTAAGACATTGGGCCATACCCAAATCCAAGTTGACATGAGAGGCCCAAAATTGGGCCTCCATATACAAGCATGGCCGGCCGAATTACTAGGAGGGTGAAGTGGACTTTTGTCCACTTTACTCCTCCTATATATATGTGGTGTTAGAGGTTTTATTAGGGTAATCATTAATCCTTCCTTGGAGTGTTTTAGAGAGAAAAACCCTCCTCCCCAGAGATACCACACTTCGGCCGAATCACATCACCACCACCAAGGGTGTGCTAATTTGCCTTCGAGCAAACACTCCGGAGATCCATCCCCTTGCCAAGAATCGATCTGAGGCTTTGCTGTGGAGAATATACCGCATAGTGTTTCCTTCACAAGAACATCTACGGGTGCCGACCGGAGGATCGTGAACTCCTTTCTGCTAGGATCTTGGGACTACGGACTACTTTTGAGGTATGTGCGAATCTTTCGCTGCGTAATTTCGATTACTAGCATGTACCATGTTTATAGTATCCGTAGAGATTACTCCCAGTAATCTAACAGTGGTATCAGAGCGAGGTTAGGAGTTCATGATTTTGATAAATTGGTGTTCTTGAAATTTAATATTTGGACCGAAATTTTAAATGAAAAAGTTTTAAAATTTCAAATTTTAGGGTTTATGGGAGGTCCGAAATTTTCATGATGTTCTTAGGAAATTTGATGTTCATGATCTTCAACAAAAATGTGATATTTATCAAAATCAAACATTGGATTGTAGATCTTATTATAATTTGATCTTGAAATTTGACCACTTGTTCCAAATTATGTGTTTTTTTGCCGAAACCCTTAGGCACCAAGGAATAAAATTTCGGCTGAAATTTTTAAATTATATTGTTTACCATATTTTTATTTTTATTTTGGGTAACAATATATCTATAATTGGGAAAATTAGGATAGATTCACATTAATATATAGAAATATATATAACAATCAATATATCTAAATATTTAATAGGGTTAAAGATATTATTGATAGATTTTAGTTACTGTTGGATCACGGTGGAACTCCGGCACGGTCTTGACGGCGATCCGAGCTCCTTCGCTCCACGTAATCCTACAAGAGGGGATAGACCACGCGGTGACCCAGAATCCCTCTCCGATGCTTAAATGAGTTCTCGTATAAACTGGCAAGCAGAAATCTCAAAGAGTGTATATCAAAACGTATGTGATCTGAGGTAACCTTTGCCCTTTTATAGGCGAAGAGGTACCTCAGTTACCTGGTGAACCGTTGGGGTGGTTAGCCCATATTCCGCTTATCTCGGCAACGATCCCGCCTATCTCGGGCATGATCTCGCCTATCTCGGCCACGCTCCGCGTATCTCGGCCACGATCCCGCCTATCTAGGCCCTGATCTCGCTTATCTCGGCCACGCTCCGCGTATCTCGGCCTCAACCTCTGATAGCAAGTCTCGACTAATATCAGGGACTCCAGAGTTATCTCATTGTGTCACCGCTCGGGGCCCCTCGTCATCGTGACAGGGCCAATCATTCTCAGGGATTCATCATCGGGGCCTACTTAAAGGCATCTCATCGGGAGCGTCCAGCTCGCTTATTGGGACCGACTCTGTCGGGACCTTTCATCATCGGGACTCCCGCTGTCGGGACCCTTCGCCTTGGTCTTCTTGACCGCCTTTTAGGGCCCAGTGGGCCTATTCACCGTTTCCTTACCGTTAAAGGGCCTAACGGCCATAGCGAAACCCATCATTTGCCCCCAAGACATGAGGGACTTTTAGTTCGTCGTGTCTTTCAACTCCCGACCTCCCGACATCGGAGTCGGGGACCTTTCCCTTGATAAAATCACTTGATACGGATCTTCTTGCCCACGTTTCCTTGATACCTCGAGGATAGTCGCCAAATCCGAGAAGACTCCTCGGTTCCCCAGTCATTAAATGCAGCAGATAACGAAGCGACGTCTTTGGCACCCGTGCCTGATTTTTCGCGCTTGCTTTTTCTGAAAAAGTGCTTTTCAGGCCGTTTCATCATTACGCCCGTTGCCATTCTGTACGTTTCATCTCAACGGCTCAGATTAAAACGCTTCGACTTCGATGATCCAGATTGGAACATCCTTTCACCTGTCCTCTTCTCCTATAAAACCCTAACCCTGGGCACTGTTTCTTTTTTACCGTTTCCGAATTTTCAAAAGCTCTCTGCAACTCTGCGAACTCAAGGCTTTCTGCTCTCTGATCAACTTTCTGGCGACTTTCAGATCATCCCTTCCAGTTCGAGTCATCATGTCTGGTAAGGATTTCTTCCCTGTTGCTTGTCTATCTTTTCTTTCATCTTTGATTAATTCGTTTGCAATTTTCCGAAAAACCCAATGTGCCTTTCCTTGCCGTGGCTGATTTTCAGACAGTGGATCTAGTTCCGAGGGGAGAAAGCCCTTCAATTTCGACTATGCCCCCAACGACATCTCCAGCACTGCCTACGAGGCCGCTCTCCGCGAGGGCTGCATCACTTCTACCTGGGAACCTCGCTTCCCGTATCCTTGGCCCCGTCTCCCGAGTAACCTTGAGGTTACCCGTCCCCGGAAATGGGAGGTATTTGTCTCTACGGGGCAAATATCGGCGGGGATTCGATTCCCCTTCTGTGGAAACCTGGTTGAGATGTGCCAACACTACAAGACGCATCCAACTACTTTCTCTCCCCACGCCATCCGCCTATGGAACGCCTTCCAGGTTCTCTGCTTCCGTCAGAAGTGGGTCTACAGCCTCCAGCTCTTCAGAACCTTCTACGGGATGAAGTGCAACGAGGCGGGGGTCTGCGCCTTCTACCCCTGGATGCCCAAGTGGAACAAGACGCAACTCGCGTTGTGCAGCTGGACCAATGACACCTGGAAGGTTGTCAAGGGTCGGGGACTCCTGATCGACACGGGGTCCGATAATAGTGGGTGGAAGAGGAGCTACTTCTTCATCCAGAATTCTTCGATCCCGTGGCCCCGATGGGCGGTGGAAGCGGACTCTCCTCCCGCTTACCACACCTACTCTGATGAAGACTTCCAGACCCTTCATCTCATCCAGCTCTACCGATGGGGGGAGTCCTATACTCCCCTCGATGCCAATTCTCTCACGGAGCGGGACCTGGTGAACGCCAGGATCCGACTCCTCGACATAGTCTCCGGGGGTCAACTCTTCGACAGCCCCTCCAATATGGTTCCTTGGGTAACGTTTCTAACCTCTGTTTTTCACTGTTTGTAGCTAGGAAGGTATCCGTGCTGACCAATCTGATCCTTAAGCAGGGGGAGACCGACGCTGTCCGCCCCGCGCGGAAGAGGAAGTCGGCCAAGAAAGCTGCTGCTCCGTCAGGATCTCCCTCCGCGGAGAGGACAAAGCGGAGCCGCGTGGAAGTGGACAGACTCTTCGATGTCCAAAATGCTGAAGAAGGTAAAAAGCTCCGCCTAGCTATTAAATCGTACAGGAAGCTAGTTCCTAAGGAGTTGGTTCCTTCGACCATGGAAGCCCGCATCGCAGATGTCAAGCGTGTCGTCCGAGGGGAAACTCCTCGTGTCCTGAAGGCGGGCTACTACAACTACCGCGGGAAGGACCAACACGTTTCTCGGCGCGTCGTTTGGTGTAAGGGCCCTAACGAAATTCCAGATTATGATTCTGAAGCCTCTCGTCCTCTAGGTGCAGGTCACTCGGGGACTCCATCAGGTGCTGGAGCTTCAGCGAGGGCACCACTTTCAGCAGGGGCGCCCCCTTCAGCAGGGGCACCACCTTTCAAGGCTGGAGCAAACCCGACCGGCGATCAATTTCGTCGGGTAGAGAACATGGACTCCTCCGAGGAGACTGATGAGGGCGGCTCTCTGATTCATCGTCGGAGGATGGGGCAGTCCCCACTGAAACCAACCTCCAAGGGGCTGCCCCCCTCGCCTTCTTCACAACAGCGACAACCGTCGCCCATCCATGACTTCACTCCCTCTCCAGCCCGGGGCGAGTCGGAGGCGCGCCCCTCCACGACTCGAGTCGGTCCTTCTCCTCTCCCCTTCGACGGGAGTTTTTACAAGGCTTTCGACCCCGCACAGAAGGAGGCTCCCTGGACCCCGATCCAAACGCTGCAAGGGGTCCAGCTCCGACAAGGGAACGCATACCCAGAGCTGGCTCCACATCTGCTAGCAGGCTCAATCCTGCCCAGTCTGAGGTACACGATTTCCTTGGATCGGGAGGACATCCGTCGGGATGTCCAAGAGATGTCCATTTGTCTGATAGAGGTAAGACATCTACTTTCCGCTCCTTCGTCAATAAAACAGGTTGCTCATCTGCTAACACTTCTCTTCCTTCCTTCGCAGGAGATGGGGGACATCAACCGCTGCTTCGGGTACATCTTCGCCTTCGAGGAAGCCCTGGAGCAGGAGTGGGCAAAGGGGGCTCCCGCGGTCATAGCTAAGCTTGAGGAGGATCTCGCGGCCTCCGAATCTTCGCGGGGAAAACTGGCCAAGGAGCAGGCCATCCTCGACCGAAAGACTCGGGACCTCCAAAAGCAGGTTCGTGACTTCGAGGGGCTCCTGAAGCGGGAGCGGCAGAAGCGGCGGATTGCTAAGGACAAACTTGTCCTTGAAAAGAAGGCTCTGGAGGAGCAAATTGCTGAGGTTCCTTCAAAGCTGGTCGCGGCTGAGACCAAGGGCCGGGAATATTATCGGGGGTCCGAAGACTTCCAAGCGGATGCGGTGAAGTTCTGCAGTGCGGAGGTGGAGAACACCCTCTTCAACGCAGTCGAGGAACTCCACCAGGAGTATGGCGACGCCATCAACTTCGACAAGTCTCCGTCTCTCGTTCCCTTCGTGATGAAATACTTTGCCCTCTCGGAGGAGAGTGATGAGGGGAGCACTCCCGCGGTTGTTGAAGACATGGCGGAGCCTCCAAGTGCCGACACCCCGATAATCGACCCTCCAGCAGTTGAACCTGTGGAGCCTTCTGCCACAGATCTTGTGGACCCTGCTCCCGCTTATGCCGCTGACAAGGACCAAGTCTAAATACTTTATCTTTAGAGTCCTTGTATTTTCCCTCATTTTGTAATCCTCGGGCCTTTGAGCCCCCATTAATATCAGACTATCTCTTCGATTTTTCATTGCACTTCTTCCAAACGACTTAACTATGCTTACTTAAGGTGAAACCTCGACACTTAAGACATTTTCACACATCACTTAAGACGATTTAACCACTTGCACCACCTAAGGCGACTTAATACCGTGCACCACTTAAGGCGACTTTTCAACACTTAGAATAAATCCAAGAACCACGCATCACTTAAGATGACTTAATCTCGTGCACCACTTAAGGCGACTTAATCTCGTGCACCACTTAAGGCGACTTAATCTCGTGCACCACTTAAGGCGATTTAATCTCATGCACCACTTAAGGCGACTTAATCTCGTGCATCACTTAAGACGACTTAGTCTCGTGCACCACTTAAGACGACTTAGTCTCGTGCACCACTTAAGGCGACTTAATCTCGTGCACCACTTAAGGCGACTTCGCAACACTTAGAGTAAATCCAAGAACCATGCATCACTTAAGACGACTTAATCTCGTGCACCACTTAAGGCGACTTAATCTCGTGCACCACTTAAGGCGACTTAATCTCGTGCACCACTTAAGGCGACTTAATCTCGTGCATCACTTAAGACGACTTAGTCTCGTGCACCACTTAAGGCGACTTTACAATACTTAGAATAAATCTAAGAAAAATTTTGATCGGAAGCAACCTTTTTATTTATCGATGGCACATAATCTGTTTACATCAAATCAAACGATAAACAACTTACACCACTTAAGGCGATTTTACATCGGGCACCACTTAAGGCGACTTTCATCGGGCACCACTTAAGGCGACTTTTATCAAGCATGACATTTCTTCAAGTGTTCGCCACTGAAAGAATGCTTCAATACTCTGCCCTCGAGGTCTTCCAACTTGTACGCATTCGGAGCTGGCATCCCCACGACCTTGTAAGGTCCTTCCCATTTTGGTGACATCTTATTGATCTGATCCAAAAGGGCAAACTCATTCCGACGCCAAACTAGTTCTCCGACGAAGAATTTTCGGGACTTAACTCGCCGGTTGTAATATCTGGCCGTCGCCAAACGCATTCGAGCCTGGACTACATCGGCTTCCCGCCTCTTTTCCTCGAGCAAGTCCAAATCCAGACGTCTCATTTCATCATTCGTCAAAAGCTCATAATATCTCATCCGATGGGACGCCACAACTACCTACACGGGAGCAACAGCCTCCGTGCCATAAACGAGGCCAAACGGAGTCTCCCCAGTTGATCGTTTGGGTGTCGTTCTAACAGCCCAAAGCACGTTTTCCAGCTCGTTCAACCATTCGCCCTTCAAGGCATAGACCCTCTTCTTCAGGCCATCCATCACGATTTTGTTGGCTGACACCACCTGGCCATTAGTCTGAGCATGATGGACAGAGGCTGTCCGATGCTCGATGTTCAACTCCTCCAGATACTCCTTCACTTGAGCCCCGTTAAACGGTGGACCATTATCGCTGATAACCACCTTAGGAATCCCGTATCTGGATACAATATGAGTCTGAAGAAACTTGACGATCTGGTTCCCCGTCGTCTTGGCCAACGCCTTAGCTTCTATCCATTTCGAAAAATAATCGATAGCCACAAGCAGATATTTACACTGACCTTGTGCCTGCGGGAGAGGTCCCACCAAGTCGATACCCCACTGCGCGAAGGGCCAAGCACTCTTGATAGACGTCAGATTAGCAGCCGGAGCCACGATATTCGGGGCGTACCTCTGGCACGCGTCACAGGATCGGACCAACGCCGTCGCCTCCTTGCTCATCGTAGGCCAATAATAGCCCAGATTCAACACTTTCCTCATAATGGATCGGGCCCCTTCATAACAAGCCGCGACCCCTTCGTGCACCTCCGTAAGGATCCGATTTGTGTCGGGCTCCGCCACACATTTCAAGTAAGGAGTCGAGAACCACACCTTTTTGTACAGCTGATTGTCCAGCACCACGTAATTAACCGCGATCCGACGTATCCTATCAGCTAGTACTCCATCATCAGGGACTGCCCCCGTAGTCAGATACACGACTATCGGGGTCATCCAAGTGGGTTCCTCCTCTGATCCTGCTCCAATAGCACACACCTCCGACGGGTCGGTGGTCGACAAGATCACCTTCTCCAGAAAGTGCACCTTCCGATTTTCCTTTAGGGGTGCCCCCAAGGCGAATTTGCTCAAGGCATCTGCTTCCACGTTTTCCTCCCTCGGGATTGCCTCGATGTCGAAACTTTTGAAGCTCTCCTTCAAGACTTGCACCTCGCGAAGGTACTTTCACATCATCGGGCTCTTCGCCTCATATCGCCCTTGGACTTGATTCACGATCAGGCCCGCGTCACATTTCACCCGTAAGTGAGCAACTCCCGTACCTTTGGCAATTTTGAGGCCTGTGATGAGAGCCTCATACTCAGCTTCGTTGTTCGTGGCTCTGAATGTTAAGGCCAAAGCATATCGAAGGGGCTCACCCCCTGGTGGTATCAACACGAACCCTGCTCCTGACCCATCTGAACTCGAAGAGCCATCCGTGTACATTTCCCAAGTATTTTCCTCATTTGGCTGTTCTGATTGCTCTGCCAATTCTGGTTGCTCAGCTATCGGGACCTCCATGGTTGCCCCCTCTACAGGGCCCGCTTCTTCCAGATCGGGGGCTGTAGACTCTGCTATGAAATCCGCCAACGCCTGGCCCTTAATAGCCGTTCTCGGAGCAAAGTGTATGCGAAACTCACTAAGCTCGACTGCCCATTTCACTAATCTCCCCGACGCATCAGGTCGGTTCAAAAAATGCTTCAGAGGTTGATTCGTCAACACGGTAATCTCATGCGCATGGAAGTAAGGCTTGATCGCGGGATCAATCTTTAGCTCGTGCACGATCACATCGGGGCTGATTCCTGGCATGTCACTCGGGGACCAGGCAAACAGCTCATTGAACTCCTTCAGCAGCTCAATCAATTCTCGGGCCCTCTCATCAGACAGGGCGGACCCAATTTCACCTTCCTCTGAGGTCCGTCAATCTCGACCTCCTTCAAATCCTCCATGGGGGCGGGACGCCCAAATTCCTCTCTGGGATCGGCATCGGTCTGGAGGATTGTCATGGCCTCCCGTCTCTTCCGTCGGGTGGCATTAACATAGCACCTCCGGGAAGCCACCAGGTCGCCCTTGACTTCTCCGACTCCATGATCAGTCGGGAACTTCATCTTCTGGTGCACAGTCGAGGCAACTGCCATCAGAGGGTTGATGGTGGTTCTCCCGATAATCGCGTTGTAAGTCCCCGCGGACTCAACCATCACAAAATCCACGTTTCTCCTCTCCGCCTTCCACCCGCTACCAAACTCCACTGGTAAGGTGATCATTCCCAGCGGATAGGAGGTAATACCAGAGAAGCCAACCATCGGGAAGGTCACCTCCTTCAAATCCTTCTTCGTTTTCCCCATGGCCTCCAGCGCGTCCATAAACAGAATGTCGGAGAAGCTCCCTCCATCGATCAGAATTTGTTTCATCTCGTACCCATCCACGTCCAGGGTCACGACCAGAGCATCATCGTGTGGATTCTCCACACCTATCAGGTCCTCCGCTGAAAAGGAAATCACCATCTCTTCCTTTGCGGTCCAGGATCGGGACCTCTTGCCCAGCACCACAGCAGCAGAGATTCTAGAGGCATAGACCTCTCGAGAGGCTGTGGTGTCACCTCCAGCGACAAATCTTCCGTGAATCACATTGATGGTGCCCCCCTTCTCCTTACGGGCACCGGAAGACTCTAGCTCAGACTTCTTCTTCTTCGGGGACCAATCGCGGGATCGGGAACGGGACCGCGATCGAGAGCGGGAACGACACCGCCTTTCAGCCACAAACTCCTTGAGCTTCCCCTTCTGGATCAGCTTCTCGATCTTCTTCTTCAACTCCCGACAATGGTTAGTGTCGTGACCGCTGGCGCGGTGGAACCGACAGTAACGATCGGTGCGGGATCCCATAAACTCACCTTCCTTCTTCGGGGGGTACCTAGAGATACCCTGTCGATCCATGACCGCTAACACCTCCGTCATGGAGGTATTCAGAGGGATGCTATAGTCCTCCCGCTTATCCTTCTTCGGGGGACGCCTGTCCTCCCTTCGTCCAGAACGACCTCGAGTCCGACTACCCTCGGACTTATCCTTCCGCTTATGGTCGTCCACTGGCTTGAGCGACTGCTTGCCCCTGTTTGACTTCGGAGGATAAGGCTCTCGGGCAGCTATTTTCGACTCTTGCACGTCGATTTTCTGCTTCACCCTCTTCTGCAGTGCCTCCATGTTCCACACAGCCTTTCTCACCCACGCTGTGCATCAGGTCGGAACCATAGGGGCAGTAAGGTTCCGAAGGAAGGTGCGAATGGTCTCTCCCTCCGATATCTCTTCATCAATCTCTGTCACGCTGGCAGTATATCGCTGGTAATAGTGCGCCAGCGATTCGTCGGGCCTCTGCACCACCTGGGCCAGGGACCTTACACTCTTCAGGAGACGCCGACGACCCTGATACTGCTGAATGAAACGGTCGTGCATGTCAGCCCAGCAGGTGATGCACCCTGGGGGCAAGCTGAAGAACCAGGTCAAGGCTCTCTCACCTGGTGTGTTCGGGAACAGCACACACACGATATCGTCGTTTGGGGCTCTGCCGAGACATGCCATGAGGTGCTTCTGGACATGACGAACTGGATCTCCTTCGCCATCATACTCCTTTACTGTGGGGATACCCAGCCCTGGCGGGGCGAGGGTGTCTATTAGTCGGGGAACGAAGGGATGAGTGGATCGATCCCTCAGTTACGACATCATCGGCTTCTGCTCCCCCAGGCAGATGTTCACGATCTTCACCACCTGATCGGGGGTGATGGGACCATTGAGGGGAATGGTCCTGTGCTGCACTGGTCCTGGCCCGTCGACCACAAATCGCTCTGATTGAGCGGGCTCCTTACCCTTATCCTGGCTTCCGGGTTGGGCCTCCTGCACATTCTAAACCTCTGCTGGCGGAGGCACCTCCTCCTGCCTCCTGGCCGTCTCTCTTCGGTCTAGGAGAGCTTCCACAGCCGCCAAAAACACCGGCATGGCATCCGCCACAGCCTTCGCCAGATCCGTGTTTGGAGGAGCCTCCTCCTCTCTATTCTCTTGGTGCTGAGCAGCATCTTCGGGGACTTCGATGTGTCCCCCTGTTCGGGAGACCTCAGCAGGGAGATTCTGGTCCTCAAAACGCTCCGGTGGCGAATTCAGAGTCGTCCCAGCAGGATGACGGGAACCACCAGATTGTCCTTGTCTTCTCTGCTTACCAGCCGCCATTGAACGAGTAGAAGTCATACTAGCTTTTTGTCACGCTTCCCACAGACGGCGCCAATGTAGGATCACGGTGGAACTCCGGTACGGTCTTGACGGCGATCCGAGCTCCTTCGCTCCACGTAATCCTGCAAGAGGGGATAGACCAGGCGGTGACCCAGAATCCCTCTCCGATGCTTAAATGAGTTCTCGTATAAATTGGCAAGCAGGAATCTCAAAGAGTGTATATCAAAACGTATGTGATCTTAGGTAACCTCTGCCCTTTTATAGGCGAAGAGGTACCTCAGTTACCTGGTGAACCGTTGGGGTGGTTAGCCCATATTCCGCTTATCTCGGCAACGATCCCGCCTATCTCGGGCATGATCTCGCGTATCTCGGCCACGCTCCGCGTATCTCGGCCACGATCCCGCCTATCTAGGCCCTGATCTCGCTTATCTCGGCCACGCTCCGCGTATCTCGGCCTCAACCTCTGATAGCAAGTCCCGACTAATATCAGGGACTCCAGAGTTATCTCATTGTGTCACCGCTCGGGTCCCCTCGTCATCGTGAAAGGGCCAATCATTCTCAGGGATTCATCATCGGGGCCTACTTAAAGGCATCTCATCGGGAGCGTCCAGCTCACTTATCGGGACCGACTCTGTCGGGACCATTCGCCTTGGTCTTCTTGACCTCCTTTTAGGGCCCAGTGGGCCTATTCACCGTTTCCTCGCCGTTAAAGGGCCTAACGGCCATAGCAAAACCCATCAGTTACCAAAAAGATTAAGAAATTATATTGTTAATATATGTTTCCCTATTTAAGATATTGACAATAAATAATATATATTTATATAGTGTAACCTATTTTTACATATATATATTGTTGATTGATTTAATCTTAAAGATAAAATCTTGGCAATAAATATATATGTGTTTATAATAGGTCCGAAATATATATATGTTCATTTTGCAAATCGCCGTGATGAACTTCATTCGTCATGAATCCACATTCTGGGACATATGAGAATCTGCGATAGCATGATTGACATATCCCATTCCTGTCAACTTAAATGTTCAGGTATGCTATCGACGCGTGCTTCATACTGAGCGTGCCATGGTCGACCACCGGGTCACAACTCGGTTGTGCTAGATAAGAATCCTCGTGATTCTAGCGGGCGCAAACTTCTTCACCTCGAGCGTGTGATAGATCCTTGGAGCCTTATCACGGACTCGGAACTCGTATCTAATGTCAGGCTCATTGTTCGCTTCCTGGCGTACGAGCGTAGTGCTGAACAAAAAGGCCCAGTGACCATGTCTTTGGAAACCGGTTGGGTTTGACTAAGGATATGAGCGATGAGGATGGTCAAGTTCACCTGTAATTCACCGACTCTTGTATTCACTAGGCGGCCACCAACCGGATATTAGTTGAAGGTTGTGAATACTTGTTCAGATGCCTTGAAGAAGTGGTCCTATGAGGAAACTAGGCAAAAGGAGAATTATCAGTTGACCTAGGATACAGCGCGACACTATATAAATGTTACTTATAACAGGTTGATTGGAGAAAAGGGAATCAACGTTCCGCGAGTGCTACAACACTCCTAACAGATGAGTTGCCTGTCATGTCCGCCGGTCGCACAGCAAACCTCGTATGAACTATTCGGAAGTATAGGAAGAGATCAAAGAAGTGAAATGTTGATGCACATTTGGACGACAATACAATAACAAACACCCTCCCATTCCGGCGAGTGGGATCTGTAAGCATATGGTGATGGACGCCGTAAATTGAAGCCCATTATATGTATATGTTACCTGAGTTAATTGGGTACATGTCACATTAAGACATTGGGCCAGACCCAAATCCCAATTGACATGAGAGGCTCAAATTTGGGCATCCCTATACAAGCATGGCCGGGCGAATTACTAGTAGGGTGGAGTGGACTTTTGTCCACTTTACTCCACCTATATATATGTGGTGTTAGAGGGTTTATTAGGGTAATCCTTAATCCTTCCTTGGAGTGTTTTAGAGAGAAAAACACTACTCCCTAGAGATACCACACTTCAGCCGAACCACATCACCACCACCAAGGGTGTGCCAATTTGCCTTCGAGCAAACACTCTGGAGATCCATCCCCTTGCCAAGAATCGATCTGAAGCTTTGCTGTGGAGAATATACCGCGTAGGGCTTCCTTCACAATAACCAATATGGGTGCCGACCGGAGGATCGTGAACTCCCTTCTGCTAGGATCTTAGGACTACGGACTACTGTTGAGATATGTGCGAATCTTCCGCTGCGTAATTTCGATTACTAGCATGTACCGTGTTTATAGTATCCGTAGTGATTACTCCCAGTAATCTAACATGTGTCATGGGTTCTATTAGGATTAATCACAATTCCTCTCTTGTGGTGATTTGAGAGAAAACCCTTCCCCTAAACCACCACTTCGGCCGAACCTCTTAAAACACCAAGGCTGTGCTAATTTGCCTTCGAGCAAACACTTCGGAGATCCGTCCCCTGCCAAGAATCGATCTGAAGCTTTGCTGTGGAGAATATACCGCGTAAGGCTTCCTTAACCAGAAACTCTACGGGTGCCGACCGGAGGATCGTGAACTCCCTGCTGCAGGATCTTGGGACTACGGACTACGTTTGAGGTATGTGTGAATCTTCCGCTCTGTAATATCGATTACTAGCATGTACCATGTTTATAGTATCCGTAGTGATTACTCCCCGTAATCTAGAAGTGGTAACAGAGCCTGTGTTAAGAGTTCATGATTTTGATAAATTGGTGTTCTTGAAAATTTTAAGTTTGGACCGAAAATTTTAAAATCGAAAGATTTAAAATTTTCGAATTTTTAGGTTAATGAAGGTTCGAAATTTTCATGATGTTCTTAGGAAATCTGATGTTCATAATCTTCAAGAAAAACATGATTTTTTATCAAAATCGAACATTGGATTGTAGATCTTATTAAAATTTGATCTTGAAATTTGACCACTTGTTTCCAATTTAGTGTTTATTTGGCCAACCCTAAAATTACAAGGTAAATTTTTTAATTACTTAGGCTCCAAGAAAGCTCATTTCGGCCGAAATTAATAAAATATTGTTTACCATATTTTAATTTTCATTATAGGTAACAATATATCTACAATTGGAAAAATAAGGATTTGTTCACATTAATTTATAGAAATATATATAACTATCAATATATCTAAATATTTAGTAGGGGTATATATATTATTGATAGATTTAGTGACCTAAAAGATTGAGAAAATATATTTTCAATATATGTGTTTTCCTATTTAAGATATTGACAATAAATAAAATATATATTTATATAAGGTAGCCGAATTTTACATATAGATATACATATATATTGTTGATTGATTTAATCTTAAAGATGGAATCTTGGCAATAAATTTATATATGTTTTAATTATGGCCGAAATCATATATATATATATATTTAATATTGGAAATGATTTTATATAGTTAATGTTACTTGGTGGCTAAGTTAAATATTTTTAATGGATTTCAAAACCTTACTTAGGCCACAAGTAAACATTTCGGCCCAAACTTTTTAGTTTTAATTATTGGGCCGGTCCAATATATCAAATCGGGACGAATAAAACCGAACCGGATTTTCTCAATCGATTCGACCTAATCGGGTTGGGTCGGACCGGGGTAACTAAGTGGATCTAACAGAGCCGGTTTTTTGTGTTGAACCGAACCCTATTTCATTGGACCGGTTCGGACAGAACCAGATTTTGATATTAAAATCAGACCAAACCGAACCGGATTTATATTGGACTGGACCCGAACCGAATTCTCTGGACCGAACCGAACCTGACTGAAATTGACTGAACCGAACCGAATTTTCAAAACGGAATTCAAGTCAATTAAGATAGGGTGGTCAAGTTTTAAAATCCAAATGTTTTTTTAACCTTAATAGGTCTACACAGTGCTCACAGGTTTATAATTATTCACATAACGATTAAACCCTTATGCCTTGTTTCGATTATGGGGATGGATCTCGGAGATACATGTTTTTGGGACTGGATTAATTAGTGGACTGAATTGCAATTTTTTATTATTCAATATATATTTATGCATGATTAGAAATGTTGTCTTGACTGAGTCAAGCTAGCTGGATATTGCATGTTGAGGGCGGAGCCCTGGTTAAATAAACAGATTGCGCACTAGGATAGACATGCTGTGATGGTTGGAAATGCCCAGGATTCATGTCTAGAATGTTTCATAATTGAATATAAGCATGAATTGCAAATCAGCCCCTAATGTTTAAATTTATTTTAAAATCGAAAACCAATCGCCAAATATGTATGATTGATGTGGAAGTTTCATGTTTGACACGTATGCTAGAATGTTGAGAATGTAGCCGCATTTGATAATTTACTTGGAATTAGAATTATACATGCAAGCATGAGTTCCTCGGAACATTAGACGCATGACGCGTAAGCATGAGTATGGTTTGTGTGATGAATGTTACTAGCGTATGATAATTTAAATGGATGGTAGAATTATATATGCATGAGTGAAATCACCGGAGTATTTTTTCCAAAATAAAAAGGGCCTTGGGAAAGCCAAGATCTGGTATGCTTGTTTTAAAATCCCTGTTTCGATAATTTGCGATTTAAATCGTTTTAAAAGACTGATCTGTCGGAAAGAAGACGACGATAATGTGAACTCTTTCACAGCCATCTTCCATTGGTTTACTGGTGGTCGGTTGGTTTAGATGACTGAGGAATCCTTATTTGTCGGATTCCATCTTAATAGATATTTGATGTATGCAATTCTTTCTCAAAATGTTATTGTCTCCCTGTTTTTTTGCATAATCATCGATGTGTTAGTATGAATTGGTTGAATTAGTGTGATTCGATATTCCTCGCAATCTTGATGGTGTGAATCACGATGAATAAAAGGAGTACGTGTTGAACTCTTTACTACGATTCTGATAACTGGAGAGGACAACTACGGATAAATATAGTAGTGTGTATGATTTTGATAATGAGATACGAATGTAATAATTTGTTTCACCAAGCATGGGAGTAGGTTCTTTGATGATCTGAACGCATATGTGGTGATACATTCAAACTTGGTAAAAAGGGGGTCGAAGAAGACTTCAATTGCAACCAGGCAATCTTGCAGCTTAGTATCTCTTTGCATCCGCCTCGGTGGAAGCAAGGATGCAAAAAGCTAAATGTTTCGGTTGAACATGATGGTCTTCTCTCTTTTCATGAATGTTGGCATAAAATCCGCATCTGATCTTCAGAATGAAAGGTCAACATGGAAAAGATGTATATGGTTGCCTGATGCTGATAGGACTCAATGACTTTGAGCCTAATCAAGTACAATAACCGTAGCAGTAAAAGGGAAACCTTCTCTACTCACCATACTGGGTTCGAAAGAAGTCAACCATGAGCCGCATATCATAAAGAGAACTGGACCATAAAGGTCTTATACGATAATCCGGTGGGTTAAACCACGTTGATTAAGTGCGTCTCAAGTACGCCTCGAAGGTCATGTGATTGAAGCGATAAAATGTTTTATACAGACATAGATCATTTGACGTGATTCACTTGTGAATTTACTCAGATGTGATGTTCAACATGGCTTAAAGTTCTCGACTATCTATGCGACAAGCATGGATCAAATACGCGATCTATAGATCAAGAACCCTACCATTGTCATTTATCGTTCGTTTGAGTTACTAAAATTATGGTTATTTCGAGATTCAGATTTATTGAATAAAGTAGTTTCCGTTCGATTTGAAATGTGATCTACTTGTCAAAATTAATCGACCCGGTTAAACAGGATCGGTTCGAAACGAAATTTCAGCTAGGTAAAAGTGGTCGAATAAAACGAAACGATTCACGTACTCCGTCATCACAGTCGTGATAACTGAACTGAACATACACATCCATTGCGTTGCTAGATCGAAAGATTTAGTATTTCTTAATTGTTAGTACTCCATTGAATGAAATAATCAGTAATGATATTCATGTGCGAAACCGATTGGATTAAATTGAATTAAATTCAGAAATGAAACGATTTAACCAAGGGTTAAAACTTCTGTAAGTAGCTCTACGCGCGTGTGGACCTCGAAAGACGGAACACACCGTTTCACCTCGAGTTTAATGATGAAGTGTTTTAAATGATTAATTGCTGAATTTTCATTTGTGTCCCTTCGGAAACAACTTACTGATAACGTTTACATCGGAAAGAAGTATGCTTCATAAGATACCACGACCTTGTAAAAGTATCAACTGATGCATAAGGTGAAAACCCAAAATGCTCAGTTCAGAGATGGGTTAAAGTCTCTGAGATAAGTTTGCAAATGAAGAAGGATGAATTCGGTTGAATGGTTTTCCTTCCATACGCCTTGAACGATAAGTCAGGCTAGGCATTCAAATCAAATGACACACACTTCAAGAAGTACAGTTTATAAACATAATGTTAGAGTCAATCTATCAGACGTTCCCTATGGGATGAAGAAGATGATTCACATGTATGAAAAAATGTGTTCCAATGGAGTCGGTAAGACACTTTGCCATAAAAGCTAAAGAATGATAATGAGTTAAATCATATCATTATGTGACATTAATTTGTGCATTAAACACGTATTTAGGACAAGAGTAAGTTAACTACTCTTAGAAAATACCTGTTTAAAGCTTGGAATAATGGTGTCGTAGTCGAACATGAGACGTTACATCACTTAGGTCGAATTTCCAATACATTGTCAGTTTCAAACTGATGTAGTCTTGATATAACCAGAGCAGAATCACACTGACAATCAGGTCCCACTTACTTCGAGTGGGAGATTTGAATCTGCAATTCAAGTGAATGAAATGGTAAATGATAATGGAAACATTTTCATAGTAAATCCAGTGGGAGGAATAAACCCTACCACATGAGATCAATGCTTCCGTAGAGACGAATCAAGTAGAACCTGATATTCATATTGCTGAACCAGTAATGCCACAACTACCTAGACCACCCATTGTTTCCAGTGGGAGTGATCCGACCAACTTGGTTCCAGGTCCTAGTGTTCAAGGAATTCATCTCGGAAATAAAACCATGAGACCAAGAGGTCGTCCAAGGAAAGTTGGAGGACAAGGTTCAAGCACTGCTCTTGTTCCTAATGGAGGTAATGCTCCGATAAGAGGCATTATTCCGAGTGGGAGAAATGTTCAGACTCAAGATGGGATTAACAAGCCTAGACAAGTCAAAGGCATCAAACCCATTGAAAAGGGTGATAAACTCACTCTAACAATTGTTGGTGAGCATTGGATGACCTCAAGTGGAGAAATGGGGGAAAACAATAAAAGAGAAAGATCGTCTAAATGAAAGCCATTATAGTCTGTAGTTGATTTACCTGCTAACAAAAGGGGCACAAGGATAAGGTGAGTCCTGAAAGAAGGCTCACCACTTACGGAAAAGGTCGGGCGGTGTGAAACCCGACTAATTGCGAAAAGGATATACCCAAATTCACGAATTGGACTTTGACAAAATGAACTCACCAACTGTGCGTAAAATCACGGTTAAGGGCCAGTAATGGTCCTCGTCGCACATCTCAATTTAGAGCTGCACCAAATGGATGTTAAGACCGCATTCCTCCACAGAAAACCGGAGGAAGAGATCTACATGGAGTAACCGGAGGGTTTCATTACTCCTGTTAACAAACGTAAAGTTTGCAAAACTCCAAAGGTCTATCTACGGTCTTGAACAGTCGTCTCGGCAATGGTACCGCAGATTCCACGAGGAAATCGTAGGAAATAGATTCGTGAATTTTCACGAAGATCCTTGCGCGTATTATAAAACCTCCGGGTCTAATTATGTCATCTTAACCTTATACGTGGACAACATACTCATTGCCGCAAACGACGTGAGTTTTATGAACAAGTCAAAGTCATGGTTGGCATCTGTATTTGAGATAAAAGACATGGGAGAAGCCACGTACATCTTAGGCATTAAAATTGCTAGAGATCGGGCTACCCGGAAATTATGTCTATCTCAAGGAGCTTATATCAATAAATTGTTGAAAAGATTCAGATTACAGGATGCCAAACCCGTGGATACGCCGGTTGTGTTTGGGTGCGCACTATCGAAACGTGACGACCCCGAGAACCTGGCAAAGCGAGAACAAATGACGGATGCTGAGTATTTAAGCATGGTCGGTAGTCTAATGTAAGCCATGCAATGCACTCGTTCGGATATCTGTTACGCTGTGGGCCTAGTAGCACGATTCCAATCAGATCATGGCTATCAACATTTTAAGGCTGTGAAACAAATTATTAATTATCTGAAAGGTACTGCCGACTACGCACTATGCTATAAGAGCGAGAAGTTAGAATTGAACGGTTACAGTGACGCCAACCATGGTGGCGATCCGGATGATCGTAAGTCCACCACATGAGGAGTGTTTCTCCTTGCTAAAGCCGCCATTTATGGACGAGCAAGAAGCAAACCTTTGTCGCGTTGTCTACGATGGAATCAGAATTTTAACCCTCTCCAAGAATACACAGGAAGTGGTCTGGCTGAAAAGGCTTCTTACTGCGCTGCTTGATGGCGATGTTGGGAGTAAACCTGTGAAGGTGTTCTCTGACAGTCAGGCAGCCATTGCGGCAGTAAAGAATCCAAAGTACCATAATAGGACTAAACACATTGATGTGAAATATTTTTATGCTAAATCTATGGTAGAATTCAATACTATCAATTCGGAATACTTGTCCACTGATAACATGGTAACAGACCCATTAACTAAACCACTACGCAGGGAGATATTCGAAAAGCATGTAAAACTGCTTGGATTGCGTAGGGTTTAAAAGTGGCATGTATCTGTGATAACATTTTGATAATTTTAAAGTTACGAATTTAACAAAAGAGAGATAAGCAATCGAGTTTATGATCCATCGACGTCATAATGTTTGAATACATCAGATTTACGGTCTATAAACTATGCCGTAGTAGGACACAATCCTCTGCCAAACTATGTCGAATGTGGGCCTTACCTAGCCACACAGGTACGGTCGTCATGCGGTGGAGGGAGGCCACTACCAAGCAAGACTGACTAAGAATCAGGGGGATTAACCAGATTACGCAAGACGATTATCTAGTATCGAAGTAACTCGACCTGATCTTCGTTTTACAAATCGCCGTGATGAACTTCATTCGTCATTATCCATATTCCGGGCTAGATGAGAATCTGCGATATCATGATTGACATATCCCATTCCTGTCAACTTAAAAGTTCAGGTATGCTATCGACGCGTACTTCATACTGCGCGTGCCATGTTTGACCAAGGGGTCACAGCTCGGTTGTGCTAGATAAGAATCCTCGTGATTCTAGCGGGCGCAAACTTCTTCAACTCGAGCGTGTGATTGATCACGGGAGCCTTATGAAGAGGCACCCAAAGTATCCTCATGGACTCAGAACTCATATCTAAGGTCAGGCACAATGTTCGCTTCCCGGCGTACCAGCGTAGTGCTGAACAAAAAGGCCCAGTGACCACGTCTTTGGAAACCAATTGGGTTTGACTAAGGATATGAGCGATGGGGATGGTCAAGTTCACCTGTAATTCACTGACTCTTCTATTCACTAGGTGGCCACAACCGGATATTAGTTGAAAGTTGTGAATACTTATACGGATGCCTTGGAGAAGTGTTCCTATGTGGAAACTAGGCAAAATGAAAATTATTAGTTGGCCTAGGATACAGCGCGACACTATATATATTGATGGATATACGCTCAATTTGAACCCGTTGACTTCCGACTCGTTTTATTTTGATCACCCCGTTAATGATTATAAATCGAAACTTCGACCCAAACGCCCCGCCGAGACGCCAACGGTCCGGGCGAGGCGAAAATACTCGTCCGGACCGCGACGAACTCACCTAGGTGAGGTCGGGTGGCCAAACTTGACCTCCCCTAGGGGAGATCGGGTCAGCCAAGCCGATCTCCCCTAGGGAGGGGTTGGGTGGCCACACCCAACCCCTACCCTTGGGGGTCGGATTTTCTCCCCGCCCCCAAGGGCCCCGACACCGTTTCTCGACTCCCGCACTTAGATTATTCCCGCCAACCTCTCCGTGCTTTAAGGTTTTAATTATGTGATTGAGGACTAATTAATTGTGTTTAAAGGTTAACGATGTCATTAAGCCATCTTAATGACACCGTTGCCTATAAATACAACCCTTCCACCATTCATTTGAGGATCTTGGCCACTTATGCAATTTTAGCTCTGGCAACTCTCTAGCTTTATCTCTCTAGAAAGAAATGTACTGACTTAGGCATCGGAGAGGGTTCATCAAGCACCACCCCCCCCCCTCCGTGCTTGATATTGCCCCTCTTGCAGGGTACGTGGAGAAGAGAAGGAGGAGGACAAAAGGGCACGGATCAGAACGACAGGATCCAGGAGCACCGAACCCGTAGTTTCACCAGTGAGGAGTAAGGTTTTGGCCGGCAACCCGTTGACCTAAAACTTAGAACCTAACACTTGGCGTCGTCCGTGGGCTTCGAACAGAAAGCCTGGCAATCACGAGAGCGATGACGAATAGCTTAGCGTCTAGACATAACCGCCCACCAGGGGGCAATAGGCAAGAGAGACGGCCTATACCTCCAGCAAGGCAGCCTACCCCAGAGAAACAGCCTATACACCCAGAGCCTCAGGTAGCCCCACAGGCACCCCAGCCTAACAATCAGGAAGGAGGACCTTCACGCCCAGCTGGGGTTGAGTCTTCCACAGCCTCAACTCCATTGGCTAGGAGGCCACAGAGACAGGGGGACAACAAGGAGAGCCATCCCAATGCACGGCACCTCCTCAGGGGTACTACTATGAGGCACAACCTCAAGGGTATCCGTATGGAATGCCGGTTCAAAGGAACGACAATCGCGCACACACAACCAACACAAGGCCCGTATACTCGCAAGGAGCACAGACAGTGACTCCGGGGTTGATGAGCGCATTGGATGAGCTGCTAGCCTATAGAGAAACCCTGAGGAACAGGCAGGCAAGACAACACCAGCATGAAGAAGAAGAAGTTTAAGAGGAAGAACAAGTCCCAGAAGAAAAACACCACTCGCACCCTCCAACAGGGCAGCGAGAAGAACAAAGGAGAGATAACCAAAGGCCACCCCCAGAGGGAAGGCAGCAGTTTGTGCCCCCAAGGCAGCAACAGACACAGCATGATGCCAGGGCATACACCCCGCTGGGGGCAGATAGACAAGCAAGACCTCCAAGGAGGCAGGAATTCCACCAAGTACCCCAACATGGATATCAGGGATACGCCTATAGTCCGTACCAGCACGGACAAGGGATCCCAGTAAGCCCAATTTATAATTATGGAGGATATCAGAGAGACTATACTCCAACGCCGGTGATGATTACCCCGGAGGAGATAGAAGCCATGATAGTAAGGAAGATGAGTGAGTCCAAGAGGAACGGATTGCATTGCCTGAGTGACAATACAAATCACCCATTCACGAGAGAGTTGGAAATGAACAAAGTGCCAGACTCCTTGCATACAATACAGATAGCCAAATACAATGGCAAGGGAGACCCTTTAGAGCACATCCAGCAGCATGAAGCCTCTCTATTCGGGAGAACAACTGATGACCGCTACAAGGCACTCTTATTTCCAAACACCCTGTCAGGGGTGGCGTCACATTGGTTCTTCAGCCTACCCACTGAGAGCATCCACTCATGGGCACAGCTAAAGGCGAAGTTTCTTCAGAGATACCTAGGAGAAAGGAAGCTACTCAAAGGTACAGGCTCCCTAGATGATGTGAAGCAATAGAATGATGAATCTTTGGCTAATTACTACACAAGGTTCAACCAAAATTTAGCAGACATACAAGGCGACATCACCGAGGGTGAAATAATAAGAGCCTTCATAAGAAACCTTGGCCGCTTCGGGTCCACATTGGCAGAGAAGATAGCCAAAAAACCTGCAAGCACCTTAGAGGAGTTGGCAGGACGAGTGAAAACTCACATAGACCTAGAGAGGCACAGAGTGAGTAAGAAAGCCAAGATTCAAGCAGCAAAAGAGGACAATACAAAGCAGAATAAGGGAAAGCCACCTCAGGCACCGCAACCTGTAAGGCAACAAGAATGGCGTCCGCCTCAGCAAAGAAATCAGATGGGTGAGCCATTGAAGGCTAGGGAAATAAATGTTATCAAGTTCATACCATTGAACACCACCCCAGCAGTGGTCCTGAGAGAGATGAGAAATCAGAAATTATGGTCGCCCCCTGGAAGATGGAGAGCACCAATGGTAGGGACACACAAGGATAGATAGTGCGATAATCATGAGGCATATGGGCATGATACGAACGAATGCTTTAGCCTGAAGCTAAGTATCAACAATATCATCCAAAGAGGAGAGCTAAAACAGTTTGTTGATCACGGTGGCAATAGCACACAACTAGAGCCATCATACAAGGATAAAGGCAAAGACAAGGTAGATTATAATCCCCCACCTAACAAGAGAGGGACTATAAACATGATACATGGAGGAGTGGCATCGGGTGGCCCTACAGCCAATGCAAGGGAGGTTTATGCATCCAAGCTGAGCTCAGTGCCAAAGTGGAGAAAGAGACCACGAGAAGGAGAGGAGATGAAGATCGAGTTTTCGGAGAAGGAAAAGAGTCATATTGTCTTCCCGCACGATGATGCTTTAGTCATCACGTTGGACATCGATAATTTCGATGTAAAAAGAATACTAGTAGATGGGGGCAGCTCTGCAGACCTCCTAAGCCTAAGGGTCCTGGAAGAGATAGGAAAAACAAAGGCAGACATCAAACCAGTCAACTTCCCTCTGGTTGGCTTCTCAGGGGCAACGATTTATCCCCTAGGAATGATAACCCTGCCAGTGACCATGGGCCAGGGATGGACACAGCTAAGAGTGAACGTCAACTTCATGGTGGTTGAAAGTCTGGGAGCCTACAATGGGATCTTAGGAAGAACAACCATAAATCCATATGAAATCGTGCCATCTACAGTGCATCAGAAGCTGAAGTATATCACTAAAAACAGAATTGGGGAAGTCTTAGGTGATCAACGCACTGCAAGGCAGTGCTACGTCAACTCCATGAGACGTGGATCACACAAGTCAGACACAGTGGCTATGGTCATGACTGGGGCTATCCAAGACAAAGAGAAGGTGATGAAAAGGCTAAGGCAGGGAAAGATGAAAAAGGGAGTTGCACTCCGCCTGAGTAAGCAGTTCTTTCAAAGACTAGCTAAGAAGAGACAGAGAAGCAAGGCTGTAAAGGTAACGAGCATACCTTGGCAGCCAGAGAATGCAGAAGGAAAGAGAACTAGGGACTCCATCGTAAAGGGTTGCCGATATATAGACGACATCAAGCAAATGCCAGAGGAGTCCATATCAAGCTACTTTGAGAGATTCTTCAGCTATGGTGCAGGCATGGACATCACAAGAAGAGAGGCCGTAAGGGCCTTCCTTAGAAACATGCATCCAACCTCAATCGACGCATATGGAGGGCTCTTTGAGGTGGTCATGACAAGCACAATGAGGGAGCTCAAAGAGAGGCTGGACAAGGCATTCGAAAAAGAGATAGGGCGATGTGAAGAAGTCCTTGAAGAAGGAAGACAGACTGACACACTGGAAGGATGTGTAAACTTCAAATTCACACCCCTCACAGCAAAGATAGAAGAAATTTTTGAAGAACACCTCAAAAAAGAGCTACCAAAGTGCAAGGAGGAGGGCAAGGCCTTCCTAGGAAGAGATGCACAGGGTTGGTGCGAATACCATGGGACTTGGGGGCATCAAACCAATGATTGCATGGTGTTGAAGATAGAAGTGGAAGAGATGATTTACAAAGGAGGCCTAAAGGAGTACGTGGCAACAGACACACTCACCACCCCATATCCTTAGTTTAATATTCAGCACTTTGCATGTTCAAGCATTTTAAGTTTTCCAATAACAACTTTTGAGAAGGAGAACTCAAGAAGTTACTCCGACTCTACAACTATCTTTGATTTCCTCCAAAGGGTGTCTTGATCCATCCAAGGCACCCCAAGTGTACATAAAGCATGAATGCTCCTAATGAAGTAGAGGTCACTCAAAAGTATCTTTCAAAGAAGGTTGTGATATAATCATTATGTTATCCTTACACAGATATGACTTCCAAGTCAACAACAACCTCGACGCCCCCAAGAGCGTATCTTGAGAGTAGTATTCATACTACGAACTTCGACGCCCCCAAGAGCGTATCTTGAGAGTAGTATTCATACTACGAACTTCGACACCCCCAAGAGCGTATCTTGAGAGTAGTATTCATACTACGAACTTCGACGCCCCCAAGAGCGTATCTTGAGAGTTGTTTCTAAAAACTACGACCTTCGACGCCCCCAAGAGCGTATCTTGAGGTAGATTTCAAACTACCAGATTCGACGCCCCCGAGAGCATATCTTGAGAGTGGTTTCTAAAAACTACGACCTTCGACGCCCCCAAGAGCGTATCTTGAGGTAGATTTCAAACTACCAGATTCGACGCCCCCAAGAGCGTATCTTAAGGTAGATTTCAAACTACCAGATTCGACGCCCACCAGGAGTGTATCTTTGGTCTAACTTGCGCCCTCCGGGAGCCTATCTTGTGAAACGTTAAGCGCCCTCCGAGAGCCTGTCTCGTGAACAGATTCGACACCCACCAAGAGCGTATCTTTGGTCTAACAATACCATACATACCATTTAAAGGGTATCAGAAGAGATCATTGCACCACACTAAGAAGGAACCCACGAATAAATAATTACAAAGCAAAGTTGTATGAAAAACACATAATGTTTTTTATTGATGAGATAGCAGGTATGATGTGAAGGAAAACACAAAAGAAAGATAAGTAAAGGAAAGCACAAGGAAAGGAAGAGTCCATGATCAAAGGAATATATACAGAAGCATATGAAGTACCCATCTAAAGGCAGGTGTTCCACACACCATGCATACCACAACCAAAGGCAGGTGTTCCACACATCGCCAACATAACCATGCAAAGAAGGAAAGCAAAAAAACATCCCAAGTATAGCCATCCCAAAATGAACTCGACCCATCAAGGGGAGAAACGCTCAACCCATTAAAGGGGAGGAAAAGTAAAGTCATATGTACAAGGATAAAGAGATATCAGCATATCAACCAGAGCCTGCTGGAAAGTCCTCACGGTCCTGACCCTCTGAGGAAGAACCACCAACAGAGCTTGAAGAAGAGGAGGAAGAGCCTGAACTATCAACATCCACGGGTGTAGCATCCACCTGTGCAGGGGCAGGCTCATCAGCAACGGCAGCTTGACCCCTAAGAACGGCCATATAACCAGTAGCATATGGTCCAAAGTCACCCAGATCATTGAAGGGAAACTGGGGATCAATACGAAAGATGTGATCAACAAGGTACTACCCGAACTGGTTCATCTCCTGGTTCAACCGAACGCTGTAATCAACAGTAAAGGCAGAGGAAGCTATGTACTCAGATACTGCAACAGCTCTCTCCTCCGCCCGGCACCTCGCCTCAAGCTTCGTCAACTCCTCAGCATGGAGTGACGATGCAACATCAGCCTCACGGTGCAAACTACCCACGGTAGTCTCAAGTAGAGCTACCTGGTCCCTAAGCTCCTGCATCTGCAAGTCAGACATGCGAGCCTTCTCAGCGGAAGTGGCAAGCTCCGCCTTCAAGGATACCTGGTTATCCTCAAGAGCCTTCTTTTCATCTGACAGCTCAAGCGCAAGAGACGACATATTCACCATGTCGGACATACCCTGAAAATTCAACAAGGGATAAGTGACTTAGCAAGCAATCACATAAAAGAAGAAAAGGAAGAGAAACACCACTTACAGGAACATAGCGGGATAACACCCTCTGGATGAAGCGCCGGGTCTCCTTAGGGGACTTAGGCTGAGGAACACGATCACCAGGAGCGATGGCACCGCGAAGTACCCGAATGCCAACCTCCGGGTGCGCAAGGAGGAACCGCTGTCAAAGCGGAACTTCTTCAATCCAACAAAGGGAGTCCACTCAGCTACCACGATATCCTCGTTAGTCAGGCGCGTAAAGTCCTTCCGACTCAAAGCCGGAGGCCCACCTATACAAAGAAAGCAAAGTAAAGAAAAACACAAGCATAGAAGCATCAATGACATAAAGAAAAACGAACCTGAAGACCGTGCCCTCGGCTGGGGGGCAGGAGATGGAGAATCAGTAACCACCCCACCATCTCCAACGGGTCGCTTCCCTTTATCAGCCCGGGAAGGCGCCTCTTCGACCACTATCTCTTTGTCGCGAGACAGGGTCGGGGGACGAACACCAGGGGGAGGAGGATCTGCCGCCTTCTTCCTCTTGACAGCCGAGGCCCCGGCCTCAGAGTCGGACCTCCGTGACTTGGACTTAAAAGGTCCAGAGCCCTTGCACACAGAGACGACTCTCTCGGTCACCAAAGGAGAGTGCCCTAACAGCACGAGGAAGACAATATGAGAAAAAACACAAGTATACTATAAGAGAAGGAAGAAAGAAATATACCAAAGGCCCCAACAGTCTTCCCAGGCATAGGGGACTTCTTCGGAGTAGAGCTGGAAGGAGCCCTCCTCTTGCTTAAATCAACCGTCGCCGCCTGCACGTTATACGTTTTCCCGTGAAACCAACCTACAAGGGAAAGACAGAAAATAAATGTAGATGAGAAGACTAAGTAACATACCGAATCCCCGGAGAGAGGAGTCAAACTAATCCCTGCCTCATAGAGGTCTGTCTCGGTCACCAAGGACACAGGGCAGTAAGACTGGGTCTTGTGGCTCTCATAGATAGTCTTCATAGTCTCTAAGTCCACAGAAGAGAACTCCCCAAAGGCAGGCCAGCCGTCTGATCGGTCCTCATTTAGAACCGGCCAGGTAACGTATCGATCCGTGATAAAGAAGTAATGTTTGGCCCAATGGCTCGCCGAGTTATCGCTCCGAACCACGAAACGAAGAGAAGTATTCCACTTAACTCCGCTCAACCCGAAATCAGCAAATCGGGAATCTTCGAGGGAAGGATAGCGAGTCACAAAACTCGCGAAGCCTACCTTCTTCTGATACTGAAATCGGAAGAAGCACCGGAACAAGACCAAGGAGTACTTCCATGAGTACCACTGACATAGCACCCGGAAACCCACCCAGACGGGAATAGCACTGGGGGCAAGGTTCACAGGGGAGATCCTAAAGAATCTACTCAATTCTACAAGCTCATCGCAATAAGGCAGGCGTAACCCAAACCGAATCTGGGAAGGATAGACAACAACCTTCCCCCTGGGAGGCTCTGTCACTGTCTGGCGAGTGTTTCCCAAAAAGGGAGGAAGGGATACAAAGGCTCTTCTAAAGGACAAATGTCGCCTAAGGTGACATGCTCGTTATAGTCGGACCTAGTCAAATAGTTCTCCGACAAAGCAGCGAGACCTAAATCAAAGGCAGTGAGAAATTCCAAGCTCGAATCAGGCTCCGACCAATACCCTGGCTCAGTATCCGACTCACAATCCGACTCCGAACTAATACCAGGAAAGAAAGTAACGCGACAAATAGAGGGAGAGAGAAACTTACTCATCCTTCGAAGGATATAGCACCTCTGCCAAGTTTGAGTACGGGGGCACCACCACGAATACAATACCTGTCACGGCATGACAGGTGTCAAGATAAGAAGATCTCCGGTAAAACCGGGCATACCCTGGCACCCGACAAACAACAACCAAAAGTTCAAAGGCACCCAATGAAGGTAATGAACACATGCTAAGGACACTACCACGACAAAATCGGGCAATTTTACTCGGATCAAGAAACCGATTCTCGAGCAAAATTACGATTATGCCCCTCGATGGAGACTAACACACAAACAACATCACAATATCAAAATTCGAGCGGGAATATTTTAAACGGATAAAAAATTATTTCCGAGCAAGCGACTATCTACGGCAATCACGAATCAAATATCGGCAATTCAAGTATCGACATTTCATATGCTAAGAGAAAGGAAAATGATTGGACCTTCAGAAAACCCGACCCGATTTAGTAAACGGGGCCGGGGTTCAAATTTCGAGGTCGCCGGAAATCTGGTCCCGCCGTCGCCGGAGCTGGGCTCAGCCGCCTGGCCCTCGCCACGTCCCGATGCTGGCCGGTCGGAGCCACCCACGTCCCGCCTCGCCGTCGCCTGCCCCAGACGCCGTCCCTCGTCCAGCCACCGCCCAGCCGGAGTCGTGCCGCCGTCCTCTGCCGGCCCTCCCCGCGCCTCTGCTCCGCCCGCTGGCCACCGAGCTGCTGGTCGGAATTCCTTGTCCTCCACCGGAATTTCAGCCGGCCCCCCTCCCATGGTGTGCAAGAATTCCTCCCTTGGCCTCCAAGTGTGAAGAGAAAATGAAAAGATGACAATGGTGGCTAAGTGAGGTAATTCCTTTACTCCTCTATATATTTGAAAAGGTGTAGGGTTTTTTAAAGTGACATAATCACAACCCTCCATATAAAATTAGAAGAGATCTAAGGGTTAAATGGAAAACTATCATCTTTATCTCCCTTAGACTATGGTTAGGCATATTTCCACCCAAATTAATATCCTAGAGGCATGTTTTTTAATATCCTATACTTAGAAAAATTTTGGGACCAAAATCAAAATTTTTCCCCACATATGTATATATTTTCCGAGTATGATCTCGGGACAATATTGAATTTATTACTTCCATCCCAGACGGACACGTGCTTGGACGCGTGTCCGCGCTATACTGACGTTTGCAATTCCTCTATCTTAGAAGACAGGGGGCAGAGTCAGAGACAGACACCCAGGGGTAAGTATGGATTCCTTCAAAAGGTAAAATTCCAGCTTCAAATTGCGCGTGTCATACCATCCTAAAATAGAGTCAATCAAGGGTCAGGCCATTGGTTGACTCGGGGGCATGTGATGGATATACGCCCAATTTGAACCCGTTGACTTCCGACTCGTTTTATTTTGATCACCCCTTTAAGGATTATAAATCGAAACTTCGACCCAAACGCCCCGCCGAGACGCCAACGGTCCGGGCGAGGCAAAAATACTCGTCCGGACCGCGACGAACTCACCTAGGTGAGGTCGGGTGGCCAAACCCGACCTCCCCTAGGGGAGATCGGGTCAGCCAACCCAATCTCCCCTAGGGAGGGGTTGGGTGGCCACACCCAATCCCTACCCTTGGGGGTCGGATTTTCTCCCCGCCCCCAAGGGCCCCGGCACCGTTTCCCGACTCCCGCACTTAGATTATTCCCGCCAACCTCTCCGTGCTTTAAGGTTTTAATTATGTGATTGAGGACTAATTAATTGCGTTTAAAGGTTAACGATGTCATTAAGCCATCTTAATGACACCGTTGCCTATAAATACAACCCTTCCACCATTCATTTGAGGATCTTGGCCACTTATGCAATTTTAGCTCTGGCATCTCTCTAGCTTTATCTCTCTAGAAAGAAACGTACTGACTTAGGCATCGGAGAGGGTTCATCAAGCACCACCCCCCCCCCTCCGTGCTTGATATTGCCCCTCTTGCAGGGTACGTGGAGAAGAGAAGGAGGAGGACAGAAGGGCACGGATCAGAACGACAGGATCCAGGAGCACCGAACCCGTAGTTTCACCAGTGAGGAGTAAGGTTTAGGCCGGCAACCCGTTGACCTAAAACTTAGAACCTAACATATATGTTGTTTATAACAAGTTGATTGGAGAAAGGGAATCAACGTTCCGCGAGCGCTACAACACACCTAACAGATTAGTATTGCTATGCCCGTCATGTCCGCCGGTCGCACGGCAAACCTCGTATGAAATATTCGGAAGCAAAGGCGAGATTGAAGGAGTGAAATGTTGATGCAGATTTGGACGACAATACATTAACAGGGACCCTCCCATTCCGGCGAGTGGGAGCTCTAAGCATATGGTGATGGGCGCCGTAAATGGAAGCCCATTATATGTATATGTTACCTAAGTTAATTGGGTACATGTCACATTAGGACATTGGGCCAGACCCAAATTCCAATTGACATGAGAGGCCCAAAATTAGGCCTCCCTTATACATAGGCCGGCCGAAGTATTAGTGAGGGGGAAAGTGGGCTTTTGTCCACGTTACTCCTCCTATATATATATGGGGTGTTAGGGGTTTTATTAGGATTAATCACAATTCCTCTCTAGTGGTGATTTTAGATAAACCCTTCCCCCAAACCACCACTTCGGCCGAACCTCTTCAAACACCAAGGGTGTGCCAATTTGCCTTCGAGTAAACACTCCGGAGATCCGTCCCCTGCCAAGAATCGAATTGAGGCTTTGCTGTGGAGAATATACCGCGTAGGGCTTCCTTAACCAGAACCTCTACGGGTGCCGACTGGAGGATCGTGAGCCCCCTGTTGCAGGATCTTGGGACTACGGACTACGTTTAAGGTATGTGCGAATCTTCCGCTGCGTAATATCGATTACTAGCATGTACCGTGTTTATAATATCTGTAATGATTACTCCCCGTAATCTAACAGGTAATCTGTAAAAGTGGTCTCATATCTGCGCTGGTTACTGTCCCTGAAGAGACCCATGGTATACTCAATTGATTCAATCAAGTAAGAGAGTCCTTCATCGTTAGCAAAACATGATAGAGGATACCTCTTCAAGATGATAAATATTATTTTCCATATTGACCTTTCATCATGAACGTCTCGTGCGGCTTTTACACCAACATCCATGGAGAGAAGATCATCATACTCAACTAAAACATTTCTAGCTTCTGCGGTCTTGCCTCCACCGAAGCGGATGCAAAGGGCATACCAATGTTGTAATGTAGAGAAGTTGTTTTTGAAGTCTTCTACAACCTCTTTGTCCAAGGTTGACAACATAACCATACTTGCATCCAGATCATCAAAGAACCTATTCCCTTGATCGGGATGTGCATTACCATATTCATACAACATCGTCCTCATTGCTTTCACATAAATGCATTGGTAGATGCCTCTAGCATCGAGGAGTTCCCTTACATAGCTACTACAAGCATTATAGTCCACACCATCAAGATTGCGAGGAATATAGAATCACACTCTATCAGCCATCTAAAACTAACACATTGATAAACAATGTGAAAATCAGGGTGACAATTTAAATTTTTTTGATAAGAATTGCATACACCGAATTTCTATGAGATAGGAGGCTACAAACAATGATTCCTCAGTCATCTAACCAACCCAACCACCGGTAAACCAATGGAAGGAGTCCGTGTAAAGTGTTCACAATTCCGACGACTCCTTTCTAATATACCAGTCTCTTTGCCTAAAATCCCAATTGACATGAGAGGCCCAAAATTTGGGCCTCCCTAACTCTATGGCCGACCGAAAAAATAAGGGAGGGCAAAGTGGAATTTTGTCCACTTTGCTCCTCTTATAAATAGGGAGTGTTAGGTTTTATTTAAAGGCTAATCACTTTTGTGGTGAGACAAAAGAATTCCCTCTTCCCTATAAGTTTCGGCCGAACCACATATCACCAAAGGAGGTGCCAAATTGCTTCGAACAAATTACATTGGAGGTCCATCCCTGCAGAAGAATCGACAAGAGGCTTTGCTGTGGAGACAAATCCGCGTAGGGCTTCCTTAACAAGAACCCTTACGGGAACCGTCCGGCGGATCGTGAACTCCCCTAGTAGTTCCTGGACTACGGTAAATTACGAATAGGTATGTGCCCACTTATTCCGCTGCGTAATGTGTTTACTAGCATATACCTTATTATTTTCGTAGTATTTATCCTCCATAATCCTACAGTGGTATCAAAGCCTGTGTCAGGGAGTTCGAAAATTTTGATAAATTGATGTTCTTGGATTATAAGCGTCGGCCGGAAGTTTAGAAATTTGTAAGTTTTAAAATTTTCGATTTTTAATCACCATGGTCGAAAATTTCATGATTTTCATAATAAAATTTTGATGTTCATGATCGTCATGAAAAGTTGAACTTTTATCGAAATTAAACATTGGTTTATTGATCTTTATAAAATTTGATCTTGAAATTTGACCACTATCCCTAATTACATGTTTTGGGCGAACTCTATAGGAAATTACAAGGTAAATTTTTTAATTTCTTAGGCCCCAAGTGTTATCAATATCGACCGAAATTATATTGTTGCTATTTTTAAAATTGAATTTTTTGGTAACAATATTACATGTAATTGGACATGATATATGTTAGATTCACAAATTAATTGTGATAGAAACTATCGATAGATATCCTAGCGTGATTTTAGGAATATTAAATATTGTAGATAGATATTTTAGTTGCCTAAGATTGATAAAATATATTGTAGATAGATTTTATCCTAATATAAAATCTTAACAATATATATATATGGGGCCGAAAATTATATATATATATATATATATATATATATATATATATATTTTTAGTGGATTTTAAAACCCTACTTAGCCCACAAGTGATAATCCCGGCCAAACCCTTTTGGGTTAATGGGCCGGTCCAATTTTGCAAATCTGGGTCGGCTTCCATGTTTCATGACCGGAGCGGGTCAACCAAATTGGATTTTCTCAATCGTTCTGACCCATTCGGGTCGGACTGGGTAACCGGACCGAACTGAATCGGACCTTTAAACCGCACCGACCCCACTACAGGAAATTTAGGTATTAATGACAGGTTATTAGCGACGGGTTACACTTCCCGTCGCTAAAAGGTTATTTTAACGACGAGATTCATTCCCGTCGCTAATACTTCTGGACTTTTAATGACGGGAGTGGACACCCGTCACCATAAGTTAAGCTAGAAAAAAAAATTAACAAGCCCAACCCATATGTTATTCTGGGCCATAATAGAAGTTCCTTCAAAAAGTTACGGTAGTGTTGGTCTCAATAGAATTTATATATATAATATAAAGCCATTACCAGGCAAGAATGATGATGATTTAAAGAAAACAAAAAAAAGCCCAAGTTATAATTATTGTTTGAATCCGAGAAACTTCAGCCCATTGTTGCCTGTAATTTGAACTAACCCTAAGTTCTAAGTATTACGACATGTACTGTCTCATCTTCTTAGCCAAAACCTCATCCCCGAAATCTCGCACTCATTCTCATCGAAATCGCCGGAGTAATTGACTTGGCTTGTGGAGTAGATCGCCGGCCGGAGAAACTAACGAAGCTAGCTACGATTCCTCCGGTATGTATTCTATCACTTTTTTCCTTCTCTAGCTACCAGCATTGTTGTTTAGAGTAGAGCTACTGGTCTAGATCTGTGTTGATTTTGATTCTATTTTTCAGACGAACATGTGAGAAGCTTTGATTAATGAATCCGCAGACTTGAAATCATTGTTAACAGTAACTGCAGACTGTTGTTCTACCTCCCTCGTCTTTAAATCAGGTTTGTGGTTTCTACCTATTCATTGGGTTTATATGCAATCGATGATGATACGCTTGAGATGCCATGTGTTCGGTTCTCTCTCGGTCCCTCTTTGATTCTGCAAACCTCTCTTTGTCATAGGCATCCACTAGGTAAATCACTGCATCGATGTAGAATATAGGTTCTGGATTTGCTTTGAAGTGGGTAGATAAATAATAAATTGTATATGTAATTAGTATGATATATATAGATGATAAACACAAACACAGTGACTTTTAGCTTTTGTTACCTCAGCTACTTTTGTGATCAAAATCCAGTTGAACCTGCATAAGTTACTCAAGGTTGAATATAAGACAACTTAGCCTAGTCCTAGTGGTTGATATATTTGCTTGTGGATGTAGAGATCATGAGTACAAGTCTTAATTTCATCATTTTTTTTTGTAACTTAGAAGGTCTATTACCTTGTAACTTTGCAATTTAAGTTGTTAAATTATGAGGACCAGATAAAGCTCGTAATAAACATCCATCTGATATCCTGGAGCTTCGGAATAGTTCTGAAAATATTTTGACGCTCGACGGTTCTAGTCTTAGTAGTATGTTCTTGTTGTAATTTGACGTGAAACTCTTAGTGAGAATCAAAATAAATTAAAAGAGACCATGACTCAATAAGATACTTGAGTTGTCTTAAAAAAATGGAAGACTTTAGTATCCCTGACCTTATTAGAGTGCAGAACCAAGGAATCTTGGCTTGGACAAAGCAATACACACTATTTTATTTGTATAATGTTTCTGAAACATCTGAACTCGGGGTGTTTTGGATACCAAGTGTAGTGATTGATCATTTGTTAATAGAAAATGGGTCATACCTGTAGATTTTTTGTATAGCAGAGTTATAAATATCTTTGTGCATGTTTTTTTGACACATCTTTTGTAAATGAGTAGTAGCAAAGTTATAAGGTAATAGACCTTCTAGGTTTACAAATATGAAAACCTGACAATAAAAAAATAAAGTTTTGTAAAATGATCATTCATTGCCTAGTGTACAGCTAGGTTAGTAATAAAGCTACCAAAAGTTTTGGACTTTACTTTTCATAGCCATTGTGGATTTCCTATCTCTCTTTCTTAATTAATTGCTGGTATGTTTTTATTACTTTCTAAAGGTATAGACCCTTAATCACTTTTACTTGATCAAGATGCCTCCGGATAAGAGTTGGATACAAAGTGATAATCGTTTAGATTCAGATTATACTACTGGAGTTGAAAAGTTTTTAGAATATGCACTCAGTCATATAGGAGATTCTAGTGCAATATGGTGCCCGTGTATTAGATGCAAAAATGCAAAGATGTTCAGTAAAGAAATTGTGGGGCAACATCTATTAGTTCATGGTATGCTGAAAAGTTACACATTCTGGTATCATCATGGGGAAGGGTTATATGGTTCCGATAATGAAGATGATGGATTATTCGAAAATGATGATAGTGAAGATCAGCTACCAGATCTGCTTAGGGACATGCATTTACCTGTAGAAGTAGGCGATCAAAGTAGTTCATATGCGAATCCTAACTTAGATGCAGAAAAATTTGCTCGGTTAATGAAAGACGCTGAAGAACCAATATATCCAGGGTGTGAATTTTCAAAATTGCATGCTCTAGTGAAATTACTTCATATTAAGGTGCTTGGTGGGTGGACCAATGAATCTTTTACTATGTTGATGGAGCTTTTGAGAGAGATTTTGCCTGAAGGATCTGGACTACCAAACTCCTATTACGAAACAAAAAAATTCATTAAGGATCTTGGGCTTAGTTACAATAAAGTGGATGCATGTGTTAATGATTGCATGTTGTATTGGAAGCAAGATAAGGATGCAAATTCATGCAAGGTGTGTGGAGTCTCTCGATGGGTAGAAAATAAACATTCTGGTGAAACAACAAGTAGAAAGAATGGGAAGAGAATTCCTAAAAAGATGATGCGCCACTTCCCACTCAAGCCTAGGCTTCAGAGACTCTTCATGTCCTCAAAGAGAGCATCTCTTATGTCGTGGCACCATGATAAACGATGTAAAGACGAGAAGATGAGACACCCTGCTGATTCCATGCGTGGAAGACGTTTGATGAAACTTATATTGACTTTGCTTCTGAGCCTAGAAATGTGAGAATGGGCCTATCCACTGATGGTTTTCAACCATTCGGTAAAATGAGTGTTGCACACAGCATCTGGCCAATATTTATCATACCTTATAATTTACCACCTTGGATGTGCATGAAACAACCCAACTTTATTCTTTCTACTCTCATCTCTGGTCCTGAAGGTCCTGGAGACCGTATTGATGTGTACATGCAACCTTTGATCGAGGAACTCAAGGAACTTTGGAATTTTGGTATTGATGTCTATGATGCATCAAGGAGCAGGACTTTCAAGTTATTTGCTGCAATTTTATGGACGATCAGTGATTTTCCAGCATATGCTAACCTCTCTGGTTGGAGCACAAAAGGTAAATTGGCGTGTCCCAACTGTCATAGTAATACTCATTCTATGAGGTTGAATAATAGTTGTAAAGAGTGTTATATGGGTAATCGTCGATATCTTCCTTTAGCTGATTCATGGAGAGAGGATAAAATCTCTTTTGATGGAACAGAAGAGTGGGGGTTACCACCTGACCCCCTTTCCGGAGATGATGTGCTTAATCAAGTAGCTGATCTTGAAGGAATTTCATTAACTAAAGATCGTTCTAGAAAGGTGAAGATCTCACACAAGGCAAGAGGTGATAATTGGACGAAGAAGTCTATATTTTTTCAACTTCCATATTGGAAGTCTCTTTTGTTAAGGCACAATTTGGATGTGATGCATATTGAGAAGAATGTTTGCGACAACATCCTTGGCACACTTATGAATATTAAGGGAAAGACGAAGGATAATCTTAAAAGTCGGCTTGATTTGCAAGAAATGGGATTAAGGCCAGAATTGCATCCAATAGTGGATGGGGGCAGGACTATCTTACCACATGCACGATTTACACTAAGTCTTGAGAATAAACGCACTTTATGTCAATTCTTGAAGGATGTAAAGGTCCCAGATGGGTTTTCTTCCAACATTTCTCGGTGCGTAAACCTTAAGGAAAGCAACATTTCAGGTTTGAAGAGTCACGATTGTCACATTCTCTTACATCACCTTATTCCAGTAGCAATACGAGGCCTTCTTCCTAAAGATGTGAGCGAGCCACTTATTGAACTTTCCATGTTCTTTCGAGGATTGAGTGCTACAACATTGTGCATTGATGAGTTAGATCGATTAGAGACTCAGGTCTGTATCACTCTTTGTAAGTTGGAAAAAATATTTCCACCATCTTTTTTTGATGTGATGGTGCATCTCGTCATTCACTTGGCTAGTGAGGCAAAAATTGGTGGTCCTGTGCAATTTCGGTCAATGTTTTCAGTTGAAAGAGAGTTGCGCACGCTCAAATCATATGTTCGTAACAAAGCTAAACCTGAAGGGTCAATCGCTGAAGGATATATTGCAGATGAATGCATGACTTTATGCTCAAGATATTTACATGGAGTTGAGACAAAGTTTAATCGCCCCGAGCGTAATAATGATGGTGGAATTATCCCCTCTAATGGAGGTTTAAGCATCTTTTATCATCCGGGTAGGGCGTTGGGAGCTGCAAAGGTACGTGACCTGTCAGATGTCGAAAGGGTGCAGTGTCATATGTACGTTCTGAACAATACATATGAAGTCAAACCATATTTTGAGTAAGACCATCAACATTATATGCTATTGTTTATATTGTTTTTTATTATAATAATATGACCCTAAATGGTTGTTCTATGCAGAGAACATTGGCATTTATATGGTCATTTACAATTATCGGAGATGGAAAAGAATGATCATTTCATAACTTGGTTTAGGGATACGGTTAGTGTTGTAACTATTTAAACTTCATACTGATAAAAAAATTTAGTATTCACTAATGTGAATTTTTATATTAGGTTGCGACCAAATATAAACAAGGTGGGCAATTTGCTGATGACTTATTATCTTTATCACGCGGACCTAGTGCATCAGTCACATGTCGAAATGGTTACGTGACTAATGGCTTCAAGTTTCATACAAAATCTCATGATCTCCTTTTGAAGACACAAAATAGTGCAGCTTTAGTTAAGGGCGATATAGGGGCTGGCGTGGCAAACATAGAATATTACGGTGTTATTACTGAAATTCTTGAGTTGCAGTATCTAAATGCTAAGCGGGTGGTGCTATTTCGATGTAATTGGTGGGATGTGCATACTCCTAATAGAGGAGTGAAGCTAGATGAGTTCGGATACACAAGTGTTAATTGCAAAAGGCTTCTTAAAACAAATGAGCCTTTCGTGTTAGCAAGCCAAGTATTACAAGTCTTCAATGTGAAAGATATTTCAAACAAAGGTTGGGAAGTAGTACTGAAGGTGCATCCACGGAATGTTTATGATATGCCCCCACATATTATAGAGGAAAGTGTTGAATCTTTTTAGTCTAAAAGTTTGTAATGTGGCTATGTATATAGACCTCGAGGTTGCACATTGTTGGTAAGGACATGTTCTGGCTCCAATCCCTGTATATAGTCCCTGCTTTTTATGATGAGTGATTTTAGTTATAATAATTATCATTTTTATGCTTTACAGGTTCTAAATGGCATCTGAAGATACTTCCAACAATGCACGAAAAGGACGCTGCAATAACCAATGTAGTCGATTGGCAAAGTTGGCTCAAGGTGAAAAACTTGAGATTGAATTTTATGAAAGTCGGGGTGTAGGTGACTTTCATACAGAATGGTCCAGATATCTTGGTAGACTAGTACGTGATCGTAATATTTGCCCTTTAGCGGTTGCTCAATGGACTGACATTCCAGAAGACAGGTTTACTCATATGTGGGATGCTGTAAAGGTATATTCTTATAAATTTATATCATATTACTAAGTTTATCGTATTTAATCATCATCTCACTGTAATCAATTTTTTTTCTTTGTAGGATAAGTTTAAAGGAATTGATTTGACGATCAACCGAGAGACTACATTAGTTCACATGAAGCAACTTTGGAAGAAGTGGAGAAGTAAGATGTATTGTGACCACGTGAAAGGGAAACCTATTGCCCTAGCTTTGAAGAGCAAACCACCACTTGTAAATTCTGATGATTGGGAGTGGCTCATTAAGAGATACTGGGGTAAAACACCATTCAAGGTATTTGGACTTGATTCTTACAGTTTCCCCTAATTCGCAGCTGTTACGTCAACATTTTCCATGATTTAATATGGAGATTCAGTTGAATCTATCTCCATCCCTGCTGAAAATGTAAATGTTGTTTGAAATGAACATGAAACTTTTATGCTGCAAATTTATTTGCTGAAAAATTGAGATTTGTGTATATATTCTGAATAAGCTGATGAAATTGAACCAGCCTAGTGGCTGGAACAGTCTTTGTTGTTAGGCATTGGGGCACACTTATTTTTTATTTTTTTGCAATTTATCTTACCTTACATATTTTGGATTGCAGGAATCTAGTAAGAGAAACTCAATTAACCGATCTAAAGTCACAATGCCTCATCGTACAGGAAGCAAACCATTTAGAGCGATAAAATGGGAGAAGGTAAGACGTAATTTTGTAATACAAATTACATATGCCTAAAGTGAAAAATTTGAGATTTGATATATATATTTTGTTCTTTCTAAAAGGGTGGAAAAGAAGGAAATCCACCGGGGCCAGTTGAGATGTTCTTTCATACACGCAAAAAAGGGGAAGTAATTATTGAAAGAACGAGTCAAGATAAATATGTAAGTTTCTTCTTGATGACGAATATACGTTCTGCAATAATAAGTTGCTTGTTGATGACTGATTATACTTTCTGCACATAATTAGTATATATGATTATCATGTTCGGTAGAAACATCAACATAGATCTAACATATAATTTCATCCCTCTCATTTGCATTGGAGGGGTCTAATTTCATACTAGGGGACAGGTTGGAGGGGTCTAACATACTAGGTCTGGTTTTTTTTTTTTTTGTTGCCAAATCAGGTTAGTCTGTTGAAATTTGAATTATCATAAGGATTAGGTAGTATAATAAGAATGATGCATTATAGTTTTTTAATTGACCGGTTCTTATACCATCAACATCCTTTGATATATTATAATTGATTATGCTGCAATTTAGTAGTAGTTTTGGCTCTGTGTATCTTAGAAAGTTTGGATTTAACTCAGACCGACTAGGACTACAGTTTGGATATCAATGTAGGTTTGATATCTGAGAGCTTCCTTTGGTATTTTAAGTTAAACTTTCTGCTATTATTCATGCTTCTAAACTCATAGATCTGCATATATGTCTGCTCGATATTTTATGACTAATATTAAACATTTCTTTAATTTTTATGATAGGAAGAGTTGCAAGAAGCAACAAGGTCAAACCCTTCAATCTCAGAGATATCTCTAATTGAGAAGTGTTTTGGGAATCAACGCAAAGATAATGTCATAACCTATGGAGGTGGTGTAAGACCAAAACATTTGAAGAATGGAGTACCGTCTTCAAACAAACAAGTTGAGTTGGTGAATCGACTTATTGGAGCTGAACAAGAAAATCTTATTTTGAAGAATCGAATTGAAGGTCTTGAAGCGACTCAACAAGAAAATGATTTACTCAAGCGTCGTATTGAATCTCTTGAGTCCACTCATCAGGAAAATTGTGTACTTAAGCAACGAATGGATGCTCTAGAGACTGCATTCTCAAATGCTATGCGTCAAAATCATTGTTTCGGAAGCAACAATTCCTTACCTCCTTTTCTAGACCAGGTAAGAGTACTTCATATAATTACTTAGTGTGGTATATGCTTATAAATGTTGCTCTTCTCATTTTATCTCATTTTTTCCTATGTGTTTGCTATAGTCAAGTGAAGTTCAGTCTCCTATCATTGTGGCTGGTGATGTTGCTAAGGTAAAGCTGACAAAGAAAAAGAAAAAGAGACCTAAGGTAAATGCATATACATTATCATTCCCATATAAAGGTCTACAATGCTTTTGATAATTGTTGCATTTGTATTTTTTTTGTAGGGTTATTATGTTCAGCAGAAATTTGCAGAAATCGGATCAGATAAATCCACCTCAAGAAAGAAGAAAAAAAAGAAAGTTAAAAGAGATGACTTTGATAAAGGAAGCCCAAATGATATAGGTAAAAACTTCAATCTCTAAACATTGAATAGATAAATCTTGAAAATGATTGTGATAGAATAGATTCCATTCTTTTTTGTATGTGGCTATGTGCAGAGCATGCAGCAGGTTCTGAAGATTTCCAAGAAGTCCATGAAGATTTTCTAGAAGCTACTGATGAATGATCTCTAAACTCTATCAACATTATGGTGGTTTGGATTGAATGATTGTATGGTGTTTGGATTAAAAGATTGTTATGGTGTTTTGGATTGAAGGATTGTTAGAGCGATTTGGAGGTTTTAAAGTGTTTTGTATACTTAAGGATTGTTATGATGTTTTGGATCTATACATGTTCTGTTTTAAGCTAGTGACATATTTTATTTTAAGCATTGGTGACAGATTTTGTTTTAAGCATTTGTGACAGAAAATACATTTTGCTAAATATGTACACTTTAGCGACGGGAAATCCCGTCGCTAAAAGTCCAAAAACCGATATTCAAAATGCCCGTCGCTAAACGATTTAGCGACGGGCGTTTCCTGTCGTTGATACTTAGCGACGGGTCAAGTATCCCGTCGCTAAAGTATTAGCGGCAGGACTTGTAGCGACGGTTTAGTGACGGGCAAAAACCCGTTGCGAATACTATTAGCGACAGGATTTCAGGCTTTTAGCGACGGGTTTTCCCGTCGCTAATAGCCCTTTTTCTTGTAGTGCCCTAGTCAACTGAAAATAGGAAGGTCAAATTTTAAAATCCAAATGTTTTCGAACTTTAATATTACATACACATTGCTTATAGGTTTAACATTTTAATTTAACATAATGCCTAGTTTCGATTAAGGGGGTGGATCTTGGAAATGCATGATTTTGGAACAGAGTCATTTAGTGGGATAAATTGCAATTGCTATTTAATTGATATCATTTCATGATTAGAACTACCGTCTTGATTATGTCAAGCTAGCTGGATAATGCATGTTGGGGGCAGAGCCCTGGATTTCAATTAATGAGTTGTGCACTAGGATAAACATGCTGTGATGGTTGCAAATGCCTAGGATTCATGTCTAGAAGTACGCATGTTGATTGATAGAATGAATTGCAAGTCAGCCCTAAATGTTTTAAAACCGAAAATCAGTCGCCAAATATGCATGTTTGATGTGATGTTACCACGCATGATGTGTATGCATGAATGTTGAGGATGTAGCCGCATGTGATAATTTACTTTAGTAGTAGAATTATATATTCAAGCATGAGTTCCTCGGAACATTAGACGCATGGCACGTATGGATGATGAGTGTTGTTTAGTTTCATGGATGTGGCCTGCGTATGATAATTTACTTGTGTAGTAGAATTATGTATGCATGCATGAAATCCTCAAAACGTTTTAAAAGGGCCTTGGGAAAGACAAGATCGGGTGAATATAAAAACTCCCCATTCCGGTACAAACGATTAAACCGTTTTAAAAGACTGATCTATTAGAAAGGAGATCACGGTAATGTGAACTCTTTCACGACCCCCTTCCCTCGGTTTACTGGCGGTCGGTTTGGTTAGATGTCTGAAGAATCATTATTAGTCGCATTTTGTCTCATAGATATATGATGTACGAAATTCCTTTTCCAAAATGATATTGTCTCCCTGATTATGCATGTTTATAAGTTTGTTAGTATCGAATAACCGCACAGATGGACTCATCATGTGCCAATGAGCTTTTGAATGAGGCGAACTACGACTCGTGGTGCAAACGTATCAATGATATGTTTGATGATAAGGGTCTCCTAGACCACATTCAGAAGACAATGAGCTGTCCTGATGGCGGCTTGACTAAAGGGATAGCATATACCCTTTTCAAGTGGGAGCAGGATGACAAGAGATCCAATGAGATTTTGCTGTCCGAAATGTCTCCGGACTTTAAGGAAGAGTATACGTATATTCCGGTTACAAAGGATATCTGGGATGCCTTGTTCCTGAAATATGGAAACGGCATTGCAGGTGTACTACACCCTCTTATACCATCTTTGGATGAATGTCTAAAGAGCAACAACACCCGTACGCTTGAAAAAGTGTATCAACTCCTAAGCATGCTCAAAAGTCAAACCAATCGAAGAGGAAAGTCAGATGGCTGAATGAGACAAAGTTCAAGCCAGAATCGAGATCCTCCCAAAGTCATGGAGAGCAACCAAGACTTTGCTGACTATCAGTGGTCCAATCCTAGATCTTGCATCCATCCTGAAATTAATCAAGATTGAAGAAGCTCAGTTAACAGTGGTAACGAAAGAAACCAAGATATTAGGACAACCTGCTGGACAGAAGAGGAAATTGGGGAACAAGGGAAAGAAACAACAGGTTGTCAACAGTAAAATGTTGAAAAAGTCTAAACAAAGCAATATCCAGTTAAAATCAGAGATAGTTTGCGAGGATTCTAGCCCTCGTCGTATCAGTGACGGAGCTGGATCTAGCAAATCACATGCTGCCTAGGTATCCGACATTGGATATGTTATGGAAGCGTTAGTTTCCTCATCTGTCATGTTAACTGATTCAAATCCTTCATAGATTCTTGACTCGGGTGTGACGGATAACCAATGACAAGGAATTGTTCGCCATGTTCAGACGAATGCAGAAGGATTCAAAGAGGATATACATAGGCGACAACTCTTATGTTGAAGTCGGAGGAATAGGGAACTGCAAATTGTTTTTACGCAACGGCAGGACCTTACTTCTTGAAAATGTCCTTTTCCTCCTAGAATCCGAAGGAATGTTGTTTCTGTTACCATTCTTATGAATAATGGATTTACTTTATCATTTGAGAACTCTAATGTCCGACTAAATAAAGGCAATGTCTTTTATGGGCCTCTCAATGTATCATTGTCATGGATTTGAATGGTACTGAAAATTCAAATAGAATGTATTCAATATCGTCCAGGGAAGCAGAAACTGATGCGGTCGGATGGCACACAAGGTTAGGACATATAGGCTATGACAGAGTCCAGACTCTTGCTCGAAGAGGGCTTTTGCCCGGAGCAACTCAGGTGGTGGAAACCACTTCTGAGGACTGTCTAGCCGGAAAGTCTACCCGCAAGCCATTTGGTGAATCACTACGAGCCGAGTACCCATTGCATCAAATTCATTCTGACGTATGTGGACACATGAATGTCACCGCTAGGAGTGGAAAATGTTACTTCGTAACTTTCATCGATGACTTTACCCGTTATGGGTTTACTCATTTGATTACTCATAATTCTAAGGAATTAGATTCCTTTAAGAGCTTTCTTAACATCGTAGAGAATCAACAGGAGAGAAAGGTGAAAACCCTATGCACTGGTAGAGGTGGAGAATATCTCTCTAATTATTTCAATATGTTAGGCAAAGAAAGAAGGATTGTACAAAAACCTACAATTCCCAATACGCCACAACATAATGGAGTGGCGGAGCGACATAATCATACACTCCCGGACATGGTTAGAACCATGATGTCACAAGCTCAACTGCTGATGTCTTTCTAGGGTGACGCATTGTTGACTGCCACACATGTAGTAAACCTTGTGTTGGATTACGGGGCTAAATACAACGGAAACAAAAACAAGATACGTGCTTGGTAACAAATACACAGCGGAAGATAGTGCACATACCTACTTTATTTTCCTTGTACCTTGGATCGCTTGAGGTGAGTTATCGATCCGCCGGACGGTTCCCGTAGAACTTTTTGTTAGAGAAGCCCTACTCGGATTATGCTCCACAAAAAAGCCTCAATCGATTCTTCACAGGGATGGATCATTGGAGTAAATTGCTTGACACAATTTGGCAGCTCCTTGACAATATGTAGGTTCGGCCGGAACCCTATAGTAATAGGGAGGAGGTTTTTATTTTTGTCTCACCACAGAGGAAGAAAGGGATTAATTTATTAACCCTAAATAAATGACAACACTCCATATTTATAAGAAGAGCAAAGTGGACAAAAGTCCACTTTGCCCTAAAGTGTATTTCGGCCGGCCAAGCTAGAGAAGGGAGACCCAATTTTGGGCCTCTCATGTCAGTTGGGATATTAGGACTAGCCCAAAATTCATAGTGTGACATTACCCAATTTCTTAGGTACCAATCTCTAATTAATGGGCTCCCAATTAAGGCGACCTATTATCCTAATGCTAACAGCTCCCACCCGCCGGAATGGGAGGGTGCCTATTAATATGTTGTCGACCAACACATCAGCATTTGATCTTCGATCCAGTCCCTGCTCCGAATAGTTCGTACGAGGTTTGCCGTGTGACCGGCGGACACGACGAGCATCGTGCTACTCATAAGTTAGGAGTGTTGTAGCGTCCACAGAACGTTGATTCCCCATGTCTAATTAACCTGTGGAAAATAATAAAGTACCGCGCTGTATCCTAGGTCAATTTTTATTCTCCAATTGCCTAGTTCCCACTTAGGAATACTCCTTCAAGGCATCCGTACAAGTATTCACAACATTTAACTAATATCAGGCTGGTGGCCACCTAGTAAATACAAGAGTCGGAGAATTACAGGTGTTCTTGACCATCCCCATCGCTCATACCCTTAGTCAAACCCAACCGGTTTCCCGAGACGTGGTCACTTGGCCTTTTGTTCAGCACTACGCTCGTACGCTGGGAAGCGAACATTGAGCCTGACCGTAGGTATGAGTTTTAAGTCCGTGAGGATATTTGGATGCATCTTCATATAGCATCTGGGATCAATCACACGTTCAAGGTGAAGAAGTTTGTGCCTATTGGAATCATGTGGACTCTGCCTAGCACAACCGAGCCTAACCCTGTGGTCAAACATGGCACGCGCAGTATGAAGTGCGTGTCGGTAGCATAACCTGATTTTAGACAGGAGTGGGAAATGTCATATACTATCGCTGATTCGTCATCTGGCCCAGAATGTGGTTATTTAACGAATAAAGTTCGTTACGACAATTTTCAGAACTTAGATCATGTCGTGTTATCCCAAAACCAAATGATCATTCTGCTTAACCAGGATTGCCACCGTGATTCTTAGCCTGTCTTGATATGGTAGAGGTCTGTTAGACCCCTGAAGGTCTAACGTATTGGGAAGCACTGATTTGGCTATGATAGACGTGCTTCCCAAGTCCAACAAGCGATTGGCGGACGAAAAGATGGAATCGTAGCAACGTGCATGTGTTTTCGTGAAGGATTTGTGTTAACTTAGGGGTGAAGACAATGAATGGGGTTTGATGTTTCAAGTAAGGATGTCCCAATGAAGTGATGGAAGTGTGTGTTCCTTAGTCCGTGCTCGAACAAGTGCTTGGTAAGTGTCGTAGCAAATGCATTCATAAAGCATCAACGGTACCTCGCACAATGACTTGTCTAGTGTCCATAGTGAAGTGGAGGATGAAGAATGCGTGTCCAAAGATGGGGAGTTCGTGTGTGAGTGGTCAAGATGCAATCTTGGAGTGCAAGAAACATTCTTGATGGCTGCTCCAAGGTAGGACTTTGCCCTTATGAAAGCACAAGCTGCCCCAAGACAAAAGAAGAGCTTAGTGACTAGTGTCCTTGTGTGGGCAATTGAAGGGAATCCGCCCCAAACCGACTTAGGAGCTTTCTTGGACGCCAAGTTACTCTCCTTAGCCGTCCTAATCTGAAGTCATAGCCCCCAAGCAAGATCAAATCCGCCCAAGATAGCCCAAGATAGTCCAAGCTGTGCAGATCCAGTCCTATGCTAGAGACACCGAGGAGGATACGAGCGTGATACACGTGGTTTTGAAGGCGATGGTGAACCTTCACGACGAGCAGTCTTTGCTGCGTGCCAAGTTGGTGGAATCAGAAGCACGGGTGGGTGCAGCTGAGGCGAAATTGGTTGATCATGATGGCCGGATCAGCCGTGCGGAGAACTTTAAGGAGCACATTCGTGAGGATCTGCACTTGATCAAGAAGAATCTGAATTCCAAGTCTAGCGATGTGATAAAGGTGAAGGTACGTGAGCCTAAACCTTTTATGGGTGTCCGTGATTCCCAAACTCTTGAAGATTTCCTATGGAGGATGGAGAAGTATTTTGATGACGCTGGTATTGATGAGCCCCGTAAAGTGAGATGTGCGATTTCGTACTTTGAGAGCGATGCAATTGCTTGGTGGAGAAGTTATGAGACGGCTTGCGAAGCAGCTGGAAGTGCCCCTCTTGCAAACTGGGCTGAGTTGAAGTCGGAGCTGAAAGCACGTTATATGCCCAACAACAGTACGTGGATTGCGCGAGAAAAGCTCCACAACTTGAAGCAGATGGGTACGGTGCAAAGTTACATTAAGCAATTCATTGATATATTGACTGATTTGCCTAACATGGAGGAGGAAGACAAGTAGTTCAACTTCATGAAAGGATTACAAAATTGGGCTCAAGTGGAACTACAGCGTCGTGGTGCAAAAGACTTGAAGAGTGCGATCAATGCAGCGGACGGATTGATCGAGCTTCAAGCAGTTCAGAATGATGATGGTTCGACGCGGAAGGCGTTCAAGCCTCATGACAATGTGAAGGGAAAGGAGAAGTTTCAGCCCAAACGTGATAAGCCGGACAAGGGGAATGATGAGCAAAAGGAATGGTGGAAGGACCCGAAAACCCACCCCGGGTGCTTCATATGCAAAGCCCCCGTTTAGCTCGTGATTGCAAACATCGACCAAAAGAACGATTGAGTGCAGCATTGAAGCAACATGATACGTCCTCTGATAGCGATGTAGAAGCGATTCCAAGGTGCGCCCCTTTACACCTCTTGGCCGGTATGCAATAAACACCGGCAACGCCAACACCCGGATTGATCAACGTAAAGGCAAATCTCAACGGGAAAAATGCAGTGGTGATGGTGGATACTGGAGCTACTCATTCTCTTTGTTCGGACAAGGCACGTGAGAAGCTGGGCTTCAAGGTAATGGAACATTCATCTCGCGTCAAGACGGTGAACTCGGAAAGCCGGAAGGTGAAGGGCATGGTGCGTGTGCAATCAAGGATTGGCAGCTGGTTTGGCCCTATCGAGTTCTTGGTAGTTCCAATGGATGATTTCGACTTCATCATTGGGAATAGCTTTCTTGCAAGCAATCGAGTGTTGGTGATGCCCCATGTTGCGGTATTATGATTAACGACCCCGTAAAACCCTGTTTTGTGCCAGGATTCCGTGATGTCCCAAAGACGGTAGGGTCGAGTGAGTGTATTTCAGCTATGCAGCTAGCGTATGAGCTGAAACATGAAGTGTCCGTTGAAGTGAAGAGTCCAATTCAGTCCATCCCGGACGCGTGCGTGCAGCCCAACTCGGGAGGATGCAAATAGAAGGAAGATGCTGTTGATCAAGCCAAGACGTCGAAGCGCAAGGCGTTGAAGCTGAATGCAAGTGAAGTGATGGTGAGACAAGCAAACAAGAAGCGGTCGTATCCTTATGTGAAGGAGAGGTGTGAGTCAGACTTTCTTGAGGTCAGATTCAGCGGGAGCCAAGGTGGAAAGGCATCCCAACGCATGTCAATGATGTGAGGATCGAATTGGAAACGTTCAAGGGCGTGCAACCTTGGAATGATGAGTAAGCTGCCAATGAATGTTGTGAAGACCGCGACGAGGAGCCAAACAAATGAAGGCGCGGCAGCTAAGGTGCAAGTGAATGGCGTTTTCATGATGAAAACAACCCAAAGACAACGCGCAGGCAATGTGAAGGGGCAGCAAAGATAAGAAAGGAGCGGAGCTGCGGGACGGCTTCGAGATGTGTTGAGGAGTGATAGGCGTTCGAATTACAAGAAGTTCGTGAAGTCCATGCCTGCGACCATGAAGTGTTCAGCTCAAAACTCAAAAGCTGATTTATACCACAAGACAAAGAACTTCGGAATGCCAATGGAGTGCGCTAGAGATGCTCATCCAACGAGCAAAATGAAGTATGGTGCAGCAGAGGAAGAGGCTTTCTTGCGAAGGGAGTATGGGCCCCGGCAGAAGGAGTGCTTCGAATCTGCGTCGACGAGGGCGTCGACTTTGTGTGGTGGGGGATGTTTGCTAGACCCCAGAAGGTCTAACATATTGGGAAGCACTGATTTGGCTATGATAGACGTGCTTCCCAAGTCCAACAAGCGATTGGCGGACGAAAAGATGGAATCGTAGCAATGCGCATGAGTTTTCGTGAAGGATTTGTGTTAACTTAAGGGTGAAGACAATGAATGGGGTTTGATGTTTCAAGTAAGGATGTCCCAATGAAGTGATGGAAGTGTGTGTGCCTTAGTCTGTGCTCGAACAAGTGCTTGGTAAGTGTCGCAGCAAATGCATTCATAGTGCATCAACGGTATCTCGCGCAATGACTTGTCTAGTGTCCATAGTGAAGTGGAGGATGAAGAATGCGTGTCCAAGGATGGGGAGTTCGTGTGTGAGTGATCAATATGCAGTCTTGGAGTGCAATAAACGTTCTTGATGGCTGCCCCAAGGTAGGACTTTGCCCTTATGAAAGCACAAGCTGCCCCAAGACAAAAGGAGAGACTAGTGACTAAGGTCTAGAGTCCTTGTGTGGGCAATTGAAGGGAATCCGCCCCAAACCGACATAGGATCTTTCTTGGACGCCAAGTTACTCTCCTTAGTCGTCCTAATATGAAGTCATAGCCCCCAAGCAAGATCAAATCTGCCCAAGATAGCCCAAGCTGTGCAGATCCACTCCTTTGCTGAAAATATATCTCCAAGAGGTATATATTGTGATATAGATATATATGTTTGGTTAAATTGTATGCTAAGAATATATATATGTTATAAATATATATCCTAAGCTAAATATAGCTATATTTATGGGAGAATAGATATAGGAAAAAAAATATGGCTGAATATATATATCTACTTGATAGGATTTAGATGTAGATAGATCTTTATATCTAGGAGGGATTTGTGGCAGCCCTAATGCTATAAAAGGAGCTGCTCCCCCTGCGTTTTGGAGAGTGTTAGGAGACCCTATACTGAGTGATAAATTCGTGAGAATTGGGTGAGTGACTTGGGAGTGAAAATCTGTGAGTGAATGTGATATCGCAAAGTTGCGAGAGTGATTGTGAGAGTCGTCTTTGTAAACCGGGGCGTCTCAGCCTTTATCTATGAATAAAGGCAAGTGTTCATAAGAGTTCTATTGTGTTTTCTGGTTCTTCTACTTTGTCCCTTCTATATTATTGTGTTCGCTGCAATCTTTGTGGAGTTGTTGTTCGTGATTAGCCGTTGAAAGCGTTACTAGTCGCGTTCGTGTTCTGTTTTGGATGGTGGTTGGAGGTGCAATCACGCCAGTAGGGATCCATACTTAGACGAAAAATGTAGGCATATTTTGACCCCTGTGACAGTTGTATCAGAGCTCAAGGTTGCGTGAAGAATATCAAGATGGCAAGAGAAGTAAGGATCGCCCAGATCAAGGACGTGCTTGCTAGAGACACCGAGGAGGATACGAGTGTGATGCACGTTGTTTTGAAGGCGATGGTGAACCTTCACGACGAGCAGTCTTTGCTGCGTGCCAAGTTGGTGGATTCGGAAGAACGGGTTGGTGCAGCTGAGGCGAAATTGGTTGATCATGATGGCCGGATCAGCCGTGCGGAGAACTTTGAGGAGCAAATTCATGAGGATCTGCACTTGATCAAGAAGAACTTTGAGGAGCAAATTCATGAGGATCTGCACGTTATGGGTGTCCGTGATTCCCAAACTCTTGAAGATTTCCTATGAAGGATGGAGAAGTATTTTGATGACGCTGGTATTGATGAGCCCCGTAAAGTGAGATGTTCGATTTTGTACTTTGAGAGCGATGCAATTGCTTGGTGGAGAAGTTATGAGACGGCGTGCGAAGCAGCTGGAAGTGCCCCTCTTGCAAGCTGGGCTGAGTTGAAGACGGAGCTGAAAGCACGTTATATGCCCAACAACAGTGCGTGGATTGCTCGAGAAAAGCTCCACAACTTGAAGCAGACGGGTACGGTGTAAAGTTACATTAAGCAATTCATTGATATATTAACTGATTTGCCTAACATGGAGGAGGAAGAAAAGTTGTTCAACTTCATGAAAGGATTACAAAATTGGGCTCAAGTGGAACTACAACGTCGTGGTGCAAAAGACTTGAAGAGTGAGATCAATGCACCGGACGGATTGATCGAGCTTCGAGCAGATCAGAATGATGATGGTTCGACGCGGAAGGCGTTCAAGCCTCGCTACAATGGGAAGGGAAAGGAGAAGTCTCAGCCCAAACGTGCTAAGCCGGACAAGGGGAAGGATGAGAAAAAGGAATGGTGGAAAGACCCGAAAACCCACCCCGGGTGCTTCATATGCAAAGGCCCCCATTTAGCTCTATTTCAAACATCGACCAAAAGAACGATTGAGTGCAGCGATGAAGCAACATGATACGTCCTCTGATACCGATGTAGAAGCGATTCCAAGGTGCGCCCCTTTACACCTCTTGGCAGGTATGCAATCAACTCCGGCAACGCCAACACCCGGATTGATCAACGTAAAGGCAAATCTCAACGGGAAGAATGCAGTGGTGATGGTGGATACTGGAGCTACTCATTCTTTTTGTTCGGACAAGGCATGTGAGAAGCTGGGCTTCAAGATAATGGAACATTCATCTCGTGTCAAGACGGTGAACTTGGAAAGCCAGAAGGTGAAGGGCATCATGCGTGTGCAATCAAGGATTGGCAGCTGGTGTGGCCCTATCGAGTTCTTGGTAGTTCCAATGGATGATTTCGACTTCATCTTTGGGAATAGCTTTCTTGCAAGCAATCGAGTGTTGGTGATGCCCCATGTTTGCGGTATTATGATTAACGACCCCGTAAAACCCTGTGTTGTGCTAGGATTCCGTGATGTCCCAAAGACGGTAGGGTCGAGTGAGTGTATTTCAGCTATGCAGCTAGCGTATGAGCTGAAACATGAAGTGTCCATTGAAGTGAAAAGTCCAATTCAGTCCATCCTGGACGCGTGCGTGCAGCCCAACTCGGGAGGATGCAAATAGAAGGAAGATGCTGTTGATCAAGCCAAGACGTCGAAGCGCAAGGCATTGAAGCTGAATGCAAGTGAAGTGATGGTGAGACAAGCAAACAAGAAGCGGTCGTATCCTTATGTGAAGGAGAGGTGTGAGTCAGACTTTCGCGAGGTCAGATTCAGCGGGAGCCAAGGTGGAAAGGCGTCCCAACGCTTGTCAATGATGTGCGGATCGAATTGGAATCGTTCAAGGGCGTGCAATGTTGCGTCCTGGCTGAACTGGGCCGAATGAACGCTTCTGTTTAAGTGGTTGAGCAGGTTTCTAGGTTGTCACCTTCGCGCGGAAGAGGTGTTCGTCCTATGTCGATGACGAGTGTTCGGTTTTATCGCTGAGTCTCGGAAAAGTCTGTGTCTCAAGAGGAGTCTGTGTCTCGGAAAGCGGATGTGTCTCAGGAAATGGCGGTCTGTGCACAAGTCTGAGTGTCTGGGCACATCTTACTCCTACTTCTCTTCCTCGTCTAAGCCACGGATCGCTGGTTCCTGCACGAAGGGCCAGTACTAGCACGAATAGGGGGGGTGGTGCTAGTGGAGCCCTCTCCGATGCCTAAGTCACAATAGGGCTAAAAAGGTAATCTTAGAGAGAGAAAATATTTCTAGAGAGAAGTCAGAGCTCAAAGTGCTATAGTTGGGCAAATGAGAGGATGTGTCAAAATGGGTGGCCAAGGCCTCCTATTTATAGGCTTCCTTGAGACCGGACCCGGTTTTAAAGCGGTTTGATGACGGTTCAAAAGCAAGCGGTAACCGTCATCAATAATGGCAATGCGCGAACTCGACTTCTCTATACGTAACGGTAATCGCGTAAAAGGTAATCGCGTAAACGGTAATCGCGTAATACCCGTATTGCAATCCGGACCTCGTCGAATTTGGGCAATTCGGCGAGGTCCGGCTTGCCGCGCAACCTGGACGCGCGTAACGCGCTTCCGGACCGTTTCGACCCTTGGGAGGCGTTTTTAAACCGTGATGTGATTTCCGACGTGTTTACGAGGCCCGAAACATAAATACGAACCCGAATTGAACACATATCCATCACTTGCCCCCGAGTCAAGTAACGGTTTAAAACCTTTCTTGACTCTATTTTAAGTTAGGATACGCGTCCAATTTGAGCTTTACGCTAACCTTCCGGTTTTGATTGTTGGTTGGACGTAGAAGTCTTGATTTCGTCCGTCCTTTGATTTTCCGACCGAGTGACTTTATTTCCTGTCATCACGGTTAGTGCAATAGAGAATGCGCGTATATATCGTGCAAACATGATTACCACTAGGGATATGAGCAACTAGTAATATGTCATGCGGACATGCTTTTATCAACATGCATGCATAAGTAACGGTCATGGCAAAAACGTAATTACGTGATGTTAGAAATATAATCTGTATACTCTAAAACGACTTAGCGATTATTAAAGAATCATGCGATATGCAAACATGCATGTAGAATGACGAATTTGATATGCGCAATACCAAAACGATCATTTGCGTAGAGACAAATACTTAGAAGAGGGTGGAGTATACCGTAAGCACTTAGGCGTGGGTGTAGATGAATTACTCCTTTAATCCTTATCATCAAGGAATATTTTGGGATGTGTGATTACACTAATCCCCAATCATTCTTCCAGCTCTTTGGGAATTCATTCTTCATCCTTCTTTGCAGGTAATTGCTCCACCATTTCTAGAAACCATTTGTTTGTTCATAGTTTCTTCACCGCCGTAAACTTTAGGTGCATCCCGAAAGTTACGTGTTTGATTCTTGGCTTGTTTTCAGAAATTGACACCACCAATCGACTCAGATCATCGCGAGGATTCCAGCGCCGCCTTCGGAATTGCCAGACGACGCCGGACGCGCCCCCACGCGCCGTCGCGTGAGTATTGCCCTGCCGGCGCATGTAACCCATGCGCCGCCTTCCCGTGCTCCGTTTGCCGCGGTCCTTACCTTTCAGAAATCGTCTCGACGAGTGGAGTCCATTGTGATACTTTTTGTCACATTTTGAGGTAGTCTGAAAATTCGATTTTACAGGACAGCTTCGACTTGATTTTTGAATGTTGCCGTATTGTTGTTCCTTTGAATTATTTGTCGTTGTTATTGCATAGAGCTGCCCATTGGTGTTCGTATGTCGAATAATTGCTGATTGGTTGCTGTTGCTATCGTCGTTAGCTCATGCCTTAGACGATTTTTACCTCCGTGGATAGTTGTGGTAAAATCCCCCATTGGACATTTTGCCCCGTGCCTTCGTGTAAAAGCCTTTTGGTCGGTACGTGTAGTTTTTCCCTTAACGGGTTTGTTGGTTGTCGGAAGTTGCCAAACGTCTTTGGGGGTAGCCGTTTGTTGTCTTGCTGCCTTAGAAAAATATTTTTCCTAAGTGTTGTCGTGTTGGCTCTACTTGGTTCGTCACGTTAGTCGCACCGCTTGCACGATAGCTTCTTGGGGCGTTGGTCACTTTGGTTGCATGTATCAACTTTGCTATGCGCGTTGAATTTTGTTATGCGCGTTGACTTTGCTATGCGCGTTGACTTTGCTATGCGCGTTGACTTTTGCTATGTGCGTTGACTTTTGCTATGCGCGTTGACTTTGCTATGCGCGTTGACTTTTGCTATGCGCGTTGTATTTGACGTGTAGACTTCTTGTTTGGTTCTTTGCAGGTTGTGAAGTCGTAGTAACCACTTGTGGAACTCCTTTGCTTTTGATTGAATTGCCGCTATGAGTAAGTCCACTACTCCTCTATCGCAGACTCCTTTTAATTCTGACGTTGAGGATGACATGGAGGTAGATTTGGTTTCACAAGTAGATAGTGTTTTGGGCACTGATGAGGGCGTAATTGCTGAGCCTTCTGTTGAGGCACCTCCCGTCGAAGAGACGGAAGTGTTGGTCAGATATTACACCAACCGCTTGGATAGATCCTTGTTTACCCTGTATGCAAGTGCTTACGGACTTGACCCTTGTGTAGAGGCTGTTTACCCCTTTGATGCACTCCGTGAGAGTAGTTTAGGAGATGCTACTCCTCCACCTATAGACTTGTCCGTCGTATATACATCTCACGTTAGGGAGGGTTTGCGGTTTCCCTATTGCTCTGACTTGATTGAGCTTTGTAGCGGTTATGGGATTTCCCCCTTAGATCTTGCGCCTAATGGAATTCGGGTATGGACTTGCTTTAGAGTGCTGTTTCACAAGCAGTCATGGCATTATTCTCCCACCCTCTTTCGCTGCTTCTATCAGCTTAAGAGTCCGGACTCTGCGGGATTGTGTAGTGTGAAAGTTCGCTGGCCGATATATCACTGTCAGCGATCGCGTGGTTTTACTTGTTCGCTGCGCGCATCTGATCAGGAGTTGGTCGATGTTGGGATTCATGTGCTCCCTTCTGCGGCTTCGGTATGTTAAGCATTTTTATAACTTTTACCGTGTTGCACTGTAGGTTGGTTTGACGGAAAAAGATCGTCTTTGCAGACGGCACCCGCACGCAAGATTGCTTCTAACGGAAGGATTGTTCCATCTCTTGCTCCTGGAGCATCGGCGGCTTCCGGTCATGGAAAAGGTAAACGGTTTGAATAAACAGTCTTCCTTGTATACTATCTTAGTTTGGTTGTAACTTTGTGTGTTATTTGCAGGTCGCAAGACGCTTGTTACTGATCGCGTTGTTGCCGCTCCTGATTCTACCAAACGGTCCACCGCTGGGACACGTTCTTCGAGCAGTTCGAAGCGCCCAAAGACTACTGTGACCGTTCCTACTCTTTCCTGTCATAAAGGGAAGGAAGTTGACGGTTTCAAGGATGCGCTGTCTGCCCCCCGCTCGAAGGAGCGGTCCGAGGTGGAACGTGCTCTTCCTTCTGGTATAAGCTGAACACTTGTCTGTGTGCTTTTGTGCGCTTTGTTTTTGGTTTTTGCATAACTCTAGTTGGTTTGCGTGTAGTGCTCCCGCCACTTGGACGTGCGGATCTGCTTCGTCCTTTGGAAGGTGATATTTCGGATGATAAGTGGATGCCATATGTGACAGTGTGCGTGTTCTTCATCGATCCATTCCTCCTGGTGATTGACTTGTTCGGCCATCGAGCGACGAAGAGGCGCGAACCTTTGTTGAGAGATCATTATCTGGATTCACACCAGTAAGTATCTTTCTTTGCTTTGCTATGCTCGTTGCTTCCGAACATGTATGCTTATTGTCTTGTTGTTTTCAGGTTGTTTCTGATATGGTGCACATGGTCTCCTTCATGTTGGAGCTTGTCCAGGAGAAGCGTGCTATTGCCGATAAAGCTGCCGTTGTGTCCGGAGAGATTAAGGAAGCTAAGGATGAAGTGCACCGTCTTTCTCTGAAGATGAAGGATTTTGATGCCCGTTATGATTCTGCCCGCCTTGTTCAGCTTGAAGCTGAGAACGTTGCTATTGAGAAGGCAATTTCTGACAATGCGGGCAAACACAAGGTTGCCTGTCGGAAAATGCGCGAAGAGGCAATGAAGGCCGGCATTGAGGAGGGACTTGGAAAGTTCCCTACTACCCATGAGTTTGACAGCGCGGTTACTGCTGCTGCTACGGCGAAGGCCGCTCCTATGCTTAGCGAGTTTGCTGAAGACTTTGTTCGTAGGGTGAGCATTCTTGCTCCTGGCTTTCCCTTTGACAAGTTAGGGCCGTATGTGGAGTTTGCGGTTGGGCAAGTTGCCGAGCTCCGTCGTTTGGATATTGCAGCATCTTAGTTTGCATTTTTGTTTGTAGAAGACGGTGGCGACACTAATGTGCAACTTCTGCCTGTTCCGCCCAGTCCTGTCAGAGATGATGGCATTATTTGATCTGTGCCATCTTTTGATTATGTAGAACTCATTTTTGAGTTTGTTTGCCCCCGGCTTCTATGTTTGGAAACTTGTTGGAGTTGTTCCTTGGTTGTTGCCTGTGACTTGTTTGCTTTGAACTACGTCGTTTGAACCTGCTTTATGCATAGCAGTTTGCATGATAACTTGTTAGTAATATTTCATACCGTTATCACTTATTGTGTTTGTTGAATGTGGATGACTAGTAACGTAGACATAGTCCCCGCAACCGTGACCGATAGCCACTTCTTGATTGATGACTTGAGATGTACTCAAGATTGCTTGCATGATGCATTACGCATGTTGTCCTTCTTTCCTGAATAGCTTGCCGCTATATATGTTGTAACCTGTCAAGTATTTCGCGTATAGCGACTTTTCTTAACAAGTAGTATATTTGAAAGGTGTTATCTTGGCTAAGCAAGATACTAGTTTATACCGTCTCTTAGTTCCACTCTAAGGAGACGTTGTATAAGACTCGACTTGTAAATTTTATGAGTTTTAAACAGGGTGCGCACCTGCCAGCGTGTATCAACCCGCGTTGGGGAAGCTTACGTAAAAACATTCGGTTTTTGAAAAAATATTTGTGATACGTGATTTCTGCGTCCAGCGACCACGTAACACGTTTTGAAAATATGTATGCATGATTTCTGCGTCCAGGAATCATGCAACACGGTTTGAAAATCTATAGTACAGAATTGTCATCTAACAATAGGACTTTTGCCGTAAAGTTTGAACCCTTGAATAGGAATTCATAGTACGGGATTGTCATCTAACAAGAGGACGTTCGCCGTATAGAGTGAACCCTAAACAGGAATTCATAGTACGGGATTGTCATCTAACAAGAGGACGTTTGCCGTATAGAGTGAACCCTAAACAGGAATTCATAGTATGGGATTGTCGTCTAACAAGAGGACGTTCGCCATAAAGAGTGAACCCTAAACAAAAATTCATAGTGTGGGATTGTCGTTTAACAAGAGGACGTTCGCCATAAAGAGTGAACCCTAAACAGGAATTCATAGTATGGGATTGTCGTCTAACAAGAGGACGTTCGCCATAAAGAGTGAACCCTAAACATGAATTCATATTTATTGTAGCGTGGGGTCGTTGTCTAACAAGAGAACTTCCGCCATTTATGGGGTGATCAGTCCCTTATTGTATTTGCCCGTCCTGTTCTGAATCCAGGGAATGGCGATGAAGATGAGGATTTGTCTCTAACAAGAGATGTCACAACATGTCATTTGTATGTCATCAATAGGACATTTGTAGATAGAATGTCATTAATATGACGTTTGAAGTAGGGTGTTATTGGTGTAACGCTTTTGAAGTAAAAGGTTGCAATTATGTCCTTGCAAATATGTTGTTGCAGCATGCTGACTTTGAATATATCTTGGGTTTAATTCCAAGTTGTTGATTCCATGATGACGCCTTTTGATGTGGTCGTCAATATGAGTAAGTTGTTGTTGATGATAAGCGTTGTCATAACGCGTGATAGATTTTTTGTTTGCACATGGCATAATATCTTGGATTGTTGATGTAGATAATAAGTGCGTAGTTTTGTTACTTCGCGTTTAATCCAAAATAGCATGCAAGACATAGATATGTACCTACAAATGTAGATTGACTTCATTAGATACTTGCGCGTATTTACATTGTTTTTTCGAGAAGGCGTCAACCGATCATTCCTTCTTAAAACATGTAAAGGAACTAGATGCGATGATACTTAAAGCACTTAGAAAAGAAATGTGCAAAGTAATTGGAAAGATAGTTATTTCTCCCGTCTCTTTCATGGTTGTTTCGACGATGATGTCGTAGGGTCGGCTGCAACAAATCGCCTTAACGCGCCTAGCGCGATGCATTCTTCGATCTCCCACCTCTGTGGTAGACACATGTTTGTGTTGTGCCCCCAGGTCTTGTGGTATTTGCACCATTCCTTTACGTTTTTGCCCAAGAAAGCAGTCTTTGGAAAATGTGGACTCGGGAGCTTGTTTTCGAGTAGGTTGACGTAAATGTCTTCAGCAACCGTGTTTAGCGGTGTGAAGATGTTGTGCATATTGATGCTTGCGCCCTCCTGTTTGTTCGTTTCAGCTTGAACTTCTTTGTCCCAACTGAGGGGTGTACCCCACCTCAGTTCTTGTTTACATAAGTCTGCTGTCTCGAGCTTGTCTTTTAGATCCGCCATGGTTTTGGTTGTCCTCCATCCATGAGTTCTTCCGAAGAGAAGGAAGGATCTGGCGTTCATGTTTGCATAGAACACGCTTATCACTTCCTCTCTTGTTGCTTTTGCCAAAGAGGTGTTGGCAGCGAATATGTTGAAGTAGTTGATTGGCTCGCCTTCACCCTGCTTGATGAGTCATATTTGGTTCCATGACGAATACTGAATGTACTCTTGTGGCTTCCAAACTATAACAGCTTGTTCCTGCCTTCCATCATCAACGACTTTCTGCTTCTTGAAAGAATTTACCATTGCCACATGGAAATGGTGCTTTGCTCTTAGGGCGTTGACGTAACAACGTCTTACGGTTATCTGGTCACCCAGTACTTCCCCGATCCCATGTTCCGTAGGGAACTTCATCTTCTGGTGGACAGTAGAGGGCACGATCACGTAAGGGTTGATCGTGGTTCGTCCCAAAATTCCATTATAGGTCCCAAGAGATTCCACAACGACGAAAGTGACGTTGACGTGCAATGCTTTCCACCCTTGGCCAAGGATGACAGGAAGCGTGATCGTTCCTAGGGGGTGTGTAGCTGCTCCGAAAAAGCTGACTAGCGAGAAGGTTCCCGGAGTCAAGTCTTTGACTGATCTTCCCAGTTGCTCTAGGACTTTGACATGTAGAATGTCAGCGAAGCTTCCACCATCAACGAGGATTCTTTTCACATCATATCCGTCGATATCCATGGTTATGACTAAAGTGTCATCGTGAGGGTAAACGATATGCTTTAAGTCTTCCCTGGAAAATTGGATAACCACGTCGTCTTGCTCTGGTTGCTTGCGCTTTCTGTATTTCGGCAATGTTGCTGCTTGGGATGCATAAATGTCCCGAGAATTAGAAACTTGTCCTCCGGCGGCAGGTCCTCCGTGGATAACGTTGATGACACCTCGCTTGGCTGGTGGAGGGTTGTCGTTGACTTTCTCTTTGCCTTTATTTCCTCTTTTTGATGACTCTGCTTGAGCCTTCTTTGGGGGGTTGTCGCCTTGATCGACGAATTGCTTCAATTCGCCCTTGAGGACGAAGTTTTTAATGCGGAAACGTAGGCTGACACAGCTGTCTGTCTCGTGGCCGAAGACCTTGTGGTTTTCACACCACTTGTCTTTGTCTTTCCCCAGCGGGCCTTTCTGAAATTGTTCGGCTCTTTCCACATGTTCGCATCTTTCATCTCTCTCAGTATCACGGACAGCGGGGCATTCAAAGGAATGCAGTCAGCGAGGTTTACTTCTTTTGGCTCCTGGAAATCTCCTTGAAAAGGCCTTTTCGGCTGAGGTTGCCAATTTCTTCCTTGCTGACCGCTTGAGGGCGGTTTTGCTTGATTCTGCTTTGGGTTTTCTTTTGCCTTTGCCGCAGAGACTTTCGCCTTGTTCTAGCTCCTGAACCTTTCGAGGTCCACGTACTCTTTAACTCTTGCGGCTAATTCTTCTAGAGTTTCAGCCGGGCCCTTTGCCATCTTTTCTGCTAGGGCATAGCCTCTTCGTCCGAGGTTTCTGATGAATGCTCGCACTATCTCTCCTTTTGTCAGGTTTCCCTGAATATCCGAGATGTTCTGGTTGAAGCGAACGTAATACTCAGCGAGAGATTCTTCATTTTGGTGTTGGACGTCGTCCAGAGCATTTGTTCCTTTCAGCAATGTGCGTTCGCCCATGTATCGTTGAATGAATTTAGCCTTCAAGTTCGCCCATGAGGTGATGCTTCCGCATGGCAGCGAGAAGAACCAGTGTGCTGCAATCCCGGCAAGAGTTTGTGCAAACGTCATTGCAAAATGGTGTGGGTTCTTCGTTCTGTCTAGCAGAGAGGCCTCGTGCTTCTGCACATGTTCCACTGGATCTCCTTTTCCGCGATAGAGGTCTCCTCCGATCAGGTACAGTGCGTCTGGGACGCGACTGTTCACAAGGTGGTCCGCGAACGGATGTGACGCCCTTTCTTCAAGTGCGTGCATACCTTTCACCTTTGCTTCTTTCATATTCTTCTCCACCATTTCTTCTAACATCTCGGCAGTAAACCCTTTTACAGGTTCAGCATAACCCGTTGAAGGATTTTGCCGACCAGTGTTATGGTAGATGTCAGATTGATCTCTGCTTGTGGCCTGGAAGGGATCATCCCTCGTTGGCTGCTGTGGGCAGTGGTATGTGGGTTGCCTTTCATTCCTCCAATGACGGGCTCCTTGGGAAGGAGTATATGAACGTGCGGCATCATATCTTGTATGTTGGTTTCTGCCCTGGAATGGTCCGCCTTGGCGGGTAGTGTCTTGCGACATTTCTCTTGTCGGCGCAGCGTGCTCCTGGTTGGTTAGAGGTGGTTGAGCCGCATATCCTTGATTTTTTAGTGACTCGCGGAATGCGAGTAACTCTTCCAGCACAGCCATCATTGCTGGAGTAACGGTAGGCATCGGGTTTGCTCCCGTTCTTTATTGTTCGCCTTGCGGCATTTCTGTCTGAGATTCATCATCATGCATCTCTGGCTCGAAACCAGGTGGGGGTCAGCGATGCTCGTCCCTTGGCTCTTGGTGGTTGTGCTGTGCGTCAGGCACATCCTCGGTTGGCATGGATGAAGCTACGGAAGTAGCTCTCGGTATGTGGGAAGGTCCTGACTGGCTTCCAGCTGGCTTCTGATCTCCTGCTCTTTTGTTTGCCGGAGACTTCTTAGGACGTCCAGGCCTTTTCCTTTTATTTCTCGCGTTAACCAATTCGGTAGGGTTGCGATCACTCGTCATGTCTTTGCGGTATGGTAGCTTTTGTTCGAATCACGGAGACGGTGCCAAATGTTGCGTCCTGGCTGAACTGGGCCGAATGAACGCGTCTTTTTAAGTGGTTGAGCGGGTTTCTGGGTTGTCACCCTTTGCGCGGAAGAGGTGTTCGTCCTATGCCGATGACGAGTGTTCGGTTTTATCGCTGAGTCTCGGAAAAGTATGTGTCTCAAGAGGAGTCTGTGTCTCGGAAAGCGGATGTGTCTCAGGAAATGGTGGTCTGTGCACAAGTCTGAGTGTCTGGGCACATCTTGCTCCTACTTCTCTTCCTCATCTAAGCCACGGATCGCTGGTTCCTGCACGAAGGGCCAGTACTAGCACTGAGAGGGGGGGTGGTGCTAGTGGAGCCCTCTCCGATGCCTAAGTCACAATAGGGCTAAAAAGGTAATCTTAGAGAGAGAAAATATTTCTAGAGAGAAGTCAGAGCTCAAAGTGCCAAAGTTGGGCAAATGAGAGGATGTGTCAAAATGGGAGGCCAAGGCCTCCTATTTATAGGCTTCCTTGAGACCGCACCTGGTTTTAGAGCTGTTTGATGACGGTTCAAAAGCAAGCGGTAACCGTCATCATTATTGGCAATGCGCGAACTCGACTTCTCTATACGTAACGGTAATCGCGTAAACGGTAATCGCGTAATACCCGTAGTGCAATCCGGACCTCGTCGAATTTGGGCAATTCGGCGAGGTCCGGCTTGCCGCGCAACCCGGAGGTCCGGGTTGCAATGCAATCCGGAGGTCCGGTCCGGACACGCGTAACGCGCTTCTGGACCGTTTCGACCCTTGGGAGGCGTTTTTAAACCGTGATGTGATTTTCGACGTGTTTACGAGGCCCGAAACATAAATACGAACCCGAATTGGACACATATCCATCATGCAACCTTGGAACGATGAGTAAGCTGCCAATGAATGTTTTGAAGACCGCGACGAGGAGCCAAACAAATGAAGGTGCGGCAGCTAAGGTGCAAGTGAATGGCGTTGTCATGATGAAAACAACCCAAAGACAACGCGCAGGCAATGTGAAGGGCCAGCAAAGAAAAGAAAGGAGCGGAGCTGCGGGACGGCTTCGAGATGTGTTGAGGAGTGATAGGCGTTTAAATTACAAGGAGTTTGTGAAGTCCATGCCTGCGACCATGAAGTGTTCACCTCAAAACCCAAAAGCTAATTTATTACACAAGTCAAAGAACTTCGGAATGCCAACGGTGTGCGCTAGAGATGCTCATCCAACGAGCAAAATGAAGTATGGTGCAGAAGAGGAAGAGGCTTTCTTGCGAAGGGAGTATGGGCCCCGGCGGAAGGAGTGCTTCGAATCTGCGTCGACGAGGGCGTCGACTTTGTGTGGTGGGGGATGTTTGTTAGACCCCTGAAGGTCTAACATATTGGGAAGCACTGATTTGGCTATGATAGACGTGCTTCCCAATTCCAACAAGCGATTGGCGGACGAAAAGATGGAATCGTAGCAACGTGCATGTGTTTTCGTGAAGGATTTGTGTTAACTTAAGGGTGAAGACAATGAATGGGGTTTGATGTTTCAAATAAGGATGTCCCAATGAAGTGATGGAAGTGTGTGTGCCTTAGTCCGTGCTCGAAGAAGTTCTTGGTAAGTGTCGCAGCAAATGCATTCATAGTGCATCAACGGTACCTCGTGCAATGACTTGCCTAGTGTCCATAGTGAAGTGGAGGATGAAGAATGCGTGTCCAAGGATGGGGAATGTTGCGTCCAGGATGAACTGGGTCGTGGGGACGCGTCTGTTCGTATGGTTGTGCGGGTTTTCGGGCTGTAACCCTTCGTCTGGAAGAGGTCTGGGCCACTGACGAGTGTTCGGTTGATCCCGGAAAGGTCTGTGTCTCGAAGTGCGGTTGTGTCTCAAGGGGACGTCTGAGTCTCAAAAGGCGGTGTTCTGTGCACAAATCCGGATGTCTGGGCGACGATCCTGCACAAAGGACCGGTGCTAGCACGGAGAGGGGGGGGGGGGGGTGGTGCTAGCGGAGCCCTCTCCGAAGCTTAAGTCACTATAGGGCTAAAAGAGTAATTTCTAGAGAGAGAATATTTCTAGAGAGAAGACAGAGCTCAAAATACCAAAGTTGGGCAAATGAGAGGATGTGTGAAAATGGGTGGCCAAGGCCTCCTATTTATAGGCTTCCTTGGGAACGGACCCGGTTTTAAAGCGGTTTGATGACGGTTCAAAAGTAAACGGTAACTGTCATCCATATTGGTAATGCGCGAAATTGACTTCTCTACACGTAATGGTAATCGCGGAAACGGTAATCCTACGATATCCGCAATGCAATCCGGACCTCGTCGAATTTGGGCAATTCGGCGAGGTCCGGATTGCAAGCAACCCGGACGTCCGGGTTGCTATGCAATCCGGAGGTCCGGTCCGGATGCGCGTAAATGCGTTTCCGAACCGTTTTGACCCTTTGGGAGACGTTTTCAAACCGAGATGTAATTTTGACGTGTTTACGAGGCCCGAAATATAAATACGAACCCGAATTGGACATATATCCATCACTTGCCCCCGAGTCAAGTAATGGTTTAGAACCTTTCTTGACTCTATTTTTAAGTTAGGATACGTGTCCAATTTGAGTTTGACGCTAACCTTTCGGTTTTGATCGTTGGTCGGACTTAGGCATCTTGATTTCGTCTGTCCTTTGATTTTCTGACCGAATGACTTTGTTTCCTGTCATCACGGTTAGTGCAATAGGGAATGCGCATACGTAGCGTGCAAGTATGGTTATGGTTGGAGACATAAGCAATTAGTAATACATCATGCGAACATGCCTTTATCAATATGCATGCACAAGTAATGGTCATGGCAAGATCGTAATTACGTAATGCAAGAAATATAAATCGTACGCTTTTAAAACGACTTAACGATTATCAAATCATGAATCATGCGATATGGAAACATGCGCGTAGAATGACGGGTTTGATACGTGCAATATCAAAATAATCACGTACGTAGGAGTAGATATTTAGAAGAGAGGGTGGAGTATACCATAAGTGTTTAGGTGTGAGTGTAGATAAGTTAATCCTTTAATCCTTATCAACAAAGCATCTTTTGGGATATGTAATTACACACATCCCCAACTATACTTCCAGCACCTTGGGAATTCATTATTCCATCTTCTTTGCAGGTAATTCCTTCATCATTTCCCGAAATTGTTTGTGTGTTCATAATTTCTTCATCGTCGTAGAGCTTAGGCATATCCCGAAGGTTTCGTATTTGATCCTTGACTTGTTTTCAGCAATTGACACCACCAATCGACTCAGATTGTCACGAGGATTCCAGCGCCGCCTTCGGAATCGCCAGAAGACGCCGGACGCGCCCCCACGCGCCGCCGCGTGAGATCCGCCTTGCCGGCGCGTGTAACCCACGCGCCGCCTTCCCGGGCTCTGCTCGTCGCGGTCCTTACCTTTCCGAAATCGTCTCGACGAGGGGAGTCCATTGTGATACTTTTCGTCACGTGTTGAGGTAATTTGGAAACTCGATTTTATAGGACAGCTTCGACTTCATTTCGAATGTCGCCGTATTGTTGTTCGTTTGAGCTATTTGTCTTTGTTATCGTGTGGAACTGCTTATTGGTGCTTGTATGTCGAATAATTGCTGATTGGTTTCCGTTATTATCGCTGTTGGTCCATGACTTAGACGATTTTTCATTTCCGTGGATAGTTGAGGTAGAATTCCTCGTTTGGACATAGTGCCCCCGTGTCTTAGTGTAGAGGCTTTTTGGTCGGTATGTGTAATTTTTTCCCTTGGTGGGATTTTTGGTTGACGGGGATTGCCAAATGACTTTAGGAGTAATTGTTTGTCGTTTTAACGCCTTAGAGAAATATTTTCCCTAAGTGTTGCCGCGTTCGATCCTTGCTGTTCGTTGCGTTAGTACCACCGTTTGCATGATAGTCTCTTAAGACGTTAGTCCCTTTTATCGTACGTACCAACTTTGCTATGTGCGTGGACCTTTTGATACGCACGTTGACTTTCGCTATGCGCGCTGACTTTTGCTACGCGCGTTGACTTTTGCTATGCGCGTTGACTTTTGCTACGCGCGTTGACTTTCGCTACGCGCGTTGACTTTCGCTACGCGCGTTGACTTTTTCTATGCGCGTTGACTTTTGATACGCGCGTTGACTTTTGCTATGCGCGTTGACTTCTGCTTGATTTTTGCAGATTGTGGAGCCATGGTAACCTCTTGTGGAGCTTCCTTCCTTTTGACCAAGTTGTTGCAATGAGTAAGTCTATCCCTCCTCTATCGCAGACTCCCTTTAATTCTGATATAGAGGACGACTTGGAAGTAGACCCGGCTTTGCCAGTAGATAGTGTTTTAGACACCGACGAGGGTGTAGCTGCTGGTCCTTTTGTTGGGGCGTCTCTTGCTGGAGAGACTGAGGTGTTGGTTAGGTATTATACTAACCGCTTGGATAGATCCCTGTTCACCTTGTATGCGAGTGCTTCCGGACTCGACGCTTGTACCGAGGCTTTTTACCCCTTTGAGATACTCCCTGATAGCAGTTTAGGAGATGCTACTCCTCCGCCTGTTGATTTATCCGTTGTGTACACATCTCATGTTAGGGAAGGTCTGCGGTTTCCCTACTGCTCAGACTTGATTGAGCTCTGTAACGGTTACGGGATTTCCCCTTTAGATCTTGCGCCTAACGGGATTCGAGTACGGACTTGTTTTAGAGTGTTGCTTCACCAGCAATCTTGGCGTTACTCTCGCACCCTCTTTCGCTGCTTCTACCAGCTTAAGAGTCCAGACTCTGCAGGATTGTGCAGTGTAAAGGTTCGTTGGCCGAATTTGCAAAGCGATGGTTTTGAGGAGCTCGGTCTTGGAGAAGCCAAGTGGGATTCTAGTTACCGATTAGTCGCCGCAGCGGATCGGTCTGCTGATCATTGGAGACATCATTACTTTTTTGTTCATGATGCGGGAACGACTTGGGATGTCGAGTATGTTCGGAAGTCTGATCCCGCGCCAGCCTTTCGGGAACTTTCTTTGTCGGATAGGGAGGTGATAAAGAAGATATACCACAGTCAACAATCACGCGACTTTACTTGCTTGCTGCGTGCATCCGATCAGGAATTAGTTGATGCTGGGATTCATGTGCTCCCTTCTGCAGCTTCGGTATGTTAATCATTTTTATAACCTTTTACCGTGTTGCACTGTAGGTTGGTTTGACGGAAAAAGCTCGTCTTTGCAGACGGCGGCCGCTCGCAAGATTGCTTCTAGCGGAAGGATTGTTCCCCCTCTTGCTTCTGGAGCATCGACGGCTTCTGGACGTTGAAAGGGTAGATGGTTTTAAAAGAACAATCTTCCTTATGTACTCTCTTGGTTGGGTTGTAACTTTGCATGTTACTTGCAGGTCGCGCGACGCTTGTTACTGATCGCGTTGTTGCTGTTCCTTACTCTTCCAAACGGTCCACCACTGGGGCGCGTTCTTCGAGTAGTTCGAAGCGTCCGAAGACTACTGTGACCGTCCCTACTCCTTCCTGTCATAAAGGGAAGGAAGTTGACGGTTGCGAGGATGCGTTGTCTGCCCCCCGCTCGAAGGAGAGGTCCGATGTGGAACGCTCTCTTCCTTCTGGTATAAGCTGAACACTTGATTGTGTGCTTTTGTGCGCTTTGTTTTTGGCTTTTGCATAACTCTGTTTGGTTTGCATGTACGGATCCCGCCACTTGGGCGTGCGGATTTGCTTCGTCCTTTGGAAGGTGACATTTCAGATGGTAAGTGGATGCCATATGTGGCAGGAGATCTTACTTTTCCCAAGAACTCCCAGCTGAGCATGCCTGAAGTTGGCGTGCGCGTTCTTCATCGGTCTATTCCTCCTGGTGATCGAGTTGTTCGGCCCTCGAGTGACGAGGAGGCACGCACTTTTGTTGAGAGATCGCTATCTGGATTCACTCCAGTGAGTATCTTTTTTCACTTTGCTATGTTCATTGTTCCCGAACATGTATGCTTATTGTCTCCTTGTTTTCAGGTTGTTTCTGATATGGTGCACATGGCCTCCTTCATGCTGGAGCTTTTCCAGGAGAGGCGTGCCATTGCCGATAAAGCTGCCACTTTGTCCAAGGAGCTTGAGGAAGCTAAAGACGAAGTGCGCTGTCTTTCGTTGAAGAAAACAGACTTTGATGCTCGTTATGATGCTGATCATGTCAGCCTTGTTCAGCTTGAATCTGAAAACGCTGCCATTGAGAAGGCCATTTCTGACAACGCGGGCAAGCACAAGATTTCCTGTCGGAAAGTGCGCGAGGAAGAAATGAAGGCTGGCATTGAAGAGGGACTTAGCAAGTTCCCTTCTACTCCTGGATTTGACAGCGCGGTTACTGCTGCTGCTACGGCAAAGGCCGCTCCTATGCTCAGCGAGTTTGCTGAGGACTTTGTTCGTAGTGTGAGCATTCTTGCTCCTGGTTTTCCTTTTGATAAGTTAGGGCCATATGCGGAGTTTGCTGTTGGGCAAGTTGCCGAGCTTTGTCGCTTAGACACTGCAACATCTCAGTTTGCATTTTTGGTTTGGAGAAGACGGTGGTGGCACTAATGTGCAACTTCTGCCTGTTCCGCCCAGCCCTGTCAGGGATGATGGAATCCTTTGATTTGTGTCATCTTTCCGATATGCTGAACTCGTTATGAGTCCGCTTGCCCCCCGGCTACTATGTTTAGAAACTTGTTGGAGTTGTTCTTTGATTGTTGCTTGTGACTTGTTCGCTTTGAACTACGTCGTTTGAACCTGCTTTATACATAGCAGTTTGCATGATAACTTGTTAGTAATATTTCATACCGTTATCGCTTACTGTGTTTACTGAACGTGGATGACTAGTAGTGTAAACGTAGTCCCCGCAATCGTGACCGATAGCCACTTTTGATTCAAGATTGTTTGTATGATGCGTTACGCATGTTGTACGTCTTCCTGTATAGCTTGTCGCTGTATCTGTCGAAACCTGTCAAGTGATTCGCGTATAGCGACTTCACAAGTAGTGTGTTTGAAATGTGTTATCTTGGCTTGAGCAAGATACTAGTTTATACCGTCTCTTAGTTCCACTCTAAGGCGACGTTGTACAAGACTCTACTTGTAAATTTTATGAGTTTTAAACAGGATGCGCACCTGCCAGCGTGTATCAACCCGCGTTGGGGAAGCATACGTAAAAACATTTTTGGGTTTTGAAAGAGTGTTTTGCGAACCCTAAAATCCTTGTTTGATAAAATGTTTGGAAAGGTGTTTGATACATAAATATTTGATAAAATATTTGACAAAATATTTGGTAAAATATTTGTGATACATGATTCCTGCGTCCAGGGACCATGTAACACTTTTTGAGAATATGAATTGTGATGCATGTTTTCTGCGTCCAGGAACCATGCAACACGATTTTGAAAATCCGTAGTACGGAATTGTCATCTAGCAAGAGGACTTCTGCCGTATAGAGTGAACCCTAACCAGGAATTCGTAATATGGGATTGTCATCTAACAAGAGGACATTCGCCGTGAAGTGTGAACCCTTACCAGGAATACGAAGTATGGGATTGTCGTCTAAACAGAGGACATTCGCAATGAAGAGTAAACCCTTACCAGGAATTCGTAATATGGGATTGTCGTCTAAACAGAGGACATTCACCATGAAGTGTGAACCCTTACCAGGAATTCGAAGTATGGGATTGTCGTCTAAACAGAGGACATTCGCAATGAAGAGTGAACCCTTACCAGGAATTCGTAATATGGGAGTGTCATCTAACTAGAGGACATTCACCATGAAGAGTGAACCCTAAACAGGAATTCGAGCTTGTTGTGGCGTGGTATCGTTGTCTATCAAGAGAACTTCTGCCACTTATGGGGTGATCAGTCCCGTTATTGTATTTGCCCATCCTGTTCTGAATCCAGGGAATAGCTATGAACATGAGGATTTGCCTCTAAAAAGAGGTGTCACAGCATGTCATTTTCTAGAAGTAAACATGGGGTTTGTCTTTCAGAGGATACCTCAACATGCCACCTTTGATAGTAGGTCTTGGTGTTAATCCAAGGTATTGCTTGTAGATGACGGTTCTTGAATAGTCGTCACCTTGATTAGAGAATTGCTATCAGTTCCTTTTTTGTAGATAATCCGCAAGTTGCCCTTGCGTCATATAAGTTGGCTGTGAACATAACGCAATGGCTTTGTGTTGCCGGCACCTTCTTGAGATAAATGCCAATTTATGAATGGAGAAATAAACTCCTTGTTGGTGTGGATATGCAAATATCATCCATTATGTGTATTTGCAGCATGCTGTCTTTGAAAATGTCTTGGGCTTAACTCCAAGTTTTTGATTCTATGATGATACCTTTTGATGTGATCATCAATATGAGTAAATTGTTGTTGAAGATAAGCGTTGTCATAACGCGTAATAGATTTTGCTTGCACATGGCATAATATCTTGGATTATTGATGTAGATAATAAGCGCGTAGTTTAGTTGCTTCGCGTTTAATCCAAAAAATAGCGTGCAAGAGATAGATGTGTACCTACAAATGTAGATTGACTTTATTAGATACTTGCGAGTATTTACATTGATTATACTAGAAACACTAGGAATGCGCAAAGTAATCTAAAAGATAGTTGTTTCTCCTGTTTCATTATGGCTGGTTTGATGACGACGTCGCGGAGTCGGTTGCAACAAATCGCCTTAATGCACCTAGCGTGATGCATTCTTCAATCTCCCACCTTAATGGTAGACACATGTTTCTGTTGTGCCCCCAAGTTTTGTGGTACTTGCACCATTCTCTGATGTTGTTGCCCAAGAAAGCTGTCTTCGGAATAAGTGGACTTGGGAGCTTGTTTTCAAGTAGGTTGACGTAAATGTCTTCAGCAACCGTGTTTAGCGGTGTGAAGATGTTGTCGATATCGATGCTTGCGTCTTCCTGTTTGTTCGTTTTTGCTCGAACTCCTTTGTCCCAACTGAGGGGTGTACCCCTCCTCAGTTCTTGTTCACATAAGACTGTTGTCTCAAGCTTATCCTTTAGATCTGCCATGGTTTTTGTTGTTCTCCATCCATGAGTTCGTCCGAAGAGAAGGAAAGATTTGGCGTTCATGTTTGCATAGAACACGCTTATCACCTCTTCTCTTGTTGCTTTCGCCGAGGAGGCGTTAGAAGCGAATCTGATGAAGTAATCCATGATTGGCTCGCCTTCTCCCTGCTTGACGAGCCATATCTGGTACCATGGCGAATACTGGATGCTTTCTTGTGGGTTCCAAACTGTAACAGCTTGTTCCACCACTTGTGTCTTTCTTTCATCAACAACTTTCTGCCTCTTGAAGGAAATTATCATTGCCACATGGAATTGGTGCTTTGCTCTCAAGGCATTGACGTAACAACGTCTTGCGGTTATCTGGTCGCCTAGCACTTCCCCAATCCCTTGTTCCGTAGGGAACTTCATCTTTTGGTGGACAGTAGAGGGCACGATCACACAGGGGTTGATCGTTGTTCGTCCCAAGATTCCGTTGTAGGCCCCGAGAGATTCTACAACGACGAAAGTGACGTTGACATGCAATGCTCTCCACCCCTGGACAAGGATGACAGGAAGCGTGATTGTACCCAGGGGTTGTGTAGCTGCTCCGGCGAAGCTGACTAGCTAGAAGGTTCCTGGGGTCAAGTCTTTGACAGATCTTCCCAGTTGCTCTAGGACTTTGACATGAAGAATGTCAGCGAAGCTTCCACCATCGACAAGGATTCTTTTCACATCGTATCCGTCAATGTCCATGGTTATGACTAAAGCGTCATCGTGAGGGTAAACGATATGCTTTAAGTCTTCCCTGGAGAATTGGATGACTGCGTCTTCTTGCTCCGGTTGCTTGCGCTTTCCGTATTTTGGCAATGTTGCTGCTTGGGATGCATAAATGTCCCGAGCATTAGACACTTGTCCTCCGGCGGCAGGTCCTCCGTGTATGACGTTGATTACACCTCGCTTAGCTGGCGGAGGGTTGTCATTGACCTTCTTTTTTCCCTTGTTTCCTCTTTTTGATGGCTCTGCTTGAGCCTTTCTCGGGGGGTTGTCGCCTTGATTGACAAACTGCTTCAATTCGCCTTTGAGGACGAAGTTGTTAATGCGGAAGCGTAGAATGACACAGCTGTCGGTCTCGTGGCCGAAGACCTCGTGGTTTTCACACCACTTGTCCTTGTCTCTCCCCAGTGGGCCTTTCCTGAAATTGTTCGGCTCTTTCCACATATTCGCGTCTTTCATCTCTCTCAATATTACAGACAGCGGGGCATTCAAAGGAATGCAGTCGGCAAGATTTACTTCCTTTGGCTTCTGAAAATCTCCTTGAAAAGGTCTTTTCGGCTGAGGTTGCCAATGTCTTCCTTGTTGACCACTTGAGTGTGGTTTTGGTTGGTTCTGCTTTGGATTTTCTTTTGCCTTTTCCGCGGAGATTTTTGCCTTGTTCTGGCTTCAGAACCTTTCGAGGTCCACGTATTCTTTTACTCTTGAGGCTAGCTCCTCCATGGTTTCGGCTGGGCGCTTCGTCATCTTTTCTGCTAGGGCATAGCCTCTTCGTCCAAGGTTTCGAATGAACGCTCGAACAATCTCTCCTTCTGTCAGGTTCCCCTGGATATCAGAGATATTCTGATTGATGCGGACGTATTGGTTGGCGAGAGATTCTTCGTTTTGTTGTTGGACGTCGTCCAGAGCATTTGACCCCTTTAACAATGTGCGCTCGCCCATGTATCGTTGAATGAATTTAGCCTTCAGGTCTGCCCATGAAGTGACGCTTCCGCATGGCAGTGAGAAGAACCAGTGTGCTGCAGTCCCGGCAAGAGTTTGTGAAAACGTCATTGCGAAGTGGTGCGGGTTCTTTGTTCTGCCTAGCAGAGAGGCCTCGTGCTTTTGCACGTGTTCAACTGGATCTCCTTTTCCTCGGTAGAGGTCTCCTCCAATTCGATACAGTGCGTCTGGGACACGACTGTTCACGAGGTGGTCAGCGAACGGATGTGACGCCCTTTCTTCAAGAGCGTGCATACCCTTCATTTTTGCTTCCTTCATCTTCTTCTCCACCATTTCTTCTAACATCTCGGCGGTAAACCCTTTTACCTGTTCAGCATAACCTGTTGAAGGATTTTGCCGACCATTGTTGTGGTAGATGTCAAATTGATCTCTGCTTGTGGCCTGGAAGGGATCATCTCTCGTTGGCTGCTGTGGGTGGTAGAATGGGGGCTGCCTTTCATTTCTCCAATGACGGGCTCCTTGGGAAGGAGTGTGTGACCGGGAAGCTTCATATCTCGCGTATTGGTTTCTGCCTTGGAAAGGATTGTCGTGGCGGGTAGTGTCTTGCGACACCTCTCTTTCTGGTGCGGCATGCGCTTGGTTAGTTGGAGGTGTTTGAGCAGCATATCCTTGGTTTTTTAGAGACTCGCGGAATGCGAGTAACTCTTCCAACGCAGCCATCATCGCTGGAGTAACGGTGGGCATTGGGTTTGCTCCCGTTCTTTGTTCGCCTTGCGGCATTTCCGTCTGAGATTCCTCTTCATTCACCTCTGGCTCGAAACCAGGTGGAGGTGAGTGATTCTCGTTCCTTGGCTTTCTGTGCTGTGCGTCGGGCACATTGTCAGTTGGCAAGGATGAAGCTACGGAAGTAGCTCTTGGAATGTGGGAGGGTCCCGACTGACTTCTAGCTGGCATTTGGCCTTCTGTTCTTTTGTTAGCCGTGGACTTCTTGGGACGTCCGGGCCTTTTCCTTATGTTTCTTGTGTTCACCTCTTCGGGAGGTTTGCGATCACTCGTCATGATTTTGCGGTATGGTAGCTTGTTGTTCGAATCACGTAGACGGCGCCAATGTTGCGTCCGGGATGAACTGGGTCCTGGGACGCGTCTGTTCGTATGGTTGTGCGGGTTTTCGGGCTGTAACCCTTCGTCTGGAAGAGGTCTGGGCCACTGACGAGTGTTCGGTTGATCCCGGAAAGGTCTGTGTCTCGAAGTGCGGTTGTGTCTCAAGGGGATGTCTGAGTCTCAAAAGGCGGTGTTCTGTGCACAAATCCGGATGTCTGGGCGACGATTCCTGCACAAAGGACCGGTGCTAGCACGGAGAGGGCGGGGTGGTGCTAGCGGAGCCCTCTCCGAAGCTTAAGTCACTATAGGGCTAAAAGAGTAATTTCTAGAGGGAGAATATTTCTAGAGAGAAGTCAGAGCTCAAAATACCAAAGTTGGGCAAATGAGAGGATGTGTGAAAGAGGATGGCCAAGGCCTCCTATTTATAGGCTTCCTTGGGACCGGACCCGGTTTTAAAGCGGTTTGATGACGGTTCAAAAGCAAACGGTAACCGTCATCCATATTGGTAATGCGCGAACTTGACTTCTCTACACGTAACGGTAATCGCGGAAACGGTAATCGCACGATACTTGCAATGCAATCTGGACCTCGTCGAATTTGGGCAATTCGGCGAGGTCCGGATTGCCGCGCAACCCGGACGTCCGGGTTGCTGCAACCCGGACCTCCGGATTGCTTCGCGCAATCCGGAGGTCCGGTCCGGATGCGCGTAAATGCGTTTCCGGACCGTTTTGACCATTTGGGAGACGTTTTCAAACCGAGATGTAATTTTGACGTGTTTACGAGGCCCGAAATATACATACGAACCCGAATTGGACATATATCCATCAGGGAGTTCGTGTGTGAGTGATCAAGATGCAATCTTGGAGTGCAAGAAACGTTCTTGATGGCTGCCCCAAGGTAGGACTTTGCCCTTATGAAAGCACAAGCTGCCCCAAGACAAAAGGAGAGCCTAGTGACTAAGGACTAGTGTCCTTGTGTGGGCAATTGAAGGGAATCCGCCCCAAACCGACTTAGGAGCTTTCTTGGGCGCCAAGTTACTCTCCTTAGCCGTCCTAATATGAAGACATAGCCCCCAAGCAAGATCAAATACGCCCAAGATAGCCCAAGCTGTGCAGATGTAGTCCGATGCTGAAAATATATCTCCAAGAGGTATATATTGTGATATAGATATATATGTTTGGTTAAATTGTATGCTAAGGATATACATATGTTATAAATATATATCCTAAGCTAAATATAGCTATATTTATGGGAGAATAGATATAGGAAAAAAAATATGGCTGAATATATATATCTACTTGATAGGATTTAGATGTAGATAGATATCTATATCTAGGAGAGATTTGTGGCAGCCCTTATGCTATAAAAGGAGCTGCTCCCCCTGCGTTTCGGCGAGTGTTAGGAGACCCTATACTGTGTGATAAATTCGTTTGAATTGGGTGAGTGACTTGGGAGTGAAAATCTGTGAGTGAATGTGATATCGCAAAGCTGCGAGAGTGATTGTGAGAGTCGTCTTTGTAAACCGGGGCGTCTCAGCCTTTATCTATCATTAAAGGAAAGTGTTCATAAGAGTTCTATTGTGTTTTCTAGTTCTTCTACTTTTTCCCCTCGATATTATTGTGTTCGCTGCAATCTTTGTGGAGTTGTTGTTCGTGATTAGCCGTTGGAAGCGTTACTTGTCGCGTTCGTGTTCTGTTTTGAATGGTGGTTGGAGGTGCAATCACGCCAGCACGGATCCATACTTAGACGAAAAATCTAGACATATTTTGACCCCTGTGATAGTGGTATCAGAGCTCAAGATTGCGTGAAGAATATCAAGATGGCAAGAGAAGAATGGATCGCCCAGATCAAGGACGTGCTTGCTAGAGACACCGAGGAGGATACGAGCGTGATGCACGTGGTTTTGAAGGTGATGGTGAGCCTTCACGACGAGCAGTCTTTGCTGCGTGCCAAGTTGGTGGATTCGGAAGCACAGGTTGGTGCAGCTGAGGCGAAATTGGTTGATCATGATGGCCGGATCAGCCGTACGGAGAACTTTGAGGAGCACATTCGTGAGGATCTGCACTTAATCAAGAAGAATCTGAATTCCAAGTCCAGCGATGTGATAAAGGTGAAGGTACGTGAGCCTAAACCTTTTATGGGTGTCCGTGATTCCAAACTCTTGAAGATTTCCTATGAAGGATGGAGAAGTATTTTGATGACGCTGGTATTGATGAGCCCGTAAAGTGAGATGTGCGATTTTGTACTTTGAGAGCGATGCAATTGCTTGGTGGAGAAGTTATGAGATGGCGTGCGAAGCAGCTGGAAGTGCCCCTCTTGCAAGCTGGGCTGAGTTGAATATGGAGCTGAAAGCACGTTATATGCCCAACAACAGTGCGTGGATTGCTCGAGAAAAGCTCCACAACTTGAAGCATACGGATTAGGTGCAAAGTTACATTAAGCAATTCATTGATATATTGACTGATTTGCCTAACATGGAGGAGGAAGACAAGTTGTTCAACTTCATGAAAGGATTACAAAATTGGGCTCAAGTGGAACTACAACGTCGTGGTGCAAAAGACTTGAAGAGTGCGATCAATGCAGCGGACGGATTGATCGAGCTTCGAGCAGTTCATAATGATGATGGTTCGACGCGGAAGGCGTTCAAGCCTCCTGACAATGGGAAGGGAAAGGAGAAGTCTCAGCCCAAACGTGATAAGTCGGACAAGGGGAATGATGAGCAAAAGGAATGGTGGAAGGACCCGAAAACCCACCCCGGGTGCTTCATATGCAAAGGCCCCCATTTAGCTCGTGATTGCAAACATCGACCAAAAGAACGATTGAGTGCAGCAATGAAGCAACATGATACGTCCTCTGATAGCGATGTAGAAGCGATTCCAAGGTGCGCCCCTTTACACCTCTTGGCAAATATGCAATCAACTCCGGCAACGCCAACACCCGGATTGATCAACGTAAAGGCAAATCTCAACGGGAAGAATGCAGTGGTGATGGTGGATACTGGAGCTACTCATTATTTTTGTTCGGACAAGGCATGTGAGAAGCTGGGCTTCAAGGTAATGGAACATTCATCTCGCGTCAAGACGGTGAACTCGGAAAGCCGGAAGGTGAAGGGCATGGTGTGTGTGCAATCATGGATTGGCAGCTGGTGTGGCCCTATCGAGTTCTTGGTAGTTCCAATGGATGATTTTGACTTCATCATTGGGAATAGCTTTCTTGCAATCAATCGAGTGTTGGTGATGCCCCATGTTTGCGGTATTATGATTAACGACCCCGTAAATCCCTGTTTTGTGCCACGATTCCGTGATGTCCCAAAGACGGTAGGGTCGAGTAAGTGTATTTTAGATATTCAGCTGGCGTATGAGTTGAACATGAAGTGTCCGTTGAAGTGAAGAGTCCAATTCAGTCCATCCCGGACGCGTGCGTGCAGCCCAACTCGGGAGGATGCAAAGAGAAGGAAGATGTTGTTGATCAAGCCAAGACGTCGAAGCGCAAGGCGTTGAAGCTGAATGCAAGTGAATTGATGGTGAGACAAGCAAACAAGAAGCGGTCGTATCCTTATGTGAAGAAGGAGAGGTGTGAGTCAGACTTTCGCGAGGTCAGATTCAGCGGGAGCCAAGGTGGAAAGGCGTCCCAACGCTTGCCAATGATGTGCGGATCGAATTGGAAACGTTCAAGGGCGTGCAACCTTGGAACGATGATTAATCTGCCAATGAATGTTGTGAAGACCGCGACGAGGAGCCAAACAAATGAAGGCGCGGCAGCTAAGGTGCAAGTGAATGGCGTTGTAATGATGAAAACAACCCAAAGACAACGCGCAGGCAATGTGAAGGGCCAGCAAAGAAAAGAAAGGAGCGGAGCTGCGGGACGGCTTCGAGATGTGTTGAGGAGTGATAGGCGTTCTAATTATAAGAAGTTCGTGAAGTCCATTCCTGCGACCATGAAGTGTTCAGCTCAAAACCCAAAAGCTGATTTATCCCACAAGACAAAGAATTTCGGAATGCCAACGGTGTGCGCTAGAGATGCTCATCCAACGAGCAAAATGAAGTATGGTGCAGCAGAGGAAGAGGCTTTCTTGCGAAGGGAGTATGGGCCCTGGCAGAAGGAGTGCTTCGAATCTGCGTCGACGAGGGCATTGACTTTGTGTGGTTGGGGATGTTTGTTAGACCCCTTAAGGTCTAACATATTGGGAAGCACTGCTTTGGCTATGATAGACGTGCTTCCCAATTCCAACAAGCGATTGGCGGACGAAAAGATGGAATCGTAGCAACGTGCATGTGTTTTCGTGAAGGATTTGTGTTAACTTAAGGGTGAAGACAATGAATGGGGTTTGATGTTTCAAATAAGGATGTCCCAATGAAGTGATGGAAGTTTGTGTGCCTTAGTCCGTGCTCGAAGAAGTTCTTGGTAAGTGTCGCAGCAAATGCATTCATAGTGCATCAACGGTACCTCGCGCAATGACTTGTCTAGTGTCCATAATGAAGTGGAGGATGAAGAATGCGTGTCCAAGGATGGAGAGTTCGTGTGTGAGTGATCAAGATGCAATCTTGGAGTTCAAGAAACGTTCTTGATGGCTGCCCCAAGGTAGGACTTTGCCCTTATGAAAGCACAAGCTGCTCCAAGACAAAAGAAGAGCCTAGTGACTAAGGACTAGTGTCCTTGTGTGGGAAATTGAAGGGAATCCGCCTCAAACCGACTTAGGAGCTTTCTTGGACGCCAAGTTACTCTCCTTAGCTGTCCTAATCTGAAGTCATAGCCCCCAGGCAAGATCAAATCCGCCCAAGATAGCCCAAGATAGCCCAAGCTGTGCAGATCCAGTCCTATGCTGAAAATATATCTCCAAGAGGTATATATTGTGATATAGATATATATGTTTGGTTAAATTGTATGCTAAGGATACATATATGTTATAAATATATATCCTAAGCTAAATATAGCTATATTTATAGGAGAATAGATATAGGAAAAAAATATGGCTGAATATATATATCTACTTGATAGGATTTAGATGTAGATAGATATCTATATCTAGGAGGGATTTGTGGCAGCCCTTATCCTATAAAAGGAGCTGCTCCCCCTGCGTTTTGGAGAGTGTAAGGAGACCCTATACTGAGTGATAAATTCGTGAGAATTGGGTGAGTGACTTGGGAGTGCAAATCTGTGAGTGAATGTGATATCGCAAAGCTGCGAGAGTGATTGTGAAAGTCGTCTTTGTAAACCGGGGCGTCTCAGCCTTTATCTATCAATAAAGGCAAGTGTTCATAAGAGTTCTATTGTGTTTTCTGGTTCTTCTACTTTGTCCCTTCGATATTATTGTGTTCGCTGCAATCTTTGTGGAGTTGTTGTTCGTGATTAGCCGTTGGAAGCGTTACTAGTCGCGTTCGTGTTCTGTTTTGGCTGGTGGTTGGAGGTGCAATCACGCCAGCAGGGATCCATACTTAGACGAAAAATCTAGGCATATTTTGACCCCTGTGACAAGGTCCCCCTCTCAGTCAAGACGGCCAAGCCTGTGGGACGAGGCTTGGCCCAAATTCGACATTATTTCATTTTGGATGTTGACCCTCCTACGACTAGTTTATAGACCGTAAAAATCGGATGTAATTTAAAAATTATGACGTCGTGATAATATCATAAACTCAAAATTGCAATTCATTCTATTTAAATATTACTTCAAATCTCAAAATGTTATCATCACAATACAAGCCACTTAAACCCTACGCAGTCCTAGCATTTTAATATGCTTTTCGAAAACATCCCTGCGTAATGGTTTAGTAAATGGGCCCACCATCATACTCTCAGTGGACAAGTATTCTACTGTGATTAATTTTTCCTCAACCATATTCCTAGCACAATTATATTTTACATCAATGTGTTTCGTCCTGCTATGGTACTTAGGGTTCTTAACTGCTTCAATTGCTGCTTGACTGTCAGAGTACATATTCACATGCTTACTCCTGTCTTGAACGCCAAGCCATGCTGTTAAGAGTTTATTAAGCCAGACCGCTTCCTGTGCATTCTTAGAGAGGGCCACGAATTCGGATTCCATCGTAGACAGCACGACACATGATTGCTTCTTGCTCATCCATGAAATGGCATCATTAGCAAGGAGGAATATTCCTCCTGAGATGGACTTACGATCATTCGGATCGCCACCGTGGTCGGCGTCACTGAACTAGGTCAATTAAAGTTTTCCACCCTTATAGCACAATCCATAGTCGGTAGTACCTTTCAGGTATCGAATTATTCGTTTCACGACCTTTAAGTATTGATAGCCAGGGTCTGATTGGAATCGTGCTACTAGGCTCACGGCGTAATAGATGTCTGGACGAGTGCATTGCATGGCATACATTAAGCTGCCAACCATACTAAGGTACTCTGCAATTTTCATCTGTTCACGCTCAGCCAGGTTTTTCAGGCCGTCACGTTTCGACAACGCGCACCCAAACACAACCGGCGTATTCACGGGTTTGGCATCTTGTAATCCGAACCTTTTCAACAATTTGTTGATATAGGATTCTTGGGAGAGACATAGCTTGCGAGTAACCCGATTCCTAGCAATCTTAATGGCTAGGATGTACGTGGTTTCTCCCATGTCCTTCATCTCGAATACAGATGCTAACCAGTACTTTGATTCATTCATTTAACTCACATCTTTCGCGACAATTTGTATGTCATCTACATATAATGTCAAGATGACTTACTTCGACTCAGAGGTCTTAGTGTACACGCATGGATCCTCGTGAAGATTCACGAATCCGTTTCCGACGATTTTCTTGTGGAACCTGTGGTACCATTGCCGGGATGATTGTTTAAGACCGTAGATAGATCTTTGGAGTTTACAAAATTTAAGTTCATTACCAGGAGTAATGAAACCCTCTGGTTTCTCCAAATAGAACTCTTCTTCCAGGTTTCCGTGGAGGAATGCAGTCTTAACATCCATTTGATGCAGCTCTAGATCGAGGCTTGCAACAAAAGCCAAAATGGCCCGGACTATGGTGTAACGCACAGTTGGTGAGTATGTCTCATCAAAGTCCACTCTGTGAAGTTGGGTATATCCTTTCGCAACGAGTTGAGCTTTGTATCGCTCGACGGCTCCATCTGCAGTGAGTTTCAGTTTCAAAACCCAATAGGCACCTATGGCTCTGCGGTTAGCAGGAAAATCAACCAAAGACCAAACCAAATTAGCTTTCATAGATGCGATATCATCCTCCATTTCTTTCCTTCATTCTTTCGCTTGAGGTCCATCCATAACTTTTTTAAATGTTACGGTTCATCAACCGAAGTTAGAGTGAATAACTCGCCTCTTTCGATGGGATACTTCTTGAGAGAAGTTCGATGCCTTTGACTGCGTCTAGGCTCGTTAATCCCATATTGAACTTGAAAAAACTCTCCCACTCGGAATAATGCTCGTTATCGGGACATTACTCCCACTGGGATCAAGAGCGTTACTTGAACCTTCACCAACAACTTTTCTAGGACGACCTATTGGTCTCAGAATTCCACCTCTGAGATTAATTCCGCGGTTACTAGGACCAGGAACCAAGTAAGTTGTATTGTCCCCACTGTTGGCAGTAGGTAATTGAGGCATTATAGGAATTTTCATCCGGTGGTTCAGGAACATGATTATCAGGTTCGAATTGATTCGCACCCGCAGCAATAGTGATCTGAGTGGTTGGATTGACTCCTCCCACTGGATTTAGTATGAAAATGTCTCCATCTTCATTTACCATATCATTCATTTGTGTTGCTGCCTCAAATATCCTACTCGAAGTAAGTGGGACCTGATCATCGTCATCCTGCTCTAGTTCAATCAAGGCTTCGTTTACGTCGATGTTTATAAAGCAATGGGAAATTGACCTCAATTAACATAACTTCTCATGTTCGACCACGTCACCAATCCCGGGCTATCACAAACATGTATGCTGTAGAGATACTTTCCAGTACTCTTATCGCTACAATGTTTGTTTTTCTACCATAACGTCGCATTTTGGTAAGATCCGTCTCATTACCGTTTAGTAGATCTCATGGTGTTGTGTCAACCGATTTTATGGGATCAAAGTTCTACATGAGTGAAATTCAACATCATATCGTCCTTTAAGGAGACCGGAAGTTGAGTTAAACACATCATGTTTCAGACTATGTCCTTGGAGTGCATGAGCTTTGATAATGCTTGCGCCAATCTTATCATTAAAGGCGTATAATGGGAGTCGTTGACTAACGGACGTTCCTTTTCATTGCATACTCATTTTCAAAGGTTTAGTCCACCTTTTAATTGTGCATTCGGTTTTCACCTGGTGCATTATTGATTTTGTACGAGATCGTGGTAGCTTTTAAAGCATACTTCTCCTTTATTTATGAGAAATCTATGAGTAAAACCCGGAATAGGTCTTAAATGCAAATGAAGATTTATAACAAGCATTAAATCAAGAATACACGTCATATTGAGTTTGTACTTCGAATCGATGTGTTCCACCTTTCGACGAACCTCTCACTAGCTTTTACCCATGGTGAAATCGGTCCGTTTCCATAATTCAATTTTAATCGGTTTGCACATGTTCATCATTACGATTTTAATTATTTGTTGAATACTAGAAAATAAGGAAGATTGAATCGGTTCGCTTTCTAACTATGCAATCGATGAGTTTATGGTAAGTATGATGGAGTATGTTAATTGGTTCGTTCTGTTTGACCAGTCGACCTGGCCGAAGTTTTGGTTTCTAACCCGTAGATTTAGATTTTCGTTTCAGCTCGTTCCTTTTGACAGGGTCGATTGATTGATAAGTAAATTGTACTTCGAATCGAATAACAATTACTTTATTCAATACTTCCGAATCTCAAATAACCAAAATTCACACATTCAAACGAACAAGGAGATTTATGACAATGATAAGATTCTAGATCATTCATGTAGCAATGAAAGGGAAAAGTAAAGTAATCGAGAACTTCTGCCATCTTGACCATCATATCCGAAAGAAGATTCACAAATGAACTATATCAGATGACACGAGTAAGATAAAACGTTTTACAACATTATGTATACGGCAAATGAGGCGTACCTAAGACGCATTTTGATCAACGGTGTTTGTCGCACCGGACATCGCTTAGGATCGATTTGACCCCGTTCCCTCCAACATATTTCTATCATGGATAGCTTTACTTGATCTCGCAGGGTGATGTACAAAGTTGTCTTCCCATTGTCGATGGTTGCTTTCAATGAATAGAGTTTTGGTAAACTTAATTTATTCAAACAAGTAACCTAGCCCTTGGTCGTCAGCTAACCATGATAGGGGATATCTCTATATGATATTAAATATCCTTTTTCCAAACATACTTTTCATTTTGAAGATCCTGTGAGGGCTTGACACCCGCATCTACGGAAAGAATGTTATCATACTCAACTAAAAATTTCCTAGCTTCGGCGGTCATTCTTCCACAAACGCGAATTCTCAGGGCACACCAAAGCTGTAAAGCTGTGTAGTTGAGTTCGAAGTCCTTCACAACCTCTTTGTCCAAGGTTGATAGTATCACCTTGCAAGCTAATTGATCATCGAGGAACCTTATCCATTGACGGGGTTTTGGATTACCAAATTTATCCACCACTGTCCTTCCCGTTGTAGCATCAATACATTCGTAGACGCTATTTTCAGTGAGAAGTTCTCCCACGTAATCACTGTAAGCATCATAATTCATACCATCTAGATTGTGAGGTTTATAGAAGCGTACCGATCCAGCCATGAAAACTAATACATTGATAATCATGCATAATCAGGTAAACAATAATATTTTGGAAAATGAATTGCTTTCATCAGATATCTATCAAATATAAGGAGACAAATAATGATTCCTCAGACACATAACCCAATCGACCGATAGTAAACTGAGGGAAGAGGGGTCGTGAAAGAGTTCACATTACCGTTGTCTTCTTTCTAATAGACCAGTCTTTAAAAATGGTTTAATCGCTTTTACCTGAACGAGAGGTTTTAAAGAACCCGATCTTGGCTTTCCCAATGCCCATTTGAAAACGTTTTCGAGGATTTCTAGTTTGCACACATAATTCTACTACACACGTAAATCATCATGTGCATATCATATCCAAGAAACATACCATAAATGATGCACACGCGTCATGCGTCTAATGTTCCAAGGAACTCATGATTGCATATATAATTCTACTTCTTAAGTAAATTATCACATGCTTATACATCCTCAATATTCATGCATACGTATCATGCGTGATCACACCATACAAACATGCATATTTGGAGATTGATTTTCGGTTTTAAAAACATTTAAAATATTTGGGGCTGATTTTCAGTTCATACTATCAATCAAACATGCGTATTTCTAGACATGAATCCTAGGTAATTTCAATCATCACAACATGTCTATCCTAGTGCGCAATTCATTAATTGAAATCTAGGGCTCCGCCCACAACATGCAATATCCAGCTAGCTTGACATAGTCAAAATGAAAATTCTAATCATGCAATAATATTAATTATATAACAATTGCAATTCAGCTCACTTATTGAACCAGTCCCAAAATCATGCATTTCCAAGATCTATCCCCATTTCCAAGATCTATCCCCATATCACTTAATTAAAACGTGAAAGTATTAGACCTATAAGCACTGTGTAGGTAATTTTAAAGTTCGAAAACATTTGGATTTGAAAATTTGACCATCCTATTTTAATTTGACTTGGTTCGGTTCAGTCAAAAATCAGGTTCGGTTTAGTTCCGGCTCAGTTCAGTTTTAAAAACGATTCGGCCGGACTGATTCGATGTAAAATAGGAATTCTGTTCGGTTCTTCACGCAAATTGGGTCGGTTCGACCCATTTTAGTTGCCCCACTAGGAACCGGCCCGAATGGGTCAAACCAATTGAGAAAACCAATTTTGGTTGACCCGCACCAGTTTAGATCCATGGAACCCGACTTGGTTCGGTTGACCCGTTCGGTCCGGTTTGGTTCTTGGTTTTCCGGGTTGGTTGACCCAACCCGGATGTGGAAAATTGGACCGGCCCATTACCTGTAGTGTGCGGCCGAAATTGTAACTTGTGGGCTAAGTAGGGTTTTAAAATCCACCAAAAACTTAACTTAGCCACCAAGTAACAATTAATTATAAAATAATTTCCAATATTTGCACACATATATATATGTATTTCGGCACAATTATATATATATATTTCTATGATTCTATATTTAGAGATATATAATCAATCAACAATATATATACATATATATATTTGGCACCATTAAATATAGGGTCAATAACCTGGGAGAGGTCTGAAGTTTGGTCCTTGTTAATTTGAGAGGTCTGAAGATTGAAATGGTGATAACTGAGGTCTGAAGTTTGGACTTTGTGATTTTTAGGTTTTCCGTCCAAATTTTCTGTCAAATTTAATAGAACCGTGTGAAATGTCAAAAATACCCTTTTGTAATATTTGAATTAATAAAAAGTTTAATTAATATAAAAATGAAATGACAAAAATACCCCTGTCCATAATTTAAACCTAACCCAACTCCGACCACCACTACGGCTCCGGCCGGCCACCACCCTCTCCGGCGACCACCACTCTCTCCGGCGACCACCACCCTCTCCGGCCACCACCCTCTCCGGCGACCGCCACCACGGCCTCAATTGGGCCCAAATCGGAGCCACAAAGCTCCGATCGGAGCTCGGTGGCTCCGATCGGAGCTCTGTGGCTCCGATCTGGGGCCACAGAGCTCCAAATCGGAGTTCCGTGGCTCCGATTTGGGGCCACAGAGCTCCGATCGGAGCCACCGAGCTCCGATCGGAGCTTTGTGGCTCCGATTTGGGCCCAATCGTCGGAGAGGTTGGTGGCCGGCCGGAGAGGGTGGTGGTCGCCGGAGAGGGTGGTGGTCGCCGGAGAGAGTGGTGGTCGCCGGAGTTGGGTAGTGGCCGGCCGGAGCCGTGGTGGTGGCTGGAGTTGGGTGGTGGCCTTAAGGGCATTTTCGTCTTTTCATTGAATCATGTGAGATGCAAGAAGGGTATTTTTGGAATTTTTTTTTTATTTCTGGTCACATGCAATGCACATGACCAACTTCCGTCAGTTTTAACGGAAAAAACTAACGGAGACCTCTATTATCTACAAGTCCAAACTTCAGACCTTTGTTATCACCATTTCAAACTTCAGACCTCTCAAATTCACAAGGGCCAAACTTCAGACCTCTCCCAGGTTATTGACCCTTAAATATATATATATATATATATATATATATTTTATTGTCAATATTCTATATTAGGGATATAAAATCTATCAATAATATATTTTCTCAATCTTTAGGTAACTAATAGATATCAATATTATCTACATCCCTAAATTTGTGCTAAATATATTGTCCATCTCTGTCCACAATTGTCTTGTGAAGCTAACCCTAATTTTGACCTAACTCACCTAGGCTAGGGTTCGTCCGAACTAAATTTTAAATTTTCTTGAAAAAATTCGGAACTTTTAGGGTTACTTCTTGACTAAGAAATTAAAAATTTCATCTCGCACACCACGAAGTGGTTCGGCCGAAACCTCTAATTAGGGTTAGTGGTCAAATTTCAAGATCAAATCTTGCTAAGATTAAGAATCCAATGTTTAATTTTGATAAAAGTCACGTTTTTCTTGAACATCGTGAACATCAAATTTTATTATGAACATTATGTAAATTTTCGCCATGGTGATTGTAAAAATTGAAAATTTTAAAACTTTAACATTTTTTCGGCCGTAATTTATGTAATTCAAGAACACCAATTTTATCAAAATCATGAACTCCCTAACACAGGCTCTGATTGTTAGCATATGGTGATTGGGTGCCGTAATTGGAAGCCCAATAATATGTATATGTTACCTAAGAAATTGGGTAAATGTCAAAATAGAGAAATTGGGCTTGACCCAAATCTCAGAGGCCTAAAATTGGGCCTCCCTTACACATATAGGCCGGCCGAACTAGACTAGTCCACTTTGCTCCTCCTATAAATAAAGGGTGTTAGAGTTTTAATTGGAGTAATTCACAATTCCTCATAAGTGGTTATTTGAGAGAAAAACCCTCATCCATAAATGCATCGTTCGGCCGAACCATATACTACACCAATCGTGTGCCAATTTGCATTGAGCAAAACATTCCGGAGTTCCGTCCCTGCCAAGAATAGATCAGAGGCTTTGCTATGGAGCTAATACCGCGTAGGGCTTCCTTAACAAGAACCTCTACAGGTTCCGCCCGGTGGATCGTGAACTCCCTCAGCAAGATCCTTGGGACAACGGAAAAGGTTTAAGGTATGTGCACATCTTCCGCTATGTAATTCGGATTGCAAGCATGAACCTGTGTTTATGTTTCCTTAGTAATCTGCCCCATAATTCAACACTGGTATCAGAGCCTGTGTTATAAGTTCTTGATTTTGATAAATTTGTGTTCATGATTTTAACATATGTTGGCCGAAATTTTAAGGAATGAAAATTTAAAATTTCCGATTTTTATAATTGTTGGTGCCGAAATTTTCATGATATTCTTAGTAAAATTTGATGTTCATGATCTGCAAGAAAAATGTGACTTTTATCAAAATCAAACATTGGATTGTAGATCTTATTAAAATTTGATCTTGAAATTTGACCACTTATCTCCAATTATGTGTTTTCGGCCGAACCCTAAGGTAATTTACAGGATTTTTCTACCATGCTTTGGGAGCACCATGCTTTTGGTTTTTTTAATACTATGACGGACTTAATTGTAACATAAGTAAAACTTTAAAAGTATGAAAAAATATGAATTTTTTAAACTACACCTAAGATGTGTATCATACTATTAATAATATCAATTTCCCTATGGGGTTCACCTTTAGGTCAATAGAAAAATAAAAAAAAAATTAGTGGCAAAAGCATGGTGCTCCAAGAGCATTGTAGAAAGGTCCTAATTTACAAGGTAAATTTTTTAATTTCTTAGGCCCCAAGGGCCCCAAGTTTGTAAGTTTCGGCTGAAATATGTTAGTAATATTGTTTACCATATTTTAATTTTTTATTAAAGGTAGCAATATATCTATAATTGGTAATATATGGATAGATTCACATTAAATATATAGAAATATATAACTATCAATATATCTAGCTAATTTATAGGGATTAAGATATTATTGATAGATTTAGTTACCTAAAAGATTAAGAAAATATATTGTCATATATTTGTTACCCTATTAAACATATTGACAATAAATAATTATATGTATATATAGTAAGGCCGAAATTTATATATATATTGTTGATTTATTTACATCTTATAGATAGAATCTTGACAATATATAAATATATATGCAATATTGGAAATTATTTTACCTAGTTAATAATTCTTGGAGGCTAAGTTAAGTTTTTAGCCCACAAGATTATTTCGGCCCAACCCTATGTGTTTAATGGGTCAGTCCAATTTGCAAAACCAGATAGGATTAAAACCAAACTGGATTTTCTTGATCGGTTCGACCTAGTCGGGTCGAACCGGGGTAACTAAGTGGACCTAACAGAACCGGTTTTGTGTATTGAACCGAACCGAACCATATTTTGAAACCGGACCGAACCGGATTTTGTTCGGATTACTAGACCCGAACAGAACCGGACCGAAATTGACAGTACCGAACCAGATTTTTCAAAATTGAATTAAAGTCAATTAATAAAATGGGATGGTCAAGTTTTAAAATCCAAATGTTTTTGAACTTTAATTAGTCTACACAGTGGTCGAAGGTTTAAAACTTTCATGTTTTGATTAAACCTTAATGACTAGTTTCGATTATGGGGATGGATCTCGGAAATGCTTGATTTAGGGACTGGATTAATTAGATGGCTGAATTGCAATTGTGCACTTTTCGTGACATATTTATTAGAACTGTTGTTATGACTACGTCAAGCTAGCTGGATGTTGGGGGCAGAGTCATGGTTAAATATATGGTTTGCACACTAGGACTTACATGCTGTGATTGTTGCGATTGCCTAGGATTCATGTCTAGAAACATGCATGATTAATTGTAAGTATGAATTGCAAGTCAGCTCCTAATATTTTAAATGTTTTAAAAACAAAAGACAGCCGCCAATATGCATGTTTGATGTGGAAGTTTTCATGTATGACACGTATGCTTGAATGTTGAGGATGTAGCTGCATGTGATAGTTTACTTAGAAAGTAGAATTATGTATATGCTAGCATGAGTTCCTCGGAACATTAGACGCATGACGCGTATGCATGATGTGTGGTTTGGTTGATGAATTTGGCTTGCTGTGATGATATACTTGTGAAGTAGAATTATATATGCATGCGTAAGTTCATCGGAACATTTTTAAAATAAAAAAGGGCCTTGGGAAAGCCAAGATTGGGTATGCTTAATTCAAAGTTCCCGTTCCGGTAATTTACGAATAAAACCGTTTTAAGAGACTGATCTATCAGATTGAAGACGACGGTAATGTGAACTCTTTCACGAACCCCCTTCACTCGGTTTACTGGCGGTCGGTTGGTTCAGATGGCTGAGAAATCATTATTTGTCGTATTCTATCCTAATGGATATTCGATGTATGCAATTCTTTCTCAAAATGTTATTATCTCCTTGAATATGCATGATTATCAATGTGTTAGATTTCATGGATGGATCAGTCCGCTTCTATGAACCTCGCAATTTGAATGGTATGGATTATGATGCATGGAGTGAATATGTAAGAGAACTTCTCATGGCAGAAAATACACACGAATTTATTGTGCCAAAATATGTGGATGAATATGGAAATCTTAAAACCCGTCAGGGGATTAAAGGGCTTGAGGATCGGAGAGCTTGTAAGGTGATATTGGAAGCCTTAGACAAAGAGGTTGTAGAGGACTTCAAACTCAACTACAGTGCTCTTCAGCTTTGGGCTGCCCATAAACTCCGTTACGGTGGAGGGTGTAAGCATATGGTGATGGGCGCCGTAAATGGAAGCCCATTATATGTATATGTTACCTAGGTTAATTGGGTACATGTCACATAAGGATATTGGGCATGAACCAAATCCCAATTGACATGAGAGGCCCAAAATTGGGCCTCCCTACACATATGGCCGGCCGAATTAGCGGTCAGGGGTAAAGTGGACTTTTGTCCACTTTAATCCACCTATATGTTGGGTGTTAGGGATTTTATTAGGGTTAATCATAATTCCCTTTAAGTGGGGATATGAGAGAAAACCATTCCCCCATAACATCACCACATTCGGCCGAACCACACTACACCAAAGGATATGCCAATTAGCCTTCGAGCAAACACTCTGGAGATCCTTCCCTTGCCAATATACCGCGTAGGGATTCCTTCTCAAGAACCTCTACGGTTGCCGACCAGAGGATCGTGAACTCCCTTCTGCAGGGATCTTGGGACTACAGACTACTGTTGAGGTATGTATAAATCTTCCGCTGCGTAATTTCGATTACTAGCATGTACCATGTTTATAGTATCCGTGGTGATTACTCCCTGTAATCTAACAGTGGTATTAGAGCATGTGTTAGGAGTTCATGATTTTGATAAATTGGTGTACTTGAAATTTTCAAGTTTGGACCGAAATTTTAAGTGAAAACGTTTTAAAATTTTCGAATTTTTAACATGGTAAAGGTCCGAAATTTTCTTGATATTCTTAGGAAATTTGATGTTCATGCTCTTCAAGAAAAAGATGATATTTATCAAAAGCGAACATTGGATTATAGATCTTATTAAAAGTTTATCTTGAAATCTGACCACTTGTTTCCAATATGGTGTTTGTGCCGAAACCCTAGATAAATTACAAGGTAAATTATTTTAAAAAAATTTCTTAGGCACCAAGTAATGTATTTCGGCTGAACCTATCAAATATATTGTTTACCATTATTGTTGATTGATTTAGTCTTAAGATAGAATCTTGGTAATAAATATATATATATATATATATGTTTAATAGATGCCGAAATTATATATATATATATATATATATTTAATATTGGAAATTATTTTATATAGTCAATGTTACTTGGTGGCTAAGCTAAATATTTTAAATGGATTTCAAAACCCTACTTGGGGCATAAGTAAACATTTCGGCCCAACCTTTATGTTTTTAATTATTGGGCGGGTCCAATATGTTAAACCGGGATGAAATAAAATCGAACCGGGTTTTCTCAATCGGTTCGACCTAATCGGGTTGGGTCGGACCGGGGTAACTAAGTGGATCTAACCGAACCGGTTTTTGTGTTGAACCAAACCGAACCCTATTTTATTGAACCGGTTAGGAACCAGAATTTAAAAATAGAACCGGACCGAATCAAGCCGGATTTAACCAGACCGAACCGGATTTAACCGGACCGAACCAGATTTTACTGGACCAAACTGGATTTTACTGGACCGGACCCGAACCGGATTTTCTGGACCGAACCGAACCAAACCGGACTGAAATTGACCGAACCAAACCGTACTTTCAAAATCTAATTCAAGTCAATTAAAATAGGGAGGTCAAGTTTTAAAATCCAATTGTTTTGAACCTTAAAATGACCTACACAGTGCTCAAAGGTTTATAACCTTTATGCCTTGTTTCGATTATAGGGATAGATCTCGGAGATACATGTTTTTGGGAAAAGATTAATTAGTGGGCTGAATTGCAATTGTTTATTATTCAATATATATATTTATGCATGATTAGAACTGTTGTCTTGACTGAGTCAAGCTAGTTGGATATTGCATGTTGGGGGCGGAACCCTGGTTAAATATATGAAATGCGCACTAGGTTAGACATGCTATGATGGTTGTAAATGCCTAGGATTCATGTCTAGAATGTTGCGTAATGGAATATAAGCATTAATTACAAATCAGCCCCTAATATTTAAAATTATTTTAAAATCGAAAACCCGTCGCCAAATGTGTATGAGGGATGTGAATGTTGCATGTTTGACACGTATGCTAGAATGTTGAGGATGTAGCCGCATTTGATAATTTATTTGAAAGTAGAATTATATATGCAAGCATGAGTTCCTCGTAACAATAGACGCATGACGCGTAAGCATGAGTGTGGTTTGTATGATGAATGTTACTGTCGTATGATAATTTACGTGAAAGTGGAATTATATATGCAAGCATGAGTTCCTCGTAACATTAGATGCATGACGCGTAAGAATGAGTGTGTTTTGTATGATGAATGTTACTGGCGTATGATAATTTACGTGGATAGTAGAATTATATATGCATGAGTGTATTCATCGGAATATTTTTCCAAAATAAAAAGGGCCTAGGGAAAGCCAATATTGGGTATACTTGTTTTAAAATCCCCGTTCCGGTAATTTGCGATTAAAACCGTTTTAAAAGAGTGATCTATTGGATAGAATACGACGATAATGTGAACTCGTTCACAGCCATCTTCCATTGGTTTACTGGTGGTCGGTTTGTTTAGATGACTGAGGAATCATTATTGGTCGGATTCCATCTTAATAGATATTTGATGTATGTAATTCTTTCTCAAAATGTGTTATTGTCTCCCTGATTTTGCGTGATTATCAAAGTGTTAGTTTTTAATGGCTGGGTCGGTTCGCTTCTACGAGCCTTGCAATCTGGATGGCATGGACTATGATGTATGGAGTGAATATGTAAGAGAACTCCTTTTCGCTGAAAGTATACACAAGTCTATTGATGTGAATAAGGGTAGAACATTGGTGAATGAGCAAGGCGTCCTTACATACCCTAATAAGTTGAGGAGCCTTGACGATCAGAGAGCTTGCAAGGTAATACTGGCAGCCTTGGACAGAGAGGTTGCAGAGGACTTCAAACTCAACTTCAGTGCTCTTCAACTTTTGTCTGCCATTTGATGGATATGTGTCCAATTCGGGTTCGTATTTATATTTCCGGCCTCGTAGACACACTGAAAATCACATCACAACTTGAAAAACGTCTCCCAAAGGGTCAAAATGGTCCGGAAGTGCGTTATGCGCGTCTGGACCGGACCTACGGATTGCGCAAAGCAATCCGGACCTCTGGGTTGCGAGCAACCCGTACTTCCGGATTGCACTACGGGTATTGCGCGATTACCGTTTACGCGATTACCGTTACGTGTAGAGAAGTCAAGTTCGCGCATTGCCAATGTTGATGACGGTTACCGCTTGCTTTCGAACTGTCATCAAACCGCTTTAAAACCGGGTCCGGTCCCAAGGAAGCCTATAAATAGGAGGCCTTGGCCACCCATTTTCACACATCCTCTCATTTGCCCAACTTTGGTATTTTAAGCTCTGACTTCTCTCTAGAAATACTTTCTCTCTCTAGAATTACCCTTTTAGCCCTATAGTGACTTAAGCATCGGAGAGGGCTCCACTAGCACCACCCCCCTCCCCTCTCCGTGCTAGTACTGGCCCTTTGTGCAGGAACCGACGCCCCAGACGTTCGGACTCGTGCACAGACCACCGCCTTTTGAGATTCAGACGCCTCCCGAGACACAACCACTATTTGAGACACAGACCTTTCCGAGATTCAGCCGAACACTCGTCAGTGGCAAAAACCTCTTTCAGACGAAGGGTTACAGCCAGAAAACCCGCTCAACCATTCAGACAAACACGTCTCCACGACCCAGTTCATCCAGGACGCAACATTGGCGCCGTCTCAACATTGACGCCGTCTCAACATTGACGCAACAACTTTCTGCCTCTTGAAAGAACTTATCATTGCCACATGGAAATGGTGCTTTGCTCTTAGGGCGTTGACGTAACAACGTCTTGCGGTTATCTGGTTTCCTAGTACTTCCCCAATCCCATGGTCCGTAGGGAACTTCATCTTTTGGTGGACAGTAGAGGGCACGATCACGTGAGGGTTGATCGTTGTTCGTCCCAAAATTCCATTATAGGCCCCAAGAGATTCTACAACGACGAAAGTGATGTTGACGTGCAATGCTTTCCACCCTTGGCCAAGGATGACAGGAAGCGTGATTGTTCCCAAGGGGTGTGTAGCTGCTCCGACGAAGCTGACTAGCGAGAAGGTTCCCCGGAGTTAAGTCTTTGACTTATCTTCCCAGTTGCTCTAGGACTTTGACATGTAGAATGTCAGCGGAGCTTCCACCATCAACGAGGATTCTTTTCACATCATACCCGTCAATGTCCATGGTTATGACTAAAGCGTCATCGTGAGGGTAAACGATATGCTTTAAGTCTTCCCAGGAAAATTGGATGACCGCGCCTTCTTGCTCCGGTTGTTTGCGCTTTCCGTATTTCGGCAATGTTGCTGCTTGGGATGCATAAATGTCCCGAGCATTAGACACTTGTCCTCAAGCGGCAGGTCCTCCGTGGATGACGTTGATTACACCTCGCTTGGCTGGCGGAGGGTTGTCGTTGACTTTCTCTTTTCCTTTGTTTCCTCTTTTTGATGACTCTGCTTGAGCCTTCTTCGGGGGGTTGTCGCCTTGATCGAAGAATTGCTTCAATTCGCCCTTGATGACGAAGTTGTTAATGCGGAAACGTAGGCTGACACAGCTGTCCGTCTCGTGGCCGAAGACCTCGTGGTTTTCACACCACTTGTCTTTGTCTTTCCCCAGCGGGCCTTTTCTGAAATTGTTCAGCTCTTTCCACATGTTTGCATCCTTCATCTCTCTTAATATCACGGATAGCGGGGCATTCAAAGGAATGCAGTCAGCGATGTTTACTTCTTTTGGCTTCTGGAAATCTCCTTGAAAAGGCCTTTTTGGCTGAGGCTGCCAATTTCTTCCTTGTTGACCACTTGAGTGTGGTTTTACTTGGTTCTGCTTTGGGTTTTATTTTGCCTTTGCCGCAGAGATTTTTGCCTTTTTCTGGCTTCTGAACCTTTCGAGGTCCACGTATTCTTTAACTCTTGCGGCTAACTCTTCCATAGTTTCAGCTGGGCGCTTTGCCATCTTTTCTGCTAGGGCATAGCCTCTTCGTCCGAGGTTTCGAATGAATGCTCGAACTATCTCTCCTTCCGTCAAGTTCCCCTGAATATTGGAGATATTCTGGTTGAAGCGAACGTAGTAGTCAGCAAGAGATTCTTCATTTTGCTGTTGGACGTCGTCCAGAGCATTTGATCCCTTCAGCAATGTGCGCTCGCCCATGTATCGTTGAATGAATTTAGCCTTCAGGTCCGCCCATGAAGTGATACTTCCGCATGGCAGCGAGAAGAACCAGTCTTCTGCGGTCTCGGCAAGAGTTTGTGAAAACGTCATTGCAAAGTCGTGTGGGTTTTTTGTTCTGCCTAGCAGAGAGGCCTCGTGCTTCTGCACATGTTCTGCTGGATCTCATTTTCCGCGATAGAGATCTCCTCCAATCCGGTATAGTGAGTCTGGGACATGACTGTTCACAAGGTGGTCTGCGAACGGATGTGACTCCCTTTCTTCAAGTGCGTGCATACCCTTCATCTTTGCTTCCTTCATCTTCTTTTCCACAATTTCTTCTAACATCTCGGCGGTAAAACCTTTTACAGGCTCAGCATAACCAGTTGAAGGATTTTGCCGACCATTGTTATGGTAGATGTCAGATTGATCTCTGCTTGTGGCTTGGAAGGGATCATCCCTTGTTGGCTGTTGTGGGCGGTGGTATTGGGGTTGCCTTTCATTCCTCCAATGAGGGGCTCCTTGGGAAGGAGTGTATGAACGACGTTTTCAAGTTGTAACCTCAACGCGCGTAGCAAAAGTCAACGCGCATAGCCAAGTCAACGCACGTAGCCAAAGTCAACGCGCGTAGCAAAGTTGGTACGTGCAGTAAAAAAGGACCAACATCTTAAGAAGCTATCATGCAAACGGTGGGACTAACGTGACAACCGCGAGGATCAGACACGGCAACACTTAAGAAAAATATTTTTCTAAGGCTTAAAAAACAACAAGCGGCCACTCCTAAGGACGTTTGGCAACTCCCGTCAACCAACAAACCCGTCAAGGGAAAAAACTACGCATACCGACCAAAAAGCCTCTACGCAAAGACACGGGGACAATATGTCCAATCGGGGAATTCTACCTCAACTATCCACGGAAGTGAAAAATCGTCTAAGGCATGAACTAACGACGATAGCAACGACAGCCAATCAGCAATTATTCAACACACAAACACCAATGAGCAGTTCCATACAACAACAACGACAAATAGCTCAAACGAACAACAATACGGCAACATTCAAAATCAAGTCGAAGCTGTCCTGTAAAATTGAGTTTTCAGACTACCTCAAAATGTGACTAAAAGTATCACAATGGACTCCCTTCGTCGAGACGATTTAAAAAAGGTAAGGACCGCGGCGAACGGAGCACGGGAAGGCGGCGCGTGGGTTACACGCGCCGGCAGGGCGAAGCTCACGCGGCGGCGCGTGAGGGCACGTCCGGCGTCGTCTGGTGATTCCGAAGGCGGCGCTGGAATCCTCGTGGCAATCTGAGTCGATTGGTGGTGTCAATTTCTGAAAACAAGTCAAGGATCAAACACGAAACTTTCGGGGTGCACCTAAGATTTACGATGGTGAAGAAACTATGAACACACAAATGATTTCTGGAAATGGTGAAGTAATTACCTGCAAAGAAGAAGGAATAATGAATCCCCAAAGAGCTGGAAGAATGATTGGGGATTTGTGTAATTACATATCCCAAAAGATTCCTTGGTGATAAGGATTAAAGGAGTAGTTCATCTATACCCACGCCTAAGTACTTACGGTATACTCCACCCTCCTCTAAGTATTTACTCCTACATACATGATTATTTTGGTATTGCGCGTATCAAACCCGTCATTCTACACGTATGATTTGATATCGCATGATTCATGATTTGATAATCACTAAGTCGTTTTAGAAGTATACGGATTATATTTCTTGCATCACGTAATTACGTTCTTGCCATGACCGTTACTTGTACATGCATGTTGATAAAAGCATGTCCGCATGACGTATTACTAATTTCTTATATCCCTAACGGTAACCATACTTGCACGCTACATATGCGCATTCTCTATTGCACTAACCGTGATGACAGGAAATAAAGTCATTCGGTCGGAAAATCAAAGGACGGACGAAATCAAGACTTCTACGTCCAACCAATGACCAAAACCGGAAGGTTAGCGTCAAGGTCAAATTGGACGCGTATCCTAACTTAAAAATAGAGTCAAGAAAGGTTTTAAACCGTTACTTGACTCGGGGGCAAGTGATGGATATGTGTCCAATTCGGGTTCGTATTTATATTTTGGGCCTCGTAAACACGCCGAAAATCACATCACAACTTGAAAAACGTCTCCCAAAGGGTCTAAACGGTCCGGAAGCGCGTTACGCGCGTCTGGACCGGACCTCCGGATTGCACTACGGGTATTGCGCTATTACTGTTTACGCAATTACCATTACGTGTAGAGAAGTAAAGTTCGCGCATTGCCAATGTTGATGACGGTTACCGCTTGCTTTTGAACCGTCATCAAACCGCTTTAAAATCGGGTCCGGTCCCAAGGAAGCCTATAAATAGGAGGCCTTGACCACCCATTTTCACACATCCTCTCATTTGCCCAACTTTGGTATTTTGAGCTCTGACTTCTCTCTAGAAATACTTTCTCTCTCTAGAATTACCCTAGCCCTATAGTGACTTAAGCATCGGAGAGGGCTCCACTAGCACCACCCCCCTCTCCGTGCTAGTACTGGCCCTTTGTGCAGGAACCGACGCCCCTGAAGTTCGGACTCGTGCACAGACCACCGCCTTTTGAGATTCAGACGCCTCCCGAGACACAACCGCTATTTGAGACACAGACCTTTCCGAGACTCAGCCGAACACTCGTCAGTGGCACAAACCTCTTTCAGACGAAGGGTTACAGCCCGAAAACCCGCTCAACCATTCAGACAAACGCGTCTCCACGACCCAGTTCATCAACCCGGACTTCCGGATTGCTTTGCGCAATCCGGAGATCCGGTCCAGACGCGCGTAATGCGCTTCCAGACCGTTTTGACCCTTTGGGAGACGTTTTTCAAGTTGTGATGTGATTTTCGGCGTGTTTACGATGCCCGAAATATAAATACGAACCCGAATTGGACACATATCCATCACTTGCCCCCGAGTCAAGTAACGGTTTAAAACCTTTCTTGACTCTATTTTTAAGTTAGGATACGCGTCCAATTTGAGCTTGACACTAACCTTCCGGTTTTGGTCATTGGTTGGACGTAGAAGTCTTGATTTCGTCCGTCCTTTTACTTTCCGACCGAATGACTTTATTTCCTGTCATCACGGTTAGTGCAATAGAGAATGCGCATATGTAGTGTGCAAGTATGGTCACCGTTAGGGATATAAGCAATTAGTAATACATCATGAGGACATGCTTTTATCAACATGCATGTACAAGTAACGGTCATGGCAAGAATGTAATTACGTGATGCAAGAAATATAATCCGTATACTTCTAAAACGACTTAGTGATTATCAAATCATGAATCATGCGATATGAAATAATACGTGTAGAATGACGGGTTTGATACGCGCAATACCAAAATAATCATGTATTAAGGAGTAAATACTTAGAGGAGGGTGGAGTATACCGTAAGTACTTAGGCGTGGGCGTAGATGAATTACTCCTTTAATCCTTATCATCAAGGAATCTTTTGGGATATGTAATTACACAAATCCCCAATCATTCTTCCAGCTCTTTGGGGATTCATTATTCCTTCTTCTTTGCAGGTAATTACTTCACCATTTCCAGAAATCATTTGTGTGTTCATAGTTTCTTCACCGTCGTAAATCTTAGGTGCATCCCGAAAGTTTTGTGTTTGATCCTTGACTTGTTTTCAGAAATTGACACCACCAATCGACTCAGATTGCCACAAGGATTCCAGCGCCGCCTTCGGAATCACCAGACGACGCCGGACGCGCCCTCACGCGCCGCCGCGTGAGCTTCGCCCTGCCGGCGCGTGTAACCCACGCGCCGCCTTCCCGTGCTCCGTTCGCCGCGGTCCTTACCTTTTTTAAATCGTCTCGACGAGGGGAGTCCATTGTGATACTTTTCGTCACATTTTGAGGTAGTTTGAAAACTCGATTTTACAGGACAGCTTCGACTTGATTTTGAATGTTGCCGTATTGTTGTTCGTTTGAGCTATTTGTCGTTGTTGTCGTATGGAACTGCTCATTGGTGTTTGTGTGTTGAATAATTGCTGATTGGTTGTCGTTGCTATCGTCGTTAGTTCATGCCTTAGACGATTTTTCACTTCCGTGGATAGTTGAGGTAGAATTCCCCGATTGGACATATTGCCCCCGTGTCTTTGCGTAGAGGCTTTTTGGTCGGTATGCGTAGTTTTTTCCCTTGACGGGTTAGTTGGTTGACGGGAGTTGCCAAACGTCCTTAGGAGTGGCCGCTTGTTGTTTTTGAAGCCTTAGAAAAATATTTTTCCTATGTGTTGCCGTGTCTGATCCTCGCGGTTGTCACGTTAGTCCCACTGTTTGAATGATAGCTTCTTAAGATGTTGGTCCTTTTTTACTGCACGTACCAACTTTGCTACGCACGTTGACTTTGGCTACGCGCGTTGACTTGGCTATGCGCGTTGACTTTTGCTACGCGCGTTGACTTTTACTATGCGTGTTGACTTTTGCTATGCGCGTTGAATTTTGCTATGCGCGTTAACTTTTGCTATGCGCGTTGAATTTTGCTATGCGTGTTGAATTCTGCTTGGTTCTTGCAGATTGTGGAGTCGTAGTAACCTCTTGCGGAACTCCCTTCCTTTTGATCGAGTTGTTGAAATGAGTAAGTCCACCACTCCTCTATCGCAGACTCCTTTTAATTCTGATATTGAGGATGACTTGGAGGTAGACCTGGTTTTTACCAGTAGATAGTGTTTTGGACACCGATGAGGGTGTAGCTGCTGATCCTTTTGTTGGGGCATCTCCTGTCGGAGAGACCGAGGTGTTGGTTAGGTACTACACTAACCGCTTGGATAGATCCTTGTTTACCCTGTATGCGAGTGCTTCCGGACTTGACCCTTGTACCGAGGTCGTTTACCCCTTTGACGCACTCCGTGAGAGTAGTTTAGGAGATGCTACTCCTCCGCCTGTAGATTTGTCCGTCGTGTATACATCTCACGTTAGGGAGGGTTTGCGGTTTCCCTATTGCTCTAATTTGATTGAACTCTGTAGCGGTTATGGGATTTCCCCTTTAGATCTTACGCCCAACGGGATTCGAGTATGGACTTGTTTTAGAGTGCTGCTTCACAAGAAGTCCTGGCATTACTCTCCCACCCTCTTTCGCTGCTTCTATCAGCTTAAGAGTCCGGACTCTGCGGGATTGTGCAGTGTGAAAGTTCGCTGGCCGAACTTGCAAAGCGATGGTTTTGAGGAACTTGGTCTTGGTGAAGCCAAGTGGGATTCTAGTTACCGATTAGTCGTCGCCGCAGATCGGTCTGCTGATCATTGGAGGCATCTTTACTTTTTTGCTCATGATGCGAGTACGACTTGGGATGTCGAGTATGTTCGGAAATCTGATCCCGCGCCTGCTTTTCGGGAACTCTCCTTGTCGGATAGGGAGGTGATAAAGCAGATATATCACTGTCAGCAATCGCGCGGCTTTACTTGTTCGCTGCGCGCATCTGATCAGGAGTTGGTCGATGTTGGGATTCATGTGCTCCCTTCTGCAGCTTCGGTAAGTTAATCACTTTTATAACTTTTTACCATGTTGCACTGTAAGTTGGTTTGATGGAAAAAGCTCGTCTTTGCAGACGGCAGCCACTCGCAAGATTGCTTCTAGCGGAAGGATTGTTCCACCTCTTGCTTCTGGAGCATCGGCGGCTTCCGGACATGGAAAAGGTAGACGGTTTGAATAAACAATCTTCCTTGTGTACTTTCTTAGTTGGGTTGTAACTTTGTGTGTTACTTGCAGGCCGCAAGACACTTGTTACTGATCGCGTTGTTGCCGTTCCTGATTCTACCAAACGGTCCACCATTGGGGCGCATTCTTCGATCAGTTCGAAGCGTCCGAAGACTACTGTGACCGCTCCTACTCCTTCCTGTCATAAAGGGAAGGAAGTTGACGGTTGTGAGGATGCGTTGTCTGCCCCCCGCTCGAAGGAGCGGCCCGAGGTGGAACGTGCTCTTCCTTCTTGTATAAGCTGAACACTTGACTGTGTGCTTTTGTGCGCTTTGTTTTTGGCTTTTGCATAACTCTATTTGGTTTGCATGTAGTGCTCCCGCTACTTGGACGTGCGGATTTGCTTCGTCCTTTGGAAGGTGATATTTCGGATGGTAAGTGGATGCCATATGTGACAGGAGATCTCACTTTTCCCAAGAACTCCCAGCTGAGCATGCCGGAAGTTGGCGTGCGCGTTCTTCATCGATCTATTCCTCCTGGTGATCAACTTGTTCGGCCCTCGAGTGACGAGGAGGCGCGAACCTATGTTGAGAGATCGCTATCTGGATTCACTCCAGTGAGTATCTTTCTTCGCTTTGCTATGTTCGTTGTTCCTGAACATGTATGCTTATTGTCTTTTTGTTTTCAGGTTGTTTCTGATATGGTGCACATGGCCTCCTTCATGTTGGAGCTTGTCCAGGAGAAGCGTGCCATTGCTGATAAAGTTGCCGCTTTGTCCAGGGAGCTTAAGGAAGCTAAGGATGAAGTGCGCCGTCTTTCTTTGAAGAAGACGGATTTTGATGCCCGTTATGATTTTGATCATGCCCGCCTTGTTCAGCTTGAATCTGAGAATGCTGCCATTGAGAAGGCAATTTCTGACAATGCGGGCAAGCACAAAGTTGCCTGTCGGAAAGTGCGTGAAGAAGAAATGAAGGCCGACATTGAAGAGGGACTTGGAAAGTTCCCTCCTACTCCTGGATTTGACAGCGCGGTTACTGCTGCTGCTACGGCGAAGGCCGCTCCTATGCTCAGCGAGTTTGCTGAGGACTTTATTCGTAGGGTGAGCATTCTTGCTCCTTGCTTTCCTTTTGACAAGTTAGGGCCGTATGCGGAGTTTGCTGTTGGGCAAGTTGCCGAGCTCCGTCGTTTGGATACTGCAACATCTCAGTTTGCATATTTGTTTGGAGAAGACGGTGGCGGCACTAATGTGCAACTTCTGCCTGTTCCGCTAGTCCTGTCAGGGATGATGGCATTCTTTGATCTGTGCCATCTTTTCGATATGTTGAACTCGTTTATGAGTCTGTTTGCCCCCCGGATTTTATGTTTAGAAACTTGTTGGAGATGTTCCTTGGTTGTTGCTTGTGACTTGTACGCTTTGAACTACGTCGCTTGAACCTGCTTTATACATAGCAGTTTGCATGATAACTTGTTAGTAATATTTCATACCGTTATCACCTACTGTGTTTATTGAATATTGATGACTAGTAACGTAGACATAGTCCCTGCAGTTGTGACCGATAGTCACTTTTGATTCAAGATTGCTTGCATGATGCGTTGTGCATATTGTCCGTCTTTCCTGCATAGCTTACCGCTATATATGTTGTGACCTGTCAAGTGGTTCGCGTATAACGACTTAAAAAGTAGTATATTTGCAAGGTGTTATCTGGTTAAGCAAGATACTAGTTTATACCGTCTCTTAGTTCCACTCTAAGGCGACGTTGTACAACACTCGGCTTGTAAATTTTATGAGTTTTTAAACAGGGTGCGCACCTGCCAGCGTGTATCATCCCGCGTTGGGGAAGCATACGTAAAAACATTTTGGTTTTTGAAGAAGTATTTTGTGAACCTTAAAAAGTTCGTGATACACGCAAAAACCGTGTTGATCAAATATTTGGAAAGGTGTTTGATACATAAAATATTTGACAAAGTATTCGATAAAATATTTGTGATACATGATTCCTGCGTCCAGGGACCATGTAACACTTTTTTGAAAATATGAATTGTGATGCATGCTTTCTACGTCCAGGAACCATGCAACACGGTTTGAAAATTTGTAGAACGGAATTGTCATCTAACAAGAGGACTTTTGCCGTATAGAGTGAACCCTTTTTAAAAAGGAATTCATAGTACGGGATTGTCATCTAACAAAAGGACATTCGCCATAAAGAGTGAACCCTAAACAGGAATTCATAGTATTGGATTGTCGTCTAAAAAGAGGGCGTTCGTTATAAAGAGTGAACCCTAAACAGGATATACACACTTATTATAGCGTGGGGTCGTTGTCTAACAAGAGAACTTCCGCCATTTATAGTATGGGGTGATCAGTCCCGTATTGTGTTTGCCCATCCTGCTCTGAATCCAGGAAATGGCTATGAACATGAGGATTTGCCTCTAACAAGAGATGTCACAGCATGTCATTTTTTAGGAGTAAACATGGGGTTTTTCTTTACAAAGAGGATACCACAACATACTACTTTTAATAGTAAATCTTGGTGTTAATCCAAGATGTTGCTTGTAGTTGACGCCTTTGATATAGTCTTCATTTTGATGGTAGACCTTGATGTTATTCCAAGGTATTGCTTGTAGCTGACGCCTTTGGAATAGTCGTCATTTTGATAGTAGACTTTGGTGTTATTCCAAGGTATTGCTTGTAGCTGACGCCTTGGAATAGTCGTCATTTTGAGTAGAGAATTTCTATAAGTCTCCTTTTTGTAGATAATCCGCAAGTAGTCATTGCGTCATATAAGTTGACTATGTGCATAGCACAATGGCTTTGTGTCGTCGGCACCTTCTTGAGATAGATGCCAACTTATGAATGGAGAAATAAACTCCTTGTTGGTGTAGATATGCAAGTATCATCCGTTATATGTAGTTGCAGCATGCTGTCTTTGAAAATATCTTGGGCTTAACTCCATGTTTTTGATTCCATGATGACACCTTTTGATGTAGTCATCAATATGAGCAAGTTGTTGTTGATGATAAGCGTTGTCATAACGCGTAATAGATTTTTTGCTTGCTGATAGCATAATATCTTCGATTGTTGATGTAGATAATAAGCGCGTAGTTTTGTTACTTCGCGTTTAATCCAAAAATAGCGTGCAAGACATAGATATGTACCTACAAATGTAGATTGACTTTATTAGATACTTGCGCGTATTTACATTGTTTTTTTTAGAAGGCGTCAACCGATCATTCCTTCTTAAAGCATGTAAATGCGATTATACTAGAAATACTTAGAATAGAAATGCGCAAAGTAATCGGAAAGATAGTTATTTCTCCCGTCTTTTATGGTTGGTTCGACGATGATGTCACGGAGTTGGTTGCAACAAATCGCCTTAATGCACCTAGCGCGATGCATTCTTCATTCTCTCATCTTAGTGGTAGACACATGTTTGTGTTGTGCCCCCAGGTTTTGTGGTACTTGCACCATTCCTTAATGTTGTTGCCCAAGAAAGCTGTCTTCGGAACAAGTGGACTCGGGAGCTTGTTTACGAGTAGGTTGACGTAAATGTCTTCAGCAACCGTGTTTAGCGGTGTGAAGATGTTGTCGATATCGATGCTTGCGCACTCCTGTTTGTTCGTTTTTTCTTGAACTTCTTTGTCCCAACTGAGGGGTGTACCCCACCTTAGTTCTTGTTCGCACAAGTCTGCTGTCTCGAGCTTGTCTTTTAGATCTGCCATGGATTTGGTTGTTCGCCATCCATGAGTTCTTCCGAAGAGAAGGAAGGATCTGGCGTTCATGTTTGCATAGAACACGCTTATCACTTCTTCCCTTGTTGCTTTTGCCGAGGAGGCGTTGGAAGCGAATCTGATGAAGTAGTTCATGATTGGCTCGCCTTCTCCCTGCTTGACGAGCCATATCTGGTTCCATGGCGAATACTGGATGTACTCTTGTGGCTTCCAAACTGTAATAGCTTGTTTCATTGCTTGTTCCTTCCTTCCATCAACAACTTTCTGCCTCTTGAAAGAACTTATCATTGCCACATGGAAATGGTGCTTTGCTCTTAGGGCGTTGACGTAACAACGTATTGCGGTTATCTGGTCGCCTAGTACTTCCCCAATCCCATGGTCCGTAGGGAACTTCATCTTTTGGTGGACAGTAGAGGGCACGATCACGTAAGGGTTGATCGTTGTTCGTCCCAAAATTCCATTATAGGCCCCAAGAGATTCTACAACGACGAAAGTGATGTTGACGTGCAATGCTTTCCACCCTTGGCCAAGGATGACAGGAAGCGTGATTGTTCCCAAGGGGTGTGTAGCTGCTCCGACGAAGCTGACTAGCGAGAAGGTTCCCGGAGTTAAGTCTTTGACTGATCTTCCTAGTTGCTCTAGGACTTTGACATGTAGAATGTCAGCGGAGCTTCCACCATCAACGAGGATTCTTTTCACATCATACCCGTCAATGTCCATGGTTATGACTAAAGCGTCATCGTGAGGGTAAACGATATGCTTTAAGTCTTCCCTGGAAAATTGGATGACCGCGTCTTCTTGCTCCGGTTGTTTGCGCTTTCCGTATTTCGGCATTGTTGCTTCTTGGGATGGATAAATGTCCCGAGCATTAGACACTTGTCCTCCGGCGGCAGGTCCTCCGTGGATGACGTTGATTACACCTTGCTTGGCTGGCGGAGGGTTGTCGTTGACTTTCTCTTTTCCATTGTTTCCTCTTTTTGATGACTCTGCTTGAGCCTTCTTCGGGGGGTTGTCGCCTTGATCGAAGAATTGCTTCAATTCACCCTTGAGGACGAAGTTGTTAGCGCGGAAATGTAGGCTGACACAGCTGTCCGTCTCGTGGCCGAAGACCTCGTGGTTTTCACACCACTTGTCTTTGTCTTTCCCCAGCGGGCCTTTTCTGAAATTGTTCGGCTCTTTCCACATGTTTGCATCCTTCATCTCTCTTAATATCACAGATAGCGGGGCATTCAAAGGAATGCAGTCAGCGAGGTTTACTTCTTTTGGCTTCTGGAAATCTCCTTGAAAAGGCCTTTTTGGCTGAGGCTACCAATTTCTTCCTTGTTGACCACTTGAGTGTGGTTTTGCTTTGTTCTGCTTTGGGTTTTCTTTTGCCTTTGCCGCAGAGATTTTTGCCTTGTTCTGGCTTCTGAACCTTTCGAGGTCCACGTATTCTTTAACTCTTGCGGCTAACTCTTCCATAGTTTCAGCTGGGCGCTTTGCCATCTTTTCTGCTAGGGCATAACCTCTTCGTCCGAGGTTTCGAATGAATGCTCGAACTATCTCTCCTTCCGTCAAGTTCCCCTGAATATCGGAGATATTCTGGTTGAAGCGAACGTAGTAGTCAGCGAGAGATTCTTCATTTTGCTGTTGGACGTCGTCCAGAGCATTTGATCCCTTCAGCAATGTGCGCTCGCCCATGTATCGTTGAATGAATTTAGCCTTCAGGTCCGCCCATAAAGTGATGCTTCCGCATGGCCGCGAGAAGAACCAGTGTGCTGCGGTCCCGGCAAGAGTTTGTGAAAATGTCATTGCAAAGTGGTGTGGGTTTTTCGTTCTGCCTAGCAGAGAGGCCTCGTGCTTCTGCACATGTTCTACTGGATCTCCTTTTCCGCGATAGAGATCTCCTCCAATCCGGTATAGTTAGTCTGGGACCAACTGTTCACAAGGTGGTCTGCGAACGGATGTGACGCCCTTTCTTCAAGTGCGTGCATACCCTTCATCTTTGCTTCCTTCATCTTCTTTTCCACAATTTCTTCTAACATCTCGGCGGTAAAACCTTTTACAGGCTCAGCATAACCTGTTGAAGGATTTTGCCGACCATTGTTATGGTAGATGTCAGATTGATCTCTGCTTGTGGCTTGGAAGGGATCATCCCTTGTTGGCTGTTGTGGGCGGTGGTATGGGGGTTGCCTTTCATTCCTCCAATGAGGGGCTCCTTGGGAAGGAGTGTATGAACGACGTTTTCAAGTTGTAACCTCAACGCGCGTAGCAAAAGTCAACGCGCATAGCCAAGTCAACGCACGTAGCCAAAGTCAACGCGCGTAGCAAAGTTGGTACGTGCAGTAAAAAAGGACTAACATCTTAAGAAGCTATCATGCAAACGGTGGGACTAACGTGACAACCGCGAGGATCAGACACGGCAACACTTAGGAAAAATATTTTTCTAAGGCTTCAAAAACAACAAGCGGCCACTCCTAAGGACGTTTGGCAACTCCCGTCAACCAACAAACCCGTCAAGGGAAAAAACTACGCATACCGACCAAAAAGCCTCTACGCAAAGACACGGGGGCAATATGTCCAATCGGGGAATTCTACCTCAACTATCCACGGAAGTGAAAAATCGTCTAAGGCATGAACTAACGACGATAGCAACGACAACCAATCAGCAATTATTCAACACACAAACACCAATGAGCAGTTCCATACGACAACAACGACAAATAGCTCAAACGAACAACAATACGGCAACATTCAAAATCAAGTCAAAGCTGTCCTGTAAAATCGAGTTTTCAGACTACCTCAAAATGTGACGAAACGTATCACAATTGACTCCCCTCGTCGAGACGATTTAAAAAAGGTAAGGACCGCGGCGAACGGAGCACGGGAAGGCGGCGCGTGGGTTACACGCGCCGGCAGGGCGAAGCTCACGCGGCGGCGCGTGAGGGCGCGTCCGGCGTCGTCTGGTGATTCCGAAGGCGGCGCTGGAATCCTCGTGGCAATCTGAGTCGATTGGTGGTGTCAATTTCTGAAAACAAGTCAAGGATCAAACACGAAACTTTCGGGGTGCACCTAAGATTTACGACGGTGAAGAAACTATGAACACACAAATGATTTCTGGAAATGGTGAAGTAATTACCTGCAAAGAAGAAGGAATAATGAATCCCCAAAGAGCTGGAAGAATGATTGGGGATTTGTGTAATTACATATCCCAAAAGATTCCTTGGTGATAAGGATTAAATGAGTAATTCATCTACACCCACGCCTAAGTACTTACGGTATACTCCACCCTCCTCTAAGTATTTACTCCTACATACATGATTATTTTGGTATTACGCGTATCAAACCCGTCATTCTACACGTATGATTTCATATCGGATGATTCATGATTTGATAATCACTAAGTCGTTTTAGAAGTATACGGATTATATTTCTTGCATCACGTAATTACGTTCTTGCCATGACCGTTACTTGTACATGCATGTTGATAAAAGCATGTCCGCATGACGTTTTACTAATTGCTTATATCCCTAACGGTAACCATACTTGCACGCTACATATGCGCATTCTCTATTGCACTAACCGTGATGACAGGAAATAAAGTCATTCGGTCGGAAAATCAAAGGACGGACGAAATCAAGACTTCTACGTCCAACCAATGACCAAAACCGGAAGGTTAGCGTCAAAGTCAAATTGGACGCGTATCCTAACTTAAAAATAGAGTCAAGAAAGGTTTTAAACCGTTACTTGACTCAGGGGCAAGTGATGGATATGTGTCCAATTCGGGTTCGTATTTATATTTTGGGCCTCGTAAACACGCCGAAAATCACATCACAACTTGAAAAACGTCTCCCAAAGGGTCTAAACGGTCCGGAAGCGCGTTACGCGCGTCTGGACCGGACCTCCGGATTGCACTACGGGTATTGCGCGATTACCGTTTACGCGATTACCGTTACGTGTAGAGAAGTCAAGTTCGCGCATTGCCAATGTTGATGACGGTTACCGCTTGCTTTCGAACCGTCATCAAACCGCTTTAAAACCGGGTCCGGTCCCAAGGAAGCCTATAAATAGGAGGCCTTGGCCACCCATTTTCACACATCCTCTCATTTGCCCAACTTTGGTATTTTGAGCTCTGAATTCTCTCTTGAAATACTTTCTCTCTCTAGAATTACCCTTTTAGCCCTAGAGTGACTTATGCATCGGAGAGGGCTCCACTAGCACCACCCCCCCTCTCCGTGCTAGTACTGGCCCTTTGTGCAGGAACCGACGCCCCAGACGTTAGGACTCGTGCACAAACCACCGCCTTTTGAGATTTAGACGCCTCCCGAGACACAGCCGCTATTTGAGACAAAGACCTTTCCGAGACTCAGCCGAACACTCGTCAGTGGCACAAACCTCTTTCAGACGAAGGGTTACAGCCCGAAAACCCGCTCAACCATTCAGACAAACGCGTCTCCACGACCCAGTTCATCAACCCGGACGTCCGGATTGCGCAAGCAATCCGGAGGTCCGGTCCAGACGCGCGTAATGCGCTTCCGGACCGTTTTGACCCTTTGGGAGACGTTTTTCAAGTTGTGATGTGATTTTCGGCGTGTTTACGAGGCCCGAAATATAAATACGAACCCGAATTGGACACATATCCATCACTTGCCCCCGAGTCAAGTAACTGTTTAAAACCTGTCTTGAATCTATTTTTAAGTTAGGATACGCGTCCAATTTGAGCTTGACGCTAACCTTCCGGTTTTGGTCATTGGTTGGACGTACAAGTCTTGATTTCGTCCGTCCTTTGATTTTCCGACCGAATGACTTTATTTCCTGTCATCACAGTTAGTGCAATAGAGAATGCGCATATGTAGCGTGCAAGTATGGTTACCGTTAGGGATATAAGCAATTAGTAATACATCATGCGGACATGCTTTTATCAACATGCATGTACAAGTAACGGTCATGGCAAGAATGTAATTACGTGATGCAAGAAATATAATCCGTATACTTCTAAAACGACTTAGTGATTATCAAATCATGAATCATGCGATATGAAATCATACGTGTAGAATGACGGGTTTGATACGCGCAAAACCAAAATAATCATGTATGTAGGAGTAAATACTTAGAGGAGGGTGGAGTATACCATAAGTACTTAGGCGTGGGTGTAGATGAATTACTCCTTTAATCCTTATCACCAAGGAATCTTTTGGGATATGTAATTACACAAATCCCCAATCCTTCTTCCAGTTCTTTGGGGATTCATTATTCCTTCTTCTTTGCAGGTAATTACTTCACCATTTCCAGAAATCATTTGTGTGTTCATAGTTTCTTCACCGTCGTAAATCTTAGGTGCATCCCGAAAGTTTCGTGTTTGATCCTTGACTTGTTTTCAGAAATTGACACCACCAATCGACTCAGATTGCCACGAGGATTCCAGCGCCGCCTTCGGAATCACCAGACGACGCCGGACGCGCCCTCACGCGCCGCCGCGTGAGCTTCGCCCTGCCGGCGCGTGTAACCCACGCGTCGCCTTCCCGTGCTCCGTTCGCCGCGGTCCTTACCTTTTTTAAATCGTCTCAACGAGGGGAGTCCATTGTGATACTTTTCGTCACATTTTGAGGTAGTCTGAAAACTCGATTTTACAGGACAGCTTCGACTTGATTTTGAATGTTGCCGTATTGTTGTTTGTTTGAGCTATTTGTCGTTGTTGTCGTATGGAACTGCTCATTGGTGTTTGTATGTTGAATAATTGCTGATTGGTTGTCGTTGCTATCGTCGTTAGTTCATGCCTTAGACGATTTTTCACTTCCGTGGATAGTTGAGGTAGAATTCCCCGATTGGACATATTGCCCCCGTGTCTTTGCGTAGAGGCTTTTTGGTCGGTATGCTTAGTGTTTTCCCTTGACGGGTTTGTTGGTTGACGGGAGTTGCCAAACGTCCTTAGGAGTGGTCGCTTGTTGTTTTTGAAGCCTTAGAAAAATATTTTTCCTATGTGTTGCCGTGTCTGATCCTCGCGGTTGTCACGTTGGTCCCACCGTTTGCATGATAGCTTCTTAAGATGTTGGTCCTTTTTTACTGCACGTACCAACTTTGCTACGCACGTTGACTTTGGCTACGCGCGTTGACTTGGCTATGCGCGTTGACTTTTGCTACGCGCGTTGACTTTTACTATGCGCGTTGACTTTTACTATGCGTGTTGACTTTTGCTATGCGCGTTGAATTTTGCTATGCGCGTTGACTTTTGCTATGCGCGTTGACTTTTGCTATGTGCGTTGATTTCTGCTTGGTTCTTGCAGATTGTGGAGTCGTGGTAACCTCTTGCGAAACTCCCTTCCTTTTGATCGAGTTGTTGCAATGAGTAAGTCCACCACTCCTCTATCGCAGACTCCTTTTAATTCTGATATTGAGGATGACTTGGAGGTAGACCTGGTTTTACCAGTAGATAGTGTTTTGGACACCGATGAGGGTGTAGCTGCTGATCCTTTTGTTGGGGCATCTCCTGTCGGAGAGACCGAGGTGTTGGTTAGGTACTACACTAACCGCTTGGATAGATCCTTGTTTACCCTGTATGCGAGTGCTTCCGGACTTGACCCTTGTTCCGAGGCCGTTTACCCCTTTGACGCACTCCGTGAGAGTAGTTTAGGAGATGCTACTCCTCCGCCTGTAGATTTGTCCGTCGTGTATACATCTCACGTTAGGGAGGGTTTGCGGTTTCCCTATTGCTCTAATTTGATTGAACTCTGTAGCGGTTATGGTATTTCCCCTTTAGATCTTGCGCCCAACGGGATTCGAGTATGGACTTGTTTTAGAGTGCTGCTTCACAAGCAGTCCTGGCATTACTCTCCCACCCTCTTTCGCTGCTTCTATCAACTTAAGAGTCCGGACTCTGCGGGATTGTGCAGTGTGAAAGTTCGCTGGCCGAACTTGCAAAGTGATGGTTTTGAGGAACTTGGTCTTGGTGAAGCCAGGTGGGATTCTAGTTACCGAATAGTCGCCGCCGCGGATCGGTCTGCTGATCATTGGAGGCATCATTACTTTTTTGCTCATGATGCGGGTACGACTTGGGATGTCGAGTATGTTCGGAAATCTAATCCCGCGCCTGCTTTTCGGGAATTCTCCTTGTCAGATAGGGAGGTGATAAAGCAGATATATCACTGTCAGCAATCGCGCGGCTTTACTTATTCGCTGCGCGCATCTGATCAGGAGTTGGTCGATTTTGGGATTCATGTGATCCCTTCTGCAGCTTCGGTATGTTAATCATTTTTATAACTTTTTATCGTGTTGCACTGTAGGTTGGTTTGACGGAAAAAGCTCGTCTTTGCAGACGGCAGCCGCTCGCAAGATTGCTTCTAGCGGAAGGATTGTTCCACCTCTTGCTTCTGGAACATCGGCGGCTTCCGGACATGGAAAAGGTAGACGGTTTGAATAAACAATCTTCCTTGTGTACTTTCTTAGTTGGGTTGTAACTTTGTGTGTTACTTGCAGGCCGCAAGACACTTGTTACTGATCGCGTTGTTGCCGTTCCTGATTCTACCAAACGGTCCACCATTGGGGCGCATTCTTCGATCAGTTCGAAGCGTCCGAAGACTACTGTGATCGCTCCTACTCCTTCCTGTCATAAAGGGAAGGAAGTTGACAGTTGCGAGGATGCGTTGTCTGCCCCCCGCTCGAAGGAGCGGCCCGAGGTGGAACGTGTTCTTCCTTCTGGTATAAGCTGAACACTTGACTGTGTGCTTTTGTGCGCTTTGTTTTTGGCTTTTGCATTACTCTATTTGGTTTGCATGTAGTGCTCCCGCCACTTGGACGTGCAGATTTGCTTCGTCCTTTGGAAGGTGATATTTCGGATGGTAACTGGATTCCATATGTGACAGGAGATCTCACTTTTCCCAAGAACTCCCAGCTGAGCATGCCGGAAGTTGGCGTGCGCGTTCTTCATCGATCTATTCCTCCTGGTGATCGACTTGTTCGGCCCTCGAGTGACGAGGAGGCGCGAACCTTTGTTGAGAGATCGCTATATGGATTCACTCCAGTGAGTATCTTTCTTTGCTTTGCTATGTTCGTTGTTCCCGAACATGTATGCTTATTGTCTTTTTGTTTTCAGGTTGTTTCTGATATGGTGCACATGGCCTCCTTCATGTTGGAGCTTGTCCAGGAGAAGCGTGCCATTGCTGATAAAGCTTCCGCTTTGTCCAGGGAGCTTAAGGAAGCTAAGGATGAAGTGCGCAGTCTTTCTTTGAAGAAGACGGATTTTGATGCCCGTTTTGATTCTGATCATGCCCGCCTTGTTCAGCTTGAATCTGAGAATGCTGCCATTGAGAAGGCAATTTCTGACAATGCGGGCAAGCACAAAGTTGCCTGTCGGAAAGTGCGTGAAGAAGAAATGAAGGCCGGCATTGAAGAGGGACTTGGAAAGTTCCCTTCTACTCCTGGATTTGACAGCGCGGTTACTGCTGCTGCTACGGCGAAGGCCGCTCCTATGCTCAGCGAGTTTGCTGAGGACTTTGTTCGTAGGGTGAGCATTCTTGCTCCTTGCTTTCCTTTTGACAAGTTAGGGCCGTATGCGGAGTTTGCTGTTGGGCAAGTTGCCGAGCTCCGTCGTTTGGATACTGCAACATCTCAGCTTGCATTTTTGTTTGGAGAAGACGGTGGCGGCACTAATGTGCAACTTCTGCCTGTTCCGCCTAGTCCTGTCAGGGATGATGGCATTCTTTGATATGTGCAATCTTTTCGATATGTGGAACTCGTTTATGAGTCTGTTTTCCCCCCGGCTTCTATGTTTAGAAACTTGTTGGAGTTGTTCCTTGGTTGTTGCTTGTGACTTGTTCGCTTTGAACTACGTCGTTTGAACCTGCTTTATACATAGCAGTTTGCATGATAACTTGTTAGTAATATTTCATACCATTATCACCTACTGTGTTTATTGAATATTGATGACTAGTAACTGTTGGATCACGGTGGAACTCTGGTACGGACTTTGACGGCAATCCTAGCTCCTTTGCTCCACGCAATCCTGCAAGAGGGGATAGACCGGGCGGTGACCCAGAATCCCTCTCCGATGCTTAAATGAGTATCTCGTATGACTGGCAAGTAATAAACTCAGAGTGTATTCAACTCAACGTAAGTCTTTCTGAGGTGATCTCCTGCCCTTTTATAGGCAAAGAGATGCCTCAGGTACCTGGCGAACCGTTAGGGATGGTTAGCCCGTATCCCGCATATCTCGGACGTGATCTCGCGTATCTTAGCCATGCCCCGCGTATCTCGGCCACGCTCCGTGTATCTTAACCACGTTCCGCGTATCTCGGCCACGCCCCGCATATCTTGGCTTTATCCTCTGATAACGAGTCCCGACTCCCGTCGGGGACTCCAGAGTTATCTCGTTGTGTCACCGCTCGGGGCCCCTCGTCATCGTGACAGGGCCAATCGTTCTCAGGGATTCATCATCGGGGCCTACTTAAAGGCTTCTTATCGGGAGCTTCCAGCTCCACTGTCGGAACCGACTCTGTCGGGACCTTGCCTCGTCGGGACTCCCTTCGTCGGGACCCTTCTCCTAGGTCATCTTGACCTTCATTTTGGGGCCTGGTGGGCCTGTTTGCCGTTTTCTCGCCGTTAAAGGGCCTGACGGCTGTATTCGGACCCATCATTTGCCCCCAAGACATGAGGGACTTTTAGTTCGTCGTGTCTTTCCAACTCCCGACCTCCCGATATCAGTATCGGAGGCTTTTCTCTTGACAAAATTCCTTGACACTGATCTTCTCGTCCGCGATTCCTCGATACTTCGAGGATAGCCACAAAATCCGAGAAGACTCCTCTAATATTCCTCGATAGTCGGCTCTTCATCGGCTGACCTCCAAGAGTCCGATCCTCCCGCGATCAATCTTCCAGGATCCGATCATCTTGCTGCGGAGTCTTCTGCCTCAGACCTCGTGGACCCTGCTCCCCTCGACGCTGCCAAGGATCAAGTTCAATCGCTTTATTCCACTTAAGGCGAAACCACGCCACTTAAGGCGACTTAATCTCGTGCACCACTTAAGGCGACTTAACATCGTGCACCACTTAAGGCGACTTTACATCGTGCACCACTCAAGGCGACTTTCTCGTGCACCACTTAAGGTGACTTTTTGATACTTAGAATAAATCTAAGGATCGTGCACCACTCAAGGCGACTTTTCTCGTGCACCACTCAAGGCGACTTTACATCGTGCACCACTCAAGGCGACTTAATCTCGTGCACCACTTAAGGCGACTTTACATCGTGCACCACTCAAGGCGACTTTCTCGTGCACCACTTAAGGCGACTTTTTGATACTTAGAATAAACCTAAGGATCGTGCACCATTGAAGGCGACTTTACATCGTGCACCACTTAAGGCGACTTTTCAACTTGCGCCATCTAAGGCGACTTAATATCGTGCACCACTGAAGGCGACTTTACATCGTGCACCACTTAAGGCGACTTTTCAACTTGCGCCATCTAAGGCGACTTAATATCGTGCACCACTGAAGGCGACTTTACATCGTGCACCACTTAAGGCTACTTTTCAACTTGCGCCATCTAAGGCGACTTGATATCGTGCACCACTGAAGGCGACTTTACATCGTGCACCACTTAAGGCGACTTTTCAACTTGCGCCATCTAAGGCGACTTAACATCGTGCACCACTTAAGGCGACTTTTCAACTTGCGCCATCTAAGGCGACTTAATATCGTGCACCACTAAAGGCGACTTTACATCGTGCACCACTTAAGGCGACTTTTCAAGCATGGTGTTTCTTCAAGTGTTCGCCACTAAAAGAATGCTTTAACGTTCTGCCATCGAGGTCTTCAAACTTGTACGCATTCGGAGCTGGCATCCCCACGACCTTATAAGGTCCTTCCCATTTTGGTGACCTCTTGTTGATTCGATCCAAAAGGGTGAACTCGTTGCGACGCCAAACCAGCTCCCCGACGAAGAACTGTCGGGACTTCACTCGCCGATTGTAGTACCTGGCCGTCGCCAAACGCATTCGAGCTTGGACTTCATCGGCTTCTCGCCTCTTCTCTTCGAGTAAGTCCAAGTCCAGACGTCTCATCTCATCGTTCGTCAGGGGCTCGTAATATCTCATCCGATGGGACGCAACAGCTACCTCCACGGGGGCGACAGCCTCCGTGCCATAAACGAGGCCAAACGGAGTCTCCCCGGTTGATCGTTTGGGTGTCGTTCTAACAGCCCAAAGCACGTTTTCCAGTTCGTTCAGCCACTTGTCCTTCAAGGCATAGACCCTCTTCTTCAGGCCATCCATCACGATTTTGTTGGCTGATTCCACCTGGCCATTAATCTGAGCATGGCGTACGAGGCGGTCCGATGCTCGATGTTCAATTCCTCCAGATACTCCCTCACCTGAGAGCCGTTAAACGGTGGACCATTGTCGCTGATCACCACCTTAGGAATCTCGTATCTGGACACAATGTGGGTCTGGAGGAACTTGACGATCTGGTTCCCCGTTGTTCTGGCCAATGCCTTCGCCTCTATCCATTTCGAAAAATAATCGATTGCTACAAGTAAATACTTACATTGACCTTGTGCTTGTGGAAGGGGTCCCACCAAGTCGATGCCCCACTGCGCGAAGGGCCATGCGCTCTTGATGGATGTCAGATTAGCGGCCGGAGCCACGATACTCGGGGCGTACCTCTGGCACGCGTCACAGGATCGGACCAACGCCGTTGCTTCCTTGTTCATCGAGGGCCAATAATAGCCCAAGTTCAATACCTTCCTCATAATGGATCGGGCTCCTTCATGACAAGCCGCGACCCCTTCATGCACCTCCTTCAGGATTCGATCTGTATCGGGTTCTGCCACACACTTCAAGTACGGAGTCGAGAACCAGCCCTTCTTGTACAGCTGATCGTCTAGCATCACATAATTGGCCGCGATTCGGCGTATTCTGTCTGCTGCTACCCTATCATCGGGGACTGTCCCCGTAGTCAGGTACGCGACTATCGGGGTCATCCAAGTGGGCTCCTCCTCCGATTTTGCCTCAATGGTACACACCTGCGTCGGGTCGATGGTTGATAAGATCACCTTCTCCAAGAAGTGCACCTTTCGATTTTCCTCTAAGGGTGCCCCCAGGGCAAATTTGCTCAGGGCGTCTGCCTCTACGTTTTCCTCCCTCGGGATTGCCTCGATATCGAAGCTTTTAAAGCTCTCTTTCAGGGCTTGCACCTCGCGTAAGTATTTCTTCATTATCGGACTCCTCGCTTCGTATCGCCCTTGAACCTGGTTTACGATTAAAGCTGCGTCACACTTCACTCTCAAGTGATCGACTCCAGTGCCTTTAGCAATTTTCAGGCCCGTGATAAGAGCTTCATATTCCGCTTCATTGTTTGTGGCCTTGAATGTTAAAGCCAAGGCGTATCGGAGCGGTTCACCTTCACCCGGTGGTATCAACAAAAAGCCCGCTCCTGATCCGTCCGAACTCGAGGAGCCATCCGTGTACATTTCCCAGGTATTTTCTTCGTTTGACTGTTCTGATTGCTCTGCCCTCTCTGGTTGTTCTTCTATCGGGACCTCCATGGTTGCCCCCTCTACAGGGCCCGTTTCTTCTAGATCGGGAGCTGTAGATTCCGCTATGAAATCCGCCAATGCCTGGCCCTTAATAGCCGTTCTTGGAGCGAAGTGTATTCGAAATTCACTAAGCTCTACTGCCCACATCACTAATCTTCCCGACGCATCCGGTCGGTTCAAGAAATGTTTTAAAGGCTGGTTCGTCAGCACAGTGATCTCATGTGCGTGGAAATAAGGCCTTAGCTTCCGAGCAGTAATAACCAACGCAAAGAGGTACTTCTCAACGGCGGGATAGTTCAATTCAGACTTGGCAAATGCCTTGCTTACATAATAGACGGGGACTTGATTACCCTCGACAATCTTTACTAACACAAAGCTAATGGCAAATTCAGAAACAGCCAAATAAAGATAGAGCGGCTCGCCTGGAACTGGTTTCGCTAGCGGCGGGAGTGTGCAAAGGTGCTGCTTGAGTGCTTGGAACGCCTCTTCACATTTGGCGATCCATTCGAATTTTTTGTTGGCCCTCAAGACTTCAAAAAACGGCATTGATCGGTCGCTGGCTTTGGACAAGAAGCGATTCATTGCAGCTAGTCGGCCATTCAGCACTTGCACCTCCCGATGGTTTATCGGAGACTGCATCTCCTCGATTGCCCTCAGCTTCTCAGGATTCACTTCAATTCCTCTTTGGCTCATCATGAAGCCCAAGAACTTCCCTGAGTGGACTCCGAAGGCGCATTTCGTCGGGTTCAAACGAACTTGATGGAGCCTCATCCGCTCAAACGCCATGGTAAGGTTGTGCACGTGATCCTTGGCTTGTCGGGACTTCACCAGCATATCATCCACGTAAGCTTCCATGGTTTCTCCCAGCATATCTCCAAACAGTTTGTTCACCATCCGTTGGTAGGTTGCCCCGGCATTGATCAACCTGAAAGGCATGACATCGTAGTGGTAGATGTCACTGTCCGCGTAGAACGCTGTGTGGGGAGCGTCTTCCTTGGCCATTTTGATCTGGTTGTATCCTGAGTACGCATCCATGAAACTCAACAGCTCATGTCCCGACGTGGCATCCACCAGCTGGTCGATCCTCGGGAGTGGATAGCAGTCCTTTGGGCAAGCCTTGTTCAGGTCACGGAAGTCCACGCACATTCGCCATTTCCCGTTAGTCTTCTTCACCAGCACTGGTTTGGCCACCCAAGTTTGGAATCGGAGCTCCTTAATGAACCCGGCGTCGAGCAACCTGCCCACCTCCTGCTGGATCGCAATCTTCTTATCCGTGCCCATCGGACGCCTTTTTTGCGTGATAGGCTTGATCGCGGGGTCTATCTTTAGCTTGTGTAAGATCACATCGGGGCTGATTCCTGGCATATCGCTCGGGGACCAGGCAAACAGCTCCTTGAACTCCTTCAACAACTCCACCAATTTTTGGGCTGTCTCCTCAGTCAGAGCAGACCCGATTTTCACCTTCCTCTGGGGTCCGTCGATCTCGACTTCTTTCAGATCTTCTACGGGGGCAGGACGCCCAAACTCTTCTCTGGGATCTGTTTCTGTCTGGAGAACAGTCATGGCCTCTCACCTCCTCCTCCGGGTGGCATTAACATAGCATTTTCGGGAAGCCACCTGGTCGCCCTTGACCTCTCCGACTCCGTGGTCGGTCGGGAACTTCATCTTCTGGTGCACAGTCGAGGCAACCGCCATCAGAGGTTTAATGGTGGTTCTCCCGATAATTGCATTGTAGGTCCCCGCGGAATCAACCACGACAAACTCCACGTTCCTTCTTTTTGATTTCCACCCGCTACCAAACTCCACTGGTAAGGTGATTACTCCTAGCGGGTAGGAGGTTGAGCCAGAGAACCCGACCATCGGGAAGTTTGCCTCCTTTAGATCTTTCTTCGTCTTCCCCATAGCCTCCAGCGCGTCCATGAATAGGATGTCGGAGGAGCTCCCCCCGTCGATTAGAATTCTCTTCATTTCGAACCCGTCTACATCCAAGGTTACCACCAAGGCATCGTCATGCGGAGTCTCTACGCCTATGAGGTCCTCCGACGAGAAGGAGATCTCCATCTCTTCTTTCAAGGTCCAGGATCGGGACCTCTTACCCAACACCACTGCTGTGGGGATTCTGGAGGCATAAACTTCTCGGGCGGATGAGGTGTCACCTCCAGCAGCAAACCCTCCATGAATCACGTTGATAGTGCCCCGTCTCTCCTTGCGAGCACCGGATGACTCTAGATCGGTTCTCTTCTTCTTTGGGGACAGATCGCGGGATCGGGAACGGGACCGCGATCGGGACCGAGAGCGGGATCGACACCGCTTGTCCCCGACGAATTCCTTGAGCTTCCCCTTCTGGATCAGCTTTTCAATTTCCTTCTTCAGCTCTCGACAGTGATTGGTGTCGTGGCCATTTGCGCGGTAAAATCGACAATAGCGATCTGTGCGGGACCCCAGGAATTCTCCATCTTTCTTCGGGGGTACCTGGAGATACCTTGTCGTTCCATGACTGTCAGCACTTCCGCCATGGAGCAGTTGAGAGGAATGTCAAAATCCTCCCGCTTATCCTTCCTTAAAGAACGTCTGTCGTCCCTCCGATCCGGACGACCTCGATTCTTGCCACTGTCGGGTTTACCCTTTGACTTACGATCGTCGAAAGGTTCACTTGACTGCTTCCCTTTGTTCGACTTTGGGAGTTCCAGTTCTCCCGCAGCTATCTTTGACTCCTGGACATCGATCTGCCGCTTCACCCTCTTCTGTAATGCCTCCATATTCCACACAGCCTTCTCAGCCACGCTGCGCATCAAGTCGGAGCCATAGGGGGCTGTCAGGTTCCGAATGAAGGTACAGATGGTTTCGCCCTCAGAGATTTCTTCATCTATCTCTGCTACGCTGGCTGTGTACCGCTGGTAATAATGAGCCAGCGATTCGTCGGGCCTCTGCACCACCTGGGTCAGGGACCTCACGCTCTTCAATAAACGCCTCCAACCCTGGTACTGCTGAATGAATCGATCGTGCATGTCTGCCCAGCAAGTGATGCAGCCTGGGGGCAGACTAAAGAACCAAGTCAGGGCCCTTTCTCCCAGTGTGTTCGGGAACAACGTACACACTATGTCTTCACTTGGGGCTCTTCCCAGACACGCCATGAGGTGCTTCTGGACGTGGTGAACTGGATCTCCTTCGCCATCATACTCCTTTATCGTGGGGATGCCTAGCCCAGGCGGGGCTAGGGTGTCAATGATTCGGGGGACGAAGGGATGAGTGGATCGATCCCTCAGCTCCGACACCAGCGGCTTCTGTTCTCCCATACAGATGTTTACGATCTTTACCACCTGGTCGGGAGTGATGGGACCATTCAGGGGAATGGTCCCGTGCTGTACTGGTCCTGGCCCATCAACCACGAACCTCTCCGGCTGACCGGTCGCCCTACCTCTATCTTGGCCTCGGGGCGGGGCTTCCTGTGCGTTCCGACCCTCTGTTGGCGGGGTCGCTTCCTCCAACGGGGGCATCTCCTCCTGCCTCCTCGCAGCCTCTCTTCGATCCAAGAGAGCCTCTATAGCCGCCAGAAACATGGGCATGGCCTCTGCCACGGCCCTCGTCAAATCTGCAGCTGGGGGAGCCTCCTGCCCCCTGTTGTCCTGGTGCTGAGGGGCAAAATCTTCGGGATGCGATCCATTGTGCCCTCCTGTCTGGGAGAGCTCAGCCGGGGGATGGTTCTGGTTTTCCTCTTGTTCTGGTACTGAATTCAGATTCGTTGCAGCGGGGTGACGGGAACCACCGGATTGTCCCTGTCTTCTGTTCTTGCCAGCCGCCATTGATCGAGTAGAAGGCATATCAGCTTTTTGTTTGCTTCCCACAGACGGCGCCAATGTTGGATCACGGTGGAACTCCGGTACGGACTTTGACGGCAATCCTAGCTCCTTTGCTCCACGCAATCCTGCAAGAGGGGATAGACCGGGCGGTGACCCAGAATCCCTCTCCGATGCTTAAATGAGTATCTCGTATGACTGGCAACTAATAAACTCAGAGTGTATTCAACTCAACGTAAGTCTTTCTGAGGTGATCTCCTGCCCTTTTATAGGCAAAGAGATGCCTCAGGTACCTGGCGAACCGTTAGGGGTGGTTAGCCCGTATCCCGCATATCTCGGACGTGATCTCGCGTATCTTAGCCATGCCCCGCGTATCTCGGCCACGCTCCGTGTATCTTAACCACGTTCCGCGTATCTCGGCCACGCCCCGCATATCTTGGCTTTATCCTCTGATAACGATTCCCGACTCCCGTCGGGGACTCTAGAGTTATCTCGTTGTGTCACCGCTCGGGGCCCCTCGTCATCGTGACAGGGCCAATCATTCTCAGGGATTCATCATCGGGGCCTACTTAAAGGCTTCTTATCGGGAGCTTCCAGCTCCACTGTCGGGACCGACTCTGTCGGGACCTTGCCTCGTCGGGACTCCCTTCGTCGGGACCCTTCTCCTAGGTCATCTTGACCTTCATTTTGGGGCCTGGTGGGCCTGTTTGCCGTTTCCTCGCCGTTAAAGGGCCTGACGGCTGTAGTCGGACCCATCAGTAACGTAGACATAGTCCCTGCAGTTGTGACCGATAGTCACTTTTGATTCAAGATTGCTTGCATGATGCGTTATGCATGTTGTCCGTCTTTCCTGCATAGCTTACCGCTATATATGTTGTGACCTGTCAAGTGGTTCGCGTATAGCGACTTAACAAGTAGTATATTTGCAAGGTGTTATCTTGGTTAAGCAAGATACTAGTTTATACCGTCTCTTAGTTCCACTCTAAGGCGACGTTGTACAAGACTCGACTTGTAAATTTTATGAGTTTTTAAACAGGGTGCGCACCTGCCAGCGTGTATCAACCCGCGTTGGGGAAGCATACGTAAAAACATTTTGGTTTCTGAAGAAGTATTTTGTGAACCTTAAAAAGTTCGTGATACACGCAAAAACCGTGTTGATAAAATATTTGGAAAGGTGTGATACATAAAATATTTGACAAAATATTTGACAAAGTATTTGATAAAAAATTTGTGATACATGATTCCTGCGTCCAGGGACCATGTAACACTTTTTTGAAAATACGAATTGTGATGCATGCTTTCTGCGTCCAAGAACCATGCAACACGGTTTGAAAATTTGTAGTACGGAATTGTCATATAACAAGAGGACTTTTGCCGTATAGAGTGAACCCTTTTTAAAAAGGAATTCATAGTACGGGATTGTCATCTAACAAAAGGACATTCGCCATAAAGAGTGAACCCTAAACAGGAATTCATAGTATTGGATTGTCGTCTAAAAAGAGGACGTTCGTTATAAAGAGTGAACCCTAAACAGGATATACACACTTATTATAGTGTGGGGTCGTTGTCTAACAAGAGAACTTCCGCCATTTATAGTATGGGGTGATCAGTCCCGTATTGTGTTTGCCCATCCTGCTCTGAATCTAGGGAATGGCTATGAACATGAGGATTTGCCTCTAACAAGAGATGTCACAGCATGTCATTTCTTAGGAGTAAACATGGGGTTTGTCTTTACAAAGAGGATACCACAACATGCTACTTTTAATAGTAAATATTGGTGTTTGATGGGTTCGATTACAGCCGTCAGGCCCTTTAACGGGGAGGAAACGGCAAACAGGCCCACCAGGCCCAAAGTGAAGGTCAAGATGACCTAGGAGAAGGGTCCCGACGAAGGGAGTCCCGATGAGGCAAGGTCCCGACAGAGTCGGTCCCGACAGCTGAGCTAGAAGCTCCCGATGAGAAGCCTTTAAGTAGGCCCCGATGATGAATCCCTGAGAATGATTGGCCCTGTCACGATGACGAGGGGCCCCGAGCGGTGACACAACGAGACAACTCTGGAGTCCCCGACAGAAGTCGGGACTCGTTATCAGAGGATAAGGCCAAGATATGCGGGGCGTGGCCGAGATACGCGGAACGTGGTTAAGATACACGGAGCGTGGCCGAGATACGCGGGGCATGGCTGACATACACGAGATCACATCCGAGATACGCGGGATACGGGCTAACCACCCCCAACGGTTCGCCAGGTACCTGAGGCATCTCTTTGCCTATAAAAGGGCAGGAGATCACCTCAGAAGACTTACGTTGAATTCAATATACTTTGAGATTACTGCTTGCCAGTCATACGAGATACTCATTTAAGCATCGAAGAGGGATTCTGGGTCACCGCCCGGTCTATCCCCTCTTGCAGGATTGCGTGGAGTGTTAAGTTATGGGATCTAGGTCAACGGGGTGTCGGCTTTGATCTCACTCCTTACGGGGGATGTGTATGATCCGGTCTTCTCGAGTCGCCTTGCCTTTGCCTATGTCCTTCTTCCTTTCCTTCTTCCCTTGGTTCCTTCTCTTCTTCTCTCCCTTTGCCCTGCAAAAGGGGCAGTACCAGACACGGAGGAGGGGGGGTGGTGCCTGGTGAACCCTCTCCGATGCCTAAGTCAGAACTATATTTCTAGAGAGATAAAGCTAGAGAGATGTCAGAGCTAAATTGTTCAAATGGCCAAGATGATCAAATGAGATGTGAAGGTGGGGTATTTATAGGCAACGGTGTCATTAAGGCGGCTTAATGACATCGTTAGCCTTTAAACACAATTAATTAACCTTTAAGCACATAATTAAGACCTTAGGATTCGGAGGAGGTAGGCGGAGTGGACCGAGCATGGGAGTCTGAAGATGGTGTCGGTACCCTTGGGGGGGAGAAATCCGACCCCCAAGGGTAGGGGTTGGGTGAGGACACCCAACCCCTCCTAGGGAGGGTGGGGTTGGCCAACCCCATCCCTCCTAGGAGGGATCGGGTTGGCCGACCCGATCTCTCCTAGGAGAGATCGGGTTGGCCAACCCGATCTCTCCTAGGAGAGATCGGGTTGGCCAACCCGATCTCCCCTAGGGGAGGTCGGGTGTGGCCACCCAACCTCACCTAGGTGAGTTCGCCTCTGTCGGACGGGCGCTTCGGCCCCGTCCGAGCCGTCGATGTTCTCGCGAAGTGTCCGGGTTGAAGTTTCGATTTGCAATCATAAATGGGACGATAAAAATACAACGGTTCGGAAGTCAACGGGTTCAAATTGGGCGTATATCCATCACATGCCCCCGAGTCAACCAATGGCCTAACCCTTGATTGACTCTATTTTAGGATGGTATGACACGCGCAATTTGAAACCGGGATTTTACCTTCTTTGTCTGAATGCCTGCTTACCCATGGATGCGTGCCTCTGACTTTTCCCCCTGTCTAATGAGATAGAGGAATTGTAAACGTCAGAGTAGCACGGACGTGTGCCTAGGCACGCGTCCGTCTGAGTCGGGAGTAATAAACTTATCTTTGCTACAGGTGCATACTCAAAAAATACAAACTTGCACAGGGGTATGATACGAATGCAACTAAACAACTTACGCTTCAATTTCGTGCCGGGATTCCATTTAATTAAGGAGAGATTTTTATTTTGGCCCAAAAATTTTCCTAAGTATGGAATGCTCAAAAATAAAACTATCTTGATAATTTTTCTAAGTATGGGAATATACTTAGCTATAGGTGAAAGGGATAAAAATAATGGTTTTTCCTTGGCCCTTAGATTTTATTTAAGGCTAGATGGATGGTGGTGATTAAAACCCCTAAGAAACCCTATCATCCTTTTAACATAAAAGAGGAGAGTAAGAAAAAATACCTCCAAGAGTCACCATAGCCACCATCTTCCTTTTTCACTCACCCTTGGAGAGCAAGGAAAGTTTGAGAGCACCCCCAAGGTTAGGGCCGGCCAAAATTCCGGTGGGCACCTGAAATTCCGGCCAGCATCTTGATCGGGACGGCGACGAGGAAGACAAACCCAGCCGAGGACGAGGGCTCGACTTCAGGCGGACAGCGGCTGCCGGCGGTGCTGGGTACGGCGGAGGCGACAGAGGCCGTTGTTCCCGACGGCGAGGAGGTCCACCACTTCGACGGACGGCCACAGCGGCGGGACGGGCGGAGACGGACGTGACTCGACTCCGGCGGCGGAAAAATCGAAGCTCCGGCGGCGAGGGAATCACAGCTCCGGCGAGGACCTGATTTCCGGCAACGTTCAAATTTGAATTCCGGACCCGTTTATCACATCGGGTCGGGTTTTCCGAAGGTCCGCTCTTTTCCTTTCCATTACCGCGTAAAAAGTTGATTTTTGAATCATTGATATTTGATTGCCGATGCTTGATTGCCGATGCTTGATTGCCGAAATTTGATTGAATGTGGGATTGCCGTAGATAGCCGTTGGTAGTTGTGGATTTTGGGGAAAAATGTTTGCCGGTCGTCCGGATATGGTTTCTTGTCCGATTGGGCTATCCCGGTCTTGAATTTGATGTCGTGCCGCCGTTGGTGTGTTAATCTTTGTTGGAGGGTATAATGGTAATTTTTTCCAAAACCCGACCTTAGGCTTGGATAAAACTATTTGACTCGGTTGTTGTCGTTGGTAGAGTGTCGGGGTATTTCCGGTTCCTCGAAAATTTCTCTTATCTTGATATTCGTCGTGTCGTGGCAGGTACTATACTCCTGGTGGTGTCCACGTACGCAGACTCTTCAGAGACGCCGTATTCTCCGAAGGATGAGTGAGTTCCTTTTTCTCTTCCTTTTCGGTCGCGTTACTTCCTTTCCTATTGCTAGCTTAGTATCGTGACCTTCATTGGGGTGTTAGTCGAAATTTGATTCGTGCTTTGGGGTTTCTTGCTATCTTTGCCTTAGGTTTTGCTATTCTGTCAGAGAACCATATCACTAGGTCCGATTACAACGAACATGTCACCCTAGGAGATATCAGTCCCCTAGATGAGCCTCTGTATCCTTTTCTCCCCTCCTTGGGGAATACTCGCGGGACGGCGACGGAGCCTCCTATAGGGAAGGTCGCCGTGTACCCCTCTCAGATCCGATTCGGGCTGAGGCTGCCTTACTGTGACGAGCTTATAGAGTTGAGCAGGTTCTTCAGGATTTCTCCTGTGAACCTTGCCCCCAGTGCCCTCCGCGTCTGGGTGGGCTTCCGGGTATTGTGCCATTGGTACTCCTGGAAGTACTCTCTCGTTCTATTCCGATGCTTCTATCGGTTCCAGTACCGGACGAGGGTGGGGTTTGCGAGTTTCGTAACTCGCCATCCGACCTTCAAAGATCCCCGATTTTCTGACTTCGGGTTGAGTGGGATCGAGTGGGATACCTCCCTCCGTTTCGTGACCCAGATTGACAATTCGGCCAGTCACTGGGCTAAGCATTACTTCTTCATTACGGACCGATACGTCACTTGGTCGGTCCTGAATGAGGATCGGTCCGATGGTTGGCCTGCTTTTGGAGAGTTCTCTTCGGATGATTTGAAGACTATGAAGATCATTCACGAGAGCAACAGGACCCGGTCTTACTGCCCCGTGTCTTTAATAACTGAGACGGATCTTTACGAGGCCGGGATCAGTCTGACTCCTGTCTCCGGGGGCTCGGTATGTCACTTGGTCTTTCCATCTTTATTTACCTTCTGCTCTTCCTTTGTAGGTTGGTTTCATGGAAAAACCTATAACATGCAGGGAGCCCCTGTTGATCTGAGCAAGAGGAAGGCTCCTTCTAGTTCTGCTTTGAAGAAATCCCCCCTGCCTGGGAAGAAGGCTGGGGCCTCTGGTATGCTTTCTCCTATTTGCTTCTTTATGAGGTAACTTATGTTTTCCTTATCTTGTTTTTCTTACCTTGCTAGTGCGCTCCCCCTTGGTGACTGAGAGGGTCGTCTCCGTTGGCAGAGATTCTGGACCTTCCAAGTCCAAGCCGCGGCGATCTGATTCTGAGGCCGGGGCCTCGGCTGCTAAGAGGAAGAAGGCTGTGGATCCTGCTTCGCCTACTGCTCGTCCTCCGACCCTATCTCGTGATAAGGAGATGGTGGTCGAAGAGGTGCCTTCCCTGGCTGACAAAGGGAAGCGACCTGCTGGTGGTGGTTCCCCTGCCCCCCAGCCGAGGGCACGGTCCTCAGGTATGATCTCTACCTTGTGCTGATCCTTGTATGTTTATACTCTCCTTTGACTTGCTTTGCTTGTGTAGGTGGGCCTCCGACTTTAAGTCGGAAGGATTTCGCACGGCTCACTGATGAAGATGTTATTGGGTCTGAGTGGACTCCCTTCGCTGGTCTGAAGGAGTTCCACCTCGATAGCACTTCCTCTTTGCGGACTCCTGAGGTTGGTGTCCGCGTACTCCGCGGTGCCGTTCCCCCTGGGGATCGTGTTGCTCCGCCCAAGTCTCCTGGGGAGACTCGGCGCTTTGTTCAAGGGGTACTTTCTCGTTATGCACCTGTAAGTTGTTCTTTGCTTTCCTCTTATTTCTTTCATAATGTCTATCTTTCGGTTATTCATCCCTTGTTTGAATTGTTAGGGCATATCTGACATGGTGAACATGTCCTCGCTCGTGCTCGAGTTATCTGACGAGAGGAAGACCCTTGAGGACAGCCAGGTTTCTCTCAAGGCGGAGGTCGCCACTGCTGCCGAGAAGGCGCGTATATCTGATTTGAGGCTGCAGGAGCTCCAGGACCAGGTGTCCTTGCTTGAAACCACTGTGGGCAGTTTGCGCCGGGAAGCTGAGGTTGCTGCTTCGCTCCATTCTGAGGAGCTGCGGAGGTTGGAGACTAAGTGTCGGGCGGAGGAGAGGGCTGTCGCGGTATCTGAGTACAAGGCCTCCTCTGCCTTCACCGCCGATTATAGCACGCGTCTCACCCAGGAGATGAACCAGTTCGGTGAGTATCTGGTTGATCACATATACCGGATTGATCCTCAGTTCCCCTTTGGTGACCTTGGTGACTTTGGGCCATATGCCACTGGCTATGCGACTGTTCTGATGGGTCAGGCTGCCGTTGCAGACGAGCCTGCCCCTGCCCAGGTGGATGCTACACCTGTGGAGATTGGTACCTCAGACTCCTCCTCTTCATCCATTTCCGCTGGCGGTTCAGCTTCAGGGGGTGAGGGTGACTCCCCCGAAGGTTCTGACTGACGTGTTTATCTCATGCTATCCTTGTATATAATTACACTCCTTCTCCCATTGTATGGGTTGAGTGTCCTTTGAGATTGTGATGGTGTTTGTTGTTACTTTCCTTTGCCACATTGTGTTGTTGACTACGTGGTTCGTTTGCCTTTACATTAGTGCTTCTCATGCTTTTGTATATATCTCTTCTCATGATGGCTCCCTATGCCTTGTGTATGGCTCTTTGGGTATGGACTCTTTACTTGGTGTGTTTCCTTTACTTATCCTTCTTTCGTGTTTTCCTTCATGTCTTACCTGCCATTTCATAAAGAAAAAACATTACTTGTTCTTCACATTACTTTACTTAGAAATTTCTTTCTCATGTTACCCTTCCGAGCATGGTATCCTTCTAAGCATGGTATCCTTCTAAACATGGTACCCTCTTAAACATGGTATCCTTCTAAGCATGGTGTGATGATCTCTTCTGATACCCCTTACACGGTATACGTTGTACTGTTAGACCAAAGATACGCTCTTGGTGGGCGTCGAAATCTGTTCACGAGACAGGCTCTCGGACGGCACTTAACGTTTCACAGGATAGGCTCCCGGAGGGCACAGGTTAGTCCACCGATACCTTCTTGACGGGTGTCAAATCTGTTCACGAGACAGGCTCTCGGACGGCACTTAACGTTTCACAGGATAGGCTCCCGGAGGGCACAGGTTAGTCCACCGATACCTTCTTGACGGGTGTCAAACTGTTCACGAGACAGGCTCTCGGACGGCACTTAACGTTTCACAGGATAGGCTCCCGGAGGGCTCAGGTTAGTCCACCGATACCTTCTTGACGGGTGTCAAACTGTTCACGAGACAGGCTCTCGGACGGCACTTAACGTTTCACAGGATAGGCTCCCGGAGGGCTCAGGTTAGACCAAAGATACGCTCCTGGTGGGCGTCGAACTGGTAGTTTGAAATCTACCTCAAGATACGCTCTTGGGGGCGTCGAACTGGTAGTGTTTTTTCTACCTCAAGATACGCTCTTGGGGGCGTCGAATCTGGTAGGTTGCAAATCTACCTCAAGATACGCTCCTGGGGGCGTCGAAATCGTAGTTTTTGGAAACCACTCTCAAGATACGCTCTTGGTGCGTCGAATTCGTAGTGTAATAACTACTCTCAAGATACGCTCTTGGGGGCGTCGAAGGTCGTAGTATGAACACTACTCTCAAGATACGCTCTTGGGGGCGTCGAAGTTCGTAGTTTTTGGAAACCACTCTCAAGATACGCTCTTGGTGCGTCGAAGGTCGTAGTGTAATAACTACTCTCAAGATACGCTCTTGGGGGCGTCGAAAGTCGTAGTATGAACACTACTCTCAAGATACGCTCTTGGGGGCGTCGAATGTCGTAGTATGAAAACTACTCTCAAGATACGCTCTTGGGGGCGTCGAATGTCGTAGTATGAAAACTACTCTCAAGATACGCTCTTGGGGGCGTCGAACCTGTCATTGACTTGAAGTCATATCTGTGTAAGGATAACTTCGTGGTTATATCACTGCATTCCCTTAGGAGCATTCATGTTTTTGTACACTTGGGATGCCTTGGTGCACCAAGACATCCTTTGTAGGAATGAAAGATAGTTGTAGAGTTGGAGGAACTTCGTGAGTTCTCCTTCTCCAAAGTTGTTTTTGAAAAGCTTGTAGAGGTGAAACATGCAAAGTGCTAGATATGAAAACTAAGGATATGGGGTGGCCATTGTGTCTGTTGCCACGTACTCCTTGAAGCCTCCATTGTAAATTATTTCTTCCACTTCCACCTTCAACACCATGCAGTCATTTGTTTGATGCCCCCAGGTCCCATGGTATTCACACCAACCCTGTGCATCTCTTCCTAGGAAGGCCTTGCCTTCCTCCCTGCATGTTGGTAGCTCTTGCTTGAGGTGCTTGTGGAAAATTTCTTCTATGCTGAGTGTGAGGGGTGTGAATGTGAAATTGACACCTCCTCCCAATGTGTCTGTTTCTCTTCCTTTTTCTGGAACTTCATCCAACTGTTCCGCCTCTTGTTCAAATGCCCTGTCCAGCTTCGCCTTGAGCTCTCTCATTGTGCTCGTCATGACCATCTCATAGAGCCCTCCATGGGCCTCGAATGAACTTGGATGCATGTTTCTGATGAATGCTCTGACTGCTTCTCTCCTTGTGATGTCCATGTTGGCACCATAATCAAAGAATCTCTGGAAATAGCTTGATATAGACTCCTGCGGCATTTGCTTGATATCATCTATGTAGCGGAAGCCTCTTAGGATGGAGTTCCTTGTTCTGTTCCCTATTGTGGTGTCTGGCTGCCAAGGTATGGATGTCACCTTCACAGCCTTGCTCTTGTGTTTCCTTGTAGGCACTGTTTGAAAAAGTTGCCTGCTCAAACGGAGTGTCACTCCATTCTTCCTCCTTCCTTGCCTTTGTCTCCCTCCCCTCCTTCTTCTATACTGGTTGGCTCCTTCCATGACCACAGCCACTGTGTCTGTCCTGTGTGATCCATGTCTCATTGAATTGACATAGCATTGTCTTGCAGTGCGTTGATCACCCAGGACTTCTCCAACTCCGTTCTCCGTGATGTACTTCAGCTTCTGGTGAACAGTGGATGGCACTATTTCATATGGATTTATGGTTGTCCTTCCTAGGATCCCATTGTAGGCTCCCAGGCTTTCAACCACCAGGAAATTGACATTTACCTTCAGCTGGGTCCATCCTTGGCCCATGGTCACTGGCAATGTTATCATCCCCAGGGGGTAACTTGTTGCCCCTGAGAAGCCAACTAGGGGGAAGTTGACCGGAATGATGTCTGCTTTGGTTTTCCCTATCTCTTCCAACACTCTCAGGCTTAGGAGGTCAGCTGAGCTGCCCCCATCCACCAAAATTCTCTTTACATCAAAATTATCAATATCTAAAGTAATAACTAGAGCATCGTCATGTGGGAAGACGATGTGGCTTTTGTCCTTCTCCGAGAACTCTATCTTCACTTCTTCTCCTTCTCTTTGTCTTTTTCTCCACCTTGGCACTGAGCTTAGCTTGGATGCATAGACCTCTCTTGCATTAGCAGTTGGGCCTCCTGATGCTGCTCCTCCATGTATCATGTTGATGACTCCTCTTTTGTTGGGTGGAGGGTTATGGTCTACCTTTCCCTTGCCCTTGTCTTTCTGTGGTGGCCCCAGTTGCATACTATTGCCCCCATGGTCTACGAATTGCTTCAGTTCTCCCCTCTGGACGATGTTATTTATGCTTAGCTTTAAGCTAAAGCATTCATTTGTGTCGTGACCATAAGCCTCGTGGTTGTCACACCATCTATCCTTGTGATTTCCTACCATTGGGGCTCTCCACCTTGCAGGGGGTGACCAAAGCTTTTGGTTCCGCATCTCTCTAAGTACGGTGGCTGGAGTGGCGTTCAGTGGGATGAACTTAATGACGTTTATTTCTCTGGTCTTTAAGGGTTCACCCATTTGGTTTCTTTGCTGTGGTGGACGCCACTCCTGCTGTGGCGGACGCCACTCCTGCTGCCTTGCATGCTGTGGTGCCTGGGGTGGCTTGCCTTTGTTTGGCCTTTGATTATCCTCCTTGGCTGCCTGGATTTTGGCCTTCTTGCTTGCCCTGTGCCTCTCAAGGTCAATATGCGTTTTAACTCTCCCTGCAAGCTCCTCCAAGGTGCTTGCTGGCTTTTTGGCCATCTTTTCAGCCAATGTTGACCCAAAGCGACCTAAGTTTCTGATAAAGGCTCGGATTATCTCCCCTTCAGTGATGTCTCCCTGGATGTCTGCGATATTCTGGTTGAACCTAGTATAGTAGCTGGCCAGGGATTCATCATATTCTTGTTTTACGTCATCAATGGAGCCTGTTCCCTTGAGGAGTTTCCTCTCCCCTAGGTATCTCTGTAGAAACTTAGCTTTTAGCTGCTCCCATGAGTGGATGCTCTCAGAGGGCAGGATGAAGAACCAATGTGAGGCCACCCCTGATAGGGTGTTTGGGAAAAGGAATGCCTTGTATCTTTCATCAGTTGTCCTCCCGAATAGAGAGGCCTCATGCTGTTGGATATGCTCTAGGGGGTCTCCCTTCCCATTGTACTTTGCAATTTGCACAGTGTGCAGGGAGTCTGGCACCCTGTTCATCTCCAGCTCCCTTGTGAAAGGGTGGTTCGTCTTGTCACTTAGACAATGCAAGCTGGGTTTCTTTGACTCATTCAATTTCCGGGTTATCATTGCTTCTATTTCCTCCGGGGTGATCACTACCTGTGCCGGAGTATAATCCCTCTGATATCCATTGTAGTTGTAGACTGGGCTTACTGGGTTCCTTTGTCCCTGCTGGTATGGACTGTAGGTGTACTCTTGATACGCCTGCTGGGGTGCTTCATAGAAGTCCTGCCTCCTTGGAGGTCTTGCTTGTCTTTCCTCCCCAAGCGGGGTGTAAGCCCTGTTGTTCTGCTGTTGCCTAGGAGGCACGAATTGTTGCCTTCCCTCTGGGGGTGGCTCCTGGTAATATCTTCTTTGCTCCTCTCGCTGCCCTGCTCGAGGGTGCGGGTAGTGCTCTTCTGTCGGGATCTGCTCCTCCTCATGAGCTTCAGTGTAAGTCCCTTGGGTGTGTGCCGGCCTTGCATATGCTGTGTGGGCGCGGTTATTATCTCTTTGTGCCGGCATCCCATATGGGTACCTTTGGGGTTGCTCCTCATAATAGTATCCCTCAGGGGGTGCCGTGTTGTGGGAAGGCACTCCCTGTTGTCCTCTTGCTCTCTGTGGCCTTCTTGCCCGGGGGGTGGAGGCTGTGGAGGACTCAGCCCCAGCTGGGCGTGAAGGTCCTCCCTCCTGGTTGTTCTGTTGCTGAGGAGGTTGTGGTATTTCTTGGGGCTCTGGATGCATTGGCTGCTTCCCAGGGTCAGGCCGCCTCCCTGGGGGTATGGGTTCTCTTCTCCGCCCATTGCCCCCGGGTGGGTGTTGGGGCCTGGACACCCTACTGTTCGTCATAGCTCGTGTAATAGCCAGGCTTTCTGTCCGAAGCCTACAGACGGCGCCAAGTGTTAAGTTATGGGATCTAGGTCAACGGGGTGTCGGCTTTGATCTCACTCCTTACGGGGGATGTGTATGATCCGGTCTTCTCGAGTCGCCTTGCCTTTGCCTATGTCCTTCTTCCTTTCCTTCTTCCCTTGGTTCCTTCTCTTCTTCTCTCCCTTTGCCCTGCAAAAGGGGCAGTACCAGACACGGAGGAGGGGGGGTGGTGCCTGGTGAACCCTCTCCGATGCCTAAGTCAGAACTATATTTCTAGAGAGATAAAGCTAGAGAGATGTCAGAGCTAAATTGTTCAAATGGCCAAGATGATCAAATGAGATGTGAAGGTGGGGTATTTATAGGCAACGGTGTCATTAAGGCGGCTTAATGACATCGTTAGCCTTTAAACACAATTAATTAACCTTTAAGCACATAATTAAGACCTTAGGATTCGGAGGAGGTAGGCGGAGTGGACCGAGCATGGGAGTCTGAAGATGGTGTCGGTACCCTTGGGGGGGAGAAATCCGACCCCCAAGGGTAGGGGTTGGGTGAGGACACCCAACCCCTCCTAGGGAGGGTGGGGTTGGCCAACCCCATCCCTCCTAGGAGGGATCGGGTTGGCCGACCCGATCTCTCCTAGGAGAGATCGGGTTGGCTGATCCGATCTCTCCTAGGAGAGATCGGGTTGGCCAACCCGATCTCCCCTAGGGGAGATCGGGTCGGCTGACCCGATCTCCCCTAGGGGAGGTCGGGTGTGGCCACCCAACCTCACCTAGGTGAGTTCGCCTCTGTCGGACGGGCGCTTCGGCCCCGTCCGAGCCGTCGATGTTCTCGCGAAGTGTCCGGGTTGAAGTTTCGATTTGCAATCATAAATGGGACGATAAAAATACAACGGTTCGGAAGTCAACGGGTTCAAATTGGGCGTATATCCATCATGGAGCAAAGGAGCTAGGATTGCCGTCAAAGTCCGTACCGGAGTTCCACCGTGATCCAACATTGGCGCCGTCTGTGGGAAGCAAACAAAAAGCTGATATGCCTTCTACTCGATCAATGGCGGCTGGCAAGCACAGAAGACAGGGACAATCCGGTGGTTCCCGTCACCCCGCTGCAACGAATCTGGATTCAGTACCGGAACAGGAGGAAAACCAGAACCATCCCCCGGCTGAGCTCTCCCAGACAGGGGGGCACAATGGAGATCCCGAAGATGTTGTTCCTCAGCGCCAGGGCAACAGGGGGCAGGAGGCCCCCCCCCCCCCCCCCCCCCCAGCTGCAGACTTGACAAGGGCCGTGGCGGAAACCATGCCCATGTTTCTGGCAGCCGTAGAGGCTCTCTTGGATCAGAGAGAGGCTGCAAGGAGGCAGGAGGAGATGCCCCCGTTGGAGGAAGTGGCCCCGCCAACAGGGGGTCGGAACGCACAGGAAGCCCCGCCCCGAGGCCAGGACGGGAGTAGGGCAACCGGTCAGCTGGAGAGGTTCGTGGTTGATGGGCCAGGACCAGTACAGCACATGACCATTCCTCTTAATGGTCCCATCACTCCGGACCAGGTGGTAAAGATCGTGAACATCTGTATGGGAGAACAGAAGCCATTGGTGTCGGAGCTAAGGGATCGATCCACTCATCCCTTCGTCCCCCGACTCATCGACACCCTAGCCCCGCCTGGGCTAGGCATCCCCACGATCAAGGAGTACGATGGCGAAGGAGATCCAGTTCGCCATGTCCAGAAACACCTCATGGCGTGTCTGGAAAGAGCCCCGAGCGAGGACATAGTGTGTACGCTGTTCCCGAACACACTGGGAGAAAGAGCCCTGACCTGGTTCTTTAGTCTGCCCCCAGGCTGCATCACTTGCTGGGCAGACATGCACGACCGATTCATTCAGCAGTACCAGGGTCGGAGGCGTTTATTGAAGAGCGTGAGGTCCCTGACCCAGGTGGTGCAAAGGCCCGACGAATCGCTGGCTCACTATTACCAGCGGTACACAGCCAGCGTAGCAGAGATAGACGAGGAAATCTCAGAGGGCGAAACCATCCGCACCTTTATTCGGAACCTGACAGCCCCCTATGGCTCTGACCTGATGCACAGCGTGGCTGAGAAAGCTGTGTGGAATATGGAGGCACTACAAAAAAGGGTGAAACGGCAAATCGATGTCCAGGAGTCGAAGATAGCCGCAGGAGAATTGGAGCCCCCAAAGTCGAACAAAGGAAAGCCGTCGGTTAAGCCCTTCGACGATCGTAAGTCAAAGGGCAAACCTGAGAGTAGTCGAAACCGAGGCCGACCTGATCGAAGGGACGATAGGCGTTCTTCAAGGAAGGATAAGCGGGAGGCTGATCTCGACATCCCTCTCAACTGCTCCATGGCGGAAGTGCTGACAGTCATGGAACGATAAGGTATCTCCAGGTACCCCCCAAAGAAAGATGGAGAATTCTTGGGATCACGCACGGATCGCTACTGCCGATTTCACCGCGCGAACAGTCACGACACCAACCACTGTCTAGAACTGAAGAAAGAGATCGAAAAGCTGATCCAGAAGGGGAAGCTCAAAGAATTATCGGGGATAAGCGGTGTCGATCTCGCTCTCGGTCCCGATCGCGGTCCCGTTCCCGATCCCGCGATCGGTCCCCAAAGAAGAAGAGAACCGATCCAGAGTCATCCGGTGCTCGCAAGGAGAGACGGGGCACTATCAATGTGATCCACGGAGGATTTGCTGCTGGAGGTGATACCTCATCCGCCCGAGAAGTCTATGCCTCTAGAATCCCTACGGCGGTGGTGCTGGGTAAGAGGTCCCGATCCTGGACCTTGAAAGAAGAGATGGTAATCTCCTTTTCGTCGGAAGACCTCATAGGCGTAGAGACTCCGCACGATGATGCCTTGGTGGTAACCTTGGATGTAGATGGGTTCGAAATGAAGAGAATCCTAATCGACGGGGGGAGCTCCTCCGACATCCTATTCATGGACGCGCTGGAGGCTATGGGGAAGACGAAGAAAGATCTGAAGGAGGCAAACTTCCCGATGGTCGGGTTCTCTGGCTCAACCTCCTATCCGCTAGGAGTAATCACCTTACCAGTGGAGTTCGGTAGTGGGTGGAAATCAGAAAGAAGGAATGTGGAGTTTGTTGTGGTAGATTCAGCGGGGACCTACAATGCGATTATCGGGAGGACCACTATTAATCCCCTGATGGCGGTCGCCTCGACAGTGCACCAGAAGATGAAGTTCCCGACCGACCACGGAGTCGGAGAGGTTAAGGGTGACCAGGTGGCTTCTCGAAAATGTTACGTTAATGCCACCCGGAGGAGGAGGCGAGAAGCCATGACTGTCCTCCAGACCGACACAGATCCGAGAGAGGAGTTTGGGCGTCCCGCCCCCGTAGAAGATCTGAAAGAAGTCGAGATCGACGGACCCCAGAGGAAGGTGAAAATCGGGTCTGCTCTGACCGAGGAGACAGCCCAAAAATTGGTGGAGTTGTTGAAGGAGTTCAAGGAGCTATTTTCCTGGTCCCCGAGCGATATGCCAGGAATCAGCCCCGATGTAATCGTACACAAGTTGAAGATAGACCCCGCGATCAAGCCTATCACGCAGAAAAGGCGTCCGATGGGCACGGACAAGAAGATCGCGATCCAGCAGGAGGTGGGCAGGTTGCTCGATGCTGGGTTCATTAAGGAGCTCCGATTCCAGACTTGGGTTGCTAATCCAGTGCTGGTGAAGAAGAGTAACGGGAAATGGCGAATGTGTGTGGACTTCCGCGACTTAAACAAGGCTTGCCCAAAGGACTGTTATCCACTCCCGAGAATCGACCAGTTGGTGGATGCCACGTCGGGACATGAGCTGTTGAGCTTCATGGATGCCTATTCAGGGTACAACCAGATCAAGATGGCCAAGGAAGACGCTCCCCATACAGCATTCTACGCGGACAGTGACATCTATCACTACGATGTCATGCCTTTCGGGTTGATCAATGCTGGGGCCACCTACCAACGGATGGTGAACAAGCTGTTCGGGGATATGCTGGGAGAAACCATGGAAGCTTACGTGGATGATATGCTGGTGAAGTCCCGACAAGCCGAGGATCATGTGCACAACCTAACCATGGCATTCGAGTGGATGAGGCTCCATCAAGTTCGCTTGAACCCGACGAAATGCGCCTTCGGAGTCCACTCAGGGAAGTTTTTGGGCTTTATGGTGAGCCAGAGAGGAATTGAGGTGAATCCTGAGAAGCTGAGGGCAATCGAGGAGATGCAGTCTCCGATAAACCATCGGGAGGTACAAGTGCTGAATGGCCGACTAGCTGCATTGAATCGCTTCTTATCCAAAGCCAGCGACCGATCAATGCCGGTTTTTGAAGTCCTGAGGGCCAACAAGAAATTTGAATGGACCGCCAAGTGTGAAGAGGCGTTCCAAGCACTCAAGCAGCACCTTCGCACCCTCCCGCCGTTGGCGAAACCGGTTCCAGGCGAGCCGCTCTACCTTTATTTGGCTGTTTCTGAATTTTCCATTAGCTCTGTGTTAGTAAAGATTGTCGAGGGTAATCAAGTCCCCGTTTATTATGTAAGCAAGGCGTTTGCCAAGTCTGAATTAAACTATCCCGCCGTTGAGAAGTACCTCTTTGCGTTGATTATTACTGCTCGGAAGCTAAGGCCTTATTTCCATGCACACGAGATAACTGTGCTGACAAACCAGCCTTTGAAGCATTTTTTGAACCGACCGGATGCGTCGGGAAGATTAGTAAAGTGGGCAGTAGAGCTTAGTGAGTTTCAAATACACTTTGCTCCAAGAACGGCCATCAAAGGCCAGGCATTGGCGGATTTTATAGCAGAATCTACAGCCCCCGATCTGAAAGAAGCGGGCCCTGTAGAGGGGGCAACCATGGAGGTCCCGAACGAAGAACAGCCAGAGAGGGCAGAGCAATCAGAACAGCCAAACAAGGAAAATACTTGGGAAATGTATACGGATGGCTCCACGAGTTCAGACGGATCAGGAGCGGGCTTTTTGTTGATACCACCGGGTGAAGGTGAACCGCTCCGATACGCCTTGGCTTTAACATTCAAGGCAACGAACAATGAAGCGGAGTATGAAGCTCTTATCACGGGCCTAAAAATTGCTAAGGGCACTGGAATCGATCACTTGAGAGTGAAGTGCGACGCAGCTTTAATCGTGAACCAGGTTCAAGGGCGATACGAAGCAAGGAGCCCGATAATGAAGAAGTATCTACGAGAGGTACAAACGTTGAAGGAGAGCTTCAAAAGCTTCGATATCGAGGCAATTCCGAGGGAGGAAAATGTAGAGGCAGATGCCTTGAGCAAATTTGCCCTGGGGGCACCCTTGGAAGAAAATCGGAAGGTGCACTTCTTGGAGAAGGTGATCTTATCAAACATCGACCCAACACAGGTGTGCGCCATTGAAGCGAGATCGGAGGAGAAGCCAACTTGGATGACCCCGATAGTCGCGTACCTGACTACGGGGGCAGTCCCCGATGATCAAGTAGCAGCGGACAGGATACGTCGAATCGCGGCCAATTATGTAATGCTGGATAAACAGCTATACAAGAACTGTTGGTTCTCGACTCCGTACTTGAAGTGTGTAGCAGAACCCGACACCAATCGGATTCTGAAGGAGGTGCACGAAGGGGTCGCGGCTTGCCACGAAGGGGCCCGATCCATCATGAGGAAGGTGTTGAACTTGGGCTACTATTGGCCCACGATGAACAAGGAAGCAACGACGTTGGTCCGATCCTGTGACGCGTGCCAAAGGTACGCCCCGAGTATCGTGGCTCCGGCCGCTAATCTGACATCCATCAAGAGCGCTTGGCCCTTCGCGCAGTGGGGCATCGACTTGGTGGGACCTCTTCCACAAGCACAAGGTCAATGTAAGTATTTACTTGTAGCAATCGATTATTTTTCGAAATGGATAGAGGCGAAGGCATTGGCCAGAACAACGGGGAACCTGATCGTCAAGTTCCTCCAAACCCACATTGTGTCCAGATACGGGATTCCTAAGGTGGTGATCAGCGACAATGGTCCACCATTTAACGGCTCTCGGGTGAGGGAGTATCTGGAGGAGTTGAACATCGAGCATCGGACAGCTTCTGTGCGCCATGCTCAGACTAATGGCCAGGTAGAATCAGCCAACAAAATCATGATGGACGGCCTCAAGAAGAGGGTCTATGCTTTGAAGGGCAAATGGCTGAACGAACTGGAAAACGTGCTTTGGGCTGTTAGAACGACACCCAAACGATCAACCGGGGAGACTCCGTTTGGCCTCGTTTATGGAACGGAGGCTGTCGCCCCCGTGGAGGTAGCTGTGGCGTCCCATCGGATGAGATATTACGAGCCCCTGACGAACGATGAGATGAGACGTCTGGACTTGGACTTACTCGAAGAGAAGAGGCGGGAAGTCGATGAAGTCCAAGCTCGAATGCGTTTGGCGACGGCCAGGTACTACAATCGGCGAGTGAAGTCCCGACAGTTCTTCGTCGGGGAGCTGGTTTGGCGTCGCAACGAGTTCACCCTTTTGGATCGAATCAACAAGATGTCACCAAAATGGGAAGGACCTTATAAGGTCGTGGGGATGCCAGCTCCAAATGCGTACAAGTTGGAAAACCTCGATGGCAGAACGTTGAAGCATTCTTTTAGTGGCGAACACTTGAAGAAACACCATGCTTGAAGAAAGTCGCCTTAAGTGGTGCCCGATAAAGTCGCCTTAAGTGGTGCCCGATAAAGTCGCCTTAAGTGGTGCCCGATGTAAAAATCGCCTTAAGTGGTGTATGCTGTTTATCGTTTAATTCGATGTAAGCCAATTTTATGCCATCAATAAAGAGGTTGCTTCCAATAAGAGTTGTCCTTAGATTTATGCTAAGTGTCAAAGTCGCCTTGAGTGGTGCACGAGAAAAGTCGCCTTCAGTGGTGCACGAGAAAAGTCGCCTTGAGTGGTGCACAATCCTTAGATTTATTCTAAGTATCTAAAAGTCGTCTTAAGTGATGCACGGGATTAAGTCGCCTTGAGTGGTGCACGATCTTTAGGTTTATCCTAAGTATCAAAAAATCGCCTTGAGTGGTGCACGATACTAAGTCGCCTTGAGTGGTGCACGATCTTTAGGTTTATCCTAAGTATCAAAAAGTCGCCTTAAGTGGTGCACGATACTAAGTCGCCTTGAGTGGTGCACGATCTTTAGGTTTATCCTAAGTAATAATTAAAGTCGTCTTAGGTGATGCACGGAACTAAGTCGCCTTAAGTGGGACAAGTTATTAAATCGTCGAGAAGGACGTGCGGGAATGTCTTAAGTGTCGAGGTTTCGACCTAAGCACGTATAGTAAAGTCACTCGGAGAAGTGCAACGAAAGAATCGGAACTAAAGAAGTCTGATATTGATAAGGGCTCAAGGGCCCGACGACGACAAAAGAGAAGAAGATACAAGGACTCTAAAAGTAAACATTCAAGCTTGGTCCTTGTTGGCAGCGTTGGCAGCAGCTGGGTCCACGGAGTCGATAACAGAAGGATCCACAGAGTTGGCTTCGGGAGGATTGGCTATCGGGGCATCCGCACTTGGAAGTTCAGAAGCGTCTTCGACAATTACCGGGGTACTCCCCCCATCACTCTCCTCGGAAAGAGCAAAATACTTCTTTGCAAAGGGAGCGAGGGAAGGAGACTTGTCGAAATTGATAGCGTCCCCGTACTCCAGGTGGAGCTCCTCAACCGCGTTGAAGAGAGTGTTCTCCACCTCCGCGCCAAAGAACTTCATGGCATCGGCTTGAAAGTCCTCGGACCTTCGATAGTCCTCCCGACCCTTCACCTCCGCCTCAGCCAGCTGCGCAGGAAATCCCGCGATTTGCTCCTCCAGAGCCTTCTTCTCCAGGACCAGTTTGTCCTCGGCAGCCTTCTTCTCCTGGGTCAGCCTGTCCACAGCTGCCTCCCGCTCCTGCCGCTCTTGCCTCAAGAGCCCCTCGAAGTCCCCCAATCTGCTGCTGGAGGTCCCGAACCTTCTGATTGAGGACAGCCTGTTCCTTGACAAGCTTTCCCCGCGAAGACTGGGAGGCCTTGAGATCCTCCTGAAGCTGCTCGCGGATCCCTCGGTCCCGCTCCCAGGACTCATCGTAGGCAATGACATACCCGATGAGGCGGTTGTAGTCCCCGAGCTCCTGCAATAAGAAGGAAAAGTGTTAATGAACAAACGACCCGATTTATCTTCAAAAAGAAAGAAGTGAAGTCTTACCTCTATGCGGCGCACGGCCATATCCCTGACATCCCGCTGCATATGCGTCCGATTGAGGTAAATCGGATGCCGCATAGTAGGCAGGATCGAGCCTGCCAGCAGATGCAGGGCCAACTCCCGATCCTGCTCCCCTTGTGTGAGCGGGACTCCTTGAAGCGTCTGGATAGGAGTCCAGGGGGCATTCTCTTGTGAAGAATCAAAGGGCCTGTAGAAGTTCCCATCGAGAGCAAGAGGAGAAAGAGGACGATGAATGGAAGGGCATGCCTCCATCTCGGCCCGAACAGGGGAAGGAGTGAAGTCATGGATGGGCGAGAGCTGCCGCTGTTGCTGAGAAGAAGGAGGAGGCAGCCCCTGAGGGGTTGGTTTCAAGGGGGATTGCCTCGACTTCCGATGCTGACGAAGGGAGCCACCCTCGTCAGTCTCCTCGGAGGAGTCCAAGGTTTCCACCTGACAAAATTGTTCGCCAGTCGGTGCCTTCTCTCCAGCTGAGGAAGGCACCCCCGCTGAAGACGGTGCGTCCGCAGAAGCTGCAGCACCCGATGGAGCTCCCGAGCGACCTGCACCTGGAGGATGAGAAGCTTCAGAAAGGTAGTCAGGAAGTTCATCGGGATTCTTACACCAAATGATACGTCGGGAGACGTATTGATCCTTCCCACGATAATGATAGTAGCCCGCCTTCAAGACTCGGGGAGTTTCGCCTCGAAGGATTCGTTTGACGTCAGCGATGCGGGCTTCCTTAGTCGAGGAAATCAAATCCTTCGGGACCATCCTCTTGTATGATTTAATAGCAAGTCGGAGTTTTTTACCTTCTTCTGCATTCTGGACATCAAAGAGCTGGTCCAGATCCACCCGCTTCCGCTTGGGTTGCTCCGCTGAAGGAGACCCCGACCTAGCAGCAGTCTTCTTGGCGGACTTCCTCTTCCGCGAGGGGCGGACAGCATCAGTCTCCCCCTGCTTAAGGAACAGATCGGTCAGCACAGATACCTTCTTGGCTGCAAACAGTAAACAAAGAAGAGTTAGAAGTTTACCCAAGGGACCATATTAGAAGGGCCGTCGAAGAGCTGCCCCCCAGAAACAATATCGAGGAGTCGGATCCCGGCATGCACCAGGTCCCGCTCCACGAGTGAGTTGGCGTTGAGAGGAGTGTAAGACTCCTCCCACCGATAAAGCTGGATAAGTTGGAGAGTTTCAAAATCCTCGTCGGCATAAGTGTGGAAGGCAGGCGGAGGGTCTGCTGCCACCTCCCACCGAGGCCAGGGAATTGAGGAGTGACGGATAAAGAAGTAGCTCTTCTTCCAGCTACTGTTGTCGGACCCTGTATCAACCAAGAGTCCCCGACCCTTGACCACCTTCCAGGTGTCACTGGTCCAACCGTACCGGGCAAGCTGCTGCTTACTCCACTTGGGCATCCGAGGGTAGAAGGCGCAAACCCCCGCCTCATTGCACTTCATCCCATAAAAGGTTCTGAAGAGCTGGAGGCTGTAGACCCACTTCTGTCGGAAGCAGAGGACTTGAAAGGCGTTCCAGAGACGGATGGCATGGGGAGAAAAGGTGGTGGGATGTGTCTTGTAATGCTGGCACATCTCGACCAGATTACCGAAAAAGGGGAATCTGATCCCCGCTGATACTTGTCCCGTAGAGACAAATACCTCCCCTTTCTGGGGACGAGTAACCTCAGGGTTACTCGAGGGGCGAGGCCAAGGATACGGGAAACGAGGTTCCCAGGTGATGGTGATACAACCCTCTCGGAGGGCTGCATCATAAGCAGTATTGGAGATCTCATTCGGAGCATAATCAAAATTAAAGGGTTTTCTCCCCTCAGAGCTGGAACCGCTGTCTGAAAAGCAACCATGGCAAGAAAAAATACAGTGGGACTCTTGGAAAGCTATAAAAAAGGAAAATACGAACAAGCAACAAAGGGGAATCCCTTACCAGACATGATGAAGTAGAGGTTGAAGGAGATGAACGAAACGTTGCCGGAAAGATGATTGGAGAAACTCCAAAGACCTTCGAAATCACAGAGCTTGGAACCGCAGAGGAGTCGCAGAGAAATCGCAGAGGAATCGCAGAAAGCTCTTGAGAATTCGAAGACGGTAAAAGTTAAATTATGACCATGGCTAGGGTTTTATAGTCGAAGAAGACGGTTGAAAGGACACTTCGATCCGAGTCGTCGAAGTCGAAGAGTCTTAATCTGGACCGTTGGGATGAAACGTGCAGAAGGACAACGGACGTAATGATGAAACGGCCTGAAAAGCACTTTTCAGAAAAGGACAGGCGCGAAAAATCAGGCACGTGGGCCGAAAACGTCACTCCATTATCTACTGCATTTAATGCACTGGGGAACCGAGGAGACCCCTAGGACTTAACAGTTATCTACAAAACACTGAGGAAACGTGAAGGAGAAGACTAATAATGAAGTAACTGAACCAAGGGGAAGATCCCCGATTCCAGCATCGGAAGATCGGGAGTTGGAAGACACGACGAACTAAAAGTCCCTCATGTCTTGGGGGCAAATGATGGGTTCGATTACAGCCGTCAGGCCCTTTAACGGGGAGGAAACGGCAAACAGGCCCACCAGGCCCAAAGTGAAGGTCAAGATGACCTAGGAGAAGGGTCCCGACGAAGGGAGTCCCGATAAGGCAAGGTCCCGACAGAGTCGGTCCCGACAGCTGAGCTAGAAGCTCCCGATGAGAAGCCTTTAAGTAGGCCCCGATGATGAATCCCTGAGAATGATTGGCCCTGTCACGATGACGAGGGGCCCCGAGCGGTGACACAACGAGACAACTCTGGAGTCCCCGACAGAAGTCGGGACTCGTTATCAGAGGATAAGGCCAAGATATGCGGGGCGTGGCCGAGATACGCGGAACGTGGTTAAGATACACGGAGCGTGGCCGAGATACGCGGGGCATGGCTGACATACACGAGATCACATCCGAGATACGCGGGATACGGGCTAACCACCCCCAACGGTTCGCCAGGTACCTGAGGCATCTCTTTGCCTATAAAAGGGCAGGAGATCACCTCAGAAGACTTAAGTTGAATTCAATATACTTTGAGATTAATGCTTGCCAGTCATACGAGATACTCATTTAAGCATCGGAGAGGGATTCTGGGTCACCGCCCGGTCTATCCCCTCTTGCAGGATTGCGTGGAGCAAAGGAGCTAGGATTGCCGTCAAAGTCCGTACCGGAGTTCCACCGTGATCCAACAGTGTTAATCCAAGATGTTGCTTGTAGTTGACGCCTTTGGAATAGTCGTCATTTTGATGGTAGACCTTGATGTTATTCCAAGGTATTGCTTGTAGCTGACGCCTTTGGAATAGTCGTCATTTTGATAGTAGACCTTGGTGTTATTCCAAGGTATTACTTGTAGCTGACGCCTTGGAATAGTCGTCATTTTGAGTAGAGAATTTCTATAAGTCTCCTTTTTGTAGATAATCCGCAAGTTGTCATTGCGTCATATAAGTTGACTATGTGCATAGCGCAATGGCTTTGTGTTGTCGGCACCTTCTTGAGATAGATGCCAACTTATGAATGGAGAAATAAACTCCTTGTTGGTGTAGATATGCAAGTATCACCCGTTATATGTAGTTGCAGCATGCTGTCTTTGAAAATATCTTGGGCTTAACTCCAAGTTTTTGATTCCATGATGACACCTTTTGATGTAGTCATCAATATGAGCAAGTTGTTGTTGATGATAAGCGTTGTCATAACGCGTAATAGATTTTTTGCTTGCTGATAGCATAATATCTTCGATTGTTGATGTAGATAATAAGCGCGTAGTTTTGTTACTTCGCGTTTAATCCAAAAATAGCGTGCAAGACATAGATATGTACCTACAAATGTAGATTGACTTTATTAGATACTTGCGCGTATTTACATTGTTTTTTTTAGAAGGCGTCAACCGATCGTTCCTTCTTAAAGCATGTAAATGCGATTATACTAGAAATACTTAGAATAGAAATGCGCAAAGTAATCGGAAAGATAGTTATTTCTCCCGTCTTTCATGGTTGATTCGACGATGATGTCGCGGAGTTGGTTGCAACAAATCGCCTTAATGCGCCTAGCGCGATGCATTCTTCAATCTCCCATCTTAGTGGTAGACACATGTTTGTGTTGTGCCCCCAGGTTTTGTGGTACTTGCACCATTCCTTAATGTTGTTGCCCAAGAAAGCTGTCTTCGGAACAAGTGGACTCGGGAGCTTGTTTTCGAGTAGGTTGACGTAAATGTCTTCAGCAACCGTGTTTAGCGGTGTGAAGATGTTGTCGATATCGATGCTTGCGCCCTCCTGTTTGTTCGTTTTTGCTTGAACCTCTTTGTCCCAACTGAGGGGTGTACCCCACCTTAGTTCTTGTTCGCACAAGTCTACTGTCTCGAGCTTGTCTTTTAGATCTGCCATGGTTTTGGTTGTTCGCCATCCATGAGTTCTTCCGAAGAGAAGGAAGGATCTGGCGTTCATGTTTGCATAGAACACGCTTATCACTTCTTCCCTTGTTGCTTTTGCCGAGGAGGCGTTGGAAGCGAATCTGATGAAGTAGTTCATGATTGGCTCGCCTTCTCCCTGCTTGACGAGCCATATCTGGTTCCATGGCGAATACTGGATGTACTCTTGTGGCTTCCAAACTGTAATAGCTTGTTCCATTGCTTGTTCCTTCCTTCCATCAACAACTTTCTGCCTCTTGAAAGAACTTATCATTGCCACATGGAAATGGTGCTTTGCTCTTAGGGCGTTGACGTAACAACGTCTTGCGGTTATCTGGTCGCCTAGTACTTCCCCAATCCCATGGTCCGTAGGGAACTTCATCTTTTGGTGGACAGTAGAGGGCAGGATCACGTAAGGGTTGATCGTTGTTCGTCCCAAAATTCCATTATAGGCCCCAAGAGATTCTACAACGACGAAAGTGATGTTGACGTGCAATGCTTTCCACCCTTGGCCAAGGATGACAGGAAGCGTGATTGTTCCCAAGGGGTGTGTAGCTGCTCCGACGAAGCTGACTAGCGAGAAGGTTCCCGGAGTTAAGTCTTTGACTGATCTTCCCAGTTGCTCTAGGACTTTGACATGTAGAATGTCAGCGGAGCTTCCACCATCAACGAGGATTCTTTTCACATCATACCCGTCAATGTCCATGGTTATGACTAAAGCGTCATCGTGAGGGTAAACGATATGCTTTAAGTCTTCCCTGGAAAATTGGATGACCACGTCTTCTTGCTCCGGTTGTTTGCGCTTTCCGTATTTCGGCAATGTTGCTGCTTGGGATGCATAAATGTCCCGAGCATTAAACACTTGTCCTCCGGCGGCAGGTCCCCCGTGGATGACGTTGATGACACCTCGCTTGGCTGGCGGAGGGTTGTCATTGACTTTCTCTTTTCCTTTGTTTGAGCCTTCTTCGGGGGGTTGTGATCTCTCGGTATGTGGGAAGGTCCCGACTGGCTTCCGGCTGGCCTCTGACCTCCTGCTCTTTTGTTTGCCAGAGACTTCTTAGGACGTCCAGGCCTTTTCCATGTGTTTCTCGCGTTAACCTCTTCGGGAGGGTTGCGATCACTCGTCATGATTTTGCGGTACGATAGCTTTTGTTCGAATCCCGGAGACGGCGCCAATGTTGCGTCCTGGATGAACTGGGTCGTGGAGACGCGTTTGTCTGAATGGTTGAGCGGGTTTTTGGGCTGTAACCCTTCGTCTAAAAGAGGTTTGTGCCACTGACGAGTGTTCAGATGAGTCTCGGAAAGGTCTGTGTCTCAAATAGCGGTTGCGTCTCGGGAGGCGTCTGAATCTCAAAAGGCGGTGGTCTGTGCACGAGTCCGAACGTTTGGGGCGTCGGTTCCTGCACAAAGGGCCAGTACTAGCACGGAGAGGGGGGGTGGTGCTAGTGGAGCCCTCTCCGATGCTTAAGTCACTATAGGGCTAAAAGGGTAATTCTAGAGAGAGAAAGTATTTCTAGAGAGAAGTCAGAGCTCAAAATACCAAAGTTGGGCAAATGAGAGGATGTGTGAAAATGGGTGGCCAAGGCCTCCTATTTATAGGCTTCCTTGGGACCGGACCCGGTTTTAGCGGTTTGATGACGGTTCAAAAGCAAGCGGTAACCGTCATCAACATTGGCAATGCGCGAACTTGACTTCTCTACACGTAACGGTAATCGCGTAAACGGTAATCGCGCAATACCCGTAGTGCAATCGGGACCTCGTCGAATTTGGGCAATTCGGCGAGGTCCGGATTGCTTTTGCTGCAATCCGGACCTCCGGGTTGCAAGCAACCCGGATAGTTCGAGCATTCATTCGAAACCTCGGACGAAGAGGCTATGCCCTAGCAGAAAAGATGGCAAAGCGCCCAGCTGAAACTATGGAAGAGTTAGCCGCAAGAGTTAAAGAATACGTGGACCTCGAAAGGTTCAGAAGCCAGAACAAGGCAAAAATCTCTGCGGCAAAGGCAAAAGAAAACCCAAAGCAGAACCAAGCAAAACCACACTCAAGTTGTAAACAAGGAAGAAATTGCCAGCCTCAGCCAAAAAGGCCTTTTCAAGGAGATTTCCAAAAGCCAAAAGAAGTAAACCTCGCTGACTGCATTCCTTTGAATGCCCCGCTATCCGTGATATTAAGAGAGATGAAGGATGCAAACATGTGGAAAGAGCCGAACAATTTCAGAAAAGGCCCGCTGGGGAAAGACAAATAAAAGTGGTGTGAAAACCACAAGGTCTTCGGCCACGAGACGGACAGCTGTGTCAGCCTACGTTTCCGCATTAACAACTTCGTCTTCAAGGGCGAATTGAAGCAATTCGTCGATCAAGGCGACAACCCCCCGAAGAAGGCTCAAACAAAGGAAAAGAGAAAGTCAACGACAACCCTCCGCCAGCCAAGCGAGGTGTAATCAACGTCATCCACGGAGGACCTGCCGCCGGAGGACAAGTGTCTAATGCTCGGGACATTTATGCATCCCAAGCAGCAACATTGCCGAAATACGGAAAGCGCAAACAACCGGAGCAAGAAGACGCGGTCATACAATTTTCCAGGGAAGACTTAAAGCATATCGTTTACCCTCAAGATGACGCTTTAGTCATAACCATGGACATTGACGGGTATGATGTGAAAAGAATCCTCGTTGATGGTGGAAGCTCCGCTGACATTCTACATGTCAAAGTCCTAGAGCAACTGGGAAGATCAGTCAAAGACTTAACTCCGGGAACCTTCTCGCTAGTCAGCTTCGCCGGAGCAGCTACACACCCCTTGGGAACAATCACGCTTCCTGTCATCCTTGGCCAAGGGTGGAAAGCATTGCACGTCAACGTCACTTTCGTCGTTTTAGAATCTCTTGGGGCCTATAATGGAATTTTGGGACGAACAACGATCAACCCTTACGTGATCGTGCCCTCTACTGTCCACCAAAAGATGAAGTTCCCTACGGACCATGGGATTGGGGAAGTACTAGGCGACCAGATAACCGCAAGACGTTGTTACGTCAACGCCCTAAGAGCAAAGCACCATTTCCATGTGGCAATGATAAGTTCTTTCAAGAGGCAGAAAGTTGTTGATGGAAGGAAGGAATAAGCAATGGAACAAGCTATTACAGTTTGGAAGCCACAAGAGTACATCCAGTATTCGCCATGGAACTAGATATGGCTCGTCAAGCAGGGAGAAGGCGAGCCAATCATGAACTACTTCATCAGATTCGCTTCCAACGCCTCCTCGGCAAAAGCAACAAGGGAAGAAGTGATAAGCGTGTTCTATGCAAACATGAACGCCAGATCCTTCCTTCTCTTCGGAAGAACTCATGGATGGCGAACAATCAAAACCATGGCAGATCTAAAAGACAAGCTCGAGACAGCAGACTTATGCGAACAAGAACTAAGGTGGGGTACACCCCTCAGTTGGGACAAAGAAGTTCAAGCAAAAACGAACAAACAGGAGGGCGCAAGCATCGATATCGACAACATCTTCACACCGCTAAACACGGTTGCTGAAGACATTTACGTCAACCTACTCGAAAAGAAGCTCCCGAGTCCACTTGTTCTGAAGACAGCTTTCTTGGGCAACAACATTAAGGAATGGTGCAAGTACCACAAAACCTGGGGGCACAACACAAACATGTGTCTACCACTAAGATGGGAGATTGAAGAATGCATCGCGCTAGGCGCATTAAGGTGATTTGTTGCAACCAACTCCAAGACATCATCGTCGAACCAACCATAAAAGACGGGAGAAATAACTATCTTTCCGATTACTTTGCGCATTTCTATTCTAAGTATTTCTAGTATAATCGCATTTACATGCTTTAAGAAGGAACGATCGGTTGACGCCTTCTAAAAAAAACAATGTAAATACGCGCAAGTATCTAATAAAGTCAATCTACATTTGTAGGTACATATCTATGTCTTGCACGCTATTTTTGGATTAAACGCGAAGTAACAAAACTACGCGCTTATTATCTACATCAACAATCGAAGATATTATGCTATCAGCAAGCAAAAAATCTATTACGCGTTATGACAACGCTTATCATCAACAACAACTTGCTCATATTGATGACTACATCAAAAGGTGTCATCATGGAATCAAAAACTTGGAGTTAAGCCAAGATATTTTCAAAGACAGCATGCTGCAACTACATATAACGGGTGATACTTGCATATCTACACCAACAAGGAGTTTATTTCTCCATTCATAAGTTGGCATCTATCTCAAGAAGGTGCCGACAACACAAAGCCATTGCGCTATGCACATAGTCAACTTATATGACGCAATGACAACTTGCGGATTATCTACAAAAAGGAGACTCATAGAAATTCTCTACTCAAAATGACGACTATTCCAAGGCGTCAGCTACAAGCAATACCTTGGAATAACACCAAGGTCTACTATCAAAATGACGACTATTCCAAAGGCGTCAGCTACAAGCAATACCTTGGAATAACATCAAGGTCTACCATCAAAATGACGACTATTCCAAAGGCGTCAACTACAAGCAACATCTTGGATTAACACCAAGATTTACTATTAAAAGTAGCATGTTGTGGTATCCTCTTTGTAAAGACAAACCCCATGTTTACTCCTAAAAAATGACATGCTGTGACATCTCTTGTTAGAGGCAAATCCTCATGTTCATAGCCATTCCCTAGATTCAGAGCAGGATGGGCAAACACAATACGGGACTGATCACCCCATACTATAAATGGCGGAAGTTCTCTTGTTAGACAACGACCCCACGCTATAATAAGTGTGTATATCCTGTTTAGGGTTCACTCTTTATAACGAACGTCCTCTTTTTAGACGACAATACAATACTATGAATTCCTGTTTACGGTTCACTCTTTATGGCGAATGTCCTTTTGTTAGATGACAATCCCGTACTATGAATTCCTTTTTAAAAAGGGTTCACTCTATACGGCAAAAGTCCTCTTGTTAGATGACAATTCCGTACTACAAATTTTCAAACCGTGTTGCATGGTTCTTGGACGCAGAAAGCATGCATCACAATTCGTATTTTCAAAAAAGTGTTACATGGTCCCTGGACGCAGGAATCATGTATCACAAATTTTTTATCAAATACTTTGTCAAATATTTTATGTATCACACCTTTCCAAATATTTTATCAACACGGTTTTTGCGTGTATCACGAACTTTTTAAGGTTCACAAAATACTTCTTCAGAAACCAAAATGTTTTTACGTATGCTTCCCCAACGCGGGTTGATACACGCTGGCAGGTGCGCACCCTGTTTAAAAACTCATAAAATTTACAAGTCGAGTCTTGTACAACGTCGCCTTAGAGTGGAACTAAGAGACGGTATAAACTAGTATCTTGCTTAACCAAGATAACACCTTGCAAATATACTACTTGTTAAGTCGCTATACGCGAACCACTTGACAGGTCACAACATATATAGCGGTAAGCTATGCAGGAAAGACGGACAACATGCACAACGCATCATGCAAGCAATCTTGAATCAAAAGTGACTATCGGTTACAACTGCAGGGACTATGTCTACGACTAGTCATCAATATTCAATAAACACAGTAGGTGATAACGGTATGAAATATTACTAACAAGTTATCATGCAAACTGCTATGTATAAAGCAGGTTCAAACGACGTTGTTCAAAGCGAACAAGTCACAAGCAACAACCAAGGAACAACTCCAACAAGTTTCTAAACATAGAAGCCGGGGGGAAAACAGACTCATAAACGAGTTCAACATATCGAAAAGATGGCACAGATCAAAGAATGCCATCATCCCTGACAGGACTAGGCGGAACAGGCAGAAGTTGCACATTAGTGCCGCCACCGTCTTCTCCAAACAAAAATGCAAACTGAGATGTTGCAGTATCCAAACGACGGAGCTCGGCAACTTGCCCAACAGCAAACTCCGTATACGGCCCTAACTTGTCAAAAGGAAAGCCAGGAGCAAGAATGCTCACCCTACGAACAAAGTCCTCAGCAAACTCGCTGAGCATAGGAGCGGCCTTAGCCATAGCAGCAGTAGTAACCGCGCTGTTAAATCCAGGAGTAGAAGGGAACTTTCCAAGTCCCTCTTCAATGCCGGCCTTCATTTCTTCTTCGCGCACTTTTCGACAGGCAACTTTGTGCTTGCCCGCGTTGTCAGAAATTGCCTTCTCAATGGCAGCATTCTCAGATTCAAGCTGAACAAGGCGGGCATGATCAGAATCATAACGGGCATCAAAATCCGTCTTCTTCAAAGAAAGACGGCTCACTTCATCCTTAGCTTCCTTAAGCTCCCTGGACAAAGCGGCAGCTTTATCAGCAATGGCACGCTTCTCGTGGACAAGCTCCAACATGAAGGAGGCCATGTGCACCATATCAGAAACAACCTGAAAACAAAAAGACAATAAGCATACATGTTCGGGAATAACGAACATAGCAAAGCGAGAAAAGATACTCACTGGAGTGAATCCAGATAGCGATCTCTCAACAAAGGTTCGCGCCTCCTCGTCACTCGAGGGCCGAACAAGTCGATCACCAGGAGGAATAGATCGATGAAGAACGCGCACGCCAGTTTCCGGCATGCTCAGCTGGGAATTCATGGGAAAAGTGAGATCTCCTGTCACATATGGCATCCACTTACCATCCGAAATATCACCTTCCAAAGGGCGAAGCAAATCCGCACGTCCAAGTGGCGGGAGCACTACATGCAAACCAAATAGAGTTATGCAAAAGCCAAAAACAAAGCGCACAAAAGCACACAGTCAAGTGTTCAGCTTATACCAGAAAGAAGAGCACGTTCCACCTCGGGCCTCTCCTTCGAGCGGGGGGCAGACAACGCATCCTGGCAACCGTCAACTTCCTTCCCTTTATGACATGAAGGAGTAGGAGCGGTCACAGTAGTCTTCGGACGCTTCGAACTGCTCGAAGAACGCGCCCCAATGGTGGACCGTTTGGTAGAATCAGGAACGGCAACAACGTGATCAGTAACAAGCGTCTTGCGGCCTGCAAGTAACACACAAAGTTACAACCCAACTAAGAAAGTACACAAGGAAGATTGTTTATTCAAACCGTTTACCTTTTCCATTTCCGGAAGCCACCGATGCTCCAGAAGCAAGAGGTGGAACAATCCTTCCGCTAGAAGCAATCTTGCGAGCGGCTGCCGTCTGCAAAGACGAGCTTTTTCCGTCAAACCAACCTACAGTGCAACACGGTAAAAAGTTATAAAAATGATTAACATACCGAAGCTGCAGAAGGGAGCACATGAATCCCAACATCGACCAACTCCTGATCAGATGCGCGCAGCGAACAAGTAAAGCCGCGCGATTGCTGACAGTGATATATCTGCTTTATCACCTCCCTATCCGACAAGGAGAGTTCCCGAAAAGCAGGCGCGGGATCAGATTTCCGAACATACTCGACATCCCAAGTCGTACCCGCATCATGAGCAAAAAACTAATGATGCCTCCAATGATCAGCGGACCGATCCGCGGCGGCGACTAATCGGTAACTAGAATCCCACTTGGCTTCACCAAGACCAAGTTCCTCAAAACCATCGGTTTGCAAGTTCGGCCAGCGAACTATCACACTGCACAATCCCGCAGAGTCCGGACTCTTAAGCTGATAGAAGCAGCGAAAGAGGGTGGGAGAGTAATGCCAGGACTGCTTGTGAAGCAGCACTCTAAAACAAGTCCATACTCGAATCCCGTTGGGCGCAAGATCTAAAGGGGAAATCCCATAACCGCTACAGAGTTCAATCAAATCAGAGCAATAGGGAAACTGAACCCTCCCTAACGTGAGATGTATACACGACGGAAAAATCTACAGGCGGAGGAGTAGCATCTCCTAAACTACTCTCACGGAGTGCGTCAAAGGGGTAAACGGCCTCGGTACAAGGGTCAAGTCCGGAAGCACTCGCATACAGGGTAAACAAGGATCTATCCAAGCGGTTAGTGTAGTACCTAACCAACACCTCGGTCTCTCCGACAGGAGATGCCCCAACAAAAGGATCAGCAGCTACACCCTCATCGGTGTCCAAAACACTATCTACTGGTAAAACCAGGTCTACCTCCAAGTCATCCACAATATCAGAATTAAAAGGAGTCTTCGATAGAGGAGTGGTGGACTTACTCATTGCAACAACTCGATCAAAAGGAAGGGAGTTCCGCAAGAGGTTACTACGACTCCACAATCTGCAAGAACCAAGCAGAAGTCAACGCGCATAGCAAAAGTTAACGCGCATAGCAAAAGTCAACGCGCATAGCAAAAGTCATCGCGCATAGCAAAAGTCAACACGCATAGTAAAAGTCAACGCGCGTAGCAAAAGTCAACGCGCATAGCCAAGTCAACGCGCGTAGCCAAAGTCAACGCGCGTAGCAAAGTTGGTACGTGCAGTAAAAAGGACCAACATCTTAAGAAGCTATCATGCAAACGGTGGGACTAACGTGACAACCGCGAGGATCAGACACGGCAACGCATAGGAAAAATATTTTTCTAAGGCTTCAAAAACAACAAGCGGCCACTCCTAAAGACGTTTGGCAACTCCCGTCAACCAACAAACCCATCAAGGAAAAAAACTACGCATACCGACCAAAAAGCCTCTACGCAAAGACACGGGTGCAATATGTCCAATCGGGGAATTCTACCTCAACTATCCACGGAAGTGAAAAATCGTCTAAGGCATGAACTAACGACGATAGCAACGACAACCAATCAGCAATTATTCAACACACAAACACCAATGAGCAGTTCCGTACGACAACAACGACAAATAGCTCAAACGAACAACAATACGGCAACATTCAAAATCAAGTCGAAGCTGTCCAGTAAAATCGAGTTTTCAGACTACCCCAAAATGTGACGAAAGGTATCACAATGGACTCCCCTCGTCGAGACGATTTCAAAAAGGTAAGGACCGCGGTGAACGGAGCACGGGAAGGCGGCGCGTGGGTTACACGCGCCGGCAGGGCGAAGCTCAAGCGGCGGCGCGTGAGGGCGCGTGAGGGCGCGTCCGGTGTCGTCTGGTGATTCCGAAGGCGGCGCTGGAATCCTCGTGGCAATCTGAGTCGATTGGTGGTGTCAATTTCTGAAAACAAGTCAAGGATCAAACACGAAACTTTCGGGATGCACCTTAGATTTACGACGGTGAAGAAACTATGAACACACAAATGATTTCTGGAAATGGTGAAGTAATTACCTGCAAAGAAGAAGGAATAATGAATCCCCAAAGAGCTGGAAGAATGATTGGGGATTTGTGTAATTACATATCCCAAAAGATTCCTTGGTGATAAGGATTAAAGGAGTAATTCATCTACACCCACGCCTAAGTACTTACGGTATACTCCACCCTCCTCTAAGTATTTACTCCTACATACATGATTATTTTGGTATTGCGCGTATCAAACCCGTCATTCTACACGTATGATTTCATATCGCATGATTCATGATTTGATAATCACTAACTCGTTTTAGAAGTATACGGATTATATTTCTTGCATCACGTAATTACGTTCTTGCCATGACCGTTACTTGTACATGCATGTTGATAAAAGCATGTCCGCATGACGTATTACTAATTGCTTATATCCCTAACGGTAACCATACTTGCACGCTACATATGCGCATTCTCTATTGCACTAACCGTGATGACAGGAAATAAAGTCATTCGGTCGGAAAATCAAAGGACGGACGAAATCAGGACTTCTACGTCCAACCAATGACCAAAACCGGAAGGTTAGCGTCTAGCTCAAACTGGACGCGTATCCTAACTTAAAAATAGAGTCAAGAAAGGTTTTAAACCGTTACTTGACTCGGGGGCAAGTGATGGATATGTGTCCAATTCGGGTTCGTATTTATATTTCGGGCCTCGTAAAAAGGCCGAAAATCACATCACAACTTGAAAAACGTCTCCCAAATGGTCAAAACGGTCCGGAAGCGCGTTACGCACGTCTGGACCGCACCTCCGGATTGCACTACGGGTATTGCGCGATTACCGTTTACGCGATTACCGTTACGTGTAGAGAAGTCAAGTTCGCACATTGCCAATGTTGATGACGGTTACCGCTTGCTTTTGAACCGTCATCAAACCGCTTTTAAACCGGGTCCGGTCCCAAGGAAGCCTATAAATAAGAGGCCTTGGCCACCCATTTTCACACATCCTCTCATTTGCCCAACTTTGGTATTTTGAGCTCTGACTTCTCCCTAGAAATACTTTCTCTCTCTAGAATTACCCTTTTAGCCCTATAGTGACTTAAGCATTGGAAAGGGCTCCACTAGCACCACCCCCCCCCCCCCACTCTATGCTAGTACTGGCTCTTTGTGCAGGAACCGACGCCCCAGACGTTCGGACTCGTGCACAGACCACCGCCTTTTGAGATTCAGACGCCTCCCGAGACACAACCGCTATTTGAGACACAGACCTTTCCGAGACTCAGCCGAACACTCGTCAGTGGCACAAACCTCTTTCAGACGAAGGGTTACAGCCCGAAAACCCGCTCAACCATTCAGACAAACGCGTCTCCACGACCCAGTTCATCCAGGACGCAACACCATTAGACTCCGCTTCGGTAGAGGAAGCGCAGACGAAGCCAGAAGAGTGTTGTTTGAGTATGATGCCCTTATTTCCCAAGATGCAGGCGTAAAACTCACATCAGATCTTACGAACTAGAGATCAAATTGGAGAAAGATACTCACTAGTGCACAGAGATACCCTCTATCATGGATGGCCGACGACAACATAATGGGTTACTTGATTGAATCAATTAAGTTTATCACGGTCCTTTTTGTTGAAAGAAAAAAAAAAAGACCAGAAGGTTCTTCTGTGCTTCACCGCAAAAGATCAACGGAAGATGCATAGGAAACAGGATTATCATTTTCGTCCTCAAACGAGAATCCGTTGTGATGAACACCAGCGATAAAAGTACATTAAATGTCTCGTTTAATACTCCAAATTCTCTACCTTTATCTCTTAAAGCTTCATGGATGATCTTGAATTTATGCCATTGTGGTTATTTCTCTTATTGTTCAATTTATGATTGAATTTTTGTTAATAATGTGTCGGATTCGTTGAATAAATTAGTTACCATTCGATTCGAAATGAGTTCTGCTTATCAAGATTAATCGACTCGGTTAAGAACGGGATTGATCCGAAATGTAACAAAACCGAAGTAATAAGGCTATTTAAAATGGCCGAATCAAACAAATCCATCCATCTTATCCTACATCTAATTCTTTGAGTAAAATCAAAATGCTATTAAAATCCATTGATTGCGTAGCTCTAAGAATGAACCGGTTATAAATCTTACTTTATTAGTACTCCATTAAATGAAATAATTATTAAAAATCATGTGCAAAACCGATTGGATTAAGTTAAATTAAACTCAGAAATGAAACGATATAACCAAAGGTTAAAACTTCGGTGAATAGCGCTAAGCACAAGTGGACCTCGAAAGACGAAACACATCGTTTCAAAATATGAGTTTAATAATGAAGTGTTTTTGAATGATTAAGTGCTGAATTTTCGTTTGCATTCCTTCGGAAATAACTTACTGACAACGTTTACATCGGTAAGAAGTATGCTTTATAAGCTACATCGACCTTGTAAAAGTATCAGCTGAAGCATAGGGTGAAAATCCAAAATGCTCAGTTCGGAGATGGGATGAAATCCCTGAGATAAGTTTGCAAACGAAGAAGGATGAAGTTGGTTAAACGATTTTCCTTACATACGCCTTGAACGTTAAGTCAGGCTAGGCATTCAAATCAAGTGATACACACTTCAAGAAGTTTCAAGAACATAATATAGAGTCAATCTATCAGGCGTTCCCTATGGGATGAAGAAGATGACTCACATGTATGTAAACTGTGTTACAATAAAATTGGTAAGACACGTCACCATAAAAGCTAAGGAATGATAATGAGTTAAATCATATTATCATGCGACATTAAATTACGCACTAAACACGTATTTAGAACAAGAGTACGTTACATACTCTTAGAAAATACCTGTTTAAAGCTTTTGAAAATTGTGCCATGGTCGAACATGATACATTACATCACTTGAGGACGAATTTCCAATGCATGTCAATTTTTCAAACTAACGTAGTCTTGATCAAACCGGAGCAGGAAAACACTGACAATTAGGTCTCACTTAATTCGAGTGGGAGAGAGATTTGAACCGGCAACTCAAGTGAATTACATGGTAAATGATAATGGAAACATTTTCATAGTAAATCCAGTGGGAGGAATAAACCTACCACACGAGATCACTGTTGCCGTAGAGACGAATCAAGTAGAACATGATAGCCATATTGCTGAACCAAGAATGCCACAACTGCCTAGACTACCCACTGTTTCTAGTTAGAGTTACCCATTGTTTCCAGTGGGAGTGATCCGACCAACTTGTTCCAGGTCCTAGTGATCAAGGAATTTATCTCGGAAATAAAACCCCGAGACCAAGAGGTCGTCCAAGGAATGTTGTAGGTCAAGGTTTAAGCATTGCTCTTGCTCCCAGTGGAAGTGATGCTACGATAAAAGGCATTATTCCGAGTGGGAGAAACGTTCAGACTCAAAATGGGATTAACAAGCCTAGACGAAAGTCAAATGCATCGAACTCATTGAGTAGGGTGATAACCTCGCTCTAACAACTGTTAGTAAGCATTGGAAAGACCCCAAGTGGGAAAATGGAGGAAAATAATAAAAGAGAGAGATCGGTTAAATGAAAGCCATTATAGTCTATAGTTGAATTAGCTGCTAACCACAGGGGCACAAGGGTAAGGTGAGTCCTGAAGAAGGCTCACCCCTGATGAAAAAAGTCGGGCGGTGCAAAACCCGACTTGTTGCGAAAGAATATACCTAACTTCACGGAGTGGACTTTGACGAAACATACTCACCAACTGTGCGTTATACCTCAGTACGGGCAACTCTGGCCTTGGTCGCAAGTCTCGATCTCGAGCTGCACCAAATGGATGTTAAGACGACATTTCTCAACGAAAACTGGAGGAAGAGATCTATATGGAGCTCCAAATGTCCATCTACGGTCTTAAAGAGTCGTCTCGACAATGGTACAGCAGATTACACGAGGAAATCGTAGAAAACATATTCGTGAATCTTCACGAGGATCCGTGCGTGTATGGTAAGACCTCCGGGTCTAAGTATGTCATCTTAACCTTATACGTGGATGACATACTCATTGCCGCCAACGATGTGAGTTTTATGAACAGGTCAAAGGCATGGTTGGCATCTTTATTTGAGATGAAAGACATGGGAGAAGCCACGTACATTCTAGACATTAAAATTTCTAGAGATCGAGCTACCCGGAAATTATGTCTGTCTCAAGAAGCCTATATCAATAAACTGTTGAAAATGTTCAGATTACAGGATTCCAAATCCGTGGATACGCCGGTGGTGTTTGGGTGCGCACCGTTAAAACATGACGGCCCCAAGAATCTGGCAGAGCGGGAACAGATGAAGGGTGCAGAGTATTTAAGCATGGTCGGTAGTTTGATGTACGCCATGCAACGAACCCGTCCGGATATCTGTTAGGCTGTGGGCCTAGTAGCACGTTTCCAATCAGATCCTGGCTATCAACATTTAAAGTCTGTAAAATGAATTATTCGTTATCTGAAAGGTACTGCCGACGACGCACTGTGCTATGAGGGCGGGAAGTTAGAATTAACCGGTTACAGTGACACCAACCATGGAGGCGATTCGGATGATCGTAAGTCCACCACATGAGGAGTGTTTCTCCTTGCTAATGCCGCCATTTCATGGACGAGCAAGAAGCAAACATGTGTCGCACTGTCCACGATGGAATCTATATTCGTAGCCCTCTCCAAGAACTCACAGGAAGCGGCATAGCTGAAAAGGCTTCTTACTGCGTTGCTTGATAGCGATGTCGGGAGTAAACCTGTGGAGGTGTTATCTGACAGTCAGGCAGACATTGCGGCAGTAATGAATCTGAAGTACCATAGTAGGACCAAACACCTTGATGTGAAATATTTTTATGCTAAATCTATTGTAGAAGACAATATAATCACTTTGGAATACTTGTCCACTGATAACATGGTTGTGGACCCATTAACTAAACCACTATGCAGGGAGATATTCGAAAAGCATGTAAAACTGCTTGGATTGCGTAGGGTTTAAAAGTGGCATGTATCTGTGATAACATTTTGATAATTGAAAGTTACATTTTTGAAACGAAAGAATTGGAATTGTGTTTATGATCAATCGACGTCATAATGTTTGAATACATCATATTTATGGTCTATAAACTAAGTCGTAGTAGGACGCAATCCTCTGCCAAAACTATGTCGAATGTGGGCCTTACCTCGTCACATATGTACGGTCATCTTGTGGTGGAGGGAGGCCTCTACCAAGCAAGATAGGCTAAGAGTCAGGGGGATAAACCTGATTACTCAAGACGATCATCTAGTCTCGAAGTAACTCGACATGATCTTCGATTTTGCAAATCGTCGTGATGAACTTCGTTCGTCATTAATCCACATTTTGGGCCAGATGAGAATCTGCGATAGCATGATTAACATATCCCATTTGTCAACTTAAACGTTCAAGTATGCTATCGATGCGTGCTTCATACTACGCGTGCCATGTTCGACCACGGGGTCACAACTCAGTTGTGCTAGATAAGAATCCTCGTGATTCTAACGGGCGTAAAATTCTTCACCTCGAGTGTGTGATTGATCCCGGGAGCCTTATGAAGAGGCATCCGAAGTATCCTCACGGACCTAAAACTTATATCTAAGGTCAGGCTCAATGTTTGCTTCCCGGCGTACGAGCGTAGTGCTGAACAAAAAGGCCAAGTGACAACATCTTTGGAAACCGGTTGGGTTTGACTAAGGATATTAGCGATGGGGATGGTCAAGTTCACCTGTAATTCACCGACTCTTGTATTCAATAGGTGGCCACCAACCGGATATTAGTTGAAGGTTATGAATACTTGTACGGATGCCTTGGAGAAGTGTTCCTATGTGGAAACTAGGCAAATGGGGAATTATCAGTTGACCTAGGATATAACGTGACACTATATAAATATTGTTTATAACAGGTTGATTGGAGAAAAGGGAATTAACGTTGCGGGCGCTACAACACTCCTAACAGATGAGTAGCACGATGCCCATCGTGTCCGCCGGTCGCATGGAAATCCTCGTATGAACTATTCAGAAGCAAGGACGAGATCCAAATAGTGAAATGCTGATGCAGATTTGGACGATAATACATTAACAGGCACCCTCCCATTCCGGCGAGTGGGAGCTGTAGGCATATGGTGATGGGCCCCGTAATTGGAAGCTCATTATATGTATATGTTACCTAAGTTAATTGGGTACATGTCACATTAGGACATTGGGCCAGACCCAAATCCCAATTGACATTAGAGGCCCAAAATTGGGCCTCCCTATCCATATGGCCGGCCGAATTAGTGGTGAGGGGTAAAGTGGAATTTTGTCCACTTTACTCCACCTATATATATATGGGGTGTTAGAGATTTTATTAGGGTTAATCACAATTCCCTTTAAGTGGTGATGTTAGAGAAAACCCTCCCCCCATAACATCACCACATTCGGCCAAACCACAATACACCAAAGGGTGTGCCAATTTGCCTTCGAGCAAATACTCTGGGGATCCGTCCTTTGCCAAGAATCGATTCGAGGCTTTGCTGTGGAGAATATACCGTGTAGGGCTTCCTTCACAAGAACCTCTACGGGTGCCGACCGGATGATCATGAACTCCCTTCTGCAAGGATCTTGGGACTACTGACTACTAGAGAGGTATGTGCGAATCTTCCGCTGCGTAATTTGGATTACTGGCATGTACCATGTTTATAGTATCCGTAGTGATTACTCCTCGTATCCTAACAGAGGGAGGGCAGCCGAAGCCAGAAAAGTTTTGTTAGAGTATGTTGCCTTACTTTCCCAAGATGCTGGCGTAAAAACCACGTCGGGTCTTCAGGACGACGGATCCAATTAGAAGAAAGTACTCAATATAGCACAGAGATACCCGCTATCATGGTTAGTTGACGACAAAGGATTGGGATACTTAATCGAATCGATTGGGTTTACCATGGTCCTATTTACCGAAAGCTACCAAATGGAATCGGAATGTTCCACTGTGCACCACCGCAAGAGATCGAGCGAATCAGCAGAGGAAACGGGATCAAATCGGTCCTTAAACGAGATCTGGTGTACAAACACTGTTGATTAGTGCCCTAAACAGGTACACCTCGTTAGCCACATATATAAAGACGTTAAAGATTTTTATGACTAATGTCACCTGATGAAATTCACAGGATCGTTGGTCGAGTTGGCAGCAGTTCTCCTTGCAGCTTTACCTTTATCTCTTATAGCTTCGTAGAAGATTTTAAATCAGACCCATTGTCATTATTTCTCTTATTTGTTCGTTTAATGTTTGAATTTTGGTTGATTAAGATTCATATTTATTGAATAAAGTAGTTTCCATTCGATTCGAAATGAGATCTACTTGTTAAAATTAAACGACCCAATAAAACGGAATCGGTCCGAAACGAAGCTGAAACCGAAATATCCGCTACGTACAATTGGTCGGATCAAACAAAGATACTCACATTCATTCATCTAATGTCGTGAAACATCAAAATACCATAGATATCCATCGATTGCATAGTTCTAAGAACGAACCGATTTATCTCTTTCTTATTTGTTAGTACTCCATTATATGGTAAATTCCGTAATGATGAACATGTGCGATACCGATTGGATTAAATTAAAATTGAATTTTGGAAACGAAATGATTTAATCCATGGCATAAAACCTAGAATTGGCGCCACATGCACGTGTACCTCGAAAGACGGAACATATCGTTTTCAAAATACGAATTTAATGATGAAGTGTTTTAATGAATGGATGTTAAATTTTTCATTTGCCTCCCTTTGGGAGTAATTCAATCAATGCTTACACGGTGAAAAGAGGTATGCTTTAGAAAGCTACCACAAACTTGTAAAGTATTAACAGGCACTAAAGGGAAAGCAAAATGCCCAGTTCAAAGATGGATAAGTCTTTGAGATGAATTAGAAAATGAAGAGGATGACGTCGGTAAAATGACTCTCCCACTAAATGCCTTGAACGGAAGTCTCGCAAGACATTCATATCGATAATGCACTTCGTCAACAAAATCGGTCAAACACGATGCCATAAAAGCTAAAAGGGAATGATAACGAGTTACATCTTATCATCATGCGACATTAACATGCACATTAAAAAAGTATTTAAACTGAAAGTATGATAACTACTCTTAGAGGATAGATGTTTAAATTAGCTTGAGATAATGGTGTCGTGGTCGAACATGAGACATAACATGACTTGACGACAAATTTTCAAACGCTTGGTGAAATCAAAACAGACGAAGTCTTGAACGAATTGGAGCAGGATAACGATGATGATCAGGTCCCACTTACTTCGAGTGGTAGATTTGAGGCAGCAACACAAGTGAATGAAATGGTAAATGAAGATGGAGACATTTTCATAGTAAATCCAGTGGGATGACACAACCCTACCACACAAATCACTGTTGCTGTGCGAATCAAGTTGAACCTGATAATCACGTACCTGGATCGCTGGATGAAAATCCAATAATGCCACAACTACCCATTGTTCCCAGTGGGAGTGGATCAACCAATTTGGTTCTAGGTCCTATTGATCAATGAATTAATCTCGGAGGTATAATCCCGAGACCGACAGGTCGTCCAAGAAAAGTTGTAGGTCAAGGTTCTAGCACTGCTCTTATTACCAGTGCGAGTGATGCTCCGTTAGAAAGCATTATTCCGAGTAGGAGTAACATTCAGACTCAAAATAGGATTAACGAGCCTAGACGAAGTCAAAGGCATCGAACTTCTCCCAAGAAGTACCCCATCGAGAAGAGTGATATATTCACCATAACTTCTGTTGACGAACCGGTAACGGTTCAACAAGTGTTGAAAGGACCTCAAGCGAAGGAATGGAGGAACGCAATGGAAGATGAGATCGCCTCAATGAAAGCCGAATCGGTATGGTCTTTAGTTGATTTACCTGCTAACCGCAGGGCCATAGGGGCGAAGTGGGTTCTGAAAAGGAAACTCACTGCTGATGGAAATGTCGAGCGATATAAAGCTCGACTAGTTGCGAAAGGATACACCCAGCTTCAAGGAGTGGAATTTGATGAAATATACTCACAGACTGTGCGGTACACCACAGTCAGGGCAATCGTAGCCCTTGTCGCAAGCCTCGATTTAGAGCTGCACCAAATGGATGTTAAGACCGCATTCCTCCACGGAAACCTGGAGGAAGAGATATATATAGAGCAGCCGGAGGGTTTCAGTACTCCTGGAAATGAATGTAAAGTTTGTAAACTCCAAAGATCCATTTACGGTCTTAAACAATCGTCTCCGCAATGGTACCGTTGGTTCCACAAGGAAATCGTTGGAAACAGATTCGTGAGTCTCCACAAGGATTCATGCGTGTATACAAAGACCTCCGGGTCTTAGTACGTCATCTTAACTTTATACGTGGATGACATATTCATTGCTGCGAACGATGTGAGTTTTATGCATGAATCAAAGTCCTTGTTGGCATCTGTATTTGAGATGAAAGACATGGGAGAGGCTACGTACATATTGGGCATTAAAATTGCTAGAGATCGTGCCATCCGGAGATTATGTCAACCTCGGGAAGCCTACATCAACAAACAGTTGAAATGTTTAGATTAAAAGATGCCAAACCCGTGGAAACACCGGTAGTATTCGGGTGCGCGTCTTCAAAGTGCGACGACCCGAAGAACCAGCAAGAAAGTGAATAGATCAGGAGTGCAAATTTTTTAAGCATGGTCGGAAGTCTCATGTACACCATGCTTTGCACTCGTTCGGACATCTATTACGCTGTGGGTCTAGTAGCAAGATTCCAATCATACCCTGGATATCTACATTTAAAAGATGTAAAGCGAATCATACGATATCTGAAAGGTACTGCCGACTGTCAGACCTAAAATCTGACCTTAGGCGAATGCGTTTTGAAAACGCGGATTTTGAAAACATTTTCCACTAGTTAATTAAGGCTAACTAGAAACCAAATTTCCAAGGGAATAACGAATTAAACACCTGGTACACGATCAGAAATTCGAGTTCGGGGGTTCTGTTACGAATTAAAAAAAAATTTGTAATTACGTTTGGGTACTCAATTCACTTATTTTCCAATTTTTATTAATAATAAATCGATTCTATGTACGAAAATAACATCTAAATGTACTAACGATTATCATATATACCTAATCAAAAACACAATCTAATTTGTTGAACATGTACGTAACTATTCCTTTCAGTTTAATCAATTTTAATCTAATTAAATATAGATTTAAGTAAAACTAATATAATAATACTATAACAGTATATAACAAATAATAATAATAATAATAAACAAATAAAAGTAAAGTTAGAAAACATACATGCAAACAGACACTGCAAATAGACAAGTCAAAGAAGAAGCAACGCGAGGACAGAGATGGCGATGCTTTGGAGCTAGGCGGCAGAGCTCCAGTGGTCGGGTCCTGATGCAGCGAAAGTTCGGGGGTAGAGGACAAGTCCAGGGTGGCTGCAGGAAAATCGACCAGCGGACTGAAGAATTCCGGCGAGTCGCGGGGCGGACCAGCAGCACGAGTCGTCAATGTAAGCATATGGTGATTGACGCCGTAAATGGAAGCCCATTAAATGTATAAGTTACCTGAGACAATAGGGTAAATGTCACATTTTGACATTGGGCCATACCTAAATTCCAATTGACATGAGAGGCCCGAAATTGGGCCTCCCTATACATGTGGCCGGCCGAACTTCTTACTAGGGGGTAAAGTGAACTTTTATCAACTTTACTCCTCCTATAATTAAGAGGTGTTAGGAGTTTTATTAGGTTAATCCTTAATCCCTCCTTAGAGTGTTTTAGGGAGAAAAACCCTCCTCCCATAACACCCTATTCTGCCGAACCAGAATAACACCAAGGGTGTGCCAATTTGCCTTCGAGAAAACACTCCGGAGATCCATCCCTGTCAAGAATCGATCAGAGGCTTTGCTGTGGAGAATATACCGCGTAGGGCTTCCTTAACAAGAACCTCTACGGGTGCCGACCGGAGGACCGTGACCTCCTTGCTGATGGACCGTGGAACTACAGATTATGTCTGAGGTATATGCGAATCTTCCGCTGCGTAATATTGATTACTAGCATGTACCATGTTTATAGTTGTTAGCATATGTTGACGTGGCGCCGTAATTGGTAGCCCGTTAATATATGTGGTTACCTAAGATAATTAGGTAAATGTCACATTAGGGCTAATTGGGCCAGACCCAATTACCATGTGACATGGGAGGCCCAAAATTGGGCCTCCCACCCACATAGCATAATCGGCCGAAACCCTAATAGTAGCGAGGAGGATTTTCTCCTCCTTCCACTATATAAGGAGGTCCTGGGGTCACTCTCAAAACAAACCTTAATCACAACTCCTCCTGAGTTGTGATTTGAGAGAAATCATTTTCTCTCTACAAGCATATTTCGGTCGGCCCCCTAACACCACCATTGGAGTGCCAAATTGCTTCCGAGCATTCACTCCGAGGTTCTGTCTCCGTTGAAGAATCGATCAGAGGATTTGCTTTGGAGCTTATACCTCGTAGGACTTCTTCTCACGAAGAACTTGTACGGGTTCCGACCGGAGGATCAGAACTCCCTCCACAACGTTCTTGGGCAGGAAAGCTATTGAGGTATGTGTACATTATTCCGCTGCGTAATTAGATTACTTACAAGTACATGTTTAGAATTTCGTAGTATTACGTCCCCGTAATCCAACAGTGGTATCAGAGCTTGTGTTAGGAGTTCTAGAAATATTGATAAACTGATGTTCTTGAAAATTTTATAAAAAACCGAAATTTTTATGATGAACACCATGAGTAATCCGAAATTTTTAAACAAATTTCATATGTTTGATCTTTAAAAACTTAAAATTTTCGGAATTTACATGTTTTTATAGATCAAAACCGAAAATTCATGTTTAAATTTGAGTTTGATGTTCATGATCTTCAAGAACACGGTAAGTTTTATCAAGAACAATATTTGGATTCATGATCATAGTAGTGGTTGCTCTTAAAATTTGACAGTTTTTCCAATTTTTGGTGTCATGGCCGAAACCCTAGGTGAATTATTAGGTAAAAATTTTAATTTCTTGGGGTGCAAGTAAGTAAAATTCGGCCGGTCTAACATAATTGATATATTTATTACCATATTTTAATTTTATTAAAAGGAGACAATATATCTATAAATTGGAAAGATAAGGAAAGATTCACATTATATATTAAAATATATAAACTATCAATATATTTAGCTAAAATATAAGGATAAAGATATATTGATAGGATTTAGTTACTTAAAAGGATTAAGAAAAATATTGTCAACATATATTTTAATTCCTAAAGATATATTTGAAAATAATATATATATATATATATATATGTATGGCCGAAATTATATATATATATGTTTATATTGTTAATTGATTTACATCTTCTAGATAAAATCTTGACAATATTTATATATATGTTACTTAATTATTGTGCCGAAATATATATATATATATGCAATATTGGAAATTATTTTTTCTTGGTGGCTAAGTTAAGTTTTTTAGTGGATTTTAAAACCCTACTTAGCCCACAAGATATATTTCGGCCGAACCCTATGGGTTATTGGGCCGGTCCAATTTGCAAAATCGGAACGGGTTAAACCAATCCGGGTTTTTCTTAATCGGGTCGACCTAGTCGGGTCAGCTCAGACCAAAGTAACTAAGTGAATCTAAACCGAACCGGACCAAACCACAATCTTATTTTATTGAAATATTTCGGACCAAACCGGATTTTTAAAATCGGACTGACTCAGATTGGATTTTAAATTGGACCGAACCAAATTTTAAAATTTTTCGGAAATTTTAAATGTTAAATAAAATAGGATGTCTAATTTTAAATCCAAATTTTTTTCGAACTTTAAAAGGTTAACCTAAACAAGGAAGCAGGTGAAAACTGTCTGAGGAACAACAGATCAAATACATGATCCACTCTTTGCCCGACTCTTGGAGCATCATGAAAATGAGCCTTACCCATGCCACCCATCTCGACACCCTCGAGAAGGTGCAAGTTCATCTTGAGCTAGAGGAGGATAGACTTAGGGCTGAAAAAGTCTAGGTCTGAAATGCATATTGCATCCTCCGCACCAGCCAAACAAAAAGGGGAAGGGCAAGAGAAAGGGCAAAAGTCCTCAGAATAAATCTGAGAAGTTTGTGGCAAACAAAACCCAGAAGAAGTTTAAACACAAAAAAACTGGTGGCAAGAAAAGGCAAGCAAAACAACACGAAAAGAGAAAACTCGAACGTGTTTTAGGTGTGGTGTGAAAGGACACCTAGCTGCTGCAAGTACCAATCCTCCTAAGGTACCCAAAGAGAAAAGATAATGAAAATCGTTCATTCTCTTCCGCTTCTAATCTCTCGAGAGTAATTCATTTTCCTTTTGAAGTACAGAACCAAGATACAGAAGCAACGACCTGATCGAGGATGCCCCAGTAGAATAAAGATAGAATGAGAGATTTTTATCTTTAAAATTGCTAAAACTTCTTGACTTTTATTTTGAGATACTCTCAAATAAGTTCCGTAATGGATCATATTATTTTTCCTAAGTATTTGAGGATACTTAAGTTGAGTATTGAATTTGTCATCGTTCGTTTTAATCTTATTATTAACGTTATTCAACACATTGCTAATACATCCTTATTTGCTATCGAGTACTCCATTAAATGATAAATTCCCCGGTTAATGTGCATGAAAAACCGATTTAATATTAAATTTGAAAATAAAACGATTTAAACCACGGGATAAAACTGGTTTTATGCGCCGTACGCGCGTGTACCTCGAAAGACGGAACACATCGTTTTAAAAGTACAAGTTTAATAATGAAGTGTTTTAACGCATGAATGCTAATTTTTCGTTTATGATTCCTTGGAAATAACCCATTGATGACTACCATGGTTAGAGGTATCCTTTAAAGCTACTACGATCAAGTAGTACATCAACTATAGCATTAAGCATGAGCTCAAATGCATAGTCCATGAGGTGGACAAGTCTCTGGATGAGTTAATAAACGAAAGGAAGTAGTCAGTAAAATGACACTCCCACTATAGGCCTTTAATGAAAAGTTTGGCTAAGCAGTCATATTATTAAATACTTCGAGAAACATAGTTTAAAATTACATTATGTTAGAACTCAACATTAATTATTCCTATGGAATGAAATTAAGTTGATCTCAATTAATGAAAAACTATGTTCCAATAAAATCGGTTGGAGCGTTACCTTAAAAGCTAAGAAATGATACAGGTGATTACTTATCATAAAGCAGCATTAATTTGAACATTAAACATGTAATTTACCAAGAGTACGGTCTACTCTTAAAGAATACAAGTTTAAGATTAGCTTGGATTAATGGTAACGTGGTCGAACATGACACATTATAGAAATTTGAGGATGGATTTCCAATACTTTACGGAACGAAACGAAATGAAGTATCGATCGAATTAAAATGGGTAACAGAGATTCTCAGGTCCTACTTACTTCGAGTGGGAGAATGATATAGCATTAGTGTATGCATTAGTGAATGACAAGGTAAATGATGATGGAAACGTCCTCATAATAAATCCAGTGGGAGGGCTCACTCCCCCTCACATAATCATCACTAAACGTTAATGCGAATCAAGTCGAACTTGATAATCATAATGCTGAACCATTGGATGAAAATCCATTAATCATCGCAACTGCCCATTATTCCTAGTGGGAGGAAACGACTAACTTGATTCCAGATCCTAGTGATCATGGAATAAATATCGGAGGTAAAATCCTGAGACCAAGAGGTCATTCTAAGAAAGTTGTAGACCAAAGTTCTAGCGCCGCCATTGTTCCCAGTGGGAGTAATGCTCTGAGAAGTAGCATTATTCCGAGTGGGAGTAACGATCAGACTTAAGATGAGATTATCGAGCCTAGACATAGTCTAAGGCAACGAACTTCTTTTAAGAAGTATCCCATCAAGTGAGACATTCATTCACAAACCAGTGACGGTTCGGCAAGTATTGGAAGAACCTCAAACGTAGGAATGGAGGAAAACAATGGAGGATGAAAATGCCTAAATTAGAACATATTCGGTTTTGGTCTTCAGATGATTTACCTGCTACCACAGAGTTAGAAAGTGAAATTTTATAATTCACTACTGATGAAAAATTTGAGTGGTGCTAAACTCGAACGATTGCGAAAGGATATACCCAAATTCACAGAGTGGACTTTGATGAAACATACTCACCAACTGTGCGTTACACCACAGTTAGGGCCATCCTTGCCCTTGTTGCATGTCTCGATCTAGAGCTGCACCAAATGGATTTTAAGACCGCATTCCTCCATGGAAACCTGGAGGAAGATATCTATATGGAGTAGCCAGAAGGTTTTATTACTCCTGACAAAGAACGTAAAGTTTGCAAACACCAAAGATCTATTTACGGTCTTAAAAAATCGTCTCGGCAATGGTATCGCAGATTCCACAAGGAAATCGTCGGAAACAGATTTGTGAACCTTCACGAGGATCCCTGCGTTTACACCAAGACCTCCGGGTCTAAGTATGTCATCATAACCTTATACGTGGATGACATACTCATTGCTGCAAATGATGTGAGTTTCATGAACGAATCAAAGTCATGGTTATTATCAGCATTTGAGATGAAAGACATGGGAGAGGCCACATACATCTTATGCATTAAAATTGCCCGAGATAGTGCCGCCCGGAGATTGTGTCTGTCTCAAGAATCATATATCAAACCCGTGGATACCAAACCCTTCTGTCTAAAGTGTTGAAAAGATTTAGAATGCTTGATGCCAAACCCGTTGATATGCCGGTTGTGTTCAGGTGCACGCTGTCAAAGCGTGATGGCCCGAAGAACCAGCAGGAGCGTGAACAGATGCAGAGTATCTAAGCATGGTAGGAAGTCTAATGTATGCCATGCTATGCACTCGTCCAGACATCTGTTACGCTGTGGGCCTAGTAGCAGGATTCCAATCAGAACCTAGCTATAAACTTTTAAAGACCATAAAACGAGTCATACAGGTACTGCCGACTACGTACTGTGCTATGAGGGCAGGTAGAAAGAATTGACCGGTTTTCAGTGACGCCGACCATGGTGGCGATCAGGATGATCGTAAGTCAACCACAGGGGGTGTATTCCTCCTTGCTAAAAGCCGTCATTTCATGGACGAGTAAGAAGCAATCATGTGATGCGCTGTCTACGAAAGAATCAGAATTCGTTGCTCTCTCCAAAACGCACAGGAGCGGTCTGGCTGAAAAGGCTTCTTACCGCATTGTTGGGCACTGACGAATTGAGGAAGCCTGTAAAGGTATTCTCTGACAATCAAGCTGCCATAGCGGCAGTTAAGAATCCAAAGTACCATAATAGGACTAAGCACATTGATATGAAATATAATTATGCTAAATCAGTTGTGGAAGACAATATAATTGCTTTAGAATACTTGTCCACAGAAAATATGGTCGTAGACCCATTAACTAAGCCATTACGTAGATAAATTTTCAAAAAGCACGTAAAACTTCTTGGATTACGTAGGGCTTAATAAGTGGCTTGTATGAGTGATGGCATTTTGACATTTGAAATAATATTTCGATTGAATAAAAGAATTGCAAATTAAGTATATGATCTATTAAACGTCATAATGAAAAATAACATCGGATTTTACGGTCTATAAACTAAGTCGTAGGAAGAGGTAAAACCCTTCCACCAAAATTATGTCGGATGTGAACCTTGCCTCGTCACACAGGCACGGTCATCTTGTAAGAGAGGGAACCTCTACCACAACAAGATTGGTTAAGAACCAGAGGGATAAACCTGGTTAAACGAAACGATAACTTGGTCACGGTTATAGCATGACTTAATCTTCATTTTGTAAATCGTCGTGTTGGACTCTGTCCATCATTAAAATCACATTCAAGGCCAGATGAAAGACTCTGCGATAGCATGATTGACATATCCCACCCCTGGCTTGTCCAGGTGTGCTATCGACGCGTGGTTCATACTATGCGTTCCATGTTCGACCACGGGGTCATGCTAGGTTGTGCTAGCTAGAATCCTTGTTATTCAAAGGGTGCATACTTCTTCACCTTGAGCATGTGATTGATCCCGGGTGTCTTATGAAGAGGCATCCAAAGTATCCTATCGGACTCAGAACTTATACCTAAAGTCTGGCTCAATGTTCGCTTCCCGGCGTACGAGCGTAGAGCCAAAGAAAACGGCCAAGTGACCACGTCTTGGAAACCGGTTGAGTTAGAATAAGGGTATAAGCAATGGGGATGGTCATGTTCACCTATAATTCACCGACTCTTGTGTTCACTAGGTGGCCACCAACCGGATATTACTTGAAGGTTGTGAACACTTGTACGGAAGCCCTGGAGAAGTATTCCTATGTGGAAAACTGGGCAATTGGAGAATTATCAGTTGGCTAAGGATACAGTGCGGTACATATTTATTTTTGACATGATAGATTTACGACAGGGAATCAACGTTCTGCGGGCGCTACAATACTCCTAACAGATGAGTAGCACGATACCCGTCGTATCCGCTGGTCGCACGGAAAACCTCGTATGAACTATTCGGAGAGGGAGACAATAACTGGAGACTGAAAAGTTGATGCTATTGGATGACAATACATTAACAGGCACCCTCCCATTCCAGCGAGTGGGAGCTGTTAGCATATGGTGATGTGGCGCCGTAATTGGTAACCCGTTAATATATGTGGTTAACTAAGATAAACTAAGTCGTAGGAAGAGGTAAAACCCTTCTAACAAAATTATGTCGGATGTAAACCTTGCCTCGTCACACAGGCACGGTCATCTTGTAAGAGAGGGGAACCTCTACCACAACAAGATTGGCTAAGAACTAGGGGGATAAACCTGGTTAAACGAAACGATAACTTGGTCACGCTTATAGCATGACTTAATCTTCGTTTTGTAAATCGCCGTGTTGGACTCTGTCCATCATTAAAATCACATACAAGGCCAGATGAAAGACTCTGCGATAACATGATTGACATATCCCACCCCTGGCTTGTCCAGGTGTGCTATCGACGCGTGGTTCATACTACGCGTTCCATGTTCGACCACGGGGTCATGCTCGGTTGTGCTAGCTAGAATCCTTGTGATTCAAATGGCGCATACTTCTTCACCTTGAGTGTGTGATTGATCACGGGTGTCTTATGAAGAGGCATCCAAAGTATCCTATCGGACTCAGAACTTATACCTAAAGTCTGGCTCAATGTTCGCTTCCCGGCGTACGAGCGTAGAGCCAAAGAAAACGGCCAAGTGACCACGTCTTGGAAACCGGTTGAGTTAGACTAAGGATATAAGCAATGGGGATGGTCATGTTCACCTATAATTCACAGACTCTTGTGTTCGCTAGGTGGCCACCAACCAGATATTAGTTGAAGGTTGTGAACACCTGTACGGATGCCCTGGAGAAGTATTCCTATGTGGAAAACTGGGCAATTGGAGAATTATCAGTTGGCTAAGGATACAGTGCGGTACATATTTTATTTTTGACAGGATTGATTTACGACAGGGAATCAACGTTCTGCGGGCGCTACAATACTCCTAACAAATGAGTAGCACGATGCCCGTCGCATGCGCCGGTCGCACGGAAAACCTCGTATGAATTATTCGGAGATGGAGACAATAACTAGAGACTGAAAAGTTGATGCTATTGGATGACAATACATTAACAGGCACCCTCCCATTCCGGCGAGTGGGATCTGTTAGCATATGGTGACGTGGCGCCGTAATTGGTAGCCCGTTAATATATGTGGTTACCTAAGATAATTAGGTAAATGTTACAATAGGGATAATTGGGCTAGACCCAATTCCCATGTGACATGGGAGGCCCAAAATTGGGGCCAGACCCAATTTCTCCTCCTCCCGCTATATAAGGAGGTCTTGGGGTCACTCCCAAAACAAACCTTAATCACAACTCCTCCTAAGTTGTGATTTGAGAGAAATCCTTTTCTCTCTACAAGCATATTTCGGCCGGCCCCTAACACCACCATTGGTGTGCCAAATTGCTTCCGAGCATTCAATCCGAGGTTCTGTCCCCGTTGAAGAATCGATCAGAGCATTTGTTGTGGAGCTTATACCGCGTAGGACATCTTCTCACGAAGAACTTGTACGGGTTCCGACCTGAGGATCAGAACTACCTCCACAACGTTCTTGGGCAGGAAAGCTATTGAGGTATGTGTACATTATTTCACTACGTAATTAGATTACTTACAAGTACACGTTTAGTATTCTGTAGTATTACGTCCCCGTAATCCAACAATAGTATCCGTAGTGATTACTCTCCGTAATCTAACAGTGGTATCAGAGCCAGGTTAGGAGTTCATGGTTTTGATAATTTGGACCGAAAATTATAAAGAAAGAAAATTAAAGTGTTCGAATTTTGGGTTGTTAATGGTCCGAAATTTTCATGATGTTCTTAGGAAAATTTGATGTTCATGATCTTCAAGAAAAAAACATGTTTTTATCAAAATCGAACATTGGATTGTAGATCTTATTAAATTTTGATCTTGAAATTTGACCACTTGTTTCAAATAATGTGTTTTTGGCCGAAACCCTAAGTAAATCACAAGGTAAAATTTTTTAATTTCTTAGGCACCAAGGTTTAAAAAACAAATTCGGCCGAAATATGCTAGGTATATTGTTTACCATATTTTAATTTTTATTCTAGGTAACAATATATCTGCAATTGGAAACATAAGGAGAGATTCACATTAATATATAGAAGTATATGTAACTATCAATATATCTAGATAATTAATAAGGTTAAATATATTATTGATAGATTTAGTTACCTAAAGGATTGAGAAAATATACTGTCAGTATATTTGTTACCCTATTAAAGATATTGACAATAAATAAAATATAAATTTATATATTAGAGCCGAAATTTACATCTATATATATATTGTTGATTGATTATGTCTTATAGATAGAATCTTGGCAATAAATATATATATATGTTTATTATTATGTTGAAATATATATATATATATATATATATATATATATATATATATATATATATATATATATATTAACAATATTGGAAATTATTTTATATAGTTAATATTTCTTGGTGGCTATGTTAAGTTTTTAGTGGACATTATAACCCTACTTAGCCCACAAGAATATTTCGGCCCAAACCCTAGGGTAAATGGGCCGGTCCAATTTACAAACACGGCCTGGGTTAAAAACGAACCGGGTTTTCTTAATCGGTTCGACCTAGTCGGGTCGGGTCGGACCGGGGTAACAAAGTGAATTTAACCGAACCGGTTTTGAGTGTTGAACCGAACCCTATTTTTATTGGACTGATTGGGATCGAACCAGATTTTGAAAATAAAACCGGACCGAAACGAATCGAACCGAATTTTAGTGAACCGGACCCGAACGGGATTTTTCTAGATCGAACCGAACCGGTCCGAAATTGACTGAACCGAAACGAATTTTCAAAACCGAATTCAAGTCAATTAAATAAAATAGAGAGGTCAAGTTTTAAAATCCAAATGTTTTGAACCTTAATTGGCCTACAATGTTTTAAATGCCTTGTTTCGATTATGGGGATGGATCTCGGAGATACATGTTTTTCGGACTTGATTAATTAGTGGGCTGAATTACAATTTTTTTATTATTCGATATATATATATATATATATGTATATATGCATGATTAGAACTGTCGTCTTGACTGAGTCAAACTAGCTGGATAATGCATATTCGGGGCAGAGCCCTAGTTATTAAATATATGGTATGCGCATTAGGATAGACATGCTGTGATGGTTGATATTGCCTAGGAGTCATGTCTAGAATGATGCGTAATTTAATACAAGCATGAATTGAAAATCAGCCCCTAATGTTTAAAATATTTTAAAATCAAAAACCACTCGCCAAATGTGTATGATTGATGTGAGTTTCATGTTTTGACACGTATGCTAGAATGTTGAGGATGTAGCCGCATTTAATATTTACTTGGAAGTAGATTTATGTATGCAAGCATGAGTTCCTCGGAACATTAGACGCATGACGCGTAAGCATGAGCCTAGTTTGTGTGATGAATGTTACTTGCGTATGATGATTTACATGGATAGTAGAATTATATATGCATGAGTAAGTTCATTGGAATAATTTTTCAAAATTAAAAGGGCCTTGGGAAAGCCAAGATCGGGTATGCTTGTTTAAAAATTCCTGTTCAGATAATTTGCGATTAAAACTGTTTTAAAAAACTGATATATTGGATTGAAGACGACAGTAATGTGAACTCTTTCACAGCCATCTTCTATTGGTTTACTGTTGGTCTGTTGGTTTAGATGAATGAGGAATCGTTTCATGTCGCATTCTATCTTAATAGATATTTGATGTATGCATTTCTTTCTAAAAATCTCCCTGATTTTGCGTGATTATCAAAGTGTTAGTTTTCATGGATGGATCAGTTTGCTTCTATGAGCCTCGCAATTTGGATGGCATGGACTATGATGCATGGATTGAGTATGTTAGAGAACTTCTCTTCGCTGAAAGTAGACATAAGTGTATTGATGTGAATAAGGGAAGGACACTGGTGGATGAATATGGAAACCGTCTATCCCCTCAAAGGTTGAGGAGCCTTGACGATCGGAGAGCTTGCAAGGTGATACTAGCAGCCTTGGACAAAGAGGTTACAGAGGACTTCAAACTCAACTTCAGAGCTCTTCAGTTTTTGTGTGCCATTAAACTCCGCTTCGGTGGAGGAATGGCAGCCGAAGCTAGAGAATTGTTGTTTGAGTATGTTGCCTTTATTTCCCAAGATGCAGGCATAAAACCCACATCAGATCTTCAAAATGAAAGATCAAATTTGAGAAAGATACTCATTATTGCCCAGAGATACCCGCTATCATGGTTGGCTGACGACAAGGGATTGGGTTACTTGATTGAATCAATTAAGTTTATCATGGTCATGTTTATTGAAAGCAAACAAAAAGAACCAGAGGGTCTTAAACAGAGGGTGTTTAATTTAATAATTCGTGTGTAAAATTAGTTTAATTTGTGAGGTCATTAGATTAATTAGTTGTGATGCATGTTTAAATTCTTAAATTGCCAAATAGATTAATTAAGTACCGAAAGGGCGTGATTAGAAAAATACTTTTTTAATTCGTAACAGAACTCCCAAACTCAAATTTTGGATCGGAGACTGATTAATTTACTTAGGAGTTTAATTCGCTATTTACCTAGGTAATTTAGGTTTCTAGTTAGCCGTAATTAGCTAGTAGCGACTCTTTAAAATTCCCATGTTTTCAAAACATTTTAATCGCCTTTTAGGTCTGACAATTTGGCGACTCTGCTGGGGATGAATTTTTATTAGAGGGTTCGGGCTTGTTAAAGTTGCTTATTTGCCATATTTTAGTTTTTAATTTTTTGGTGTATTAGGTACAAGTATTTTCACTAACATTTGTTTTTTTAATTAAAACCTGCACACACCACTCTAGAATAAGGACCAAACGCCTAAAACTCAAGGCGGCTAGGATCCCTAGAGGTTTAGTATGGTACGACCGGAGCGGTTGGGCCGCCGGTACGGCTCGGAAAAACTCTACTCGCTTGTAAAGATCCTATGATCCCTATAATGGGGTGAGGAAACCACCTTGTCGGGAACCTATCAGTGGAACAGCCGTAGAGCAAAACAAAACACACACGCTAACCAAAGCTTCCATCCGGCCAATATGCGTACATGCGTGGTTTTTTGTTTTCGCTTTGTCATTCTCAACCCTTAGGTTTTATGGAGTATAGGATATGGGTCCATGTGTAATCTTACATTTATAATGTTGTAATTGTAATTGTAATTGTGGAATGGATATTAGTGGAAACTTTACTTTTAAAGCATGAATCATCATTTTTCAAAAAGATTACGTGCCATTCGTTTCGCCAACTCTAAAACGCTGTATACTCCATTTTGGTAAGGATGGAAGCACTGCGCAAATGCCCGCACATCACGACATTTCCGGATCCCAAGGAAGATATCAATGGCATCTGGAATTCCATGCTAAGCACGGAACAAGAGTACGTCACCAAGATCATTGGCAGAATTCAACGTCTGCCCGACTATAAAATAGAGTGGCATATGCTCGAAGCCTTAACCGAATTTTGGGACCCGGAAAAGGCGGTGTTCGTCATCAATGGCATAGAGCTACACCCATGCTGGAAGAATACGGACAACTAGTGCAAGGCGTCGAGTGGAATAGGAAGATTATACTGCCACAATTTGGAGCCCCGGAGAGATGTATCATGTCTGCCCTTCTACGAGCTAAAAAAGGGAGGGTAGCTAACGAGCTTATGGTGAATGTAGAGAATGGCATATCTATCGAGCGATCAATAAAATTGATCGAATTTAGAATGAAAGATGATCGAGTGATCCGAGGAGCAACGTCGTCCTTCAGGTGGTCGAAGGCAGAGGTTACACAGTGGTGTTGCTTGCTGAAACAATCGTGTCACTAAATCTCGTAAAGGCTAAAGGAAAATGGGTAACTAGGGCAAGTCCATCTTTACTACAAATATGGTTTTTAAGTCTTTTAATTGAGATTTGCGCAGGTTTCCCCAATTTTGTTTCCTCATTAACCAACAAATTACATCAAAGATGATAGATTATTCTCGCCATGTAAATAGAGGATGAAGTGCCCTTTAGTGGAAAAAACATTTTTCGAAACTTTTACCTAAAGATATTTTGTGGGTAGCTCGTTGGTTTTCACCAAAACTGTATTTTTAAAATGCAAAGATTTCAAAGGAATTCCTCTTATCAGTTACCTAGGCTCAGTAGTCACCTACCCGGCTCGAGTCAAACGACAGCTTGGAGGGCCTCCAAGGTATACTGACGAGCGCGAAGGGATCTTCTCTGGTGTTCAACTGGCACGACAACAAAATCACTCAAGCCACGCTCAAGGAAGGTGCCGAGCAGATTCAGAAGATTTGGGAGAACCGAGATGAGGAGAAAGTCCAAATGACGGATGATCTAAGAGAAGATGAGAGGATGTATTGAGCCACCAAAGAATACATTTACCAGTTTCATACTACCCCAAGGGAGTCACTCATTGACCCTACAGAGATCCTCAGACAAAAGCCGCAAGCTCAACCCCCCTCTTATGAAGATGTGTACGATACACTGGCGGCTCGGGTAGAAATTCAGTGCGCGGCATGGGTCCAAGGTTGTGCAAGAGCCAAAGAGGAGGTCAGGAAGTTACGAGAAGACCTAGTCGAAGCAAATGCCACCGTCATGCACCAACAGTGGGCTATTAAAGTGAAAGAGAGACAGAAGATGCGGTTAAGTGCTGATCTTGAAAAGCTCAAACGAAGAGCAAGAAGACTGAAACTTTTTCAAAACATTTGTCTGTTGCATTCGTTAGGACTAAAGAACAAGCACTTGACACACTCGGCGAGATGCGCAATCGTGTAAAGCATTTTAGAGTTTAAATATTATTTGTAAAACTATCTCCTTCATGAATAAAATGTTTAAATGAATGGCACATTGATTTTTTTTTTATTAAAAAAAAAAACAATCATGCATGGTATTTTGTGTCCGCGTTTTGAATCGTCGATTTTCCCAGGAAAATTTGGCTAATACTGGCAATCACGAGATTAACAACTAATATGGAGAACACCGAGAAGATAAAAAAACACGAAGAGCGAATGGCCGAGATTGAGGCGGCCAATGCCAAGATGCATCTGGATATGGCTACCATGTCATCCAACATGGAGCGCATCATGGAACTCCTTAAAGCTCAGTAAGCTCACCACCCTGCCTTGCTGGCAGGATTCACGAGTCCAACCTCGTCAAAAGCACCGGTAACAAATACTGGACCTACGATGCCAGCCGCCGTCGTGCTTCCCGACGCTACGGCAGAACTTCCTCGTGACCAACCTCCTGTTTAGTCATTCCTAATCAATCCGCATCAAAGCCGTATGTCCTTCCAAACCCGAAAGTGATGTATGGGGGTGCAACCGGCACAAATGCAGTCACATCATCACCTATCGTCGAATCTGAACAGGATCACCGCCCGAAGAAAATGGAGGAAAAAATGAAAGCTTTATCTGGACTGGAGCAGTATGGGGGCATTGGTTACTCTGATATATGCCTTTTCCCTGACATGTCGAGACCCGAGAAGTTCAAAGTCCCCGACTCTGAGAAGTATGATGGCACCGGTAATCCCATTGTCCACTTGCGAATTTACCTTGCAAAGATGGCCCCTTATCAGCCGTACGAGAAGTTCTTGATTCAGACATTCCAAGAGAGCTTGAAAGGAGCAGCTTTGGTTTGGTTTGTCAGCTTGAAGGCCGGTGATATCTCAACATGGGAGGAAATGGCTAACGTTTTTGTTCGCCAATACAAGTTTAATCTGAACACTTCTCCAACCCGCATAGACCTCCAGGGCATGGAAACGACTGCCGGACAATCCTTCAGAAGCTACATGCAGGCGTGGAGGGAGAAAGCCGCCGGAGTCCGGCCACCTCTGGAGGACAAAAAAGCACTATCCATGTTCATTGGAACTCTAAAGGGAGCGTACTATTCCCATTTATCGGGACATGTTTCTGCAAATTTCGCTGACTTGGTGAACTCCGGAGAGATGATTGAGCAAGGAATCCGGATGGGGAAGATTGAACATCCCCTCAAAGGCTACCAATGAGACGGTTTGAAGAAAAGTGGTGCCAAAAAGCCAATCTTGAAGGACACAACTGTCAGCGCAGTTTACCCAATGAAATTAGCAGCACCCTGACCACCGGAACTTGCTTATTCCCCCTGGTGGTGGTTGGTTGTTCTCTCCCGTGGGTGGAGGTCTGCTCGGTCCCCCAACTTGCCTTCTTGCTGTTGTCATTGATCTCAAGTAGTAGCAACGTTCAAATCCGGTAGACGGCGCCAGTGTTTACACATGAATATTGGTAGTGGGCTTCTCCTTCTTGATCTTCTCCTTAGTGGGCTTCTTCTTCCCGATTTTCTCCTTCTTGGGCTCTTTCGTGCTTGGATCCTTTTCTTCCTTCCTTGTTCACCTGAAAAAGGGCACCGGGGGTCCCGGTAAGCCCACTCTGAAGCTTAAGTCAGTTGAGAGCTTCTAGAGAGTGGGTGAGCTTAGAGAGAGAGAGAAAGAGAGATTACCTTCAAATGAGGGGATGAGCTCTCTATTTATAGAGTTTCTATTGGACCACCCCGGTTCCAGTGGTTCTCTGGTCCGGTTGTGGCGGGTTCGTAATTATAAGTTGGCCTTGACCGAAAATAAGTTACCTTTGACCCCGGTTCGACCATAGATAAGCTTATTATGGCTAAGTGTTGGTGTTTGGCCCTCCAAGGGTAAGCCCCGGGCGAGATATCGTCCTGGGGACGGATGGGGGTACCGGGGGGGGAGGGGGGTGGGGGTACCCCTTAGGGTTTGGTGAGCTATAATTTTTTGGTGCCCGGCAACGAAAATATAATTTTTTTATTATTGCCACGGCTTTGCCGGGGCTATACCGCGACCTTAGGGTTTGGTGAGCTAATTTAAGGTCAAATTTTATCTTGATTAAAAAAAAACCCAAACTTCGATTTTGACAAAAATTACGTTTTCATTGATATTCATGAACACAGTTTTAGCAAAAACCATGAATAGCCTACACATGTTATGATACCACTGTTGGATTTGGATACAATTACGGATCAAAACACTATACGTGCATGGTAAACTAATTACGCGGTAGAATAAGAAGCACATACCATTTTTGCTTTCTGTAGCCCAGGAACGTCACGAGGGAGTTCGCGATCTGCCGGACGATTCCTGCAGTAACCCTTGTTGAAGAGTAATCTACAAGAAATGGTCTCCAGCAAAACCTCTTCAATATAGTTGTTGGGATGGATCTCTGGGGTAAATTGCCTTAGCAATTTCGGCACCTCCTATGGTGAAGAAGGGTTCGGCCGAATTTTCTTGATGTGAGGGAGATGAATTTTTTTTTTTCTCAACTAAAAGGAGAGAGTGATTAACCCCATGAAATCCCCTAACACCTCCTATTTATAAAAGGAGGTGAGCAAAGCCCACCTAAGGCTTTTCCATTTGTTTCGGCTGAACCACCCATGAAATTGGTCTGGCCCATTTTGGGCCAACTCTGACTCATAGAGATTTTGGCTTGACCCAAAATCCCTTATGTGGCTAATCACAATTCTGCTTATTCTGTTGGGCTTATATTAACAGGCTCCCTATTACGACGACCCATGTACACCAAATACCAACAATAGGAATGAAGAATAAAAAAAGAGAGACCATACGTACGGAGTGTCAACGGATCGTGAGGTTCAACTCCAATTTTGCCCTGCCGACCCACGTCCCGTGAGAAATGAGACATGTAAGAGCATCCACAGTGGTTTTACATAAATTGTATTCTTTAAAGTTGTCACGTAGAATATGTACACTTTAAGTAATACGTAAATTTAAGACACACGTAAAAAATATTTATTATTAAATTTTCCAACAACCACCAATAAGATATTAGTATTAATTATAAAATGAATTAATTTATAATAAAAAATTGGTTACGTAATACATAGTGCATTATTTAAATTTAAGGAATGCTTTATGTAAAAACATAAATTTACGTGCGGGTCCCATCTTTAAGGAATGCTATGTAAAACCACTGTAGATAGTTTTTGTTGCTTTACTTAAATAAACATGTAGGACCCACGTTTACGTAATATTTACGTAATACCATTGTGGACAGTGTTATCAGAACCGGACCGGGCATCGAACCGGCAAGGGCGCCGGTTCCCGGTTCGGCCGGTTGGACCCGGTTCGAACCCGATCCGGACGTTCTGAAGCTATAATGTCAAAATATAAGTAGAAATACAGACATTCGAGTCACCAACAAACAAATTATTGTCTCATTCTCCATATAGCTCGGCCTCAAAGACTTCTTCTCGTTCTCCAGAATAATTTCTCTGTTATGTCAACTTCTAAAGTGATGATAAATAATGATATTGCAGCAGCAACACATGAGGAGCCTTTGGAGTAATTAAGGTTCTTCTCTTTCCGGCAGTTGAGTAATGGCGGCAGTAGTAGTAGCTTCTTCAACATTCCTACCTCGAATTCTTCAGAGTTTGCTCGGTTTCGTCCACTGGTTAACATTTCATCAGATAACAGTTCTTCCGATATATTCAAGAACACGAGCCCGTCTTTTTAATGGCAGCAGTCCCAACGAATTCATTGGATCTCCAGATCTGATTTTTTTTGCCAGATCTGATTTTTTTTTTGCCAAATCTGATTTTTCGCCACCGTATAATCCAGATTTGTGCGGTCTCTTGTACTCCGACCTGCCACAGTACTCGAGAAGCTCACCGGACGACGGCCGTAACCAGATCCAAGCTCACCAGACGACGGCTGTACTCGTAGCAAATATCCGAAGCGGCAGATTACCTTTACTCTTTAGCTAGGGTTTATTCTTTAAGCTATTTAATTTAGGATTTCAAACTTTTTTTTTCTTATTAGTTGTCGAACCGGTGAACCGGCGGACCGCCCGGTCCGCCGAAAATCGGCCGGTTCTCTAAAAACCGGGACGTTGAACCGGGTTCGCTTACATCCTCCGGAATTATCCGAACCGGACCGTTGGAGGCACCGGTTCCGGTTCAAACCCGGTCGGACCGCCGGTCCGGTCCGGTTCTGATAACACTGATTGTGGATGCTCTAAGGATTTAGTTTCCTACGGAGCGGGGCAGATTGGGTCATGAGTCCCTGTGAACCCACCACTTGAGATTTGAAATCAAACTTTGTATAATAATATGGTAAATTTACGAATAAACATGATTACAGAAAATTGAAGCAAAAACTCTAAAAATCGATTCTAACTTCAAAATTAATAAATTATGCAGATATCATTATCTTAATTATATAATTTTATATATTTTAATAGTAAAATATTAATATTTAATATACTATCTGAAAATTTGTCTAATTGGTGCCGGTTTAATTAAAAAACCCGAACCAACTGCTCCAACCTGAATGTGGCGTCTACGGGAGGCATTTGACCCCAAGCCGCCCTTGTAAAGTTACCTTGGGTGACTGCAATTCAGCAGTATTTTACTCAAATCGAATTGATGATATATATATATGTTCGACAGCCGGTGGACCGCTGGTCTAGTCCGGTTTTCAAAGTATTGAGGAGTGTTGGATCACGGCAGGAATTCTGGTTACGGTGACGGATTCCTTAGCTCCTCGCAATCCTGCAGAAGGGGAATAGAGGGCGGTGGCCCAGGATCCCTCTCCGATGCTTAACGTAAGTACGGTGATCAACAGGGCAAGCAAGCAGTATGTGTATGTGTGTAAAAACGTAACCTTAACCTGGGATAACTTCCCTCCTTTTATAGGGGGAAGGCTATCCCAGTTACCTGATTAGGCGGTTGGATTGTGATCCACTATCCCACATATCTCGCCGTATATCTCGCCACATATCTGTACAGTTATACGTATCCCACATATCTCGCCCATTATATCACTACTGTAATCATGGCGAGATTTCCGGGATTGTGCTCTTACTGGCGAGTCTCGATCATTATCGGAGACTCCCAAGTTACATCATTGAGGATTCGGTGTCGGGGAGTGGTGTCAACTCCCATATCGGGACCGACCACGTCCAGGTCCGATATCTTCGGGGCTTTCCCCTATCGAGGCTATACTCACTCGGGGCTATTTCATGTCGGGGCCTCTGTCCGTCGGAGCCCTTGGCCTTCCAGCAACCCAGCTCCTAGCCCAACGGGCCTAGTCGCCGTTTGTCAATCGTTAAGGGGCCTAACGGCCTTAGCCGGGGCCCATCATTTGCCCCCAAGACGTGAGGGACTTATAGTGCTTCGCGTCTTCCAATATCGGACCCTTCAACATCCCTGTCGGGGGTTTTTATTTAAAACATCGGAGGCCTTTGCCTTACTTTCGTCGGAGGCCTTTGCCTCGGATCTCTTCAAGATCTTTTGGGATCCTGCTTGGATTCGAAAGGATCTCTCGATCAGACCAGCATTAAATGCTGATAGAAGGTGAAGGAACGCCTCGGGTTCTGCACGCCTGCTTTCTGAAAAAGCACTTTTCAACCACCACGGTACGTCATCAATCCTGTCTTATCTGTCTTCCATGCGTCTCGACGGTTCAAATCAAAATCGTTTCGCCTTCTTCAGATTAGCACGTTTCACTTTGGACGATTCCGATTGAATCGTTTTGAATTCTATGGCTCAGATTGCCCGCCCCTTCAGTTCTCTCTTCCTTCTCTTATAAAACCCTAAACCCAGACATTGTTTCACTTTTCCTCTACTCCTTCTTCTCTGCGATCCCTAAGAGCCTTGATCCTCCATACTTCAAGTTTTCACCGGCGCTTCAAGCACTCAAGCTTTTCCGATCAAGACTTCAGTCACCATGTCTGGTAAGATTTTTCACCTTATTACCATTTTTTTTTCTCCATTTTTGATCTTCTTAGGTTTCAATTTCCCCCCTTTCCTTCCATCGACGATTTCCAGCCGAGGGATCTGCCACCAACAGCGGGTCTTCCCATGATGGACCACCTTTTGTCTTCAAGTATCTCAAGAACTCGCTTGCACCTATTAACTACGATAGGGCTTGCCGAGAAGGTGGTATCCTCGAATCCTCCTTCGGGGCTCGCTATCCCTATGAGGAATTCAAATTCAATCCTCGCGAAACCCGGGTTACACTCCCTAATGAAGGCGAGGTGTTCATCTCCCCAGGGCAGATCCGTGCGGGAATCCGACTCCCGTTTTGTCCGAGTTGGGTAGAGCTATGTAACCACTACAAGACTTACCCCACGACCTTCTCTCCACACGCAATCCGCACATGGATTACCTTTCAAGTGTGGTGTGATCTTAACAAAGAGGACTGGAGCTATACTCTGGAGCTCTGGCGGGTCCTCTATAAGATGACTTGCAACAAAGATGGGATCTGCTCCTTTACCCCCCGCCAACCCGAGGGGACCGACGAGCAATATAAGGAGATGGGTTGGGATAGGAAGGTGTCCTGGAGGATTTGCAAGGAACGGGCCATCATCCACGACAAGGGGCATGACAATGCCAACTGGAAAGAACAGTACTTTTTCATCAAGCCTGGTCCCATCGAATGGCCGAAGACCGCCGTAGAAGCTGACCCTCCTGTGCCCTTCCGTAAATGGTCGGAACAGACTAAGAGGGCTTTGATGCTCATCCAAGCCCGTCGCTGGGAGGAGGGTTATCAGCCCTTCGAGGCCACTTCTGTTACTGACCGACAACGGATAAAAATTTCCATCATGCTGATTGATCCCCGAGCCGGGGGAAAAATTCGTGATGGTTGTTCCAATGTAATTCTCTGGGTAATCTTCTAATTATTTCTTGTTTTCATTGCTTACAGCCCATCGATCATCGCTGACCGCCCATCTGTTTCAGGAGGATACCGATGCCTCCCACTCGCTGAAACGTAAGAAGAAGTCATCGTCCAGGAGAAAGTCCTCCGACGCGTCGGAGCCGTCTCAGAAGAAGAAGAAGACCTCCGAGGCAACGAGGTCTGCCCCCACACCCGAGGAGCAGACTAATGTGGACGTGGTTAGGGCCGCCTTCGGCGTCCGCTCCGAAAAGGAAGGTAAGGAAGTTTTTCGTGCTATAAAAAGATATAGACAGTTGGTTCCTCAGGACCTTCAGGCCCCCGACATGGAAGGGCGGATCAGGGACGTCAAGCTCGTCCTTCGAGGGGAAACTCCACACGTCCTCGAAGCGGGTTATTACAACTTTTTCGGCTGCGAAATATGTGGAGCGTTATCTATTTTGGTATACCGATATCAATAATCTTCCTCACCCCGTTCGTCCCGCTGCAGGTCATACGGACGTCGCACCTACTGCATCTGCCTCAGACCCCGTGCCTGCAGCGGAGCCGGGGGTAGATGATGCTCCGACAGAAGTCCGTGGCCAATTCAGTCGGGTGGTCAACTTGGAGGACTCCCTCTCCGAGGACCAAGCTGAGGAGGAAGGCCTAGTCCTCCGACGAAAACCGAGGCCGACTCCTGCTGAGTCACCTGTTAAGGAGACGTCCCCACTCCCCCTCGCGCTAACATCGGCACCTGTTAGGAGCGCGACCCCCGAAGCTCGGACAAGTGAAGATGGGGGAGCCCGTCTGGTAGTACCTCCATTCCCCTTGGATGGAGACTATTATCAGGCTTTCTCCTCGGACCAGAGTGCGGAGCCTTGGAAATCGGTGGAGTCTCTGCAGGAGATTTCTCTGCATCGGGGGTGCCAGGAGGAGAACTTGGCCTTGCACTTGATGTCAGGCTCGATCCCGCCATCACTGAGGCGTCCCCTTTCACTGGAAGAGGAGGACATCAAGGCGGACATCCGTCAAATGGCCGTCCGTCGGATAGAGGTAGGTTATACTTTGCTTTTACTCATCTGAAAGTATTCCGACTATCAAATGCTAAGCTATATTTGTCCTCAGGAAATGGCGGACCAGGATTGCTGCTTCGGCTACATCCTGTCCCTGCGGGAGGCTTTGGAGCAAGAACGGGCCAACTCCAACATCGAGAGCTTGACTAAGCTCCAGGAGGACCTGGCCACCTCCGAGGCGTCAAGACTCCGAGCGGAAGAGGGCAGAAGGCAAGCCGAAGAAGGTAGGGAGCAGGCTGAGGAGGGTAAGGCCAAGCTTGTTCAAGAGGCTCAATCCCAGCAAAGGCGGATTCAAAGCCTTGAGAGCTCGCTTAGGCGGGAGCAGCAAACGGCCCTAGCCGATCGGAATCAGGCCGCCTTTGATAAAGCGGAGTTGAAGGAAACTGCTGATCGGCTGAAACTTGAGAAGCAAAGGGCTATCGCGGAGCTGGAGGAGGAAAAGGCGGACCGTTCCGCCCAAATAGCAAACGCAAAGGTCCAGGGCCGCGAAGAATATCGGAGCTCGGAGGACTTCAAAGCGGATGCGGCGAAGCATTGTCAGGAAGACTTGCAGAATGCCTTCCTTGACATTGTCGAAGAGCTTAACGATACTTACGGGAACTCCATCGACCTGAGGAAGTCCAAGATTCTCGGCCGAGCCGCAGAAAGGTACTTTAGCCTCCCGTCGGAGAGTTCCTCCGAAGATGCCGACGACCCCCCTGCAGATCCCTCCGATCCTACCTCTCCGAAGCCCTCTGAAAATCCAGCATCCGACCCTAAGGCATCCGAGGACCGAGCTTAATATTTTATAACTTAAGTCCTTGTAGTCCTTCATCATTATCTCTCTTGTATTGAACCTCTTAGGCCTTCGAGCCTTTTATTAATATCATTTCCGATTACATTATGTTCTTCATAACGCTTTTATCGGACCCTAAGAACCTTAAGGCTTTCCGTTGTCCTAAGACGCTTTTTAATCGAACCTTAAAAACTTAAGGATTTTTCGGACGTCCTATGACGCTTTTTAATCGAACCTTAAAAACTTAAGGATTTTTCGGACGTCCAATGACGCTTTTAATCGGACCTTAAAAACTTAAGGATTTTTCGGACGTCCTATGACGCTTTTTAATCGGACCTTAAAAACTTAAGGATTTTTCGGACGTCCTATGACGCTTTTTAATCGAACCTTAAAAAACTTAAGGATTTTTCGGACGTCCTATGACGCTTTTTAATCGAACCTTAAAAACTTAAGGATTTTTCGGACGTCCTATGACGCTTTTTAATCGAACCTTAAAAACTTAAGGATTTTTCGGACGTCCTATGACGCTTTTTAATCGAACCTTAAAAACTTAAGGATTTTTCGGACGTCCAATGACGCTTTTTAATCGAACCTTAAAAACTTAAGGATTTTTCGGACGTCCTATGACGCTTTTTAATCGAACCTTAAAAACTTAAGGATTTTTCGGACGTCCTATGACACTTTATTGATCGATGTCTTTTACATAGCATGCACCACTCAGGGCGACTTAATTACATCTTTGCGCCTCTATGGACGACTTATTTGTCAAACATGACATTTCTTCAGATGTTCACCACTAAAGGTGTTTCTTAATGCATTGCCATCGAGGTCTTCTAACTTATAAGCATTCGAAGCCGGCATGCCTACGATCTTGTAAGGCCCTTCCCATTTCGGGGACATCTTGTTGATCCGATCTTGTAGGGCGAACTCATTCCGACGCAGGACCAGTTCTCCCGCGTAGAACTGTCGCGACTTGACCTTCCGATTATAATACCTGGCCGTCGCCAAGCGCATACGAGCTTGCACTATGTCGGCCTCCAGCCGTTTTTCCTCTAGCAAGGATAACTCCAGGCGCCTTGTTTCGTCATTCGTCAAAGGTCCTATCCTGGCTCTTTCTGGATTTGTCGAGGGCTCATAGCTTCTGGTCCGATGGGACGCCACAGCGATTTCCACGGGAGCGACCGCCTCCGTCCCATAAACAAGTGCAAACGGGGTCTCACCTGTTGACCGCTTGGGTGTCGTTCGGACCGCCCACAACACGTTCTCCAGTTCGTCCAGCCATTTTCCGTCCAAAGCATAGACCCTCTTCTTCAAACCTTCCATCACGATTTTGTTGGCAGCCTCCACCTGCCCATTGGTCTGAGCGTGATGAACAGATGCTGTCCGATGCTCGATACCAAACTCGTCCAGGAACTTCTCCACCTGGGCCCCATTAAACGGAGGACCATTGTCGCTGATTATCACCTTCGGCACCCCATATCTCGAAAAAAATTCGGGTCTGAAGGAACTTGATAATATGTCCCGCTGTTGTCTTGGCTAACGGCTTAGCCTCGATCCACTTCGAGAAGTAGTCAATCGCGACAAGCAAATGTGTGCACTGGCCTTTTGCTTTCGGAAGGGGTCCCACCAGGTCAATGCCCCACTGCGCGAAGGGCCAAGCACTCCCAATGGGCATTAAATCGGCAGCGGGGGCTGTGATATTCGGAGCATATCTCTGACACGCGTCACAGGATCGGACAAGCGCCGTTGCTTCCTTATTCATCGTGGGCCAATAATATCCCAAGTTCAGCGCCTTCCTCAGGATAGACCGAGCGCCTTCGTGACATGCCGCGACTCCTTCATGCAACTCCCTCAGAATCCGAGTCGTATCGGGTTCGGCCACGCATTTCAAGAAAGGAGTCGAAAGCAGACCCTTCTTGTACAACTGGTTATCCACCATCGCGTAATTAATTGACATTCGTCGCAGTCGCTTCGCTGCCACTTTATCTTCAGGGAGTGCCCCCGTAGTTAAGTACGCGATTATCGGGGTCATCCAAGTGGGTTCTTCCTTCGATCCCGTTCCGATGGCGCACACCTCCGACGGATCGGTGGTCGATAGAATCACCTTCTCCAAGAAGTGTACCTTCCGACTCTCTTCCAAAGGTGCCCCCAAGGCAAATTTGCTCAAGGCATCAGCCTCTACATTCTCTCCCCTCGGAATTGCCTCGATATCAAAGCTTTTGAAGCTCTCCTTCAAGGTCCGAGCCTCCTGAAGGTACTTCTTCATGATCGGGTTCTTTGCTCCATACTGCCCCCGGACCTGATTTACAATCAGGCTAGCATCACACTTCACCTTCAAATGTTCAATTCCAGTGCCCTTTGCGATTTTCAGCCCCGTTATAAGAGCCTCATACTCCGCCTCGTTATTGGTGGCTCTAAATGTTAGGGCCAATGCATACCGAAGTGGCTCCGCCCCGCCTGGCGGAATCAATACGAACCCCGCACCAGATCCATCCGAGCTTGAGGAGCCATCCGTGTACAACTCCTAGGTGTTCTCCTTATTTGGCTGTTCCGACTGCTCCGCCGTCGGGACCTCTTCAGTATTCCCGGTTGCCCCCTCTACTGTTTCCGTTGCTTCAGGATCGGGAACAGTAGATTCAACTATAAAGTCGGCCAATGCCTGCCCTTTGATAGCTGTTCTCGGAGCGAAATGAATCCGAAACTCGCTAAGTTCCACGGCCCACTTTACTAGTCTCCCCGACGCATCAGGCCGGTTCAAGAAGTGTTTCAATGGCTGATCAGTCAACACCGTAATTTCATGCGCATGGAAGTAAGGCCGTAACTTTCTAGCGGTAATAATCAACGCAAAGAGGTACTTTTCAATCGGAGGGTAATTCATTTCACTCTTGGCAAACGCCTTGCTTACATAATAGACGGGGATTTGATTGCCCTCGACCGCTTTAACTAAAACAGAGCTTATTGCAAACGAAGAAACAGCCAAGTAAAGATAGAGTGGCTCGCCTAGAGCTGGCTTTGCTAGTGGTGGGAGGGTGCGGAGATGTTGTTTGAGCGCTTGGAACGCCTCCTCACATTCGGCGGTCCATTCGAACTGACGGTTAGCCCTCAGCACATTGAAAAATGGCATCGCCCGGTCGCTTGCCTTGGATAGGAAGCGATTCATCGAAGCCAGTCGACCGTTCAGCACTTGCACCTCCCTATGGTTTGTCGGGGACTGCATCTCCTCTATCGCCCTTAGTTTTTCGGGATTCACCTCGATCCCCCTCTGGCTCACCATGAAGCCTAAGAACTTCCCTGAATGTACTCCGAAGGCACATTTGGCTGGATTCAGGCGGACTTGGTGGAGCCTCATCCTCTCGAAGGCCATTGCCAAGTTACCAACGTGGTCCGATGCTCGTCGGGACTTCACCAGCATGTCATCTACATAGGCTTCCATGGTACTTCCAAGCATATCCCCGAACAGCTTGTTCACCATTCTCTGATAGGTCGCCCCCGCATTCACCAGGCCGAAAGGCATGACATCGTACTGGAAGACTTCACTGTCAGCGTAGAAGGCGGTGTGTGGGGCATCCTTTTTCGCCATCTTTATCTGGTTATAACCAGAATAAGCATCCATAAAGCTTAGCAGCTCATGCCCCGATGTAGCATCCACCAATTGGTCGATCCGCGGGAGCGGATAACAGTCCTTCGGGCAAGCCTTGTTCAGGTCGCGGAAGTCGACACACATCCGCCACTTCCCGTTGCTTTTCCTCACCAGCACTGGGTTGGCTACCCAAGTCTGGAATCGGATCTCCCTAATGAACCCAGCGTCGAGCAACCTGCCAACCTCCTGCTGGATTGCGATCCTCTTGTCTGTCCCCATCGGACGTCTCTTCTGCGCGATCGGCTTGATCGTAGGGTCGATATTCAGTTCATGCTCGATCACGTCACGGCTGATTCCTGGCATATCGCTCGGGGACCAGGCAAACAACTCCTTGAATTCTCTCAAGAGCGCGATCAACTCCTGAGCCCTTTCCTCGGTTAGGGCGGATCCGATCTTTACCCTCCTCTCGGGCCCATCTATCTCGACTTCTTTTAGGTCCTCCATGGGGGCGGGGCGCCCAAACTCCTCTCGAGGATCAGTGTCTGTCTGGAGAACCGACATAGCCTCCCTCCTCGATCTCCTTGTGGCGTTGACATAACACCGTCTCGACGCCACCTGGTCGCCTTTTACTTCACCGACCCCATTCTCAGTCGGGAACTTCATTTTCTGATGGACAGTCGAGGCCACTGCCATCAGCGGGTTGATGGTGGTTCTCCCAATAATCGCATTGTACGTCCCTGTGGATTCGACCACCACGAATTCCACATCTCTCTTCTCCATTTTCCAGCCACTGCCGAACCACACAGGCAGCGTAATAACCCCCAACGGATAAGAGGTTGTGCCGCAAAATCCTACCATTGGGAAGTTAACCTCCCGTAGGTCTGTCTTCTTCTTCCCCATCTGCTCCAGGGCGTCGGAGAAGACGATGTCGGAGGAGCTTCATCCATCAATGAGGATCCTTTTCATTTCGAATCCACCTACATCCAGTGTCACGACTAGGGCATCCTCGTGGGGGGTCTCTACTCCCTCCAGATCCTTCGCCGAGAAGGTAATCTCCATTTCCTCCTTCGAGGTCCACGACCGGGACCTTTTTCCCAAGGCCACTGCTACGGGCACCTGGTTGGCGTAACGCTCCCGAGAAGACGATGTGTCTCCTCCCGCAGCGAACCCTCCATGGATCACATTAATGACCCTCTTCTGTCGGGACCCTGATGGGCCCTCCGAAGGCTCCGCTTCGGACCTTCTCTTCCTTGGGGACCTCGATCGAGATTTGGATCTCGACCGAGATCGGGAATGGGGCTTGCAGCGCAAATCCCCCACGAACTCCTTCAGCTTACCCCTCTGGATAAGCTTCTCTACTTCCTTCTTCAGCTCCCGACACTGGTCAGTGTCGTGACCAGTGGCCCGATGGAATCGGCAGTAACGGTCGGTGCGGGAGCCCAACTTTTCGCCTTCCTTCTTTTTGGGGAAACGAGCGAGGCCTTGCCTCTCCATTACGGCCAAGACCTCTCTCAAAGGCCTGTTGAGGGGGGGTAAACTCCTCCCTCTGACTGTCTTTCTTTGTCGGACGCCTATCTTCCCTTCGATCAGGGCGTCCACGACTCCGACTACTCTCGGAGCTATCCTTCTTGTTTTGGTTGTCCAATGGTTTGAACAACTGCTTTCCTCCGCGCCCCTTGGGAGGAGCCAACTCTCCGGCAGCGATCTTCGACTCTTGGACGTCGATTTGCTGTTTCACCCTCGCCTGAAGCGCCTCCATACTCCAGACGTTTTTGGCCGCGACGCTGTGCAGTAAGTCGGAGCCGTAGGGGGGATTGAGGTTTTTCAAGAAGGTACGAACGGCCTCGCCCTCCGATATCTCCTCATCCAGCTCGGTCATGCCAGCCGTGTAACGCTGGTAGTATTGGGCCAGCGATTCGTCGGGCCTCTGGACCACCTCATGCAGGGTCCGAACACTCTTCAGCAGCCGTCGACGCCCTTGGTACTGGGCGATGAATCGCTGATGCATATCCTCCCAACAGGTTATGCATCCGGTGGGCAGACTGTAGAACCATGTCAAAGCCTTCTCTCCCAAGGTACTCGGGAACAACGCGCAGATAACATCCTCATCTGGAGTCCTGCCCACGCACGCTGTCAGGTGCTTCTGTACGTGGCGGACCGGGTCCGCGTCCCCGTCGTACTCCTCTATCTTCGGGATACCCAAGCCTGGAGGGGCCAGGGTATTGATCAGCCTGGGAACGAAGGGATGGGTCTCCCGACTCCTCAACTCCGACATCATGGGCTTCTGATCTCCCATGCAAATACTCACAATCTTCACCACCTGATCAGCAGTGAGGGGACCATTCAGGGGAATAGTCCTTTGCTGTACTGGCCCTGGTCCATCGACCACAAAATTCTCCGTCGGTGCTGGATTCGGATGCCTGGGGGGAACGGGCTGTTCCCTCAACGGGGGAGGTGGCGGCAGATTGTCGTCCACCTGCCTTCTGGAAGCATCTCGCCGCGGAGGGAGCGGCGGTAGATCTACGGCCTGCCTTCTGGCAGCCTCTCTTCGGTCTAAGAGGGCCTCCATGGCCTCCAAGAATAGGGGCATGGCCTCTGCCACTACCCTGGCCAGCTCTGGGCTCTGGGAAGGCGCCTCGTTCCTGGATCCACCAGGGAGCTCGTTCTTGGTCATCGACCTGGTTTCTCTTCGCGGAGGAACAACCTCCCTGGTGGTGTCATCTCGGTGAGTGCTGTCACCATCGTCTCTCAGATCCTGATGCTGTGTATCATCCTCAGGGGGATTGCTGGTGGTCTGCACCTGCTTGCCTGATCGCTGCGGCCTGTTGCCAGCCATGGTATGGAGTCAAAGGGAAGCAAACTTACTTTGGCTTTTTGTTGCGTTTCCCACAGACGGCGCCAATGTTGGATCACGGCAGGAACTCTGGTTACGGTGACTGATTCCTTAGCTCCTCGCAATCCTGCAGAAGGGGAATAGAGGGCGGTGGCCCAGGATCCCTCTCCGATGCTTAACGTAAGTACGGTGATCAACAGGGCAAGCAAGCAGTATGTGTATGTGTGTAAAAACGTAACCTTAACCTGGGATAACTTCCCTCCTTTTATAGGGGGAAGGCTATCCCAGTTACCTGATTAGGCGGTTGGATTGTGATCCACTATCCCACATATCTCGCCGTATATCTCGCCACATATCTGTACAGTTATACGTATCCCACATATCTCGCCCATTATATCACTACTGTAATCATGGCGAGATTTCCGGGATTGTGCTCTTACTGGCGAGTCTCGATCATTATCGGAGACTCCCAAGTTACATCATTGAGGATTCGGTGTCGGGGAGTGGTGTCAACTCCCATATCGGGACCGACCACGTCCAGGTCCGATATCTTCGGGGCTTTCCCCTATCGAGGCTATACTCACTCGGGGCTATTTCATGTCGGGGCCTCTGTCCGTCGGAGCCCTTGGCCTTCCAGCAACCCAGCTCCTAGCCCAATGGGCCTAGTCGCCGTTTGTCAATCGTTAAGGGGCCTAACGGCCTTAGCCGGGGGCCATCAAGGAGGACACTTTGATCATCAACGACAATTAACATATATGTTTGTTTCTTCCTTTAATTAAATGTACCCTTCAGTTATCTTGACCCCATTGATTGATTCTCTGCTCCAGCTCCGCTGATCTGAGTTTCATTATGATTCGTTTGGTCTCATCGATTCAGGAGGCGGCATGACGAGGAAGCCTCTGCCTCCGATTTCAACGCGCCACTTGTTCTGGCTAGGCTGGAAGCTCGCCATCCTCCTCTCCATTTCCTTTTGCGGCTACGCTCTTCTCAGGCTCCATTACTATTCCCAGCCTTCCTCCTCTGTCCTCCAGTTTTACCGCGCACGATCCCTCCCCTTCCGCCACAATTTCACTGGAACACCGAAGCTTGCTTTCCTCTTCCTTGTGCGCCGCGACATTCCTCTAGATTTTCTATGGAGTAGCTTCTTCGAGGTTTTTCCTGATCTACTCTACCGTTTTCTGGATTTGATTTTAATGCTTTCTCTAAAATAAATTAAGTAAATCCGCCTCAGGGCGCTAACGGTGCGAATTTCTCGATATATATACACTCGGAGCCGGGATTCGTGTTCGATGAATCAACCACAAGGTCCAATTTCTTCTACGGTCGACAGCTGAGAGATAGTATTAAGGTAATTCAGTATTCAAAACAAATTCCCGTGTAATTTCGATTACGCTATTTAGGGATAATATGGTTTTCTGGTGGAATGGAAATCACAAATGCACCTTCATGTGATTTTGCTTCTATCTCCCATATATTTTTTTTGTTTGCTTGGTATGCTTCTCCTTCCCATTTTAATTAAATACTTTATTTGTCTAATCGATGTTGCTTGAAAAGGTAATTTTGTCATAATATGTTGCTTAGACCAGCCAGGTTTTGTCAAAAAGTTTCTTCAATTGTTGGTGGTGGGTCTTGGGCAGTTGTTATGCTTTCGTTTTCATGGTGATAGGTGGCTTGGGGCGAATCAAGTATGATTGAAGCAGAGAGGTTGTTATTCGCCGCAGCTCTTGAAGATCCAGCAAACCAGAGATTTATTCTTCTCTCGGACAGGTTTGTTTTCTTAATCACTCAAAAGATTGTTACATACTTTTCCTGCCTTCTCCTGTAGAGTACTAAATTTCGCTTTCTTGTTTCTCAGTTGTGTTCCTTTATACAACTTCAGCTATATTTACAGCTATCTGATGGCTTCACCTAGGAGTTTCATAGACAGGTACATTTGGAATACTTCACATTTTCCCTCGTCAGCTGGCAGTCTCTGATGTGCCCAATTTTTTGCAGTTTTTTTGATGAGAGGGAAGGGCGCTTCAACCCAATGATGTCACCTTTTATACCTCGCGATCGTTGGCGAAAAGGTTCCCAGGTCATCCATTTTACACTCCAACTTGTTGAAGAGAAAAAAAGTGAAAATATGTTCTTAGGTTGTTAAAAAAAGTGATGTGCGTTAAGCTATCTGTCATTAAGGACTAACTTTTAGTTTCTTCAAATTAGGAGAAAATGTCTGTTAGACGAAACTGAAATATGTCTCACACATAATTGTGGTCAAGCGGATACATTTTCTGCAAAGAGTAAAACGGACCATCATAAGAGAGAAAACTTTGGTCATGCCATATTTTTTCTAGCATTAATGTTTCTGGTGAAATAGACAAATCTGATTTGATTGTAACAAATGCCGACAATAGAAAAAGAAGAATAATATTCCTAGGAAAATTGTTAGTGATCTTCTGAAGATATCTTTTAATGTATTCATTGGATGTGGTAGGACTAGTAATTCTAAAAATCAGAGAAATGATATCGACTTTCTCCTTGCATACATTTTTTGTATTTTGACAGTAACCTTTGTTTTGTGTTGAATATGGTTCACCATTTTTTGTTCTTCCATAAATCATCTTTCTCATATAATGTTATCAATTTTATGCCAGTGGATCACCTTAGTTCGTAAGCACGCTGAGGTTCTAGTTGATGATGAAGACACTATTCCAGTCTTCAAGAAATTCTGCAAGGTATGAATTTTCTCTCTTTCTGCATGTTCGCTTTCAGTTTAGGACTGGGTATGAAAAAACAAGTCTTCCTTTTCCACCTCTCATGTCCTTTCCTACTCTTACCGCAGCGGCGCCCACCTGTAGATTTAAGTATGGGAAAGCTGAACACTGTAAGTGATGATTGTCCTTTTACATCAAGAATAAATATGCTGAGTTAAATGGTTGGAGACAGTTACTGTCAATTCTCTACATTATGATGATGGTATGCTTCCAACTTGGGTTTTCTAATCATTATAAAACACTTGCTGTTCTTTAAGAGCAACAATAACCATGTAATATGGTGTAGTGGTTCAGCGTTTAATCTCATAACCAGAGGTCTCTGGTTAAAATTTCGCCTGAGCGATGGGACTGAATAATTCATGGCCGACACTTTACCCCTTTGCGGCTAACCCGGTGCGATGGGTACAAAGGTGGATTCTAGGGTCTGTCACCACCTAAGATAGCCATGGAAAAAAAAACATTATCCAAGACAATTTTACCTGGTTGGAGTTGATTTCCGTCTATCATATTACCAAGATGATTTTATTATTCAAGGTTGGTGTTTTTCAGTTAATAAAAGGATAATAAATATGTTACGTTCTTGAATTGAGATTAATACAAGAACACAATGAACATAGAGTAGTAGAGAATACACTTCCTAATCAACCCTAATCTTAATTTGTTGGAAGGTTATCTTATTTCATTAACATCATACTCTTTATATAGAGACTACAAGATCTCCTAGAATATATCATTACCTAATAAGATTTAAAGCTATTATGGTACCCTAATTCTGGAATCTACTCCTTATTGATGAACCTACCCCGTAACCCTCATACAATACACTTTATTGAACATAAAATTACCTCCCCTCCTCCACTAAGAGCTTGTCCCAAGCTCTTGTTCTAGGTATGCCCCGAGAAGCTTGGTTGGGTTTACACACATCGATCCATCTTCATCATCTCCAGGATCCAAAAATATATGATATTATTGATAATATCCAATATAATTTTTCTGCAATTGTCACACTTGCATGTCCTGCATGAGGAGTGACCAGATTGCCTTGAGTCTCAAGTAGAGACCATTCTTTAGTTTGCAAATCTAACACGTGGACATCACTGTAGAATATTGAGTGAGAGCACACACCACAAAGACTAAAGGGTTAAGAACACAATAGGGGCCTGAATGTTTGCCCATGTTGCCAAAAGGGGTCTGAATTGAAAAAACGTATTATTAAGGGCCTGAATTTTGAGTTTTGTTGATAATCGAGTTTCCGTCCAAATTTGCTGTTAAAAGTAACGGAAATACGTGAAATGACAAAATTACCCTTTTGCAATTATTATACAATTTATCAGTTTAATTAATGAAATGTGAAATGTCTAAAATACCCCTGCATACTAATTATGCCCTAAGGCCACCACGGCCACCGCCACCGACCACCACCCTAGCTCCGGCGACCACCACTCCAGCTCCGGCGACCACCACTCCAATTCCAGCGACCTCCGGCAACCCAAAAAGCTCCGATCGGAGCCCAAAAGCTCCGATCGGAGCTCGGTGGCTCCGATTTGGGGCCACAGAGCTCCAGATCGGAGCTCCGTGGCCCTGAATCGGAGCCACAGAGCTCCGATCTGGAGCTCTGTGGCTCCGTTTCGGGGCCACAGAGCTCCGATCTGGAGCTCCGTGGCTCCGATTCGGGGCCACAGAGCTCCGATCGGAGCTCTGTGGCTCCGATTCGGGGCCACGGAGCTCCGATCGGAGCTTTGTGACCCCGAATCGGAGCTTTGGAGCTCCGATCGGAGCTTTTTGGCTCCGATCGGAGCTTTTTTGGTCGCCGGAGTGGGTGGTGGTCGCCGGAGATGGGTGGTGGTCGCCGGAGCCGGGTGGTGGTGGTCGCCGGAGTTGTGGTGGCTTAAAGGGTATTTTCGTCTTTTTAGGTCAAACATGTGAGGGACACACTCAGGTCAAAGGGCATTTTCGGGTTTTCAAATTATTTTCGGTCACATGCTTGGCATGTGACCACTTTCCGTCACTTTTAACAGAAAAAATAGACGGAGAGCTCACTTATACACAAAACTCAAAATTCAGGCCCTTAATAATACGTTTTTTCAATTCAGACCCCTTTTGGCAACATGGGCAAACATTCAGGCCCCTATTGTGTTCTTAACCCAAGACTAAATGGTAGCCCTCTCCATGTGCTTGTCAATGATGAGTTATTACCATTAGTATTATTATTATTATAGATGCAAGTGTACAAAACTGGTTCATTTAGTAATTCGCTTCCCTTAACATGACATGGGCGCCATTTGCAAATGCAGAAACTGCAGATGCAGCATAACTGCATTCCAGATGAACATTATGTGCAGACATTGTTTGCGGTAAGAAATTTATTGGTATATGTTGAGATGCTTGATGTTGTAGTTTGTATGTGAAGAAAAAGGATATAGACTTGCATTATATATATATATGATCAGTGGTCCTACCACTATGTGTATATAGATGAAGGATCTTGAAGGTGAAGTTGAACGAAGAACAGTGACATATACGGTATGGAACAGATCGACGACAACAATGGAGTCTCAGAGTTGGCATCCCTTCACATTTGGTTATGGGAATGCGGGGCCAAAACAAATACAGGAAATAAAGGTGAGAGTCTAGTTAATGAATTATATAAGAAGAAGAAGAAGAAGAAATTTGAAATTGATAAAATGGTAATGATGATGATTGTGTGTGCAGAGGATTAATCACGTGTACTACGAGTCGGAGTATCGAACAGAGTGGTGCCGCACCAACTCATCCTTTGTTCCATGCTTCCTGTTTGGTAGGAAGTTCTCCCGTGGGGCTGCCATGCGGCTATTGAGTGAGGGGGTGATCGGCGATTTTGATGCTGCTTCATTATTCGATTCCATCACCATCACTTGAGTGAGTAAGTGACAATGAGTCGCCCTAACCTACTAAGAGACTCGGACCAAACATATTATAATAGTTAAGATAGAAGAGATGACGGAAACAATAGTTCTAAGCTATTTATTACCAATTAGTTCTACTAGTTGAGTTGTTTTTACCACTTTCTACTACTTGAGTTATGATGTCACGATTAATAATGAAGAAACGGAATAGTTTGATGGTTTACACAACAAACAGTTATTTTTATTATTTAATTTAATAACACAAGACATATTCTTGCCAGTGTTTTACACGGACCTGACATGACTTTGCCACACGATTAGTAATACCGTGACTAATTTTTTGACACGCGTGTCAAATACTCTAGTATGTATCAAATGGGTAATTAACCGCATGCACGACCTTCACGACACTAGATCACAACCTTGGACATGAAATTTGTACCTGATTCGTGTTTTTTGAGTTTAGGAAATCCATTTAAAACCCATGGACAAATTGCGTGCACGACCTTCACGAGACTAGATAACAACTTTGGACATGGCATTTGTACCCGATTTCGTGGTTTTTGAGTTAAGGAAATCGATTCAAAATATTTTTTAATGAGCTTGCTTCAGTAAAATACTTTTTAAAATCAACAACTCTAAATATCTATATCATGATCAACTATCTTATAGAGTGGACTAGATTGACTAAATACGAACTTTTAAAGGTGACATATTTGTTTTAGTTTATTAATTTTTAGAGCAAACAAATACTTATTTTTTGACACATCAATCCAACCACTTGATTTTTAAATTGGGAACTGATGGGTCCGATTATAGCCGTCAGGCCCTTTAACGGCGAGGAAACGGTAAACAGGCCCACCAGGCCCAGAGTAAGGGTCAAGATGACCTAGGAGAAGGGTCCCGATGAAGGGAGTCCCGACGAAGCAGGGTCCCGACAGAGTCGGTCCCGACAGTGGAGCTAGAAGCTCCCGACGAGAAGCCTTTAAGTAGGCCCCGATGATGAATCCCTGAGAATGATTGGCCCTGTCACGATGACGAGGGGCCCCGAGCGGTGACACAACGAGATAACTCTGGAGTCCCCGACGGGAGTCGGGACTCGTTGCCAGAGGATAAAGCCAAGATATGCGGGGCGTGGCCAAGATATACGGAACGTGGTTAAGATACACGGATCGTGGCCGAGATACGCGGGGCATGGCTAAGATACGCGAGATCGTGTACGAGATAAGCGGGATACGGGCTAACCACCCCTAACGGTTCGCCAGGTACCTGAGGCACCTCTTTGCCTATAAAAGGGCAGGAGGTCACCTCAGATCACTTACGTTGAGTTTGATATACTTTTGAGATTGTTGCTTGTCAGTCATACGAGAGACTCATTTAAGCATCGGAGAGGGATTCTGGGTCACCGCCCGGTCTATCCCCTCTTGCAGGATTGCGTGGAGCAAAGGAGCTAGGATTGCCGTCAAGATCCGTACCGGAGTTCCACCGTGATCCAACATTGGCGCCGTCTGTGGGAAACAAACAAAAAGCTGATATGCCTTCTACTCGATCGATGGCGGCTGGCAAGAACAAGAAAGGACAATCTGGTGGTTCCCGTCACCCCACTGCAACGAACCTGAATTCAGTACCAGAACAAGGGGAAAACCTGAACCATCCCCCGGCTGAGCTCTCCCAGACAGGAGGACACAATGGATCGCATCCCGAAGACGTTGCCCCTCAACACCAGGATAACAGGGGGCAGGAGGCTCCCCCAGCTGCAGATTTGACGAGGGCCGTGGCCGAAGCCATGCCCATGTTTTTGGCGGCTGTCGAGACTCTTTTGGACCGAAGGGAGGCTGCGAGGAGGCAGGAGGAGATGCCCCCTCTAGAGGAAGCAACCCTACCAACAGAGGGTCAGAATGCGCAGGAAGCCCCGCCCCGAGGCCAGGACAGAGGTAGGGCAACTGGTCAGCCGGAAAAGTTCGTGGTTGATGGGCCAGGACCAGTACAGAACAGGACCATTCCCTTGATTGGTCCCATTACTCCCGACCAGGTGGTAAAAATCGTGAACATCTGTATGGGAGAACAGAAGCCGCTGGTGTCGGAGCTGAGGGATCGATCCACTCATCCCTTCGTTCCCCGACTAATAGACACCCTCGCCCCACCTGGGCTGGGTATCCCCGAGATTAAGGAATATGATGGCGAAGGAGATCCAGTCCGTCACGTCCAGAAGCATCTTATGGCGTGTCTGGGTAGAGCCCCGAATGAAGATATAGTGTGTACACTGTTCCCAAACACACTCGGAGAAAGAGCCCTGACCTGGTTCTTCAGCCTTCCCCCAGGCTGCATTACCTGTTGGGCGGACATGCACGACCGCTTCATTCGACAATATCAGGGCCGCAGGCGATTGTTGAAGAGCGTGAGGTCTCTGACCCAAGTGGTGCAGAGGCCCGACGAGTCGCTGGCAGACTATTACCAGCGGTACACAGCCAGCGTAGCAGAGATAGACGAGGAAATCTCAGAGGGCGAGACCATCCGCACCTTTATTCGGAACCTGACAGCCCCCTATGGCTCCGACTTGATGCACAGCGTGGCTGAGAAGGCTGTGTGGAATATGGAGGCTTTGCAGAAGAGGGTGAAGCGACAGATCGATGTCCAGGAGTCCAAGATAGCTGCGGGAGAACTGGAGCCCCCAAAGTCAAATAAAGGGAAGCAGTCGAGTAAACCTTTCGACGATCGTAAGCCCAAGGGTAAACCCGACAGCGGCAAGAATCGAGGTCGTCCAGATCGGAGGGACGACAGACGTTCTTCAAGGAAGGATAAGCGGGAAGATCTCGACATTCCTCTCAACTGCTCCATGGCGGAAGTGCTGACAGTCATGGAACGACAAGGTATCTCCAGGTACCCCCCGAAGAAAGATGGAGAATTCCTCGGATCCCGCACAGATCGCTATTGTCGATTTCACCGCGCAAATGGCCACGACACCAATCACTGTCGGGAGCTGAAAAAGGAGATTGAAAAGCTAATCCAGAAGGGAAAGCTCAAGGAGTTCGTCGGGGACAAACGCTGCAGGTCCCGCTCTCGGTCTCGATCGCGGTTCCGTTCCCGATCCCGCGACCGGTCCCCGAAGAAGAAGAGAACTGATCCAGAGTCATCTGGTGTTCGCAAAGAAAGACAAGTCATCAACGTGATTCATGGAGGATTTGCTGCTGGAGGAGATACCTCATCTGCTCGAGAGGTTTACGCCTCCAGGATCCCTACAGCGGTGGTGCTGGGTAAAAGGTCCCGATCTTGGACCCTGAAGGAAGAGATGGTGATCTCCTTCTCATCGGAGGACCTCATTGGCGTGGAGACTCCGCACGACGATGCCCTGGTGGTAACCCTGGATGTAGATGGATTCGAGATGAAGAGAATCCTAATCGACGGAGGGAGCTCCTCCGACATTCTATTCATGGACGCGCTGGAAGCCATGGGGAAGACGAAGAAGGATCTGAAGGAAGCAAACTTCCTGATGGTTGGGTTTTCTGGCTCAACTTCCTACCCACAGGGAGTAATCACCTTACCAGTGGAGTTTGGTAGTGGGTGGAAGTCAGAAAGGAGGAATGTGGAATTTGTCGTGGTTGATTCTGCGGGGACCTACAACGCAATTATCGGGAGAACCACCATCAATCCCCTGATGGCGGTTGCCTCGACTGTGCACCAGAAGATGAAGTTCCCGACCGACCACGGAGTCGGGGAGGTCAAGGGCGACCAGGTGGCCTCCCGAAAATGCTATGTTAATGCCACCCGGAGGAGGAGGCGAGAGGCTATGACTGTCCTCCAGACAGACACAGACCCCAGAGAAGAGTTTGGGCGTCCCGCCCCCGTAGAAGATCTGAAAGAAGTCGAGCTCGACGGACCCCAGAGGAAGGTGAAAATCGGGTCTGCCCTAACTGAGGAGACAACCCAAAAACTGGTGGAATTGCTGAAAGAGTTCAAAGAGCTGTTTGCCTGGTCCCCCAGCGACATGCCAGGAATCAGCCCCGACGTGATCGTACACGAGCTGAAGATAGACCCCGCGATCAAGCCTATCACGCAGAAGAGGCGTCCGATGGGCACGGATAAAAAGATCGCGATCCAGCAAGAAGTGGGCAGGTTGCTCGATGCTGGTTTCATTAAGGAGCTCCGATTCCAGACTTGGGTTGCCAACCCAGTGCTGGTGAAGAAGACTAACAGGAAGTGGCGAATGTGCGTGGACTTCCGCGACCTGAACAAGGCTTGTCCAAAGGATTGCTATCCACTCCCGAGGATTGACCAGCTGGTGGATGCCACATCGGGACATGAGCTGCTGAGTTTCATGGATGCATATTCAGGCTACAACCAGATCAAGATGGCCAAAGAAGACGCCCCCCACACTGCGTTTTATGCAGACAGCGACATCTATCACTACGATGTCATGCCTTTCGGGTTGATCAACGCTGGGGCAACCTGCCAGCGGATGGTGAACAAGCTGTTTGGGGATATGCTGGGAGAAACCATGGAAGCTTACGTGGATGATATGCTGGTAAAGTCCCGACAAGCCGAGGATCACGTGCACAATCTTACCAGGGTGTTTGAGCGGATGAGGCTTCATCAAGTTCGCTTGAACCCGACGAAATGCGCCTTCAGAGTCCACTCAGGGAAATTTTTGGGCTTCATGGTGAGCCAAAGAGGAATTGAGGTGAACCCAGAGAAGCTGAGAGCAATCGAGGAGATGCAGTCTCCGATAAACCATCGGGAGGTGCAAGTACTGAATGGCCGACTAGCTGCAATGAACCGCTTCTTGTCCAAAGCCAGCGACCGATCAATGCCGTTTTTTGAAGTCTTGAGGGCCAACAAAAAATTCGAATGGACCGCCAAATGTGAAGAGGCGTTCCAAGCACTCAAGCAGCATCTTCGCACACTCCCGCCGCTGGCGAAACCGGTTCCAGGCGAGCCGCTCTTCCTTTATTTGGCTGTTTCTGAATTTGCTATTAGCTCTGTGTTAGTGAAGGTTGTCGAGGGTAATCAAGTCCCCGTCTATTATGTAAGCAAGGCATTTGCCAAATCTGAATTGAACTATCCCGCCGTTGAGAAGTACCTCTTTGCGTTGATAATTACTGCTCGGAAGCTAAGGCCATATTTCCACGCACACGAGATCACTGTGCTAACGAACCAGCCTTTGAAGCATTTTTTGAACCGAACCGATGCATCGGGGAGATTGGTGAAATGGGCAGTAGAGCTCAGTGAGTTTCGAATACACTTTGCTCCAAGAACGGCAATCAAGGGCCAGGCATTGGCGGACTTTATAGCAGAATCTACAGCCCCCGATCTAGAAGAACCGGGCCCTGTAGAGGGGGCAACCATGGAGGTCCCGACAGAAGAACAACCAGAGAGGGCAGAGCAATCAGAACAGCCAAACAAGGAAAATATCTGGGAGATGTACACGGCTGGCTCCGCGAGTTCAGACGGATCAGGAGCGGGTTTCTTGTTGATACCACCGGGTGAAGGTGAACCACTCCGATATGCCTTGGCTTTAACATTCAAGGCCACAAACAATGAAGCGGAATATGAAGCTCTTATTACGGGCCTAAAAATCGCAAAAGGCACTGGAATCGATCACTTAAGAGTGAAGTGCGACGCGGCGTTAATCGTGAACCAGGTTCAAGGGCGATACGAAGCAAAGAGCCCGATAATGAAGAAGTATCTACGAGAGGTACAAACCCTGAGAGAGAGCTTCAAAAGCTTCGATATCGAGGCTATTCCAAGGGAGGAGAACGTAGAGGCAGACGCCTTGAGCAAATTCGCCCTGGGGGCACCCTTAGAAGAAAATCGGAAGGTGCATTTCCTGGAGAAGGTGATCTTGTCAAACATCGACCCCACGCAGGTGTGCACCGTTGAAGCGAAACCGGAGGGGGAGCCCACTTGGATGACCCTGATAGTCGCGTATCTGACTACGGGGGCAATCCCCGAGGATAGAATAGCGGCAGACAGGATATGTCGGATCGCGTCTAATTATGTGATGCTGGACAATCAGCTGTACAAGAAGGGCTGGTTCTCGACTCCGTACCTGAAGTGTGTAGCAGAACCCGACACCAACCGAATCCTGAAGGAAATGCATGAGGGGATCGCGGCTTGCCACGAAGGGGCCCGATCCATCTTGAGGAAGGTGTTGAACTTAGGCTACTATTGGCCCACGATGAACAAAGAAGCAACGGCGTTGGTCCGATCATGCGACGCGTGCCAGAGGTACGCCCCGAGTATTGTGGCTCCGGCTGCCAACTTGACATCCATCAAGAGCGCTTGGCCCTTCGCGCAGTGGGGCATCGACTTGGTGGGACCTCTTCCACAAGCACAAGGACAATGTAACTATTTACTTGTAGCTATCGATTATTTTTCGAAATGGATAGAGGCGAAGGCATTGGCCAGAACAACGGGGAACCAAATCGTCAAGTTCCTCCAAACCCACATCGTGTCCAGATACGGGGTTCCTAAGGTGGTGATCAGCGACAATGGCCCACCATTTAACGGCTCTCAGGTGAGGGAGTATCTGGAAGAACTGAACGTTGAACATCGGACCGCCTCCGTACGCCATGCTCAGACTAATGGCCAGGTGGAGTCAGCCAACAAAATCGTGATGGATGGCCTGAAGAAAAGGGTCTATGCCTTGAAGGGCAAATGGCTGAACGAACTGGAAAATGTACTTTGGGCTGTTAGAACGACACCCAAACGATCAACAGGGGAGACTCCGTTTGGCCTTGTTTACGGCACGGAGGCTGTCGCCCCTGTGGAGGTAGCCGTGGCATCCCATCGGACGAGATACTATGAGCCCCTTACGAACGAGGAAGTGAGACGCTTGGACTTGGACCTACTCGAAGAGAAAAGGCGGGAAGCCGATGAAATCCAAGCACGAATGCGCTTAGCGACGGCCAGGTACTATAATCGGCGAGTGAAGTCCCGACAGTTCTTCGTCGGGGAGCTGGTTTGGCGTCGCAACGAGTTCACCCTTTTGGATCGAATCAACAAGATGTCACCAAAATGGGAAGGACCTTATAAGGTCGTGGGAATGCCGGCTCCGAACGCATACAAGTTGGAAGACCTCGATGGCAGACCGTTAAAGCATTCCTTCAGTGGCGAACACTTGAAGAAACACCATGCTCGATGAAAGTCGCCTTCAGTGGTGCACGATGAAAGTCGCCTTCAGTGGTGCACGACGAAAGTCGCCTTCAGTGGTGCACGATGAAAGTCGCCTTCAGTGGTGCACGATGAAAGTCGCCTTCAGTGGTGCACGACGAAAGTCGCCTTCAGTGGTGCACGATGAAAGTCGCCTTCAGTGGTGCACGACGAAAGTCGCCTTCAGTGGTGCACGATGAAAGTCGCCTTCAGTGGTGCACGATGAAAGTCGCCTTCAGTGGTGCACGACGAAAGTCGCCTCCAGTGGTGCACGATACTTAGGTTTATTCTAAGTATCCAAAAGTCGCCTTCAGTGGTGCACGATGAAAGTCGCCTTCAGTGGTGCACGATGAAAGTCGCCTTTAGTGGTGCATGATGAAAGTCGCCTTCAGTGGTGCACGATACTTAGGTTTATTCTAAGTATCCAAAAGTCGCCTTCAGTGGTGCACGATGAAAGTCGCCTTTAGTGGTGCACAATACTTAGGTTTATTCTAAGTATCCAAAAGTCGCCTTCAGTGGTGCACGATAAAAGTCGCCTTCAGTGGTGCACGATGAAAGTCGCCTTCAGTGGTGCACGATGAAAGTCGCCTTCAGTGGTGCGCAATATTAAGTCACCTTAAGTGGTGCGCGACCTTTAGGATTATCCTAAGTAACGATTAAAGTCGTCTTAAGTGATGCATTCGATATTAAGTCGCCTTAAGTGGTGCGAGTTATTAAATCGTCGGGAGGACGTCTGGGAAATTCGTAAGTATCGGAGTTTCGGCTGTCAAGAACTAAGTCGTCTTAAGTGACGCACTCAAGGTTAAGTCGCCTTAGGTGGTGCAAGTTGTCAAATAGTCGGGAAAGACGAAAGACAACAAAAAGATCGGACCTAAAGGAGTCTAATATTGATGAAGGGCTCGTAGGCCCGACGACGACACAAGATAAGAAAATACAAGGACTCTGAAAGATAAAAGCATTCAAGCTTGGTCCTTATCAGCAGCATCGGCAGCAGCTGGGTCCGCGGAGATGGCAGCAGAGGGGTCCACAGGATTGACTTCGGGAGGATTGACTATCGGGGCGTCTGCACTTGGAAGCTTAGAGGCGTCCTCGACAATTACGGGGGTACTCCCCCCATCACTCTCCTCGGAAAGAGCGAAGTACTTCTTCGCAAAGGGAGCGAGGGAAGGAGACTTGTCAAAATTGATGGCGTCCCCGTACTCCAGGTGGAGCTCCTCAACGGCGTTGAAGAGAGTGTTCTCCACCTCCGCGCCGAAGAACTTCAGGGCGTCAGCTTGGAAGCCCTCCGACTTCCGATAGTCCTCCTGACCCTTGGCCTCCGCTTCGGCCAGCTGTGCCGGGAACCCCGCGATCAGCTCCTCCAGAGCCTTTTTCTCGAGGACCAGCTGGTCCTCAGCGGCCTTCTTCTCCTGGGTCAGCCGATCCACGAGAGCCCCCCGCTCTCGCCGCTCTTGCCTCAAGAGCCCCTCGAAGTCCGCGATCTGCTGTTGAAGGCCCCGAATCTTCTCATTAAGGGCAGCCAGCTCTTTGGCCAACTTCCCCCGCGAAGACTGGGAGGCCTTGAGATCCGCCTGAAACTGCTCGCGGACTCCTCGGTCCCGCTCCCGGGCCTCATCATAGGCAATGACATACCCGATGAGGCGGTTGTAATCCCCGAGCTCCTGCAATCAAAAGGAAAAAGTGTTAGAAGGACAAAAGACTCGATTTATCAATCAAAAGGAAAAAGTGAAGTTTCACCTCGATGCGGCGCACAGCCATATCCCTGACGTCCCGCTGCATATGCGTCCGATTGAGGTGGATCGGATGTCGCATAGAGGGCAGGATGGAACCCGCCAGCAGATGCAGGGCCAGTTCTTGGTCCTGTTCCCCTTGCGTAAGCGGGACTCCCTGGAGCGTCTGGATCGGAGCCCAGGGAGCATCGGCCTGTGAAGAGTTAAAAGGCCTGTAGAAGTCCCCATCAAGAGCCAGGGGAGAGATGGGACGGGGAAGAGAAGGGCACATCTCCGTCTCGGCCCGGACGGGGGAGGGAGAAAAATCATGGATAGGAGAGAGCTCCCGCTGCTGCGGAGAAGACGAAGGAGGCGGCCCCTGAGGGGTTGGTTTCAAGGGGGATTGCCCCGCCTTCCGACGCTGTTGAGGGGGGTCAACCCCGCCGGTCTCCTCGGAGGAGTCCAAAGTCTCCACCTGGCGAAACTGTTCACCAGATGGTGCCTTCTCTCCAGCTGAGGAAGGCACCCCCGCTGAAGGCGGTGCATCTGTAGAAGCTGCAGCACCCGAGGAAGCTCCCGAACGACCTGCACCTGGAGGATGAAGAGCTTCAGATAGGTAGTCAGGAAGTTCATCGGGATTCTTACACCAAAGGATACGTCGGGAGACGTATTGATCCTTCCCGCGGTAGTGATAATAGCCCGCCTTCAAAACTCGGGGAGTTTCGCCTCGAAGGATCTTTTTGACATCAGCAATTCGGCCCTCCTTGGTCGAGGAAATCAAGTCCGACGGAACCATCCTTTTATACGATTTAATAGCGAGTCGGAGTTGTTTACCTTCTTCAGCATTCTGGACCTCGAAGAGTTGGTCCAGATCCACCCGTGGCCGCTTGGGCTGCTCTGTTGAAGGAGACCCCGGCCTGGCAGCAGCAGCCTTCTTGGCAGACTTCCTCTTCCGCGAGGGGCGGACAGCATCGGTCTCCCCCTGCTTAAGGAAGAAATCGGTCAGCACAGACACCTTCTTGGCTGCAAACAATAAACGAAGAAAAAAGTTAGAAATTTTACCCAAGGGACCATGCTAGAAGGGTCGTCGAAGAGCTGCACCCCAGAGACAATACTGAGGAGTCGGACCCCAGTATGCACCAGGTCCCGCTCCACCAGAGAGTTAGCATTGAGGGGAGTGTAGGACTCCCCCCAACGATAAAGCTGGATCAATTGAAGAGTCTCGAAGTCCTCATCAGCATATGAGTGGAAAGCAGGCGGAGGGTCTGCTGCCACCTCCCACCGAGGCCAAGGGATAGAAGAATGTTGGATGAAGAAGTAGCTCCTCTTCCAGCTACTGTTGTCAGACCCTGTATCGATCAAGAGTCCCCGACCCTTGACCACCTTCCAGGTGTCACTGGTCCAACCGTGCCGGGCAAGCTGCTGCTTACTCCATTTGGGCATCCGAGGGTAGAAGGCGCAAACCCCCGCCTCGTTGCATTTCAGCCCGTAGAAAGTCCGGAAAAGCTGGAGGCTGTAGACCCACTTCTGTCGAAGACAGAGGACTTGAAAGGCGTTCCAGATGCGGATGGCATGAGGAGAGAAGGTAGTAGGGTGTGTTTGGTAATGTTGGCACAGCTCGACCAGGTTACCACAGAAGGGGAACCTGATCCCCGCTGATATTTGTCCCGTAGAGACAAATACCTCCCCTTTCTGGGGACGAGTAACCTCAGGATCACTCGAGGGACGATGTCGAGCATACGGGAAGCGAGGTTCCCAGGTGATGGTGATGCAACCCTCTCGGAGAGCTGCATCATAAGCAGTGGTGGAAATTTCATTTGGAGCATAGTCAAATTTAAAGGGTTTTCTCCCCTCGGAGCTGGAATCGCTGTCTGAAAAGCAACCAGGGCAAGAAAATACAGTGGGATTCTGGAAGAAATTAAAAAGAAAAAGACGAACAAGCAACATAGAGTGTTTCCTTACCAGACATGGTGGAGTAGAGGTTGAAAGGGATGAATGAAGTATCGCCGGAAAGGTGGTCGGAGAAGATTCCAAGGATCTTCGAAAGCACAGAGCTGGGAATTGCAGAGGAATCGCAGAAAGCTTTTGAGAATTCGAAGACGGTAAAAGTTAAATTGTGACTGTGGCTAGGGTTTTATAGTCGAAGAAGACAGTTGAAAGGACACTTCGATCCGAGTCGTCAAATTCGAAAGGTCTTAATCTGGACCGTCGAGATGAAACGTGCAGAAGGACAACGGGCGTAATGATGAAACGGCCTGAAAAGCACTTTTCAGAAAAGGACGGGCGCGAAAAATCAGGCACGTGGGTCGAAAACGTCAGTCCATCATCTGCTGCATTTAATGCACTAGAAAACCGAAGAGACCCTTGGGATATAGCAGTTATCCATAAAACCCTGAGGAAACGTGGAGGAGAAGACTGATAACTTTAAGTAACTGAACCAAGGAGTATATACCCGACTCTAGTATTGGAAAAAATCGGGAGTTGGAAGACACGACGAACTAAAAGTCCCTCATGTCTTGTGGGCAAATGATGGGTCCGATTATAGCCGTCAGGCCCTTTAACGGCGAGGAAACGGTAAACAGGCCCACCAGGCCCAGAGTAAGGGTCAAGATGACCTAGGAGAAGGGTCCCGATGAAGGGAGTCCCGACGAAGCAGGGTCCCGACAGAGTTGGTCCCGACAGTGGAGCTAGAAGCTCCCGACGAGAAGCCTTTAAGTAGGCCCCGATGATGAATCCCTGAGAATGATTGGCCCTGTCACGATGACGAGGGGCCCCGAGCGGTGACACAACGAGATAACTCTGGAGTCCCCGACGGGAGTCGGGACTCGTTGCCAGAGGATAAAGCCAAGATATGCGGGGCGTGGCCGAGATATACGGAACGTGGTTAAGATACACGGATCGTGGCCGAGATACGCGGGGCATGGCTAAGATACGCGAGATCGTGTACGAGATAAGCGGGATACGGGCTAACCACCCCTAACGGTTCGCCAGGTACCTGAGGCACCTCTTTACCTATAAAAGGGCAGGAGGTCACCTCAGATCACTTACGTTGAGTTTGATATACTTTTGAGATTGTTGCTTGCCAGTCATACGAGAGACTCATTTAAGCATCGGAGAGGGATTCTGGGTCACCGCCCGGTCTATCCCCTCTTGCAGGATTGCGTGGAGCAAAGGAGCTAGGATTGCCGTCAAGATCCGTACCGGAGTTCCACCGTGATCCAACAGGAACCACCCTCCAACTGGTAGTCACTGTTTACACACTCTCCATAGAGGTTTATCACGGAGGAACTCTAGCTACTGCAAACAGCCTAAAGCTTCGTCTTTCCTTTCCATTTTCATCGTCCTACATTCACCACAGCATCAAGGCAACCCCATTCTTTCCATAACCAACTCCTGCTTGACTTCTTAATCTGTTTCGAATTCAGTTTGTTACCATCCTTTGAACCAGTACTTCAGAATTGAAGCCCTTCCCCCCTATTTCTTTCGACCAAACAAGCCCTTCGGAAGTCACTTCGGTGATTAAGTCTTTCCCTGTTGCTGCCCAGACCTTTAATGGCACTTCCACTCATCACACCGGAAGAAGTCTTCTCTGCAGCAGCCGTCCGTCGAAAGCAGAGCACGTCAAATCCTCCACTTCAATGCAAGCTTATGCAACTCAACCACTAAACTCTCCTCACAAACCTAAACCTCCTTTTAACCCCTCTGTTCATATGAGTTGTTTACTCTCCAAACATCACTGTCAGAAGCCATCTTACCCTCCATCGAGATATTCAGGCCAAATAACGGAATGTCACCACCACACTACCCCCCGTCCAACGCCACATCTGCTCACGTCGGAGGGTAATATACCCATTCACTGCTCAACTCCTCATAGCCATTCATCCTCCTTAACCAGACATCTCACGCGCCTTCACTCTCCTGGAACAAACACGACGCACCCGGAGCGTAAACCCGACGCGCCCCATGCGCCCCATGCTAGACCTAACAGTCAAGACGCTGGAGAAGATGAAGTTGCTACCCAGCTTTCCCGCCACCTTCAAAACCCTCAGTCAGGCCTGATAGGAGCTTTGGGGTGGCCCAAGACAATCCACAACTCCCTCCTTCGGCCCCGCAATCCATCAGGCGAAACTAATCTCATTCCATCCACTTGTCCGGCCCAGCTCATCAGGGAGTCAGCCCTAAACAGATGGCTCCAGTCCAGATCCAGCGAAAGAGCCCATCTCCAAGGCCAGGAGAGTTGGACGGATAGCCCAAACTCTGAACCTCAAGTTTTGGGCCATTTCCGGAGCTATCTTCCTACGGCCCAGACGGAAGAGGCGTGCTATGGCCCTGTGAGTCCGAAATCACTCCCTGCACCAGGCTTACGAGCACAAATAGTAGACCCGGCTCCGAAACCAACAAAGTACGGTGCACAGAACTAGACCGAGCATTCTCCGACGAACCGGGCTTCTCTACCGGGTTCATCCTCAGATCCGGTCTGCACGGAAATCACACAAAAATCCAAGGTAATGGATACCACTGACTGGTCTTTAATTCTAGCCGGGAAATTCCTACATAATAATCGTGCTAGGCGTGATCTTATCGAAAAATGCATGGAACAAGTCTGGAAAATCGAAAAAGAACCGGAAGTTTTTATCAGGACAGATCAATCTGTTACTTTCGCTTTCGATAATCCCCTGGATGTCAAGGAAGTCTTAGCTAATGCACCCTATGTCATAGATGGTTCACTCCTAGTTTAACCGATTTTCCCAACAATGCGATGCCAGACGTGATTAGCACTCACAATGTCCCATCTTGGATTGAATTAAAAAACCTTCCTCCTGGCTCAATGAATCTCCAAACAATTTTCGAAATAGCTTCTTGTGTTGGCGATGTGCTGCAAATTGGCGAGAATTTCTAAACCTTGGGAAATAGTCTGCCCCAGGGTCCAAGTTGCCCTAGACCTGGATAGACCCGTAGTAACCGGTATGTACCTTCCCAATAGCCCACCCAACAAGCCGGTAACTATCCTCTACAGAAATGGGATGCCTTGCAATGCGTGTGGCCGTCTTGGACATCGGGAGAAGTTATGCCCCACACCGAAACGCCTTGCTGAGGATCAACTTCTTTGCTGCAAGTTCTGGATCAATAGCCACCCCGGTATGCAAGCTATGGAACGGGTTGCAGGTATTCTCTATAACCTGAAGGATAACAAAGGAAGCAGAAGAATTCTTAACTGGATTAGATGGGACCCAACTATAGGCTTCAGTGCCCCCTGGAATGACAACGTGAACAGACCCAACAGACCCAGAATGCCGAAACACAAGCAACAACATCAGGCATAATCATCCAACCAGGCGAATCAAGTACCGGTAAACCAATCTCCTCTATGGGGACAATCCAATGAAGCCCGTTTTCAGAACTTTTTAGATGCGGCCTTGGCGATGGTGATTCCACAAATGGCCATACACAACCTGTCTTACTCACCCTGTCTGACACCCTCACAGCAACACAATATTAGATGTACATATTTGTACATACATAGATAGGTACTCATACTTGTATAGATACATGGTACCTTAGGTTGACTTGTATAGTTGACTAGTTAGTTAGGATTGATCTCCTATATATAGTGGCATCCTAACATGTAAATACTTGGTTGATTCATTATACATGCTTGATTATTATACATATGATTCAACCCCCTCTCTACACTATCTAATATGGTATCAGAGCTATGGTATTTTTAGCTTCGGTTTCATTCATTTTTTCGAGAGGATTTTGCATCGATTCGAGCTTGAATCTTGAGGATTAAGCTTCGTTTCATCGGATTACTTGAAGATCAAGTCATTCGCTGCTGTTTTCGTGGACAAACTGATTTGGATTGAAGAGATGTACATCTAATAAGATTTCTGGATTTCAGTTTCAGAAATTCAGCTTGTTCTTCAGTTGTTCTTCATTTTGCAGCTGAGTTACTGTTGCATTGATTTGTGATCTGCACATCGATTCTTGAAGACCTTGATACTGTTTCATCGATCTGTGGATGTGCTGCTTGTTTCTCATCGATCTGATTGAAGTATCAGCTGCTGCAATTCAGTTTTCAGCAATTCAGCATTTCTGTGTTTGCATATGGCAGCATGGTGTTTGCACACTTGCTGTTCTTCATTCTGTTGCCTCTGTGATCTTCGATTCTCCTTGATTTGGAGATTATTGCTTCGATTCTGCACTTCACATGCTTCCTAGACATCATTGCGTCACTTCTGCAGCATTGATTTCGCGCCTATTTTACTGCTTGAAGTTCGATCTTCGATTTCGAGCTTGTTTCTTGATGATTTGCTACGATTCGAATTGCATTGGATTCGCATTTGATGTTGCGGTTGATTCTAAGCTGCAATTTGTGGATTTCTGCTGTGGATTTGCGCAATTTGGTTCGATTTTGGTTCAAAATTATGTGTTCTTGATACTGCTGTTATGTTGCTGCAATTTCATCAAATTCGATTTGGATAATCGATTATTTGCTGCAATTTAGACTGGATTTGATGCGCCTTATGGTTGTTGTTGGATTCGTATTGGTTTGGAGTCGTTTTGACGACGAATTGGCTTTCGATTGTGTTGATCTTCATGAAGAACACCTGGAAATCGTGTTGAATCTATGAAGATCTTCATCTCTAGAAATTGATGTGTTTCGCTTGGATTGAACCTGCGACCTGTTGATCAGTTAATTCGTGGAAATTCTGTGTTTCGCTGGCTTCGAACCCGCGACCTGTGCCTTCTGTGCCGTGCTCCCTTCATGCACCGGATTTTTCAGCATGGAGTTGATTCGTCTCGTGCACCCCTGTGCACCTGCATGTGCCCTGCACGTGTCTGGTCTGTTTTGGCCGAATTTTTGTGCGAATTTGGGGGCTAATTTTGGAGTTTTATTAAGTTTGGGGCTTCTTTGCAAGCTTTTGGATATTTGTGGCTGTTTTAGGCAGTTTTCAAATTTGTGATGCTCTTTTGAAGACTTTGGTGCTGTTTTGGAGCAGTTTCAGAGTTTGGGGTATTTTTGTTGATTTTATGATGTTTGGGGCTATTTTGAGGATAGTTCTGAAATATTGGGGCTTCTTTGGAGCTTTTGAAGACTTTTGGGCTGTTTTGAGGACACTTCTGAGAGTTTGGGGCTGTTATGAGGACAGTTCTCAAGTTTGGGGCCGTATCCTGAAAATTGGATTTTCGAGGGGCCGTTTTATGAAGACCGGGTTATCAACCTTGGGATTTTAGAGCGGGTTTTAATTTTTCCCATGGATCATTTGAGCGGGTTTTGATTCCCTTGGCTCATTTTGAACGGGTTTACCCTTGGCTCTATTTGACCGGGTTTTGATTGGACCTTGGCATTTCATTCATCATCGACCTTTTCTCTCAAATTTTCCTTTTAATTCTTTAGAAAGGAAGAAGAAGGAAAAGATGGGGGAATATTAGATGTACATATTTGTACATACATAGATAGGTACTCATACTTGTATAGATACATGGTACCTTAGGTTGACTTGTATAGTTGACTAGTTAGTTAGGATTGATCTCTTATATATAGTGGCGTCCTAACATGTAAATACTTGGTTGATTCATTATACATACTTGATTATTATACATATGATTCAACCCCCTCTCTACACTATCTAATACACAACCCGATACTTTTCGCACCTACCATATCCCAAGAAACATCTTTACCCCCGAGCGTCCCCATTGAGTGGAATCCTACATTTCAGGAACAGCACGTCGGTTCAACCGCCGACAACTGACCCTTACACTCCTCTGGAAAAACCTTACTCTTCCCCTCGTCCCTCACTACCTGACTTCAATTTCGACCTGGGCCTGGATGACATTCAAATTCACCTGCTTACTGAGTGGTCACCCCAAGAAGATCCACCCAACCAGCAGGTCAGACAGGGAACAGAAATATTACAGCTGATAGAGAGGAATCTCATCACAAAGTTGCACAGGCGACGATGGATAGGAACATGGAGAACTCCGAGCCCCCTCCGGAGGGCAAGGACACTGCAGATCCTATGGAGATACAGTTGAACCCCCACCGGAGGGCGAGGAGCAGGACATACCAAAACGCCCCAGGAAGGAACCCATGAGTTTCCTGTCAGAGGCCACTGAAGATGAGTTGCGCCCGAAAAAGAGAAATAGGTACAACCCGACCCCACCGGTGACAATCCCAAGACGCTTCTCCCCCCGCATCGAAGCAAGGATGTCAGTTAGTCTAAGGCCTTTCCACGAGAGAGATATCTGTCGTATGCTGATGCAAAAACCCACCATATCGCAGGTAGTTCGTTCACCACAAAAATCGCTTTCGTTTCAATATTTAAATTGCGATCTCGCTCCGAGTGCTGAATTTTTAAGTACGGCAGGTCCTGTTGTGACCTCGCCGGAATCGTTATGATTATTTTAGCGAGGAACTGTCAGGGGGCTGGGAATAACCTGACAGTTCAACATATTAGGAATATTACTAGTATTTGTAAACCTAATATAGTGTTCAAAGCAGAAGTTAAGAGTCAACTAGATAGACTCAACTCAGCCATGGCTCGGGCTGGGCTCAGTAGTAGTTTCTCCATACAACTCGAGGAAACTAGAGGTGGTCTGTTGTTAGCTTGGAATGATAGCATCAACTTAGACATTGTCCATTCAAATCAGAATGTCATTCATTCGGTCATCAATTTGCCTCATGAAAACAACCCCTGGGAAGGCTCTTTTGTTTATGTCCCATCCAAACCAAGCAATATGCCGTAGTTTTGGACTGATCTAATCTCATATAGATCCTCTAGGCATAACCTATCCCTTTGGCTAGTAATAGGCGATTTCAATGATATCTGGAGTTTTGAATAGAAGGAAGGCGGTAACCAGGTACCAGCGGACAAAATATTACAGGCACATATTCGATCAGATTCACTCAATCTGATTGACTTGGGATTCTCGGGGCAAAAATTCACCTGGTCTAACCGTCGCGATCCCCCAAATCTTGTCCGTGAAAGACTTGACAGAGCTTTCACTAATCCAGAATGGCAATTCCTCTTTCCAAATGCAACCAACCCTCATCTAGAAACAATCGCATCGGATCATTGTCCAGTTCTCGTAACTTGCTCACCTGAGAAACGTGCGGCCCGGAAAAAACGCCATTTCCGTTTTGAGTCCATGTGGCTAGATCCTTCGTTTGCTCAGTTACTAGGCAAATCTTGGTCGTGGCTCCCAAGAGGTAACTCACAAGAAAGCCTTTGTCAAAAACTGCGCCTTCTCAAAGCAGGTGTCTGGAAATGGAATCACACGACAGTGGGCAACATAGACCTAGCCATCCGAAATTGTCTCAATAAGTTGAACTGGCAACAAGTAAACAATGTCTCCAATTCCGCTCTTGATATTTCCATCACACATCTCACGGAACTTTATACCTATCAGGAGGTTATGTGGAGACAAAAATCGAGACAATTATGGCTTACCGCGGGTGATAGGAATACTAAATTTTTCCATGCGTACACTCTTACACAAAGAAGGCGGAATGCCCTTTTGACAATTGATCTGGAAAATGGGTCAATGCTCGTTAACGCGGATGAGGTGAAAAAACACGCAGTAAACCACTACAAATCCCTTTTCCAGGCGCAGCCAAACCTGCCCCCCCCCCCCCCCCCCCCCCCAACATCCACAGAGTCCAACATATTGCAAATCGGGCCAAACCAAACGACGATGCTTTGCATGAACATAAGAAAACTGGAAACAGATGCGTTCCAACTAGGGCCAGACAAAGCACCAGGGCCAGACGGGTACCCTCCCCGTTTCTTCCAAAGGACGACGGAAACCACAGGGGTTGATCTGGCCAAAGCTATCCGTCATTTCTTCGGCAACGGAAAGATGGAACCATAAAAAAATTTCACAACTATTGTACTCCTTCCGAAATGCGAATTTCCGAGATCCATGAAGGACTGGCGACCAATAGGATTGTGCAATACAACCTACAAAGTGATCGCAAAAATTCTGGTAAACCGCATCCGCCAATTAATCCCGTATCTAATCTCCCCGTTCCAGACCGCGTTTGTACCAGGGAGAAGCATCACTGACAACACATTCTTGGCTCAGGAGTTACTGCATACAATAAAAATGAGACGGAAAGGGAGGAAAGGGCTATTGGCCCTGAAACTAGATATGAGCAAGGCGTACGACAAAGTGGAATGGTCTTTCCTTAAATCAGTCTTAACAAGCATGAGTTTCCCCACGAAGTTCATAAATTGGATTATGGAATGCCTAACCACCTCCTCGTTCCAAATTCTAATAAATGGAGACGCATCTGAACATTTCAAACTCACAAGGGGCCTAAGACAAGGGGATCCATTATCTCCTTAACTATTCATTTTGGTGGCCCAAATGCTATCACAAGAACTGACAAGAGCTCAGCACGACGGCTGCATTCAGGGCATAAAACCAGGAAAATTCACGCAGGAGTTTACCCACCTTTTCTTCGCAGATGATAGCTTTCTTTTCCTGGAAGCCTCCTCAGACAACGCAATCAATCTAAAGGAAATCCTAGATGCATACCAAAGGGAATCGGGTCAATTGATCAATTACAACAAGGCAAGCATCCGCTACAGTCTGAATTTCCCTCCAGCATTAGCATCTAACATTTCCGACATACTAGGCGTCGACATGCTGCCGGAAGAACTTTACCTGGGTCTTCCAACAGATTGGTTTAGATGCAAGAATAAGGTGGGTGAAAAAATTGTTCAGAGAACTGCATCAAGAATCCATGGATGGATGAACAAGTTACTATCACCAGCAGGACGGGAAGTGCTAATCAAAGCAGTTGTCAGATCAATACGAACTTACACAATGTCTTGCATAAACCTGTCAAAGAGAACGACAGACCAAATCGAAAAATTGATCAGACACTTCTGGTGGAACTCAAATGACACCAAAAAAGGAATACACTAGGTGGCATGGGAAAAATTGTGCAAATCCAAGCAATGTGGAGGCCCTAGGCTTTAGAGATACACAAGCCTTCAACTTGGCTCTGCTGGCAAAACATGCAGTCAGGGTGATTACAGTCAATGATTCTCTTTGGGTTAAATGCGTGAAAGACAAATATCTCAGAAATACAACTGTCTTCAACGCAAAACCACAACAATATCACTCACCCGTCTAGTTAACTTTGATCAAACTACAGAAGTTCCTCCTTACCTGGACAAGATGGCATGTAGGAAACGGCCACTCCATTAACTTCTGGACGGATCCTTGGGTCCCCAACATGGGCCTCTTGAAAGACCGGGTACCCCAAAGCATAATCACCCCAAACGTCAAGGTCAATCATTTCATTTTCAACGGCCGCTGGAGGATGGACTCTCTAGAAAACCTTCTCCCCGCTGTCATCACGAATTCGATTTCCCTACTGGACCTCCCTCTCTTTAACACTCCAGATATGCTCCTGTGGCTCCACAGTGACTCCGGAACTTACACTGTAAAATCCGGTTATCACTTCATTTACTCTTGTCTCCATCCTGAGACAGAAGGAATTTCCTCAACAACCACCAAGATCGCCAATACATCTTTTTGGAAGAAACTTTGGAACTCCAGGTTACCTCTAAAAATTCGTATGTTCATCTGGAAGGGCTGCAACAATGGTCTGCCTCTCGGACAGAATATCCAAAGAAGAATTCCCTCATTCAATCCTAGGTGTCATCTTTGCTCTCAAGCAAACGAAACCTGGGATCATGTCATGTGGAAATGTCCCTTTGCAGAGAGAGTATGATCTAGTTCGTGTCTGGGCATTCATCCTACAGCCACTCCATTCCGATCCGTATCGGAGTGGCTTTTCGAGAAGGATCCGGGGAGCAACTCTCCCGGGCCTGAGGCTGAGTTATTTAGTCAGAAATGGTTGATCTTATGGGGGATTTGGCTTGAGAGGAATCTAGTTATTTTTAGACACAAAATCCCTTCTGGGATATCTGTCATGTACCAAATCCATAGGGCTTCTTTTGATTGTGCTAACATGTTTGATTTTGTTCGATCATCAGGCAGGCAGGCCGGACACCCCCGGGCCCATTTTAGACCAGGATCCACAACCCTGATACACACAAGACCCACCATTGTGTGTGACGGGGCCGTTAGATGCACTACTAATACTATCTACGGAGCCGCAATTTTACTAAACGAGAGTGGGAATATCTCGGCGGTCTCGATTACCTCGGCTTATGGTGACGACCGTCTACACGCCGAAGGTTTAGCTTGCAGGGCAGGACTATTGTTAGCACGTTCTTCACGTCGAAGTCACCACACTCTGTTCACGGACTCGACAAACTTGCTGAAACATATATCATCCTCCTCTACTGGCGGTTTACCCTCCTTGTTCGGTGTCATACATGACATCAGATTTCTATTATCTTTACTTTCAGTTGATATTAAAACAGTCCCTAGATCTCGCGTAGCACTAGCACATAACTTGGCGACTGGTTTTCGGTTTTAAAATAATTTTAAACATTAGGGGCTGATTCGCAATTCATGCTTATATTCAATTACGCAACATTCTAGACATGAATCCTAGGCATTTCCAACCATCACAGCATGTCTATCCTAGTGCGCATTCAAGATATTTAACCAGCTAGCTTGACTAAGTCAAGACAACATTTCTAATCATGCATTAATATATATTGAATAATAAACAATTGCAATTCAGCCCTCTAATTAACCAAGTCCCAAAAACATGTATCTCCGAGATCCATCCCCATAATCGAAACAAGGCATAAAGGTTAGCAACCCTATGAGCACTGTGTAGTCCATTTAGAGGTTCAAAAACATTTAGATTTTAAAACTCGACCACCCTATTTTATTTAATTGACTTGAATTCAATTTTGAAATTCATTTCGGTTTAGTTAATTTCGGTTCGATTTGGTCCGGTTCGGTCCGGTTCAGAAAATCCGGTTCGGCATGGTCCGGCAAATCCGGTTCGGTTTTAAATTTTAAAATTTGGTTCAGTCCGAACCGGTCCAATAAAATAGGGTTTGGTTCGGTTAAACACACAAAACCGGTTCGGTTAGATCCACTTAGTTACCCCGGTTCGACCCGACCCGATAAGGTCGAACCGATTGAGAAAACCTGGTTCGATTTAAATCCGTCCCGGTTTGACATATTGGACCTGCCCAATAATTAAAATTTCAAAGGTTTGGCCGAATTGTTTACTTGTGGCCCAAGTAGGGTTTTAAAGTCCAAAAATATCTAACTTAGCCACCAAGTAACATTAATTATATAAAAATAATTTCCAATATTAAATATATATAAATTTCAGACCATATTAAAACATATATATATATATATATTGCTAAGATTCTATCTATAAGATTAAAATCAATCAACAATATATATATATATATATGTAAAAATCGACACAATATATAATATATATATATTTATTTATTGTCAATATCTTAAATAGGGTAACAAATATACTGAAAATGTATTTTCTCAATCTTTTAGGCAGTAAAATCTACAATAATATCTTTAACCCTATTAAATATTTAGACATATTGATAGTAATATATATTTCTATATATTTATGTGAATCTATCCTTATGTTCCCAATTATAGATATATTGTTACCTTAATTAAAAATTAAAATATTGTAAACAATATAATTAAAAATTTCGGCCGAAATATGTCCCTTTGTGATTAAAAAAATTTAAAAATTTTACCTTGTAATTCACCTAGGGTTTCGGCACATACACTAAAATTGGGAACAAGTGGTCAAATTTTAAGATAAAAATTTAATAAGATCTACAATCCAATGTTTGATTTTGATAAATATTACACTTTTCTTGAAGATCATGAACATCAAATTAACCAAGAACATCATGAAAATTTCGGTTTCACCAAAACCCTAAAAATCGAAAATTTAAATTTTTCTTCTTAAATTTTTTTATTTTTAATCTTAAATTTCAAGAACATCAATTTATCAAAATCATGAACTTCTAACACATGCTCTGATACCATTGTTAGATTACGGGGAGTAATCACTACGGATACTTAAACAAAGTACATGCTAGTAATCGGAATTACGCAGCAGAAGATTCGCACATACCTTTAAGATGATCCGTAGACCCAAGATCTTCTCAGGAGAGAGTTCTCGATCCTCCGGTCGGGACCCGTAGAGGTTCTTGTTAGAGAAGCCCTACACGGTACAAGCTCCACAACAAAGTCTCTTATCGATTCTTGACATGGGGAGAGATCTCTGGAGTGTTTTCTTGGAGAAAAAATTGGCACACCCTTGGGAGAAGGCGGGTTCGGCCGAAACTACTAGGGTGTGGGGTTGAGCGGTTTTTTTTCTCTCTAAAACACTCTAATGAGGGAATTGTGATTAACCCTAAAAATCCCATAACACCTCTTATTTATATATAGGAGGAGTAAAGTGGACAAAGTCCACTTTACCCCCCTTATAATTTCGGCCGGCCATTAGTATAGGGAGGCCTAATTTTGGGCCTCTCACGTCAATTGGGATTTGGGTCTAGCCCAATTACCCTAATGTGACATTTACCCGAGTTCATTAGGTAAACTATACATATTATGGGCTACCAATTACGACGCCCATCACCATATGCTAACATATTCTCTACAGCAAAGCCTCTGATCGATTCTTGGCAAGGAACAGATCTCTGGAGTGTTTGCTAGAAAGCAAATTGGCACACCCTTGGTGAATATGTGGTTCGGCCGAAATATGGTGTTCTTGTGGGAAGGGTTTTCTCTCAAAACACCACTTAAAGGGAATTGTGATTAACCCTAATAAAACCCATAACTACCCATATATATAGGAGGAGTAAAGTGGACAAAAGTCCACTTTACCCCCTCATTAAATTCGGCCAGCCATGATGTGTAGGGAGGCCCTATTTTGGGCCTCTCATGTCAATTGGGATTTGGGTCTGGCTCAATGTCCTAATGTGACATATACCCAATTTACTTAGGTAACATATACATATAATGGGCTACCATTTACTGTGCCCATCACCATATGCTTACACAAGGGACGTTAGTGAGGCACGTGCCCCTAAAATGGTCATGTGGCAAGGCACATATCCATCATTTTCCCCCCTATTCAGGGAAGAACTTTTTGTTCTTTCGTGAATATATCTCGTTATGTGCTGCAGCGGTTGGATGGGTGTTTCCAATCCTTGCCTGTGAGCTGTCTCCTTATGAGGCGTGAGGGGTTGTCTATATTTTTCAGTTTTGCCCCCATGCGTGGTTGCGAATGAGTTGTTTCCGCGTGTTGGTAAGTTTCCCCCTTAAGGGGCGTGAGCAGTATTGCCATGTAAATCCCAACGTCGTGTATGGGGATCTGTAGTCGATTCGATGGTAGGGATCGAGTGGTCTTTTTAATCCAACTGTGTGTTGGCTACAACGCCCCTTGTCGGCTAGGGCTCACCCAGACACCCCCCCGCCGGCACCCAAAAAACTTGTCGTCCGTTAACCACCCCTACTGGGTGAAGATGATGCTCTTCACTTACCCTCCCACACAGCTTGGCCAGAGCCGTCAACCCTACTACAAGACCACAATGCTGAGAGCCTCACATCTTGGGAGAAGGCTTTGATAAACTGTGCTGGCAAGCTCCATGAGTCGTACTTACAAGTACGCGAAGAACATACACTAGGCTGGCGGGCAAGAGTCCGAGCCATTATGGGATCCATGTCTTCGATTGGAGTCTTACGATCAAAACGCCCCTGGATACTCACGATTAACGGGCCCGACGACCGCGGACACCTCTCACGAAGCTGAGGTGCTGGCCTACAACATAACAAGGTCTCCGCCCCCAAGGCACGCCGAAACAATGCTTACTAGTTAAGCTATCAAGAGAAATCTCATATTCACTTACATGCAATATTTATCACCATGATACCATGCTATGATAAACGCATATAAGAACTATTTACACTTGACATAGTCTAGCACCCTGTTTGTGACATACGTACACGAATCATATGCCATGTTTAACATACTAGGAGCCGTTAGTCGATCATAACTTAGACATTTACACAAGTAACTTACACAAGCTTGACGCTCACTTTGGGCAATATGCCCGTAAAGAACTGGTCAACACGACCAGTCAATGCATAACGTGTGCCTTTAAGGCGCTCTTAAACATAATGTTAGAATTAGGGATACAATTACGGATCAGAATCTAGGTACATGCTTGTAAACAGATTACGCAGCGGATATGGAACACATACCAGTTTTGCTTTCCGCAGCCCAAGATCGTCATGACGGAGTTCACGATCTGTCGGACGGTGTCCCGCGGAACTCTGAATTGAGAGCAATCCACATGAAATGGTCTCCACAACAAAGCCTCTTCAATTCGGTTGCTGGAATGGATCTCCGGGGTGAATTGCAGAAGACAAATTCAGCACCTCCTTATGTGTGGGTGGGTTCGGCCGAAACCTATGTGAAATAGGGAGATGAATTTCTTGTGTCACAATTAAAAGGGAGAGAGTGATTAACCCTAAAGAAATCTCTAACACCTCCGATTTATAAGAGGTGGTGAGCAAAACCACTAAGGGCTCACTCACCTAGTTCGGCTGAACCATATAATAGGGCTGGCCCAATTTCGGGCCTCATATTCTTAAGTTTTAATTTTTACAATTGAGTCCCTATTGTTTTCTCCGTCACCGCATAAGTCCACCGGCCACCACCCGAGGCCGCCGATCACCACCCAAACCCAACGACGACCACCAAACGGGCCGACCACCACCAAATCGTGGCCTGCCAGCCCGAATCGGGACCGGCCACCACCCCAATTGGTGGTGGCCGGCCCTAGTCGGTGGCTGTCGGCCCCGATTCGGGCCACCGAGAGCTCGGAGCTCTCTGTGGCTCAATCAGGGCCAGGTGCTCCAGATCGGAGCCTCCTGGCCCCGATTGGTGGTGGTCGCCATCACCAATCGGGGCCGGACACCACCAATTGGGGTGGTGGCCGACCCCGATCGGTGGCTGGCCGGCCCCGATCGGTGGCTGGCCGGCCACGATTTGGTGGTGGCCGGCCCGATTGGTTGTCTTCGTCGGCCTTGGGTAGTGGTCGGCGGCCGCTGGTGGGGCATTTTCGTCTTTTTATTTCAAGCATGTGAGTGAGTGGCTTTTTGTCTTTTCAATTCAAGCATGTGAGTGGCACTTTGATAGAAGGGCATTTTTGGAATTTAATTTTATTTCCGAACACATGTCATGCACGTGACCAAATTCCGTCAGTTTTAACGGAAAAATTAACGGAGACCTCTTAAATCAAAAAATTGAAAATTCAAACCTTCTAAATTAACTTTTAAAATAGGTTAGCATTTTCACACCTTTCATAGGTTATTAACCCAAGCCAAGAATCTATATATAATATAATTCTAATAAGTTTTCTATAGGATTGACAAGTAATAAAACTGACCGTTGACATGTACAAATTATCAATTCTTATTGGTACAACTCATTTACTCTCTCACTTGGTAGATGTTTCATTGTCCACATAAGCTTCAATCATAGCTTGAATGAGCTCCAAACAACCTCATTGCATGTTGAGAGCCGTTACATAACTTCTCCTTTTTCCCAATTAATTAATACAAATCTTTAGCAATCAACCTTAAATTTAAAATAATTTGTTATTTTTATACTATTATGATAAATAGTAAGAATATCAAATATTTATGGATTATCAAATTTATATAAAATTTATGTTTGATAAATATTTGAATATATATATATATATATATATATATATCTTAATATTGAATATCATAATACAATTTTAACTTAAAATATTTTTTTTACGATATTTCAATTCTCAGATCCACCTAATGTTCAAAATATTTATAAAACTAAAAAGTTATACTTGATGAAAAATAAGTATGTGACCACATGTTCAATTTATTACATATATAATTTTTAGTAATTAAAAATATAAAAATGATGTTGAGATTTTCATATAATACATTTGATTTTCATGGAAAACTAATAAAATTGTCTAATGTACCAATTTATAATGGTAAGAGTTGACAATTTTTTAAATTTTTTACATCTAAAGAAATAATGTCTGAAAATGTATCAATTAATTTTATTTATAGATTATTCATACAAAAATTAATATTATTACATGATACAATATGCATGTAAATGTTATTGTATATATATGATCAACATATTAACTATTAAGCTAAGATATAACTCTAATACACGATAATTATATATACCAACCTCTTTTTCCTAACTATTTTATTAAGTTATTAGAGCAACCAAAGATTAGTAACAGGACGTCTTACATATGTCGTCGTTTATCCTCGCATCATATCAATGGTGAGCCTAAATTTTCATAGAATCCTCATGGGATGAAAAAATCAAGACGATCAAGATGAATAAGATTCACCTCACATTATTAGGTAATATCTACAAAAGAAGATGATTATTGTTATCAATACATATTCCAATAATACTTTCTCATATTATACTTTAGACATCACATTTATAATTTTATTGTTAGTTTCCTTTTATATATTTTACTATAGGTAGAATTGATTACAATTATAATTTTTATTACCTTTCATGGATCTTTAATTTGAAATTGTAATGATCAGTTTATATATGAAATTTTTTTGTTTCATGAATAATTTATTTTATTAAGAAAATGTTAAAATCACTAACTTAATTTAGTATATTTGTAATAATGCATTTAATTAGTATACATTTATATGTATATATGAAATGGTATATTTTATTCATAAATATGTTATATATATTAATAGTACTATAATAACTTTGTTATGAATTTGAAATTATAAATACTTTTTATTAAACTACAACTTCACTAATCATTTTTTTCCATTAATCACAATTTGCATCCACTATATTTGTTACAATACATTTAATTAATAAATATACACATTTATATGTTTTTTAAATTGTATATAACTATATATATATACCTATATTATATAGTTATATATGTTGTATAATGTATGATAGATTATATAATGTATGTATGAAGATGCTACATTAATTACGTCGTTCTATTTAATTTATTGTTGTATTGATGATTCAATGTATAATTATTTTTTTTCCGTTTGTAGATATTTTATCTGTTCTAATTAATAGTAAAAATAAAATTACCATTTCAGCATATTGTATTTCCTTTCATTACTACAAGTATATCTATATTGAGATGTCAATACGCTATAATTAATTTCTTTGATATAGTACTATTAGTGAAAAATTTCTAAATAAATAAGACATTACTTATAAATAATTTTTTTGGCCAAGATTACATGTAAATAATTAAAAAATAATAATAATTAAAGTGTCCTTTTATATTTTGATAATACATGTAAAAAAATAAAAATGTAAATTAAGATGATAACATATGTTAAATGTTTTAATTTTTTATGTGTATTTTTACTCGGTGATTTTTTTTGTTAATTATATTTACAAAATTAATTTATAGTTATTTATTAAGTATATCAGCTTAAAAATATACCCAATATAATTTATTTATTATAATTATTAAACTTCATTTTTTATTTAACATAATTATTTCCTCGGAGTTTTTGAATATATAATATATGCACATCATAAACCGAATATGTGTGTATGTATATATATCACTTTATTTTTAGTTAATATCTTCATTATTTAATATAATATTTTTCATTTATCATAATAATTCCACAATTTTTTAATATATAATATATGCACTTTATAAACCAAATATACTTTTATATATATATATATATATATATATATATATATATATCACTTTATTTTTAATTAGTTAACCTTACTTTATAGTTTTACAAGCTACAATTAAATGCATTATTTATGAATGTAGCCATTTAGATTTATTTATTTATCATAATGAATTTTAATTATTTTAAATTATTATTTTTTTCAAATTAAACCAAAAAGGAAATAAAAAAAAAATCAGTGAAATATTCTAATTTTTTTCCACATACGTTTTATTGTCACTATCTTATCTACATTCTCTCATTATATGATTTCACTTAAGTACAAATTATATTTGTCAAAAAAATAAATATTTATATTCAACATTATTATCTGAAATGCTAATTAAATTTTAAATTCTTAATTAAATTTACAAATTACTATTAAATATGTGCATACGGTACATAAAAATTCTATTAGATACTACAACTATAAGAATATAATTAATAATAAATATTTATTACTTCAAATAATTTAATAATTTGTTATGGGTATACACAAAAATTCATAATGTCATATTAAATCTACAAATTAGTGAATAACTAATAAAGATGTGTATACGGTACATAATAAATCTATCAGATACTACAATCATATAATTAATATTAAATATGTATTTCTTTAAATATTTTAATAATTTGTAATGGGTATACAAAAAATTCATAATATCATATGTGTAAACCTATTAACTAACAAATAGAAATTTGTTCACACACGCTAAGATAGAATTATATAAGTTAATATATACACATTAAATAAGTTGTGTTATTTCATTTGTATAGAATAAATTATTTCAAATAATATAACCAATGAAATTAATTATCAATATCAAATTTGAAATTTTATGATATCCTACAATTTATATAAATATATTACTTACCGCGCAACGCCCGGGAAAGCCATCTAGTTAATGATATAATGCTGGAACCGAACAAAATGGTGTCCTTATTGTAATGGAAACATTACACTAATTAATTAATCAAGAAGAACAAAAAGGCAAAAGTAAACAAAAGATAAGCACTCCTACTCCTCCTACAGGGATTAGAGAGAGATTGGAAGTCAACATTGAGCACAACAATAATAATAACTGAAGAGGTCCAGTAAATAAATAAATGAAAAGGAAAAACAATAAGTCTTCTTCTACTTCTTCATTCATTCATTCATTCATTCATTCAGGAGGAGAGGAGAGGAGAGGAGAGATTTACTTTCTTCTTCTTCTTCTTCTTGTTTAACATTGAGACGTCGTCTTCTGTCTATGCCTGTGGTGTTTGTTTCTCTTCTATTCATTCTGATGAAGAATCCCTGAAGCTTTCAGAGGTGAGCCACAACTTCTTCTGGACGATGAAGACAGCCTCGTCTCCTCCTTCGTCATCTTCAGAGGTTTCAACAGCCTCCCAGTGAAGTGCAGACAAGTGCTTCTTGATGAAATCTACAACAAGTTGTTTGTCCCGGAAGAGGATGAAGCCAGTTGGGCGGAGCATACGGTCCATCTCTATCAGAAGGTCTTCTCCACTGCAACCTTTCTTCTCAACCTCTGATACCAAATTCCATGCATGGAGAAGGTCATATGTCCTAGGGTATGTCGAGTATGCCTCACACCTACCATATCATACTAACCAATATTACATACATATCCACACACAAATAAATATTTATTAATTATTCTAACATTGCATTGCATACCAGTTGTGAACACTTCCAATAAGGCCTCTGTCATATATAAGCTTAAGCGTGTTTGGACCATCTTCAGGTACAACATTCATAACCCACACATCCTTGGACTTGAGGGCAGCTCCGAAAGAACCCATGTTTGCTTTCATGTCCATCACGTTCCTAATCGTGTCTGATGACACTTTTGAGCTCATCAACCTCCAGTACTCTTCAACTCTCCTTTCCCATACTTCCTGCCCATCTCATTCCCCATTAGCCACACCACATTCATTTCATCAACCACTTAATTAAAGGGTTAAGAACCTATGAAAGGTCTGAACTATCACCCATGTTAACGGGAGAGGTCTGAAATTTAAAAAGTTAATAACAGAGGTCTGAAATTACAATTTTGTTGATTTGAAGTTTTCCGTCCATTTTTGGGTTAAATTTAACAGAATTGTGTGAAATGACATTTTTGCCCCTTTAATATTTTGTTTTATTTAATATCTTATTTAAGGAAATGTGAAATGACAATTTTACCCCTAAAGTCAAATTAAAACCACCCAACTCCGGCCACCACCACCCGACTCCGGCGACCACCACCTCGACTCCGACGACCACCACCTCGGCTCCGGCGACCCGACTCCGGCCACCACGGGGCCAAAAAAGCTCCGATCGGAGCTTTGTGGCTCTGGTCGGAGCCACAGAGCTCCGATCGGAGCTTTTTGGCTCCGATCGGAGCTTTTTTGGCCCCGATCGGAGTCCAATCGGGGCCGGTGGCTCCGATCGGAGCCCAATCGGGGCCGGTGGCTCCGGTTTTGGCCCAATTGGAGCCTTGGTGGTGGTCGCCGGAGTACGGCGGTGGTCGCCGGAGTACGGTGGTGGTCGCCGGAGTACGATTGGTGGTCGCCGGAGTACCGTGGTGGCTTCAAGGGCATTTTGGTCTTTTCACTCCATGCATGTGAGGGGCACACTTGATAGAAGGGCATTTTTGGAATTTTATTTAATTTCCGGTCACATGCCAAGCATGTGACCAACTTCCGTTAGTTTTAACGGAAAAAACTAACGGAGACCGCTGTTATCAACAAAACAGAAATTTCAGACCTCTGTTATTAACTTTTTAAATTTCAGACCTCTCCCGTTAACATGGGTGATAGTTCAGACCTTTCATAGGTTCTTAACCCTTAATTAAATCTTGCAACAAAACTATTACCGTGTCCTTTGTAAACATGTCTGCTGAATACCCGAAATCAGCAAGTCGAGGAGGTGGTGAAGTCAATCTTGCAGGCCAAGGAGCCAATCCACTGCCCTTTACACTATGGTCATCTGAAAGGAAAAACAAACCCATATACAAGTAAGTTTGTCAGTAAAAGGGCCCAAAAAAATAAAAAAGGAGAAAATGATGCTACTCTACTGACTGAACATATTAAGTATTAATAGGACACAGACAACTTGGTCAAGATTGCTACATAAACTCCAATATATATATATATATATATATATCAAAAACTTACGGTCAGAATAGGGTGAGATGCATGCTTCCATCTGCACACCCCAGACTGCATCGGGATCGTCATCAGATCGACACATGGGAGGCTGGGTTCCAGGATCCCTTGAATTATAACAATCATTTGTGAGGGGCTTTTGCCAGATAACAGTTTGGTTCCTCTTGGAAGCAATCCTCCAACACATGCGTTCCACAAGGGCACTCATTTGCTTCCAAATCCTGAGGTCCTCCTCGTCCTGAGCATAGGCTTCAGGGGATGAATACGCAAAATAACCTCCAGGGCGCAACACCCTGTCGAGCTCAAGCAGAAGAATCCCATCCCTCTGGAGCCAATCAATTCTACACCTTGAGCAATGAGCAAGCTCAAACGACCTGCTTGGGTAGGGCAGCCTCTTGGTCCCAAGGACGCCAAGATATGCTGGGATTCCTCTCTCCAGGGCGAATTGAATTTGGTTTTGATGAACATCATTAGGTGCCAAGGACATAGCTATGATATTTGATGATAGCAGATATCCTCCAAAACTCGCCACACCACATCCAACATCAAGAACTGTACGTAATCTTCCTTCGTCGTTCAGGTTATTATGTGAAAAGTTAAGCATCTAACCAATCCAAAGATAAACATCGTTATATAAAACCATAGTTGCAATTGGGATTAACACTAGAAATGCAGATTTAAATCTCATGAAAATTAAGGACCCCAAATTGAATCGAAAGACGGTATGAACAAACAAAATTTGATTAGTCATCAAATCAAATGCGATCATGTCCCCTTCGATAAAATAATTTTGTCACTTGCCAAATTTCATATTCAAAAGAAACCTACACCTCAATAGAAACTAACTTATCCATGTTTTGGTGAATTCTGAGAACTATAGAATAAAGTTTACCGTATCAGCTAAATATAACCGACCAAGGATTAGTAAATCTTGGATGTGATATAATTTTTTATAGATTAGACAAAAACATTGAATCAATAATTTAATGATGAATAGACCCAAATGAGAATGATCAGCGGAATCTTCTTCATGGAAAGAAGTCTTACGTTGGCCATCGCAGATATGTACTTGTCAGCACCATAATGAAAGTGAGTTCCTCCACCGGGAAAATTGATCTTTTCACCTTTAACAACCATCCAGTTCTGGTCAGACTTCTCGTGTGCAAGGTGAGTGTGAGGTATGTTTGCTTTCCAGACCTCATCTCTGCTTGTTGGCCACTTAATAGGGACCTATTAAGAACACAATAAAGAAAGTAACATTAAAAAAGTGAGATAATCCAAAATCATACGTTGACATTAAACAGCACACTCAACAAATCTAGCACAAGTTACCTTGTACCCTGCAGGAGGAGGAATCAAGCAATTGTACCGTCTTTCAGGTGGAGGACAATGCCTCTCATAGTGCTCCATCAAGGATAGGTCTAGTTTCAATCTCAATTGATATATCAGATGCCTATCTAAGCAAGGAATCAACTCAGAATGGCGATCATCACAAACCTGCAACAAGAAATGAAAATGATAAACCAAGCAAAAAAAATGAATATAGATAAAGAAACGAATATTTGACTCACTGGAAAGCTCTTTTGGATGACATCATCTTCATCACTGGAAGTTTCGTCTTGCTTTGTGGCATCTCTATCATCATCTACACCCAAGTAAGAGGACCCAAGCTTTTTCAGAGATTTTCCATACTCCAGTGCTGCCCCACGACCTTGAGATCCAAAGATGGACCCGTAGTAGGCATATAAGAATACAAGGAAAACTGTAACAACACACACAGAAGTTATCGCTCGCTTCTTCTGAAACCCATCAGATCTTCCCCTCATCGTTTCTGTAGTTTTTGTTGCCTTTGCCCCAACTCAGCCTTATCAATTCCTCGGACTTAATGGGAAATTACAAGGGAGATCTCACTTTTATTTAAGGGACCCAATTCACGTAGAAAAGCCTCTTGATATTAGCATATACATGCTAATACAGCAAGATTGATGTACCGAGTGATTGCACCTAACAGATCTGTCAAAATAGCATGAGCAGAATAACATACGGAAGTTAGACCAAATAAAGGATATTATTACTATTAAATATCTAAGAAGAAACATCTCTAGAAGATAAATCCATTAATGATTTGCTTTGTAGTGTTAGTTGAACTTATATAACTGACTGTCTAGATAATAAAATAGAAGTTGTGGAAGGCAGCATGAATTAACTCATTCATCTTAGTCCAAAAAAATTCCATACTTTACATACCTGACCTGACTCCCATTCAAAACGTGAAGGTATGCAACAGAATAGAACGTCGCAAATAAAAAATTGGGATTAAGGGAGAAAACAAGTCACTCACGATACCATAGATCTATCTACATAAATCAGTATACGATTGATGCAAATCTGATTAAAATTCATCCATAAAGTAACTGAGAGAGCACGGCTAAATGAATCAGAAGAGTAATTGAAAAACAATAAAAGGATTTGTTCTTTGCTAGGTAATTCTTAAAATGTATGTTATGATTTACTCATACAAGATTCAATCACCGCAAGGAAGTCAACAATAATAGTGGTAACTATCAGCTGAAACCAGAGAGAGGCTCTGAATCCAGCTAAAAATTCTTAGATCCATGACCAATACGCGCTAAAGAAAACAAACTCATTGATATGCAGAATCACAAGAAGTCATAAAACGGAGGAAATAAAAGAAAATCTGGATGATTCAGAAACGGCATGATCCAAATTGTTAGGGGCAGAAGCTGGTTGCATCAGATCCCACGATATATAATAATATGAAGAAATTAAAAGAGAAGGAACTTACTTGGGAATGAAGAAGAATAGGGAGGGAGGGAGAAGAGATCGGAAGGACGTTGTGTTGTTCTATAAGTGGAATTGATGATTAGGGTAGAGTGTGAGATTGGATCTCATACTTGGTTTTACTAATTTTGGGGTGGAGAGGAGAGATAAGAGTCACAGAGATAGAGAGAGAGAGAGAGAGAGAGAGAGACTGAGTGGGCATATATAGTACTACTCCACTCCAAACCGCTGTGGCTACTGAAGAGAAAGAGAGGCGAAGGAGGGAAGGGTCTGAGAAAGAAAGGCAGTGAGTGTTTGTGGTCGTTTTCTGTTCTATAAATGCGATGCCAGTGTGATTCTTTTCACGATTTTTAATAACACTGAAGAAACAGACCGGTAGATCTCACCTCTTTCTCCGCGTGAATTTCCTTCCATCTAATCTAAATCTAAAGATTTATAAATAAATCTACTTAAATAATTAAATTCAAAATAATCGATAGGTTGAAGTCAATTTTCCATATCGTTACATATTATTTATTAATTTTAATATATCTCTGGCCAAAATGTAATAATTTTAATATCTATAAAAATATATTTATTTCTTTAATCTACTATTATATTATTTGATGGGTTCCGATGTAATCGTTAGCCCCGTTAACAGCCAATGGACGACGAGTAGGTCCAGTGGGCCTCACGAAGGGCCGGGAAGGCCCAAAAAGCCCAGTACGAAGGGTTCCGACCCTAGCAGTCCCGATGTATGAGCTGAATGCTCCCGATGAGAAGCCTCTGAGTAGGCCCCGATATGCCTTAGTAAAGGCCCCGATAGCAAAGCCCCGCGGAGGCTGGACCTGTCTCGTGAGACAAAGGGTCCTGGGTGGTGACCTAGAATGAGATAACTCTGGAGTCCCCGACAGGAGTTGGGACTCGTGATCAGAGGATAAGACCGAGAAACCCGCCTACTAGATAGAGTAGTGGGGAAACGGTTAAAGATATAGATAACCTCCCCCGAGATATGCAGGGCGTGCCCGAGATACTCGGAGAGTGGGCAAGATACGCGGAGCGTAGGGCGAGATATACGGAATTCCGAACGAGAAATGCGGAATCATGAGTACAACGGCCAGTCACGGCCACAGGTAACTGAGTAACTTCCCCTCCTATATAAAGGAGGAAGTTACCTCAGAAAACCAGATTCTCTAATACGAACTTAGACTATTGCTTACCACCCCATTGATCAGATACTCATTTAGGCATCGGAGAGGGATTCTGGGTCACCACCCAGTTCATCCCCTTTTGCAGGATTACGCGGAGCCCAGGAGTTCGAGCTTTCCGTCAAGAACGTAACGGAGCTTCGCCCGTGATCCAACATTGGCGCCGTCTGTGGGAACCTAACAAAAAGCCAAAATAGTTTCTACCAGATCAATGGCCGGTGGTGGCAAGAAGAAGCAAGTTCAGGCCGGCAGTTCTCGCCCCGCTGGAACTGTGAATTCCCCGTTGCTGAAACATGTTGCTGAACAAGGTGAGTACCCTGCTGTTTCTCAGACAGGGGGGCATGGTGATGATGAGGTCTCAGTCCGAGACACGACGCTGAACAGGCAAGATATCCCACGAAGGGAGGTGGATGCTCCTCCAAACCCGGTGGGGTACAGAGAGGAAATCCCGCGAAGGGAAGTAGGCTCTTCTTCAAACTCGGAGTTGGCCAAGGCAGTGGCAGATGCCATGCCTATGTTCTTGGCGGCCATGGAGGCTCTGTTGGACAAGAGGGAGGCCGCCAGGAGGGCAGAGGAGCTGCCTCCGCGAGAAGAGCTGCGTCCACCCCCTCCGAGGGTGGTTTCAGAAGAACTGGAGGTTCAGGAGATTCAGCCCAGGAATAAGGGTAAAGAGCCCGCGCACGCGGAGAAGTTCGTGGTTGATGGTCCCGGACCAGTGCAGCACAGGACCATTCCCCTGAATGGCCCCATCACCCCCGATCAGGTGGTGAAAATTGTCAGCATCTGCATGGGTGACCAAAAGCAAATGACATCGGAGCTGAGGGATCGATCCAGTCATCCCTTCATTCCGCGGCTGCTAGATACTGTCGCCCCGCCAGGGCTAGGCATTCCGACCATCAAGGAGTACGATGGTGAAGGAGACCCGGTCCGCCATGTTCAGAGGCATGTCCAGGCCTGTATGGGTAGGACCTCGAATGATGACCTCGTGTGTTCGTTGTTCCCGATCACTCTGGGAGAAAGGGCCATGACTTGGTTTTTCAGGCTACCGCCGGGAAGCATTACGTGCTGGGCTGATATGCACGATCGCTTCATCAAGCAATATCAAGGTCGGAGGCGTCTCCTGAAGAGCGTGAGGTCTTTGACCCAGGTGGTGCAGAGATCCGATGAATCGTTGGCATACTACTACCAACGGTTCACTGCAAGTGCCGCGGAGATCGATGAGGAAATATCGGAGGGAGAGACCATCCGTACTTTCCTTCGGAACCTGACCGCTCCGTATGGTTCCGATCTGATGCACAGCGTGGCCGCGAAGGCTGTGTGGAGCATGGAGGCCCTGCAAGCGAGGGTGAAGCAGCAAATCGACGTGCAGGAGTCAAAGATTGCCGCTGGAGAGCTTGATCCTCCGAAGTCTGGAAGAGGAAAGACATCGGCCAAGCTGTCGGATGATCGTAAAGGAGGCGACAAATCGGAGGGAAGTAGGAACCGTGGTCGCCCCGAGAGAAGGGAAGACAAACGTCCTCCGAGGAAGGAAAATTGCGAGGGTCGTAGCGTTCCCATCAACAGCTCGATGACCTCCGTGCTAGCTGTGATGGATCGGCAGGGACTCGCTCGATACCCCCCGAGGAAGGAAGGAGAGTTCTTGGGAGGCCGTCCTGATCGTTATTGTCGGTACCATCGAGCCAATGGTCACGACACGGATAACTGTCGGGAGTTGAAGAAGGAGATAGAGAAGCTGATCCAGAAGGGGAAGCTTAAGGAGTTCGTTGGAAGGGGAAGGTGCCGATCCCGTTCCAAAAGTCGGTCGCGGTCCCGTTCCAAGTCCCGTGATCGATCCCCGAAGAAGAAGAAGGTTGAGTCGGAGCCCTCTGGTTCCGGTGCCCGTAAGGAGAGACGGAGGACCATTAACGTCATTCACGGAGGAATGGCAGCGGGAGGTGATACCACCGCTTCTCGGGAGAATTATGCTTCTCGCATCTCCGCTGCTGTGGTGCTAGGCAAGAGGTCCCGGTCGTGGACTCTAAAGGAGGAAATGGTGATTTCTTTCTCAGCGGAGGATTTGATAGGCGTGGAAAGCCCCCACGATGATGCCTTGGTTGTAACCCTGGACGTGGACGGATTCGAGATGAAGCGGATCCTGATAGACGGAGGGAGCTCCTCCGACATTCTTTTCATGGATGCCCTGGAGGCCATGGGTAAGACGAAGAAGGACCTGACGCAGGTGAACTTCCCGATGGTGGGCTTCTCCGGATCGACTTCCTATCCGTTGGGGATGATTACCTTACCGGTGGAGTTTGGTAGTGGCTGGAAGATGGAACGGAGGAACGTGGACTTCGTCGTGGTAGAATCCGCGGGAACATACAACGCTATTATCGGGAGGACTACCATCAACCCTCTCATGGCAGTTGCTTCAACCGTCCACCAGAAGATGAAGTTCCCGACTGACCATGGTGTCGGAGAGGTCAAGAGCGACCAGGTGGCGTCACGAAAGTGCTATGTTAATGCCACTCGACGGAGAAGAAGGGAAGCCATGGCTGTCCTGCAGACCGATACCGATCCACGAGAGGAGTTTGGGCGTCCCGCCCCCATGGAAGATCTGAAGGAGGTTGAGATTGATGGACCTCGAAGGAATGTGAAGATCGGGTCTGCTTTGTCGGAGGAAAGAGCCCGAGAGTTGATCGAGCTCCTGAAGGAGTTCAAGGAGCTGTTTGCCTGGTCCCCGAGTGATATGCCAGGAATCAGCCCCGACGTGATCGTACACGAGCTGAAAATTGATCCCGCGATCAAACCTATCGCGCAGAGGAGGCGTCCGATGGGCGCAGATAAAAGGATCGCGATCCAGCAAGAGGTGGGCAGGCTGCTCGACGCTGGATTCATCAAGGACCTCCGATTCCAGACTTGGGTAGCTAACCCGGTCTTGGTGAGGAAGAGTAATGGGAAGTGGCGGATGTGTGTCGATTTCCGCGACTTGAACAAGGCCTGCCCGAAGGATTGCTACCCGCTCCCGAGGATTGACCAGTTGGTGGATGCCACATCGGGACACGAGCTGCTGAGCTTCATGGATGCCTATTCTGGTTACAACCAGATCAAGATGGCAAAGGAGGATGCCCCCCATACAGCCTTCTATTCTGATAGTGACGTCTATCACTACGACGTAATGCCCTTCGGATTGATCAATGCCGGAGCAACTTACCAGCGGATGGTGAACAAGTTGTTCGGGGACATGCTGGGAAAGACGATGGAGGCGTATGTGGATGACATGCTCGTGAAGTCCCGACAGGCAGGAGACCATGTCCAAAACTTGGCGGCGGCGTTTGAGCGGATGAAGTTTCATCAGGTTCGGTTGAACCCAGACAAGTGTGCTTTCGGGGTGAACTCGGGGAAATTCATAGGGTTCATGGTGAGCCAGAGAGGAATCGAGGTGAATCCCGAGAAGCTGCGAGCAATCGAAGAGATGCAGTCTCCGAAGAATTATCGGGAGGTTCAAGTGTTGAATGGCCGGTTGGCCGCGATGAATCGATTCCTATCCAAGGCGAGTGACAGAGCCATGCCATTTTTTGATGTGCTAAGGGCCCATAAGAAGTTTGAATGGTCCGACAAGTGCGAGGAGGCATTCCAAGCACTCAAGCAGCACCTCCGTACCCTCCCGCCGTTGGCGAAGCAGGTTCCAGGCGAGCTGCTTTATCTCTATTTGGCTGTTTCTGAAGTTGCTGTTAGTTCTGTTTTGATTAAGATTGTCAAGGGCAACCAAGTGCCTGTCTATTATGTAAGCAAGGCATTTGCCAAATCAGAAATGAATTATCCCGCTATTGAGAAGTATCTCTTTGCGTTGATTGTTGCTGCTCGAAAGCTACGACCTTACTTCCATGCCCACGAGGTTACGGTGTTAACTAATCAGCCCTTGAAGCACTTTTTGAACCGACCGGAGGCGTCGGGGAGACTGGTGAAATGGGCCATCGAGCTTACGGAGTTCCGTATTCATTTTGCTCCGCGAACCGCTATTAAGGGCCAGGCATTGGCGGATTTTATAGCTGAGTCTACGGCACCCGATCTGGAAGTAACGGGTCCCGCAGAGGGGGCAACCATGGAGGTCCCGATAGCAGAATAGGGTCCGATAACAGAACAGCCAGAACAGCCAAATGAGGAGAACACTTGGGAGATGTACACGGATGGTTCATCAAGTGTAGAAGGATCGGGGGCAGGATTCGTATTGATACCGCCCGGTGGAGGCGAACCCTTGCGATATGCCTTGGCCCTAACGTTTAGGGCCACCAACAATGAAGCGGAGTATGAGGCTCTCATCACGGGCTTTAAAATTGCCAAGGGTACTGGGGTCGATCATTTGAAAGTGAAATGTGATGCCAGCTTGATCGTGAATCAAGTCCAGGGGAATTATGAAGCCAAGAGCCCGACAATGAGGAAGTATTTGCACGAGGTGCAGACTTTGAAGGGAAGCTTCAAAAGATTCGATATCGAGGCAATCCCGAGGGAAGAAAACGCGGAGGCAGATGCCTTAAGCAAGTTTGCTCTAGGAGTGGCCCCTGAGGAGAATCAGAAGGTGCACTTCCTGGAGAGAGTATTCTCTCAACCATCGATCCGTCGGAGGTTTGCGCTATTGAAGCAGGATCGGAGGAAGAATAGAAACCCACCTGGATGACCCCGATGATCACATACCTGTCTACGGGGGCACTCCCCGATGATGAAGTGGCAGCTGTCAGGTTGTGTCGAATCGCGAACGACTATGTGATGGTGGACAACCAGTTATACAAAAGGGGGCATGTAAAGCCTTTTCTGAAATGCGTGGCGGAACCTGATACAAATCGGATCCTAAGAGAGCTGCACGAAGGAGTCGCGGCCTGTCATGAAGGGGCCTGATCCATCGTGAGGAAGGCGTTGAATCTAGGCTACTATTGGCCTTCGATGAACAAGGAAGCGACAGCGATGGTCCAATCCTGTGATGCATGCCAGAGGTACACTCCAAATATCGTGGCTCCCGCCGCAGACTTGATGCCCATCAGGAGTGCTTGGCCCTTCGTGCAGTGGGGCATTGACTTGGTGGGACCCCTTCCACAAGCGAAAGGTCAGTGCAAGTATTTGCTCGTAGCCATCGATTATTTCTCGAAGTGGATAGAGGCTAAGGCGTTGGCCAAGACGACGGGGCAGCAGATCCTTAAGTTCCTTCAAACTCAGATCATATCCCGGTATGGGGTTCCTCGAGTGTTGATCAACGATAATGGCCCTCCGTTCAATGGGGCTCAGTTGAAGGAGTACCTGGAGGAGTTGAACGTTGAGCATCGGACAGCTTCCGTCCGCCATGCTAAGACTAATGGCCAAGTCGAATCAGCCAACAAGATCATGATGGATGGCTTGAAGAAGAGAGTCTACGCCTTGCAAGGTCATTGGCTGGATGAGCTTGAAAACGTGTTGTGGGCTGTTAGAACAACACCCAAGCAGTCAACAGGGGAGACTCCGTTTGGCCTTGTCTATGGCACGGAGGCAGTTGCCCCCGTGGAGATAGCAGTGGCGTCCCATCGCAAGAGGTATTATGAACCCCTAACGAACGAGGAACTGAGACGTCTAGACTTAGACTTGCTCGAGGAGAAAAGGTGGAAGGCTGATGAGGTTCAGGCTCGAATGCGTCTGGCAACAGCCCGATATTATAATCGGCGTGTCAAGTCCCGACAATTCTTCGTTGGAGAACTTGTCTGGCGGAGGAACGAGTTCGTTCATCAAGATCGGATCAACAAGCTATCGCCAAAATGGGAGGGACCTTACAAGATCGTAGGGATGCCAGCCCCGAATGCGTACAAGCTAGAGGACCTTGATGGCAAGACGTTGAAACATTCCTTTAGTGGCGAACACTTGAAGAAGTATCATGTTTGATATTAAGTCGCCGCGAATGGCGCAAGTTATCTATCAATCCGATGTAAGCGAAGCTTTGAGTTATTTATGAATAAAAGAAGTTACTTCTGATCAAATTGCTTTTAGATTTATTCTAACTGTTAGTAAGACGTCCGGAAGGACGCGACAAAAGCCTTCCGAGGTACGATAAAAAGCCTTACGAGGTACGAGTAAGTCGCCTTTATGGCGCGACAAAAAGCCTTTCGAGGTACGGACAAAAGCCTTACGGGGTATGAGTAAGTCGTCTTTATGATGCAACCAAAAGCCTAGGTATGAAAAGACCCTAACGGGTCCGCGTAAGTCGTCTATATGATGCGGCCAAAAGCCTTAACGGGTACAAAAAAAGCCTTAACGGGTTCGCGTAAGTCGTCTATATGATGCGGCCAAAAGCCTTAACGGGTATGAAAAAGCCTTAACGGGTCCGCGTAAGTCGTCTATATGATGCAGCCAAAAGCCTTATCGGGTACAAAAAAAAAGCCTTAACGGGTCCGCGTAAGTCGTCTATATGATGCGGCCAAAAGCCCTAAAGGGTACGAAAAAAACCCTAACGGGTCCGCGTAAGTCGTCTATATGATGCGGCAAAAAGCCCCTAACGGGTATGATTAAGTCGTCTAGAAGGACGCGATGAAAGCCCTGAAGGGTACGATTAAGTCGTCTGAATTGGCGCGGTAAAACCTTAAGGGGTGTGAAAAATCATCTTAAGTAATGTATAAAATTGCCTTGAAAGACATGGATGAGAAGCCTTAAGTGGCAAAGTCCCGAGGAAAATGCCACGAAAAGACATACGAAATCACATTAAGTGGTTTGGGCGAGAAACCTTAAGTGGTGAAGTCCCGATCGGACGAGAAACCTTAAGTGGTGAAGTCCCGATCGGACGAGAAACCTTAAGTGGTCAAGTCCCGTATAGACGAGAAACCTTAAGTGGTGAAATCCCGAGTAGACGAGAAACCTTAAGTGGTAAAATCTCGAGTAAAGCGTCGGAAGGACGTATGAAGTCATCTTAAGTGGTGCATCGGAACGTTCTGAGTAACGAGTCTAAAGTCGCTTTAAATAGCACAAACGATTATCGGAACCAAAATAGATGGAAGAAATTTCTTATATAAAGGCTCAAAGGCCTAGGAGTTCCGATACAAAAGATAAAGGAGGAAAAATTACAAAGACTAAAGATATAGAGCATTTAAGCTTGGTCCTTATTGGCGGCATCAACGGGAGCTGGATCCACGAAGTTGGTGGCAGAAGGCTCCACAGGGTCAGCCGTTGGAGGATTGGCTATCAGGGTCATGGGATCGAGGAGTTTCCGATGAAGAAGTAGCTCCTCTTCACTCTGAACTTGTGGTATGCATTTCCGGCCTTGAGCATCGGCTTCTCTGGTGGAAATGATACATCCTTCCCGGAGAGCTGCATCATAAGCAGTGCTGAAAATTTCGTTCAGAACATAGTCGAAGTTGAAAGGCTTCCTTCCCTCGAAACCAGATCCACTGTCTGAAATGCCATTGAAAGGAATGTTAGGTTTTTTCGGAAAATTACAATCAAACTAAGTAAAGATGAAGGCGAACAATAGAGAAGAAAACCTTACCATACATGGTAGAGTCTTGGATCACTTGAAGAGCAAAAGAAACGGGGAGAAGGAGCTTCGAGTTCGAAAATGGCTGAACTTCCAGAAATTGAGACGGTGAAGGAGAATAGTGCCAGGGTTTTAGCTTTTATAAGCAAAAGGACAAACTGAACGGACTCAATCTAGACCGTTGAAGACGAAACGATTTAATCTTGATCGTCGAAATTATGGGGACTGTACGGAAGAGACGTTGGTGACGTAATGAGTGCCTTTTCAGAAAGTAGCAGTCACGCTGGTTTAAGCGTCGTTTCATAATCCCTAGCATTTAATGCTGCAGTAACCGAGGAGTCTCCTCGGATTTGGCAACTGCCCATAGAGTCCAGTGGGCCCAAGGCAGTCATGAGTAAGAAACTCTGTCATTTGACAATTGCGCATAAGGTAAAAGCCCCCGACGGCAGTAGCGGGAGGTATGAAGACAAAAGCCTCCGACGGCAGTATCGGAAGGTATGGAGACAAAAGCCTCCAACGATGAAGTCAGGAGGCCTGGAATTGGAAGACACGACGGACTGAAAGTCCCCCATGTCTTGGGGGCAAATGATGGGTTCCGATGTAATCGTTAGCCCCGTTAACAGCCAATGGACGGCGAGTAGGTCCAGTGGGCCTCACGAAGGGCCGGGAAGGCCCAAAAAGCCCAGTACGAAGGGTTCCGACCCTAGCAGTCCCGATGTATGAGCTGAATGCTCCCGATGAGAAGCCTCTGAGTAGGCCCCGATATGCCTTAGTAAAGGCCCCGATAGCAAAGTCCCGCGGAGGCTGGACCTGTCTCGTGAGACAAAGGGTCCTGGGTGGTGACCTAGAATGAGATAACTCTGGAGTCCCGACAGTAGTTGGGACTCGTGATCAGAGGATAAGACCGAGAAACCCGCCTACTAGATAGAGTAGTGGGGAAACGGTTAAAGATATAGATAACCTCCCCCGAGATACGCAGGGCGTGCCCGAGATACTCGGAGAGTGGGCAAGATACGCGGAGCGTGGGGCGAGATATACGGAATCCCGAACGGGATATGCGGAATTATGAGTACAACGGCCAGTCACGGCCACAGGTAACTGAGTAACTTCCCCTCCTATATAAAGGAGGAAGTTACCTCAGAAAACCAGATTCTCTAATACGAACTTAGACTATTGCTTACCACCCCATTGATCAGATACTCATTTAGGCATCGGAGAGGGATTCTGGGTCACCACCCGCGGAGCCCAGAAGTTCGAGCTTTCCGTCAAGAACGTAACGGAGCTTTGCCCGTGATCCAACATTATTGATTTTATTAAAATGCAAATTGGAGCAATTAGACCATGAGATAAAATAATTCAGATTTGGAAAATAATTTTTTAATAAAATCTTAACTGTTCAACAAATCTCAAAGTTCATAATTATTAACTTTAACTTCAAACTATCATTCGTACTTGGTGCAACCTAATATTCTTAATGTTGAAAATTGTAATGAAATAATAAATAAAAAAAATCGATACTGTTACGAAAGTAGAGAGGTAATAGAATGAGAGAACTTGAGGATGTCTTATTATCACACATAAATAGTCCTTATATAGGGATTACATAGACTTGGAGAAGAAGTAAAATCAATATAAGGAATGTCTAAATAAGGAAGATGATATATACACATAATATTGAACATCCATATAATATATTCATAACACTCCCCCTTGGATGTTCATAAGGGAATTGTGCCTCGTTAAAACCTTACTAGAAAAAAACCCAGTGGGATAAAAATCTAGTGAAGGAAAAAGAGTACACAATTATGGATCCCCTTTGTAAGCTGCCTCGTTAAAAACCTTACCAGGAAAACCCAATGGGATAAAACCTTGGTTAAGGGAAAAAAAGTGCAGCGGTGTAGATTCTCCCCCTGATGTTGATATCACGTAATTTCATTAAGTCGGTAAACCTCCGAGAATAAATACGCACAGACTTGTTGGATTTTATGTTGCCTTCTTCTCAACATCATGGTTGGAAAATAACTTGGGAAAATATATTTCGTCTTGTCTCCTTTGATGTAACATTATTCTTCAATTGGAGCTATATAACCTGCATTATCTTTAAATATACAAAATAATGGTACATTTCACAATATAACTTGCATTTTGCATAGGCAACTGATTTAGAACTTGATTCTATCCGATAATAAACTCATGTAATTCGTCCATCAGAGATACATAAATATTTTCTTAACTTTGTTCAGATTTCACTATATTGGAGAAGAACTGAATCTTGCTTATAACCAATAATACATCATGTTCTTCTAATTAGCAAGATATATTAGTGCTCATTTAGCACTATAAAAGGTACTTATGAACCATTATGTTCTTCGTCAATCTCACGAGGACGGAAAATATATTTATTCAAATCTATCATTCTTACAACCATTAAGGTACTAAATAGATGTGTAGTTATGCAAAATATCTTTAAAACATTTTTCTTATTGGACAATAATATTATCAATTAATATCTTAAGTACTCGATCTTCAGGCCGAGCCAAACCCTTGTCCTTTCAATATAATTTTTCCGAATTTAACATTTGATTGTATTTAAAAACTCTTCAGGAGTTTTAATATCTTGTAATTCTCCCCCTCACGTGATGCCTCTCTTCGGCTATAGCGTGATCAGTTCAGCTTAACAAACATCACTTTGCTTTATTCGTATACTTATGTTAGTATTCACTGCAACTTTTCTCAAATGTGCTAAACACTGTGGAGAATATGCCATAAGCTCTGCCTGCATTATTTTTAGATGGTAAAACATCTTTATTATCCAACATTATTGGAAAAAAATTCATGCTGGCATTTTCAATCCTTCTGGTATTTTCACTTTAATTTGCTATCAAATTAGCCACTCAAATAGGCTATAAGTAATTTGTATAATGAGACGCAAAATAAAACTTTTTATGTACTGCCAACGTAGTAATATACCAGAAGGTGATCGCTCCACCAAATGATCCATATAATAATAGCCAGTATTCTGTATATAACATTTGTACCACAAGTTGTGCGTATCTCACGACGCAATTTATTTATGCGGGAAATAATTTGCATACACTGGCTTCCACCTTCTGCATTTTTCATGCTAACACTTGCGTCTTTTCAAACTTTTGGCCAATCGTAATGATTCTTTAACATATTGAGCTCAAGATCCTCGTATTGTTTTAAGTTTTCACTCAAGAATAATATTCAAAAATGTTGTCGACAACTTTATATTTTACGGTTCCATCACTTTCCCTTTAATGACATAACTCATAGAGATCTCTTCATTGTAATTACTTTCAGGTACATGAACCACTTCTGGGGTTTCATATTTAGTTATGTCTTTACTTCTTTTATGGGAAATCACCTCCATAATAAGACCATATTTTATCTATTTTCTTTCTATGCTCCATTCTTTTATCAATAAAATTTCTTTGAAACCGATATCACACGCTTCAGGCGTGAGTATTTTTCATTATAATTTGTCATGCCGAGACGTTTTAAAATGGAGCATTTGCAGCCGGTAATTGACTTATGACTTTTTGGGTCTCATAAAGTCACTAAATACTTGATTGGCAGTATTTGAAAATATTTATCTCTTTGAACTTCAGGTTCATATTATCATTATGCGAGGATCTAAATGAGATAATAACACTTTTATTTTCAGTCAATTTCTTTTCTGCCAGCTGCTTCTATTCTCCCCCTAATGTTGAGAAAAAGTTGTTCATCAATGACAATCAACAACTCTTGCTTATATATCAGACATTGTTCCCAATCAATTGTTTATATAAAACATATTTTCTCCAACATTCCAGACCCACGCGGTGGAGCAATTCAAATATATATCGCACTTCATAAAATTCATATATGGGAAATTTGTCTCTTCACCAAAAGTTGGTTGCAATGGGGAGAAGTTATGATTTAATATTGGCTTGATGCGCAGTTATATTGCTGCTTTCATAATAGCATGCATTTGTACTCAATTTGCTCTAATTGTTAGGAGTTTAGCTATTTAATTGGAGGATCTTTGTAACTTTCATGCTAAACTGCAAATATAGACATGTAATTGTCTAAATCTTGTAGTAAATATCAACTTTCAATATCATCATCATTCTTTATTGCATAATCTGGAATTTTTGTTCTTGCAAATTCATAATCAACGCTCATGTGACCATAATGTAGATGCATCTTTCAAAATAATATCGTGGTCCACATGGCTGATGAACGGGCCCATATTCACCTTTTATAATATAATTAAGGGATTTTATCACAAACTCGGTTGATGATGATCACATAATGAATTTTTCTTGAGAGCAAGCATTGTAATGATTTATGGAGAATCTTCATGTTCTTCCAAATAATGTCTTGCACATCGTAAGTGATTCGGAATGGTCTGTAACCGGTCACGCCAAATATCGTATTATATGGGTAAAACTTCTGGTTTACCTCTATTCATCAGTAAACTTCTGGTTTACTGAGATATTTAATCAATCATGCCAATTATTGACGGTAAACTTCTGGTTTACTTGTTATATATTTCTTTCATAATCTGCAAAGATACATTTTGCATCTCTTGTAACATATAAATGCTCGTAATTCATGATCTTCAGGATCATTTATAACTCAAAATATTTTAGGATCTTCATGATTCTTATTCGTAGCTCAAGATCTTTAAAGATCTTTTGTTCATAACTCATAATTACTTAGGATCTTCAAGATCCTATTTTCATATTTTCAGATCGTTCATTCGAAATAATTCAGGATCTTCAGGATCTCTCTTCATATTTGAGATCTTTAGGATCTTCAAGCTCCTTTATTCATAACTCATGATCTCTTAGCATCTTCAGGATCCCTTATTTATGATAATTCATGATATACATGATTCATTTGTATACATGGTGATCTTTAATTCACAAATACAATGTTTCAGATCCCGTTTTTCATACATTACAAGATCTTCCGGATCCTAAAATTAGCAATTCTTGAGCTTCTAAATAATTATTGATCTTCTGGATCATTTTATAATGAAATGCAATGAGCATAAAAATAAATGTATATAATAAATAAAATGCAGTGCAAGAAATAAAAAATGTAACTGTAAATGCAGTGCAAGAAATATAAAGTAAATAAATAACTATTCATAATTGTTGATCTTTAATATCATAATTTCGGATCTTCATGATCCGTCATTCATAAATAATGCATCTTTTGTTATCGTAATATCTCGGTATCAACGAGTAATATATGCAAATAATTTTATTTTCTATCAATAAGGCCAAACATTGCCTCTCTGCGCTTCATAAAATTATCAAATTTCGCGCTGCATTATATCATCAATTTTCTGCTGGCGTCATCGCGCATCTTAAAATTGTCATTCTTCCAAATCAATTGGATTTTGCATTCTATTCATGCATTTTTTTATTTGTAAGATGAATTATCATCGTCTTTATCGATATCATGATAATGCTAAAAATTTCATCTCTTTAAACGACTTCTATGCTCATAAATCTGGCAACCAGAAGTTCCAACACTCACTTCAGGGAGTGAGATATATTCATTGTAATCATACACCACAACACTCACTTCTGAGAGTGGGGGATACACATGATAATCAATAAATCGAGTCACTCACTTCAGAGAGTGGAGAATACTATCATTACAATCATAAATTGCAATACTCGCTTCATGGAGTAGATATTTTCATCATCATATTATAAACTACAACACTCGCTTCAGGGAGTGGAGTATATCCTCCATTATAATCATAAACTGCAACACTCACTTCAGGGAGCGAAATATATTTAGTGGGCGATGCATATAATTTTTCAGCATTGAGCACTTATGTGCTAAGCCACACTATTCTTTATCCTGATCATTCATGTGCTACACACTCGCTTCAGGGAGTGGAGTCATTCCAAGACATAACTTTACGTGTGTTCAATATATAAATACCATATAAATTTATTTTACCGACATCTGCATTATATAATCAAGTACACAAAATCTTGACATGATGTGTGATGTGTGTCATCGCGTATGGTAAATCCGATTATATTACTGTAGGTGAATTGGAATAGTCGTCAAGATCAAGATCGTAGATGATTTAATATCCCTGAAGAAGATAAAACATTAATAAGTAAATGATCACTTGAGTTTTATATATTACTAATTATATTCTTGAAATATATAAGAGTAATTGACGAAGTGTGATGAATTTGGATCTGTGTGACTTATCAATTTGGAAATGGCTTCTGTGATGAATTGGATCTGCTCAATATCGTCGCTTTGAATACTACTATCTGGTAACGAGACGGTCGATTCTGTCGAAACCGTTGATATCGATCTTGATCTTGCCCATTGTAGATAAAGAGTTCTCGAAATGAACACATAGAGGGTTTAATCGGTTGATATCCAATTTCACGATCATCCACGCATCCGACCTCTATAGACCTTCTATATAGTTCCATTCCATGACCATCCATCACATTTTTTTTCGACATCTTCTTTACCTATAGAACAAAACTAAGCACAAATATAATAGTTAATTAGTATATCAAATATTAAATTGTAATGAATACAATATTGAAAATTTAAATGAGGGAGCGGAGTGATTGTGGTCGTGTTTGATGTCCATGGGTTTGAGATCTTCGTGGTCTGATTTTGAACGACGACATATGATGGTTCGCTTGAAGAAAACTTAATATGAGCGACTTCGTGCTGATAACGTGTTACGAAAGTAGAGAGTTAATAGAATGAGAGAACTTGATGATGTCTTATTATCACACATAAATGGCCCTTATATAGGGATTACATAGACTTGGAGAAGAAGTAAAATCAATATAAGGAATGTCTAAATAAGGAAGATGATATATACACATAATATTGAACATCCATATAATATATTCATAACAGATACTAATTTTTACCAATATATTTTTATATAAAATAAAAATACACATATATATATATATAAATATATTTATATAAAATAAAAATACTTTTTTAAATAACAAATAACGTAATATATTTGGGGAAAAGAACATATTTAATGTCTCAGGTTTACCTCACGTTTCAGTTTAGTGTCTCAGGATTAAAGTGTTGATATGGACTGTCCCAAGTTTGAATAGTGTTGCAATTTGGTTTTCTGTTAAATTTAGGTATTAAGTTTAACAGAGTTAGATGAAAAAGACCATACTGTCACTTCTGATTTCGGCCACCCACCTCCGATTACGGCCACCCACCTTCGATTCCGGCCACCCACCTCCGATTCCGACCCACCCACCTCCAAACGAGATGATTCCGGTCTATTCCGACCCGATCCCAGCCGATTATGGCCGATTACGGCCCGATTCCGGCCGATTTAGGGTTCCGGCGGTGAAGCAGCTGACCTGATTTAGGGTTTAGGGGTCCAGCGGTGGAGCACCTGACCTGATTTAGGGTTTTGGGTCGACCGATTACGGTCTATTGCGGCCCGATTTCAGCCAATTTTGGCCGATTCCGGCCAATTTAGTATAGTACTACTCCACTCCAAAATGTTGTGGCCGCTGAAAAGAAAAAGAGGCGAAGGAAGGTCAGGGACTAGAAGTGTTTGTACTCGTTTTTTGTCTATAAATGCGATGCCAGTGTGATTCTTTTCACGATTTTTATTAACAGTGAAGAACAGATCGGTAGATCTCACCTCTCTCTGCGCATGAATTTCTTTCTTTCCACTCGTAAGATCGTATCTAATCTAAATCTAAACATGATAAAAAAATCTAAATCTAAATAATTATAAATAAATCTACTTAATTTTGATTAATTAAGTTCAAAATAACCGATAGGTCAATTTCCATATCCTTACATATTATTTATTAATTTTAATATATCTCTGGCCAAAAAATAATAATTTTAATATCTATAAAAATATATTTATTTCATTAATCTACTATTATATTATTGATATAATTAAAATGCAAATTGGAGCAATTAGATCATGAGATAAAATAATTCAGATTTGGAAAATAATTTTTTTTAATAAAATCTTAACTGTTAAACAAATCTCAAAGTTCATAATTATTAGCTTTAACTTGTACTTGGTGCAAACTAATATTCTTAATGTTGAAAATTGTAATGAAATAATATTATTTTTTTCGATACTAATTTTTACCAATATATTTTTATATAATATATATATATATATATATATATATATATATAAAAAAAAATTTAAATAACATCTAACGTTACGGGAGCGGCTAAAATGAGAACGGCTGACCTAGCCCTATTAAATGCCTCTATATATGCTCCCGTATTCATTAGAGCACTTCCAATAGTAGTGCCTAGTGCCTAGTTCCTAGTTCCATGTTGTAAATTTATTATTGTAGAGAGTGTCTAGTGCCTAGTGCCATTTACTGTTGGTCTCTACTGGTAATGATTAAATAGGCACTTGCATTTTCAATAGGAGTGCCTTGTTCCAAAATGGGAGTGCCTAGTTCCAATTTTTGCCACTGGACGCTGACTAGGCGCCACTAGGCGTGACTAGGATTACTAATATTACTGTTTTGCCATTATTGAGTGAATAGTGAAGTGGGACAGTGCCTACTAGTAGGAACTCCCAAGTTACTGTTCATGTCGGTGCCAACTTTTTAATATTATTTTATTCGATTGTGTTGCTCATCTCTTTGATTGTATATATATTCGGTTACGCTAAGTCAGATAGACAAGAGCCGTAATCAGTCATTTTGAATATTATGTAACATAAATAACGACACGAACCAAAATTACTACTTTTTAACTTTGAATCAATTTCGAAATTTCCATATCTAATTTGTTTATAATTTATATGTTACCATGTTGAATAACCGTTAATTCTAAATTTTGAAATAGTATAACATTTCAAATTATTAAATATGAAAAATAATTGTTACAAAATATTATATTATTTTAATGCATATATATTTTTATATATTTTACGTATTATATTATATTATATTATATTATGAAAGAAATATATCTTTTACGATAAATTATTATAAAAATTATACTTTTAGAATGATGTATATAGAATATATTTCTAATTTACATATATTGAAAATCATATATAAAAACACATGATTAATGCAATAATCAATTTACTAATATGATCATGGATGTACATAAACGTGAATATGTTGATGATGTTGAATTAATATATGTCAATCAACGTATTACAGATATACACTGATTATGGTGAAATAATAGATTCAATGAATTTGATTGATCAATGTTATTATATCAACAATTATACTTATCAATCATTCTGCATGCCACATGGGGATTGCACCTAATAGTAATTTTACCTTGGTCAAGTAACGTATAATTATTGCAATTAATTGATAATAGAGAACTATGGATATGCACGAACCGGTCGGGCCCGAATATGTTCCGAACTGGATTGGTACTAATTAAAACAGTATGGTCCGGTTTGGACCGATTTTGGAATGGAACTGTAAAAAAAGTCTGGTTCGGTTCAAAACTGGTCCGACCCATTTTCCTATACAAATTTACCCTAATTAAAAAAAACGAAAAACCGATCCTCCGACAAAACTGATCCAGTTAAAAACCAGTTCAAAACAGTCTGGTCCAGCCAAAAATCAATTTTTTGAGAAGTATATTACTGGTTTTGGTCTGGTTCTCCTCTCGCATAATTGGTCTGTTTGGATCCGGTCCAGTCTATACCAGTTCCGAACCGACCGGCCCGGTTATTTTCTTATCCCTATAGAATGTAAATTTTTATTAAAAAATTCAATTACATTTTTATAATTTTGTATATATTTTTCCCTTTTTTTTTAATTAAAACATCTAATACTTGAATCTCATTATTTATTCATGTCCGTATTCGTAAAAAAATATGAATATATAATTTATATATAATGATATATAATTTATATATAATGCAAAAATTATATTTGAATTATGAAATTATGTGGGTCCCAATGTAGAAGTGGAACTTGGCCTCCACTACTGGAGAGAGTGCCAATTTTACAGTGCCATTTACTGTAGCAAATACTGTAGCAGTGCCACTTTGATGAGTTGGCAGTGACGTGGCTGCTGATGTGGAGGCACTAGGCACTTCCTATTGGAAGTGCTCTTATCTCCTCTCACCGTTAACTTTGGACCAAACTATGGAACGGCCGCTGTTTCATGCGGCCTAATTTCCACCAATCAGAGGCCTGTATTTAATGGCAAACTTGTAATTTCGTTTTAAAGAGAAAAAATGCGGTTTAGTGGTTCTTGTCACATCATATCACATCACTTAAGTGAATTAGACCACGGTTCGAAGATTTATCCAGACCGGATGTGAAGTTTTAACAGACGTTTGAACTTGCCCTTTACTATACGTTACGTTTTGGGTCTGTAGTCTAGTTCGACGGAGCTACCCCTTATCCTTCTTCACCCGCCTTCCCTTACCTCCTTCCCTACCTCCATTGCTGGATCATTCCGCTGCGCTGCTGTCGCTTCTCGAAGGAGGGATTTGAATGTGGTTGCTCCATTTCACAGGCCAGACAAGTCCATTCTGAAGCTTGTTTTCATCTTGCAGTATGAAGCTTCAATTGTCTGTTTGTTGATAATTATGAGACGTGTTGTTGGTTGTATATGGATACGTGGATAGTGATACTGATGAATTGAACATCCATTACTGTTGTATTGTGTTAATTTGCTGTTCAATACATCCATAGCCATTCATTTTCGAACATTACATTCTGTTTTAATGCAATCCTGATGAATTGAATGTTGTTTAACAATAAACAGTTTTTGAAAGTGTAGATACATACATTTGTGTTTCGTGCAAAAGGATTTTTCAATCAGTTTAGGTTTCATTCAATTTATGGTTGAGTGACTATAAAAATTCCAGCGAAGCAGATAATTGGTTGGACACGTTTTGGTTATGTAAAATAATCTGCAAGGTTAACGGGAATGTTAATGATACAGCAGGTGTGTTGAGCAATATATGAAATCACAAGTTGGTTAATTTCGATAAGAGCGGAGGAAACTGAAGAGTGGGTAGTAGGCTTCATTTCCGGACATATAGCTTAACGCTGGATCCGCTTCATTCTGCCCAGTCAATTTCTTCTGTATCATGTTTATGTAGTTGTTTGAAGGAGTCTTATCGAGGTATGTGTATCAAGGAGTGTTATCGAGCTCTAATGCTTGGTAAATACCAGACACCAGAAGCCGTTGAGATAGGTGATTTTGATGTATCCGTTTGGGAACGTGCACCCGGTTCTGGAACAAACAAGGGATGGATATACGGGATAATTCAGAACAGGAAATGGGACAGCCATACAGGCGTTATTGGAAAGGAGTGTCAAGTTGGTCGATCTGAGCAGTTTAATAGACAAGGCAAACTTCTGATGGTTTTATTCATGGTTTCTGCAATATTGAATGTTTTTTATTTTAACAATCTTTGCAATCAGATTCTAGCTAATAGATATGTATAAGCATAATGTGTTCCTTCTGAATTATTACTACTGGATTCAATATCCTCGATGGCTCTTTTATAGTTGTTATTGCCTTTTATGAATCATTTTTTAAACATCCACACAAGGGGACCCATATATCCTCATTAAGAAGAAAACCAGGAAATAAGTTTGATGAACACCCATTGCAACATTCAGTCGTACTTATTGGGAAACATACATCCCTAATAGTTTGTAAACCCCAAAAAAGTCATAATACACGCCCATTGGGCTCCAATGTTGTGCCATTTAACGCCGTAGATTTTATTAGGAACGTTCCACTGCCACAAACACCATTTCTTCACCAGCGAACACAAAAGTCAGCTCATCTGATTCCTTTAGTCCAGCTCTGGTGTAAAATTCTTCCCACCCATTCCTTATGCTGTATTGCCATGGGTTTGGACCCGATGGTTCGCCATTAGTGACATAGTGTTTAACAAGCCGCATCGGCGTTACCAGCTCAGACCGGTCAATTAAAAGGAGCGTTCGACGGTTTTCCAGACGTGTAGCTTGGATAAACCCATTGGGGATAGGCTACATAATTCAGTTAAAGTACAATTTAATTGAATCATCAAACCAACAACAAGTATCCAATCCACTGAGCCAGTACCATGACAGGAAAAGATGAATTGTTGAATTCACTTACTACTTTTGTTTTCGTGCTGTCATCTACTCTTACTCGAAATGAAATATTAGTTCGAGACAGGAAATAATCCAACATCTGAAGCTCATCTGCAAGTCCCATTTTAAACTGCTTGTTTAGTAAAGGCATATCAATTTTAAAAAAAACCACAAGCAATAAGAAAGACAAGTTGTTACCGTCGAACTTACCGAGATCAGCCATTATTATATCTGAAACACATCGAATCGTAGAAGTATCAGCTATTTAACAAAAAATGAACACAAACACATGAATTCCGAAAAGAATTACAGTTTGATTTATTCAACTGCAGTAATTGTAGACTAAAATCGATGAAGTGCAAAGACGAGTGACAATTAGATGATGATATTGAAAATGTAACCTAACATAGAACAATTATATTACCTAGAGATGCAACAAAAGACAGTTGAGTCGACGGGAAGGTGTTCTAGGGTTTTCTGCAGAATGGAGAGTAATGGACGGGAAGGTCCAAATTATAGACAATCCAACCTAGCAACTATTAACCAATTATTCGTTTATTTATTAAATGTATACAATATCAGACTAAGTTTTCAATTCAGCCTAGTGGTACCACGCTACTTAATGGGTGATACGTCCTAGGTTCTATCCGTGGTAACTGCATGTTAAATAAATGTTTTTCCTCCCCTACAGGTTTATTTTGTTGTGATGATAAATCAGCTGCCTAAAATAACAGGTCCAACATGAATTTCAATTGTGTCCGTCAGCATGTTGACTGATAAAACATGTGTTTGCTAAGAAATACGCATGCTGTAAGGAAACTGCAGCATATTCGTTTGGCTGTCTGTGTTAGAACCTATTTTACACGTTTTTCTTAGGTAACATAATCTGCAAGGTTAACGGGAATCTGATTGATACACACGGTGTGTTGAGCAGTATATGAAATTACAAGTTGGTTAATTTCGATAAGAGCGGAGGAAACTGAACGATGGGTAGTAGAAATTTGGATTGTTGTTCACCGACCAGGCAGAAGTATAAGGGCTGGCGTAAATATTGTGCACATCAGTAATTGTGTCTTCTTGGCTGGGTGGTATGTCAGTTGTGGTTTCTTCTTGGGTGTTAGGTACATCAGTTGTAGTTTCTTCTTGGGTGGGTAAATCATCATAGTTGTCATCAGGGGGAACTTCATTTCTGTTGGGTAGATGATTAGAGCGCAGACCAGTATCTTCTTTACCCGTATCCTTATTGTCTGGTCGTTTACGACTACATTTATTCTTCCTGGCAGTTCGTTTCTTAGTTGAATTCCTGGGATTTTCAGCAGTCTTCTTTGGCGATGTTGTAGTCTGTCGAGGTGTATGACGGGGCAGGTCGCCTAGATTGTTCAATTCATGCAGTGCCTTTTTAAACGTGGCATCATCACCTGCTGCTACTGCTGCTGATAAAATCGAGGCGTAGTGAGAGTGTATGCTGCGTGGGGCCTCGGACGGAATGCCTGTTGGTATACTTGGACTATTGATTGGCCTCATCGTCCATCTATTGTTCACCAAATTGTCGGGAATTTGCTGCAGATGCTGGTATTTCATTACTGCAAACGAGTGTTCACAAGGCAAGCCGACAGTCTCAAAATACAGGCAATCACAATTGAGCTCGGTTGTGGCTTCACAATATTGAACCGTCCATTCACCTATAAAAAATTTGTCGTAGTCTTTGACCGTATACACGGTGGTTGTCTCTGATCTCACCGGGCCGTTGACTATCGTTGCACCCACCATTCCGATCAGTTTGACTATCCTGACCATCAAAGCTGGAGTGTAAATCTTGCGTGCATTCTTCTCAATTTGTTTTAGGACTGTTACAGAACTCTGCACTAGTGTCGATATTGCCGTATACTCGGCTTCAAAGTTTGTCTGCCTTGACTTTTGCAACAGGATGTCGGCATACTTGAGCAACACTATCAGGCGCATCGATGTCCCCCTGACTAGCTGGTTCTTGAATTTAGCATTGAGACCTTCTATACGTTGCGTCGTCCTAGCCTCACCTCAGAAAACTCCCCTAAAGAAAGTAGCTGCCCATTTCGAGCGACGACGGTACTGGGCCCTCAGCCACCTCTTTGCTTTCTTCAACGGGTCCTTCTCAAACCCCCCCTCTCCTTCCTCCAACCCCCCCTCTCCTTCCTCCAACCCCCCATCTCCATCCATCCCGTATTTAGCTAAAAATTGAAGCCACTCATTTTCGAAAGCCATTTCTGTCATAGGGGTATACACCAACTGTTGGAACTCCTTTTGGAATCCTGGAATTTTGATATGGCTGTCAGCGTTCCTAGATAAGTGCCATCCACACAATCGATGTCTCGTCTCAGGGAAGACCTGCTGCATTGCCAACGCCATTGACGTGTCGCCGTCTGTTATCAGGCATTTTGGGGCAGAGTTACCCATACCTTCCCGAAATTTTTGCAAAAACCATACGTAACTGGCTTCTGTTTCGTCATGTAGAAGACCGGTGGCAAATATGAGCGTATTGTGGTGGTTGCTTACTCCGCCGATTACAATCAACGGTTGGCCATATATGTTTGTTTTGTAGGTTGCATCCATCAGAGCTACATCGCCGAAAGATGCGTAGTCAGACCTACATCCACCATCCATCCAAATTAATCTGGATAGCTGCTGTTGTTCGTCCAAGTCGATGGCGTAGAAGAATTGAGGGTCACTGACCTCCTTTCCGGACATATAGCTTAACGCCCGATCCGCATCATTCTGGCCAGTCAGTTTCTTCTGTATCATATCTAGGTAGTTGTACAAATCCCGCTTCCTATACCCCAACTTCTCGTATCCACCCTCTCTAACTGCTAGGAAATCGAAGACTCTGGTAGCGGGTATTCCTACCTGTTTCATTGTCTCCGTAAGTGTAGTGTCAGCTGCTGGAACGCGTTTGTTAAAACCGGAGATGAACTGACTATACGTATTCGGAAGTAATTCATGGTTGTGGTCATTGTGGAATGCGTCGATACACCACTTCATATTTACTGGTACTAATTTACATGATAGCCTTGCCCTACAACCGACACGTGTTTCTGTTGTGGCTTGTCTCTTGCGGTATGGTCGATTTTTGTACTCCTCTCTACGTTTCCCCTCCCGGTTGCAAGCAAAGACACAGTGATTTACTGCTCCATTTGGGTCTTTATGACTATAGTGCCTTCTTACCCTAAACCCACATTCCTGACCGTATGCAGTGTACCACGACAGTACATGATCAAGTGAGTCGAAGAATTTTGGCGGGTCATCTTCTTTGCTTGGGGGAATCGGATCATAGAACTCGTCGAAATGTATAGGGTTCTCGTACTGCAAACCTATAGTCATACCAATTGTGTCAGGACCTCAGTCAGGTTCAGTCTACGAATCCGTCTTAAAAATCGGGTACATAGTCTGGGCCAACTCACAATCAAAGCAATAAATCGAACATACAAGTTATCATCCAGAAAATGAGGCCCGGCTTAAGGCCCAAGCCAACAAGGGCTGGGCTTTGGCCCTCACAATTTTGTAGGCCTCGTTTTAGCTTTGAGGACGTTATAAACATTTAACAAATATGTCGTAATTATAACCAGATGCATTTGTATGTCCGTCAGTGGAACGAGATTGTGTTTTTTCGGGAAGTAGCCACGGTGTCGATTCCAGTACGTAACAATTATTTCCATGTTTTATCTTTTTTATTTTTTTGCTATATATCCATAACAAATTAAAATCTGCACAAAATTATACTGCATTTTTCGTCGAATTGAATTTTAGAATCTAAAGTTAGTCAGCGATTTTATGAATTCAGTCATACGAAAACAAAGTTAGTTCAAAAAAATAGCGAACAGTTTCACCAATGTAACAAGAAAACTTAAATGAACTACTGTTATTTTTTACTATATTTATCTACGAAAAATGAAATTGTATGAATGAATATTTTATAAGATTCATTTAACTAGGGACTCCACGTATACATATCATTATTTATAAAAAAAAAATTTAACACAAAAAAGGAACAATATCAAAAATCCTCAACATGTATGAACAGTCAGTTGGGTAAAATTATATGAACACGCAGTACTGAAGCATTGTCAAGTTAAATCATGCTTGAGGGTGGAAGCAAGTACATGAAAACAAGGGTTTGGAGCTAACCTTCAGAGTCTCCGTTTCCAGGTTGTTTATCGTTGGCTGACATGGTTGAGACTGCTCATTTATCAAAGGATATTTTCCCAAAAGTTGAAGGTAGATACTAGATAGAGAGGAGATGAAGGGTTCGAGTTTACAAGCTTGGAATTGACGATGAAGATTAGCTGTGCCAGATCGCTTCTTGTAGTAGTTTAATCTTCCCTTGGCCTATATTCAACAGTACGGACTCCCAACAGTACACTGTACAGTATATGGGTCGAAGAATTAATTATATACTAAAGAATTCACTAGTTGGTGCTTTATGTTTTTAGACCGCTAATAATATGATAGTTTGGCAAAAACATTCACATAATAAAATCAACAAATATTTTGTGTGAAGTAAATTTAGAAAAACAAATTCCATAAAGAAACAATTACACTTAATAAACTCACTGTAAATGTCACCTATATATTTAATAGTTGATGTATTTTATTAATTTGTAAGGTCATCGCTCATATACACAACTGTATATATTTAAGGAACCTTAGATACTTATTTATATGTGAAAACCATTAAAATTTTATTATATAAATATAACTGTCGTGTATATATAGTTCATATAGTACATTTGATTAGTTCATTCAATACATATATTTCCATAGGTGTTAAACATAGAATTCCATATTATAATTCTATAATTTTTGTTATGATTGGACCGCAAAAAATTATCCATAAAGTCATAGTGTATTTCTCTTTCAATTACATCACCGTTCCCCAGCTGCAACAACGTCGGCTAGAGTGCTGCATGCAAGTTTAATCATATGTTTATGTCAAAAATCTTGGTTAAACGGCTGTCCAGTCCAATGTGTTTGCCTTCACTTTTAGCTATGTAGCATTAATTTCATCCGGTAGATTTTTGTTCTCAGACAACGATACGGTATAGTTTTTTTATTATGTGGACAGTATTAGGTCTACCATGTGGGATGTGGTGTTCATTAAAAATGTAACTAACATTTTATCCACATGATGTTATTAGTTAGTCCTTGTATAGTTCAATATAGTCCAGTCATCTAACTGTAGTCGGTGTAACTAATAATTTGTATGATCCTTATTTCAGTCAGCGATGAACTAACAAAACCACTGTTAATCTTGAATCTATGATACTTATCTCAACAATCTCTCATTAATGTGTTGTCAATTTGCAAGTTTTTCGGTATACGGTTTAGTCATTTGGGTTCAGTGGTTTGGGATTAGGGTTTATTTATTTCTCATTATATAAGGGTCATCTTTAAATAGCTAGTAGGGATTAATTTAGTATCGTCAAAAAGTACATACATGTTATGTCCCTCGAAATGGTACACACAAGCCCTACAGTTTATGTCGATTTATTTGGATAAAATAATGTGTTTATTATAAGAAAATTTTTATTGCGAATGAATATTGTATAATTTTATTGGTCAATTATTAAGTGCACCTACTATAATAACCACAAGTGAGTCTCTGTTAACAAATTAATAGTACAAACTGATGTATCATTCTTGGACTGCTCTCATTATAATACTTTCTTTCAGCTTCATTATAATACATTGTTTCATATTCATTAAAACGAAACATTAATTTGAAATACAACATTTTTTGAATTTCACTTTCTGTAATTGGACTTCGAATGACATATATTTAATGCCTGATAAGACATGAATAATCATATCCTTATCCCGCAGTAGCATTTAATGCTGGGTTGCAGCTGTGATACAAGTGACCCCTATCGGGAAGTTAGCTCTGCAAGTCTACTAACCATACCCTAAACCTTAAACCATAGTCAGATTTTAACTTATTGGACATCAAATAATTGAAGTAACTTGTGCTTTCAGATATTAGATACACAGCAACTGGAAAATTACTTCACGGTCACGTCATAACAATTAGAACAGACATAATAAAATTAGAGTAAATCTTTAAAATGTGAAATTTCTTGTGAAATTTCAATAGAAAGTAAGAAAGAGAAAGTAAATGAACAAATGCATCGGTAGATGGTGGGACCGTATTTCAATTTGTATAGAAATTTCACATAAAATTTCACAGTTTGTAGCAACACCCATAAAACCATACAGTTGCATTGTAAATGATTTAGAGTAAATCTTTAAAATGTGAAATTTCTTGTGAAATTTCAATAGAAAGTAAGAAAGAGAAAGTAAATGAACAAATGTATTGGTGCTTGGTGGGACCCAATATCACTTTCTATAGAAATTTCATAGGAAATTTCACAGTTTGTAGCAACACCCAATGATTTAACCACTAGTTATAGTTGAACGAAATAACTCTCGTCAACTATACAATATACCTTATCCATACAATAAACCGTAAACCGCAGTTAGTTTTGAACTGTTTGGACATTTAATATTTTAAGTAATTTGTATGTACTACAATCATAATGCAGTTGAAATCCAAAATAACTTCATGTTTACTAACTGAACACTGAAGGGGGGATTCTAAAACGTGTACTACTAGGGATTAATTATGTCCTGAAACATTACATATACCCTATCCATCTCGAAATCGTACAAACAAGACCTACAAGTTATGTATCGATGATGCCTGATAGAGTAATCCCAATGGCCTCCTGTTGGGCCACGTGAACAATAACCCATGCCTCCCAACCAACCTTGTTCCAGTAAAGCGTGTAGAGTTATCATTTTCATGGCTGTTGCTCGGGTCTCTAAGAACACCCGTTCCTGCTCTGATCCTATTTCTAATGAAACATCAGACGCATGCATCAACGGTGGAGGTGTGCAGATACTCATCCTCGCGAGTATGTTAGCAGTATACTCGGCGAGTGGGTCATCATTTATCACAAACACTTTGTTCAGCAACAGAACACCTCCTTGGACATTACCTTGGTACAGTCCTTTGTGCACCCCGATCATGATGCCAGCATCAGGGTTGTTAAATGTTCCCCACATTTTCTCAATGCTTCCCAGCAACTTGGGAGGCATGTTGGGAACCCTTACAAAAAGGTGTTTCAGAGACAACATTGGGTATAATCTTCGGGCGACCACAGCAGCCCCCCTAGAGCTGCATAAATGAAAAAAACATGCACCACACTAACATGCTTGAACTCTGAATAAATATATATAATGAATGCGTTTCTTTCAAAATCAGTGTTAAATAATGATTGATTCTGTGCGGGGTACCAGCAGCCGAATGAACCGACTGACGAAGGGTCTGTTCCGGCAACCCTTGCTAACACTTCGTCCCACAATTCTTTCGGCAGTGGGGACCATTCAGTTTCATTGAACAATCTGGCAAATAGCAGAGGAAATTCAGTGTTAATAATCTATTGTTAATATAACGAGCTGATCCTTGAACGATCTGCTTAATAATGTAGTGAATAACATTTGCCTTTTGGTGGCAGAATCCCTGAAGGCATGACGAGTTGCCTTCAGTTGGGGTGTCACCGGACTTGTCCTAATATGGGAGGTAGATGAACCCTTTGACGGGGTCGCTGAAAGTTGATTTGTAGCTTCGGATGAACTCTCGTCTTTGGAAAAAGACGCCACCTTGTTTAACCATTCGTATGAGTCTGCCTTCTTCTGCTGCTTGTCTTGTTTGCTCATTTCGGAAGATAGCTGGTTTTTGATATTTGTTTTTTTGTTTAATATATCTCTGATGAGGTTGTCGATATTTACCCCCTTTATATAGGACAACATGGTGTACACATTCCCGCGTGGATAGTTATTTTCCCGCGGAAATGAGGTATATAAACCTTGTGAATTGGATTTCCGAAGTATTCCGATATTAGGCCGTAATTCAAAAGGTCAACAAAGTACTAGATTTTACTATCCTGCCATATAGATATTCCGAATTCATGGTCGACTAAGTTCCAACAATCACTTGATGGCAAGCATCGTAATTTGTTGTCAACTTTGGGGGCACTCGTGTTTCCCTCACAGTACGCAGTAGCAAATTTGTGTTTACATATATGTGAAATGTTTTATTAACTAATTATACTGCTAGGTATTAAATAAAATTAAGTATTAAAAATTATTTAATTACATTTTATTACCAAACTTAACACACAACCATGGTTACAGTCAAATTGGATATTTACATATTTAATTAAATGTAGGGAATCTAATTATAATGCAACACCAATAAATGAAGTTACTATTTATTACATTAAATATAATTAAATTTTTTAAAAAATAAATAATTACATTTTATTAACAAACTGTGTTTGCTTGAAACCACTAACCCCTATCCAACATTCCCTGTAAACCTTATCCATACCCTAAAACTTAACACACAACCATGGTTACAGTCAAATTGGATATTTACATATTTAATTAAATGTAGGGAATCTAATTATAATGCAACACCAATAAATGAAGTTACTATTTATTACATTAAATATAATTAAATTTTTAAAAAAATAAATAATTACATTTTATTAACAAACTGTGTTTGCTTGAAACCACTAACACCTATCCAACATTCCCTGTAAACCTTATCCATACCCTAAAACTTAACACACAACCATGGTTACAGTCAAATTGGATATTTACATATTTAATTAAATGTAAGGAATCTAATTATAATGCAACACCAATAAATGAAGTTACTATTTATTACATTAAATATAATTAAATTTTTAAAAAAATAAATAATTACATTTTATTAACAAACTGTGTTTGCTTGAAACCACTAACCCCTATCCAACATTCCCTGTAAACCTTATCCATACCCTAAAACTTAACATTTTTAACATCAACATGATAGCATATGATTTACCGAATATAATGTTAAGGCACTAAATATACTTATAATTAATATGTCATATATTAGATACCAATACAAGTGTTTTTAATACAGAACCATATATTCTATATAATTATAGACTGAACGTAGCCTTATTTCTTAAATCGGATTATCATTTAGTATCCGAGTTAATGTTGGGAAATTATGGGTCCGGCTAATGGAATTCAATTTTCAGTAAACCTAAAATCTGAACCATTGGTTATCACAATTTGAACTGACGGTTCATTTTGATATATGAGATCTTATTCAGCTGGTTGGATCTAACCCCGAAAAAGTATTCGAAGGATCCAGATTGTAGGTTACTATACACTCGAAGTACATTAGCTGCCAAACTACGTTAATTGGTGGCTTAGACGATCCGAAATGCCACCTTTTACAATATCACAAGGAGATATTTGGCACTGTATTAGGACCCACAGGTGTATCAATGACGGTTCCCGATACACGGAGGGATAACCATTTAAAAGACTGTTTTTGGGTTTTCATTAGTCTGTGTGTTCAAAAAACCTTTTTCATCTGGGTCCATCTGCTATATCTTCATCACTGCAACTGGGGATACATCTAACTGTCTGCCAAAGTTCCACTAGTAAGCATCCGAAAATTTTGGTCGTTAATATAAACCATTGATTATCGTCTTATGTTTCTAAAAATGTATTTGGATTTTTATATATCTTGTGTTTATAATTTGTTGGTTTGCAGGAACAATTCCTTAGTCATGAATCCATCTAGGTTGATGTCACTTCCTGATGAGATGATTATGCTCATCATGGTTGCCGTTATGTCTGGATCGATCGCGGACTTCATAAGGTTCAGATCATGGTACGAATGAACAATTTCATTGTATAGATGTCCTTTTTTAGTATGTGTTAAGTACATTTCTAACATGAGATGATTTTGAATATCCAGCTGCAGAAGGCTTCACGGGATAGGTTCATGCACAGATATGGTGCATACCCTGGTACCACGTGACATCGTACCCCGCACTTTGCCGGTGTTATGTGGACCTTTTGTTGACATCTTCATGGACAAACGTAACCCAGATGCCCTGTATCGGCTGGGAATGCATACCTTTTTTAGACAATTACCCAGGCAATTAAATCTTGGTCTTGCCCAATTGAAGGCAGCAGCATATCGGGGACATTATGTAGCTAAATATGCTGTAGCAATGATCCGTATCTTCAATTGGCCAACAGATGAAGATGTGCTGTACGACGCGTTCAACATGCTGGGATTAGTGGTCGCTACGAGACGCGCCAACAATGTCCGGACTGTTTTCATCGATGCTGTTAGGAGGTTAACCAGTTACCGTCAAGGTAGGCCATCACACCCGCCGGCCCCTCGACGTCGATGCAACCAGCACGAATTAATTGTGGTTTATCGTATAAACGAGGTTATGATATTTTTTCCGGTCCAGTGGTGCTTTAGATGTTATTGTGACGCTGAAGTCATTCGCTTTCGCTACTATAACTGCTGGGCAGCTTTTCCTCACCAGAAACCTGGCTAGTAATGTCAGGAATAGGGTTTCTGGGTTTAGGTTCTCCCTTCTTTTTTGCATTTTTATATCGAAAAAAATAGTAGTTAAATTAACTTCAGTGTGTGTGTTCATCTACATTTTTTCACTAACCCCTACCGTGTCTGGTCCAACAGTTGAATATAATATATTAAGCTGTCCATGATATAAATCAGAAAATCAATGTTTTTATCAATTAAATTTCCGCTGAAGTTGTTAATTCTGGTAATTTATGTGCTGTTGAATATGAAGCTCATCACAGATTTATAGAGAAACATTAAAACAATCCATATGCTGTGTGAAAACAGTTGCAGAGACATGGCTATGGAAGAACAAGTAAAATGAAGAAGATGAACAGTTTTGCATTGAAATACAAAAATGTAATTAAACATGTACCCTGACAACTGACAAGCAATAATCATTTCTCTTTACTATTATATATAGCAATATTGAGAGACAGCCCTAAAACCCCTATATACATACATACACTCTTTAATAGTTGTGTAATTTAATTTTTTTACTACATATTATATGTTTGTTTTTTACTCACCATTATATAAATATAGCAGGATGTAATAGTTCAACTATGAATAACTGGTTTTTTTTATACACTATCATGTAACTGAACAGTGTGCAGTTACTAGTATATCCACTGTAATTATTAACTATATGTAATTATATTCTTCAATTTTGTAATATATCCGGTCGAAAGAAATCTTCAAACTTAACCCTAGTTTGTTTAACTCATTGTCTTGCCCCTTAAAAGCCAAATTAGTGGCCGCGTGCTTGACAAGCTTCATTCATATCCACGTCCTGTCACAAATCTGTCACTTTCCACTAAGTTCGTACTGTTCCAATGAACTTTATTTAATTTGTTTGTTTTGTCGAACAAATAACGTACAACTAAAAATAAAATGCAAAGTCTGATTATAAACTAATTTCATCGTAGAAACGTTATCATATATTGGTACGTTTGATTGAAATTAGCTTTAATCCAACTCAACATAGGGTTACACAGCTGACGTGGCTGATATAATTTATTAGGGTTTTGCACAGTTTAATGAATCATACATGGTTGTGGGAACTACTGGTAGTTTCAACTAATTGACAAATCCCTACATTTGGTGGGCTCCACATTTTGTATGTCAAGAAATACAATGTTAGCATATGCAATTGTCAAATCTTGAACTCATGCCCTATTGATACTGACATCACGTAAAAGTCTTAAGCAAAGAAACACTGTATTACTTCTAACAGGTATATACACATTACAATAAATAAATATAAATGTGTGTAAGCCATCTCCGTTTTTAGAAAAGTTTGTTCAGAAGGTTGCTTCACATTCCCGGCTACGGCTCTGCATATCCCATCCTCTATATATCCTAAAGTAAATGTGCTCTGTACATAGGAACCCACGTCTTTCCACAACCAGTCTATTATCATGTAATATTTGTCTCTGTTCTATTTATATACGTTAGGTTCTGTATGAATTGATTATAAAAGGCGGTTGATCGCGCATTGCGCAGTGTGTGGTACAAATTACCTGTCTAGTTAATGTAAATTAAAGTTATACATCATGGATGTCAACATCTACCAAGTAAATAACGCAACGATGAAATAATTGATCACTGTACATCCGGTTTAAGGTTATGGAATCAGCTTGACACAAACATAACGAATTAACGGTTGAAACTATGGTGGCCATGCTGTATTTGTCAGTTGTAATCAAATAAGCATAATCTTATTCATTTTCACAGTAAGTGAATATAATACTACGTTTGAGTGTATTTTATTATTTAAATGAATGCTTTAGTGTAAAGCAGTCCTGTGACAGTATAGTTGAGTTTCTAAACATTCCTATTTTAACCAATAAGAATTGGATTCCGTACACATACCAATAACAACTGCATATCATGCTTGTAAGGGGGTTCATTACACATAACAAAATGCATCCACCATATCTGGGTCATCTACACATACAAAACGGCACCCTAAACTATTTTCCTGAAAATACAAAATAAACCTACAACACCTGCTATATATGTAGAAATCCTGATCCCAAATCTTAATTGTGCATTCTCCAGATCAATTTTTTCATGCTCCATCTCCAACAGTGCAATCTCGGCCTTCAATTCAGCAATATCAAACACAAAATTCTCATTCGCTATCTCCAGGGATGTATTATTACTCTTCAGTTCAGCAATGTCAACCACAAACAACTCATTCTCCATCTCCAGAGTTGAACATCTGTTACCCAATGTTTGGTGCAGTGATTGGAAAACATGTATTGCTCTATTTCCGTAACCACATATTAACGGATCTTCCCACTCAAAAAAGTTACATCCAGTCTCTTCACCAACCTGTATGCATTGCCCACAATACAGACAGACAAAACAGTAATCAACGTATTTCACCTTAATTGAACATTTACTTACTGTTTACCATTCCTAACCTATAAATGAGAAAACATTATACAATCCAAGTACAGTCAAAGCCAAATTCTATTAACCATCCTTGAACAGTTAATTGGTATATACTAACCCTTATTGACAAAAGTTAAAACCTAATACAATTCCATATTATTTCAATACAGGAAACCCCAAATCAGCAGTAAATCAAATCCCTAATTGAATATTGTACAGCAATATCGTTAAATCATTGACTTGTTCACCATGAAAGTCGTAAAAGCCCTAGACACTAAGCAGCAATACCTTCCAGTAAGGGCACCGATGAAACCTCATGGTAAAATTCTCCCACGTATATGACATAACCACTGTGGAGACTGCTCCGCAAAAGCACCTCCGTAATTCAGTCGGAGGAATATCACCCGTGTTTTGGGAATGTGGTGGGTGCGACATCAGACGGCTCCCGTTCATCTTTATGGTCTTCGAGATTGTAGGCGGGAAGAAGGGAGACAGAAGAGGTTCAAAATGGTGTAATATCGTATCGTGAAGTTTTGGTTTTTTATTCTACACAAACAAAAAGAGTCACGTGCTGCGCACGTCGCGATGTTTTTTTCGATTATAATACACGAAGCATTAACGGAGGTATAATTACGTTACAAGTTGGGAAAAATTGGCCAGGATTAAAACTCTTCACAGTATCATAATTTAAATATTTACTTGAAAATATATATTTGGGAATTTCAATTACAAACAAGGTCAAGTGGGATAATTCAATTAATTTACGAACCAAATTTACTTGTCAAATATTAATAGCGCGTTTAATTAGCGTATTTTGTCGAATATATTTCATAGAATGTGGGATTAATTAGGCTTTACAAATGGAACATGTCCTACTTACGCGCTATAATATTTTCGTACATTTTCTTCAATGGGACCATCCCAACAGATGGCACCTAAGTAGGACATTTGAATTTCATATAATAAATAATTGTCGAGTTATTTGAAATAACTAATTCACTTAGAGGAAGACACATAACTTCTTTGTGCATACTATACTTTTATTGGCAAAATTCCAAAATGCAACTTGTATAATAACCAGAATTCAGTATCTGTTAACAAATTTAAAAATACAAAATGATGTATCTTTTCATAACTGGTGACATAATTAAACACTGTTTCGCCTTCATTATAAAACATTGTTTCATCTTCGTTATGAAACAGTTTTCTCAAAAAAGGTAAACCGAAACAGGTATTTGAATTACCCTTTTGTTGGAATGTAATCTTATTAAGTAAATTTAATTCACATATATATGGACTGATAAGACATGGACAATCATAGCTTTATGCCGCAGCAGCATTTAATGCGGGGTTGTACCTTTGCCAAAACTGACCCCTGTCGGGAAGTTAGCTCTTCAACTTTACACTAAACCTTAACCATACCCTATCCCTTAAACCACAGTTAGATATTAACTTAGTGGACATTAAATAATTTAACAAATTTGTATGTAATATACTATTATAATGCACTTCAAATGAAAAAAATTAGTTCATACTTATTCCATAACATTTAGAGCATATATAACATTAAACTACAAAATTTCAAGTGATTTAACAACTAAGTATGGTTGAATGCAATAAACACTCTTCAACTTTACTCTAAACCCTAAACCATACCCTATCCCTTAAACCACAGTTAGATATTAACTTAGTGGACATTAAATTATTTAACAAATTTGTATGTAAGATACTATTATAGTGCACTTCAAATGAAAAAAATTAGTTCATACTTATTCCATAACATTTAGAGCATATATATAATAACATTAAACTACAAAATTTCAAGTGATTTAACAACTAAGTATGGTTGAATGCAATAAACACTCTTCAACTTTACTCTAAACCCTAAACCATACCCTATCCCTTAAACCACAGTTAGATATTAACTTAGTGGACATTAAATTATTTAACAAATTTGTATGTAAGATACTATTATAATGCACTTCAAATGAAAAAAATTAGTTCATACTTATTCCATAACATTTAGAGCATATATATAATAACATTAAACTACAAAATTTCAAGTGATTTAACAACTAAGTATGGTTGAATGCAATAAACACTCTTCAACTTTACACTATAACCTTAGCCATACCCTATCCCTTAAACCACAGTTAGATATTAACTTAGTGGACATTAAATGATTTTACAAATTTGTATGTAAGATACTATTTTAATGCACTTCAAATGAAAAAAATTAGTTCATACTTATTCCATAACATTTAGAGCATATATATAATAACATTAAACTACAAAATTTCAAGTGATTTAACAACTAAGTATGGTTGAATGCAATAAACACTCTTCAACTTTACTCTAAACCCTAAACCATACCCTATCCCTTAAACCACAGTTAGATATTAACTTAGTGGACATTAAATTATTTAACAAATTTGTATGTAAGATACTATTATAATGCACTTCAAATGAAAAAAATTAGTTCATACTTATTCCATAACATTTAGAGCATATATATAATAACATTAAACTACAAAATTTCAAGTGATTTAACAACTAAGTATGGTTGAATGCAATAAACACTCTTCAACTTTACACTATAACCTTAGCCATACCCTATCCCTTAAACCACAGTTAGATATTAACTTAGTGGACATTAAATTATTTAACAAATTTGTATGTAAGATACTATTTTAATGCACTTCAAATGAAAAAAATTAGTTCATACTTATTCCATAACATTTAGAGCATATATATAATAACATTAAACTACAAAATTTCAAGTGATTTAACAACTAAGTATGGTTGAATGCAATAAACACTCTTCAACTTTACTCTAAACCCTAAACCATACCCTATCCCTTAAACCACAGTTAGATATTAACTTAGTGGACATTAAATTATTTAACAAATTTGTATGTAAGATACTATTATAATGCACTTCAAATGAAAAAAATTAGTTCATACTTATTCCATAACATTAAGAGCATATATATAATAACATTAAACTACAAAATTTCAAGTGATTTAACAACTAAGTATGGTTGAATGCAATAAACACTCTTCAACTTTACACTATAACCTTAGCCATACCCTATCCCTTAAACCACAGTTAGATATTAACTTAGTGGACATTAAATAATTTAACAAATTTGTATGTAATATACTATTATAATGCACTTCAAATGGAAAAAATTAGTTCATACTTATTCCATAACATTTAGAGCATATATATAATAACATTAAACTACAAAATTTCAAGTGATTTAACAACTAAGTATGGTTGAATGCAATAAACACTCTTCAACTTTACACTATAACCTTAGCCATACCCTATCCCTTAAACCACAGTTAGATATTAACTTAGTGGACATTAAATAATTTAACAAATTTGTATGTAATATACTATTATAATGCACTTCAAATGAAAAAGAATAGTTCATACTTATTCCATAACATTTTGAACATATATATCATAACATTACGCCATATACTTGATTCAGAGTAGTTATTAGATGGAACGGACCGTACCAACAGATGACACAGTGTGGTGCCTCGTGGCGGAGAGTAAAAATGCTATAAAACATGCTATTAAACCATTCGCTAAAGAGCCACCACATATTTGCCAACTGTAAACACGGCTGTAGAGAATCATTTTCTCCTTGATACAATGGACCGTCGTCAAAACTTACTTTATTTTCCCAAATTCATCTATCTTCTTCCTCAAGTCCGAAGCAGTTTCCCTCCGAAGTCGTCCTAACTTCCTTCTGCGCTTGAATCGTCACTATCGACGGTGTTCTCTCAGATACTTTGTTCAAACAGACAGTCAACCTTTTTTTCAAAGGTACGTTTCCTTTACTGCTATACTAACCATGGTGAACCACTTACGTTTTGTAACTAATTTCTTCCTCTTTCTCCAAGATGGCTGCATGCACAACAATCCTAGACCTGCCCGCGGAGGCCCTATGGTTTATCATGATTTGTGTCGGAGCGTATTCGACCCACGATTTTATCAAGCTGAAGCTATGGTAAGTTTCTGGAAATTCCCTATATAAATTTAAACCTTTCTTCAGTACATGAATTAGGAGTCTGTTCACTGATTTCACTGCTTTCTCTAATTTTTTGTCTGATTTTCCATCGACATTTGTTTTATTTGTGATACATACACAAATAGGACTGTGTATATATATATATATCTTATGCCAGAAAAACAAAAAACCTAAAATATCTGCTATATATATATAGCAGATATGTAATTTTTTTTTTTCCTGCCAAAAGATATATATATATATATATATACATTTACATATATTATATATATTTGTTGGGAAAAAACAAAAAAATGAACATATCTGCTATAAATATTGTTATCTATTTGATAGCGTTACACATCTTTGTTTTATATATTCGTCATATTTCTGCTTGGTTATACATATAGAATCGAATGACTGCATTTTGAAAAAAAAACAATGAATGCTATTAGAACCAATGTTGTTTAAATGAGTTAGGGTTTATATGTTGCGAAAATCAGATTCACCACCATACAGTATTATATCTTGTCTTCAAAAACCCTTGTATTAAACTTTTGAACTGCGAAGTATGTGTTTGGGTTCACAATTGCTTCAACGTATGGAAATTATGTTTACGGTTAATACTAACCAAAAATACTGCAGTTCTGCGGAACAAATATGCAATTCTGCAGGACTGAAAACTTAGATTTTCTCCGTATGTTGTGTGGTAATGAACATTGAGGAACAATTTTATGATGTTATATAGTACTTACCCCTCATAAACCATAACTTGTTCATAACATAAACAGTATGTTGTGGTATACTTTATTTATGACTAACTTTTATAAACTGTTCGTGTACCCAATAATTACACGGATTGCGCGATATAATATTTAACCTTTATATATAATAAATGTTTAGCCATTGATTCGACTTTGCTAGAATGATAACTTTTTACTAAATACAATTGTTCCCCGTTAAATCAGCTGCAAAAGGTTCAACGAACTAGGAGCCGATCCTTACATTTGGCGGAGAATTTCACTCAAGGGGATGAGCTATCATATCAATACCGGGAAACAAGCTTCGTTTCTACGGCAATGCCTGGCTAACTCCAACCCCGAAGCTCTATACAGGGCAGGAGTAGCCAATTTTGTTGGAGGACATTATGCAATAGATGATGGAGGTGCAGTTGGTCTGGTACAGTTGAAGGCTGCTTCAGATGCGGACTGTCTCCTCGCTACTTACACTCTAGGATTCATCAAAATCTTTAATTGGGACGGTGATGTTCCATTAGTGGAAGAAGGCTACAGCCTCCTCTCAAAGGTTTGCAGAGCCGGCAAGGAGCTAGAATGTCGGAAAATTTTGATTGAGCATATGAATTGTTTCTGGCCTGCGAGAACAACGAGGGATCCACCACCGTTACCTGAAGCACAATGCAGGAAAAACCACTGGAAGGCCGTATATAACTGGTCGCAAGAATATGAGTTCTTTGAAGATCGAACTTGCATCGACTGTCGATGCGATGCTGAGGTTCAAAGGCTGTATAAAACATTCAACTGGTCCTGCTTACCTGTTCATAGTTATAAGTAGAAATGACAGCATGTTTAGTTTTGAAGTTGTGTGTAATTATTTTTTTCCTTGCCTAAATACTTTTGAACTTCTGTTTATACTTTTGAACTTCTGTTTGGAAAGACTAATCTGTGTTATCCTCCTGTTCTGATAATTAGAACAGGTCCGGCCCAACTGTTGGCAACTAAGCCTAGGGTTTTAGGGCTCATGTTTTGGGAGGCCTCATTTATGAAACTAGTCCTTTTTATTTGTTGTGTTCAACGTCGTGTATTTATACAATTAAAGTCATCTAAAAGGCCCCAAATTCAAATGAGGCTTTAACCCTCAAATTCTCTTGGGCCGGACCTGGATCTGAACCTTTAGCTCCCTCAAATTCTCTTGGGCCGGCCCTGGATCTGAACCTTTAGCTCTTTCTTCTCATATCATACGCGTGTCCCGTTTTTTACAATGTGTTTTACAATTTTTCTCCCTGAAATTCACTTTTAATGGGACAAAACTACCCCTTAACCTATATGGACTTCATGGAAAATCACCGTTCTTCCCTCCATTATCAGATACTGTGCTCTGCGCTTTCTCTTCTTCTAATCCTTTGCTCTACTCCCCTTACGAAGCTAGCTGGACCAATGCACTTGCAAACAAGTTAGGTCTTCAACCGGTCCTCCGTACGAAGCTCGCCGATGCAACAGCGATGTGATTTGCACAATCAAACAGGCTTATTCGTGGAAGGACTTCTCCGGGATGTACCGTGGGTGCCCCTATTTCCGGGTTATTTTGCCTATTTCTTATTATTTCATGTGTGGGCGTGTCGAATTGGATAGTAATTACTCCAATTTTGTAATACCGGTCTATCAATTAAAATTAAGGTTTACCTCAATAAGGGGTTCTATTAAAATTGTAAATCAACGTCCAATTGATGTGTGGGTGTGTCGAATTAGACAGTTATTAGTCCAATGTTTTAAATAGGGTTTGTCAATTGAAAGACGGGTTAACATGAATTAGGGGTTTAATTCAAACTGTCAATTAAAGTCCCCATACGCGAAAATCGTGGTTCAATATGTCAAATAAGGTTCCATGCTGTAAACCTTAGGGGTTCTGAACTGGACTCATTTGTATTTCCTGAATAAGGGTTCTTATAATTAAGGTCTAACACAACGAATTCTTCTTTCTTTTATGTTCAATTAGGCATTAAAACAGTCAATTAAGGTTCAAATTAAGTTTACTTGTAATTGCTGTAAATTCCGACAGCTTGAGCCGGATTAAGGATGTAAGTAATTTTACAGGGAACATCCGCCAATGTGTGGTTATTGAGTACAAACCAGTGGATAAATTCAAATCAATGTACCAGTATTTGACCAGCAACTGTTCAAACTTGGAGATGGGGGTTGTGGAATTGAAGATGGACAGTGCAAAGCATGATCTCGAGAATGCCAAATTCAAGATTCAGAATGCAAAGTTTAAGCTCGCAAATGTCAATTTCACGATGCAGAAGGATAGTCTTGACACTTGAGGTGGAGAATGGAACACTGCTGATGGGGAATGCTCACTTAGACAGTGAGTCAAGGTTGTGTCCACTAGATCAATCACAAAGCATCGATGTGTCGTTAGTGTATACCGCATTACACTTTAACCAATTGGTGATCCTCTGTTTGCTTGATTTTTTTTTTCCAAATCAACGCAAGCTAATACGACATAACTGTGTTAAATGAAGCCATGTTATATAACAAAACAGCATTATCAATTCAACGGAGACTTGGCCATTTAGCTTTCAACACGAAAAACAACTTAAACCACCAACGCACGCGAATTCTTATGTACATCAGATCCAAAACATGGATCCAATGTCCTGAACTATCAACTAATCGGAATCCGACGTCTACCATATATAGGATCTAACATATCTGCTGTATTCCACGGATCAGTCACAAATATAAGTCTACTATACAAACACGCACAAAACGATAATTACATATTTCTTAGTTTTTTTTGTTCCTCATCCACACTTCGTTCGCAGCCAACTCAAGTCTAACTGTCCCATGGATTAGATGGACGCCAAAACACTCCTACACCACTGCATCATAATAAAGGCAAAACAACTTACATTGCCTCATTTCCTTCGTAGTTCCTACTACTCCAACAGTTTTTACAGCCACAACTAACGACAGTATATACGTGCTCGTCCTTCCACGGTAAATCTCATCGTGTTATTCTTCGCAAGTATCAAAGAAGCAATCATCGACAGCCGATGTCTTGGGGTTAAAACCTGTAGACAATATTCAATTGGATAACTTGGATATTTAAATATAGATCACAATCTACCAATATTGAGGGGACGATCTGACCGTTCGAGGTGTTATGTTTGGAATTTGATCGTGGGCGGTCATGAAATGCATAACGTACATGCCACAGTTACTCCTGAATAATAAAACTGCATTAACACATCTTCATAATATCACGACTCAATCTTTCTAATTATGCGTTACTACTGGCCAATAAAAATAATTCTTCAGCGCTCGGTACTACTTTCTCACCAATCACCCAAATATGCTTGATTTGGTACGTTCTCAGGAATTTTAATCTCCCATTCACACGGCCTATAGCGGGTTGTTGGATTGGGAATGCTGGTCTCAAGCAGCAGAAAGTATTCCTGGATCCAACATACCTGCCCTTCCCTATGTTAAATCCTAATAAAATACTTAGGGTATATCATAAATGACCTTACAATGCCACAAGTTCATTTACTAACCACTCGGCCACACTCATCAATCCTTTTACTTGAATTACCAGGCAGCGTATCGACATAATAAACAGCTCCCTCTTTTAGTAATATCACCAGTAAGTACCAATGTGTTGATTCTTCATTCATTGGAATGTATATCTGGATATATATATATATGTCCATAAAACACTATGATCACCCTCATCTCTAACTATAACATAGCCTATACAATGTCCCAAATCATATAATCATCTTACCCGTTCACATTTCGCAGTACCAACTCCCAACCAGGATGGGCTAAGTGATGTCATCCTAGATTGACGTCCGGCATCCATAGCAGCGAATTGCTGTAAATTTAACATTGAACAACATTGGATCCTCCCGTTAATGTTACATTACGCACTACTGCAACGACATCCACTAGTTAATCAAACCTGAAACCACGTGGGTAGGCACCAAATACGCCAGTTATGTTCTGATCTTTGTTTGCAGTTCACAATATTCGCTACACTGTTGATTACCTGCATCAATCAGATAGACATACCAACGCATAATCATCACTTCGTGTACTACTACAAACAAATCCAATCTAACGGAAACTTACATCATCAATGATCCATGCTCCGGGACGAAGCGTCAACATAAAACGACGACTGACTGATATCACCGCGTTCTGTGTGAGCACCTCTCTGTTAAACACAAACCACTACTCAAATAACGAATTTCACTTTTCGAATGAAACTTTGACTCCCAAAATTCTCACCTTTCATATTCTTCTTCGCTTACGCCACTCGGAGCTTGGGCAAAAACATAATTTAGAACCATTTGCTCTTCTTTGTTAATCTCAGGACCCCTACAGGCGTCCATATACCTTAACACTGCTACTTTCCCTTTGACATCCTATTCATTGTTTTTTATAGCCTCGTTACATGATGAACATTATGCACGCCAATATTAGCTGTAATATTACAACATACCTGGACCCGGTTCTCCTGTTTCAACCACTCGTCATACCAAGTCTACAAACATTATAAATCATCAACCTATCAACGGTTACTTCTACATTTAAACTGAAATGAGCAGTTACACATTATAAAAAAACAGACCTTCTCACTTGTACTCGAAGATGTTTGTTCTCTTAAAGGGTTAGCCATATTCCTGAAATTGGAGATCCTGTTGATTTGAAATGGTTAGTCATATTCCAGCGAATAATATTCACATTTTTAACTGTGCTAATCACTATTGCAAACGACTCTTGCAAGAATGTCTCGTTGAGGAATTTCGTAAAAAATGTTAGATGCAATAGCTAAATACAGTCGTAACATCAGTGCAGATGACGAGGGATACAAAGACACCAACGAGATAAATCCAGAAAACCCATGGAGAAACGACTGATTAATCACATCGCTACTGCAGGATTAACCTAACTACGAAGGAAACCGATTCAATCAATTAAACAAGAAGAACCATACCACAAATGCACTACACTAGATACAGATCCGACCGTAAGAGCGGACTTGGAATATGAAGGGAAGATGATCCTTCACTGGCCATCAATGGAGCTTGAGACGAACAAAAACGTCGGGATGTTATGTGAAGGTTGAAAGGTGCGGCCACTACTATGTTGTTGGGACACGGTACATCCAAACAAAATTTAACGGCACATCCTAACGCTGTTAAACCGGAATTACTCGAACCAGACCAGGCCGAAAATCATTAAACCAGAAATTCAGATTAAAATACATTATTAATACGCCGCATCAAACAGCGGCCGTTCCATAGTTTAGTCCGTTAACTTTAGTGACTTCCGTTTCTTTTCTTTCTTTTCCCTTTTCAGTCCAATCTCTCCCATAATATATATCTCTCTCCTCTCCGTTTTACCTTTTTTTATTATATATTACTATTATTATATAAGAAAAGTAATTCTCCAAATAATTAGATATGTTGGTCAAAAGAAAGTATAATTAGATATTATTTGCAACTATGGAAAAAAAAATTAGATACTCGACAAAAAAAAAAAGTATAATTAGATATTATGTAGTAAAAAATTTGATTTTTGTATTATTTGAGAAAAATATAATTTATTGAATCAGATAGTTGATAAAAATAGATACATTTTTATGGCTAATATATATATATATATATACATCCATTTTTCCAAACTATATGAATCATGTTAATCTTTAGTTCTACAGTTTCTAGGTTCAACTTCCTAATACTCTACCGCTTGGCATAAAAGTAATTTAAGTTTTAAAACGTACCAAAAAATTACATGTAATTAAATAAAATTATATTTGATCAAACGAAAAAATAGAACTATATTAGTTTAGTTAAATTAATATATATAAGTATTTTTTTATATATCGTATTACTTAAAAAAGAAAAAAAAAAGGTTAAATAGGTTAAATACTTTGGCAAAAAAAAAAACATGTTAAATAAGTTCAGGTTTTTTTCCACGTAAATGAGTCCAAGTTATTACTGCAAATTATATGTTAAATAATGTAAACTTATATTACTATATTTGAATGGGAAAAGTCTATAAAACATGCAACATGTTTGAAAAAGATGGTTTTATGGACCAATATGTTTTAAAACGTACAACATGTTTGAAAAAGATGGTTTTATGGACCAAAATGTTTTAAAATGTACAACAAGCTTACAAAAGAGGGTAAAATGACGTATCGTCTACTTGTTGTCATTAGTCTCATTAAGTGGACACGTGCAGATCACGTTTTTAAAAAATAATAATTATTATTATTATCTACATCCACCCATTAATAATCATTGCTATGTATAAATTAATTTCTTGTTTTAATTATTATTATTTTTTCTAAAAATGTGTTCCGCACGTCCACTTAATGAGACTATTGATAACAAGTGGACGGTATGTCATTTTAACATCTTTTGTAAGCTTATTATACATTTTAATACATATTGGTCTATAAAACTATATTTTTCAAACATGTTGTACATTTTAAAACATATTGGTTCATTGAACCATCTTTTTTATACATGTTGCATGTTTACATACTTTTTCCTATTTGAATATTGGTGACGGCCAAGGACGGCTCTTGTCATGTCAATAGTCAATATAGCTAATTAAGAAGAAAAAAAATATGTAAAGAGAAAGGATAGTAGAAGAAAGGAAAACAATAAAAATAATTAAACAAACGGACGACAATAACAATGAGAGAGGTGTGAGAAGATGTGAACGCACGAATCTAGAAGTACTTATTTCTACGGCTGAAGATTCGACTGAGAAATTAGTCGACCTCATTTTAGCCTTTTCCTAACGTTATATATTTTTAATTTACATATAACATCATTATATAACAAATTAACATATACCCGGTCGGCCATGAATCGACAGTGTGCTAGTAAATTATTGGTCTCCCTCCACCGACATCTTTGCCGCTACGGTTAAAACTTTCTTACACCTACGGGCCACGCCAAAGGCTTTAACAAATACATTTGTTTTTGCTAAAGATGGTAAACAAACAAGTGCACTTATTTGCTCCTCACGAAAATTCCATTATGTGATTTTTTAATACCTAATAATAATAATATTAATAATAATAATAATTATAATTATGCTTTCATCGGCTCAATCTCGACTCTGTAAATTTCTATAAACCCTAACTCTAGAATTGGTGAAAAAGATAAAGTGACAGAGAGATTTGCGAATCATCAAGGGTAATTCCTTCAAGTGGTATTGATAGGTATACGTCCGATTCGGGTTCGTTTTATATTATTCGGATTTCGTTTATACGTCAAACCCACCATACGGTTTCGAATTATTCACCCGCGAGTACGCGTCCCATATTTGCACCGCGTCCGAATTTTTTGAACAATCCAGACCGGCTCCGAATTGTCCCGACACCCCGGACCTCCCAGGATCCTCGCGATACTCCGGGACGGTCCGGATTACTCCTCTTAATGGCGCGTAAACCCCTACGCAAACACTACACGTGCAGACCCTCCCGATGTCAGCTTTACTCCCGTCTACGTCCGGTTCATACTTTACATTAAACCGGCATTGGACCGTTCAAAACCAGGTTCGAGTTGGGAAACTCCTATTTAAGGGACTCCACTCTCCCTTTTTACGACTAAGTTGACATCGGAAGCTCTGACCTCTCTCTTACTTTCTCTCTCTAAAATACACGACTTAAGCTTCTAAGAGGGTTCATCGCACTCCACCTCCCCCTGCGTGGTGTGTAATATTGCCCCTCGTGCAGGTATACGGAGACGCACGAGCCCTGACACGTGCAAAGACCCGACAAGTGAGCAACCTGAGGCATCTTCCCGAATCAATACCAGGATCGGACACTTCTTCTAGTCTGGGTCCCAACATTTTAGCGCCGTCTGCGAGACTCGAACAAACAAGCACTCGCTTACCAGCAATAGCTAAAAGGCAAAGAGAAGAAACACTACAGGAGAGCCCAGCAGGGCAAAATCCAAGAGAAAACAGCCAGGTCCTGAGGATATCTCGGAGGCTGTATCAACAGCTTCCCCGGAGGAAGCTCCCAATGCTCAGACAGAGCATACAACTCAAACCAATGAACCCCCACCAGGTTTTGAGCGAAGAGCGCGCACGGAAGAGGAACAACCTTTCAGAATGCCGACTAACAACCAGCAACCTCAGGATACAGACACACAAGGTGCAGAAGCTGCCTCAACTGTAACTCCCGCAATGATGCAAGCAATAGAGGAACTCATGGCCTTCAGGGATACTCTAAGAAATCAAGGCTACGCGCCTCCACCACCTCATCCCCCACCACCGCCACCACCTACTCAAGCATATCCTGCAGTGGATACAGTGTCTCATGACACAGCCCGAAGAGTAGCTCCAAGGCAACAGGGAAGAGAGCCCCCAGCTGCCAACCCTCAATACTACAGTGTAGGACCTCAAGGATCCAACTGTGCAACTTACTATGAAAGGCCATACCCGGCCGAATCATGGAAGCAGCCAAGTAACTTGAATGAGAGACAAGGCATGGAGGCCTCTCACTACAAACAAAGCTGGGGGCAGGATAACAGAAAGGGTTAACAGGTCTTTTGGTCCATGATGTTTGACAACTTTTGGGTTTTGGTCAATGATGTTTTTTATTACCTAGTTATGGTACCATATGTTTGCAGATTTTTTCTAGTTTTGGTCTAACCGTTACATTCCGTCCATTTTTTGACATGTTCAAGTCACGTGATTCACTCTAAACTTTAAATTTAGTCCCTCTAATACTTTCTTAACCTTTTTTTTTTTGTTCAATTCAGTTCCGAAGTTTCAAAATTGACCCCAATTGGACAATAGGTCCAATTGAAATTTTGAAACTTCGGGACTAAATTGAACCAAAAAAAGGTTAGGAAAGTATTAGAGGGATTAAATTGAACAAAGTTAAAAGTTTAGGATGGATCACATGACTTGTACATGTCAAAAAATGGACGGAATGTAACGGTTAGACCAAAACTAGAAAAAATCTGCAAACATATGGTACCAAAACTAGGCAAAAAAAAAAACATCATTGACCAAAACCAAAAAATTGTCAAACATCATGGACCAAAAGACCTCTTAACCCTAACGGAAATCCAAACAATGTTTGGGGAATACCTGAGAGTTACAACAACGTTCCCCTCACAGGGTTAACCGCTAAGACTTTGAAGGCGCTCATTGAGCAAAAGCTAAAGCAGTAAAAGACCATACCAATGCACGTCTTAACAGACATCGCAAGTCACCCCTTCGCCAAGGAGATGTTGTATGAACGGGTTCCGGGAATCCTAAAAAACATACGAATTGAGAGATACTCTGGAAAAGGTGATCCCATAGAGCACGTACAGCAGCACGAGGCTTCGTTGCTGGGAAGAACTTCAAACTCATACCATGTGGCGGTCACGTTCCCGCAAACCTTAATAGGTTCAGCGGCACATTGGTTTTTCTCACTTCCAAAGGAAAGCGTGACCTCCTGGACAAGTTTATCCTGAGGTACATGGGTGAACGAAGACTGCTCAAAGACTCCAGCGCATTAGATGATGTGAAGCAACACTATGATGAATCCTTAGATGATTATTACATCCGGTTTAATCAGAACATTGCTGACATTCAGACGAACTTGTCTGAAGACGAAATAATCAAGGCATTCATAAGGAACCTGGGTCGCTTAGGTTTCTCCTTGGGGGAAAAGATGTCCAAACGCCCGGCTAAAACTCTGGAGGAGTTAGCCTCACGCGTGAAGGAGTACGTGGACCTGGAAAGGTTCAGGAACAATGCAAGGGCAAAGCTGAACGCTGAGCGCAACAAAGACAATGCCAACAAGGCCTCACAGGAAAAACAACCCCAAGGAAACCAGAAACAAAAGCAGTGGCAATCACAGCCTAAGCGTCCCGTCCAGGTTGGTTTCCAAAAACCAAGGGAGGTCAACACCGCGAACCTCATTCCACTAAACGCCCCTATGTCGGCAATCCTAAAAGAGATGAAGGAAACTAATCTCTGGAGGGAACCAAACAACTGGCGAAAGGGCCCCTTGGGAAAGGAAGATGACAAGTGGTGTGAAAACCACGAGGCTAAGGGACACGACACTGACAACTGCTTCAGCCTAAGGATGCACATAAACAACATCATTCTGAGGGGCGAGCTAAAGTACTATGTCGATCAGGGGGAAAAAACCCTTATAAAGACCCAAGGAGAAACCTCCAAGAAAAAAAAAGGAAAAGAGAATGTGTATGACAACCAGCCTCCTCCCAAAAAGGGTGTAATAAATGTCATACACGGAGGACCAGCTGCTGGGGGCCAAGACTCGCACTCAAGGAATGTCTACGCCTCATAGGCAGAGACGCATCCTAAATACGGCAAACGACCAAGAGGGGAAGAAGAGGATCTGGTTATCATGTTTTCTAAAGAAGACATGAGACACATCGTATACCGACATGACGACGCACTCGTCATCACCATGCCTATAGGGAACTACGACGTAAAGCGAATCCTCGTTGACGGAGGAAACTCCGCTGACATCTTGACCATCAAGGTGGTAGAACAACTTGGTCGTACAAAGGCAGACTTGAGTCCCGGAACATTCCCTCTCATAAGCTTCGCAGGAGCTGCGACATACCCACTTGGTACGATCACACTCCCGGTAACACTTGGAGAAGGATGGACAAAGCTTGATATTAATGTCAACTTTATTGTGGTCGAAACCTTGGGGCGTATAATGGGATTCTCGGAAGAACAACCATTAAACCTCTGAGATAGCGCCATCCACGGCACATCAGAAGCTGAAATTCCCAACCAAGAATGGAGTTTAAGAGATCCTAGGAGATCAAACGGCAGCACGACAGTGTTATGTAAACGCTCTAAGGCGTAAACAACAACCCTCCATCGCCATGATCAGGCAGGATTTTCCCGAACATGAAGAGGATAATCAAGTGGAAGAGATACGTCTTGAACAACTCTTTGCGCCTATACGGCCAACCAACTACCAACAAGCCCCAACACTGCAAAGGGTTTGGGACATCAGACAAGAAGAAAGAGAACCAACTCTGGAGTACTTCATGCGCTTCACGCTGAATGCAGCTTTGCTAAAGGCCACAAAGGAGGCAGTGATCAACGCGTTCTTCATGAACTCGAATGCGCGATCATTCCTTCTACTTGGAAGAGAGTATGGTTGGAGGACCACTCAATCAATGAGTGACCTCAAAGACAAACTCGAAAGAGTAGACGCTTGTGAACATGAACTCGGATGGAGCAAACAACCCTCAGGTGAGGGAGGAGCACTCTTTCAACAGCATACAAGCTGGAGCACACTTGATGGCCCAGAATATGCATTCACTCCTCTGAACAGAGAGGTCGAAGAGATATTTGTGAGCATCCTGTAGAACTCCCTAAGGGAAACACCACATGCGTTCTCAGGAGCCAACATCACGCATTGGTGTAAATTCCACAACACCTGGGGTCACAGCACTAACGACTGCCTCATTCTGCGAGTGGAAATCGAAGAGATGATAGCGCTCGAGGCCTTGCAACACCGCATGGCGTGTAGCCATCATACAATGTGAACAGACAGTCTTCATCACAACATGTCGGGAGGCAACAATCACATCCCTTCCACATCACTGCGATACGCACAACTTTATGCATCCATCTACTTTCAAGCTTTACTTTTTTAAGTGCTTATGCTTTCAGTAGATTAAATGGGTGATTTGTTGACCCCATCTATCCAGCATTGTAAATACGGCAAAAATCTAATGAAGTTAATGTATTTCGTAGGTACATTACTCTCATACAATCCCTGCTCTGGAATAACACCAAGTAGTGGACTCTATGCATTAACTTTGCAACAACACTACAAGCTTAAACGCTTAATACAACAAGAGGCTTATATTATACACCACCAACATATCAATACTCGACATCAACAATGAGCTCGCGATACGCTCTCTTCCACGACATCTATTATGTCTACTCTATACAACTACATCCTAGAAATTTTTCTATGGATTATCTACAAGTAACATGGCGCGACATCCCCGCTCGGGGGGCAATCCCATGAATACAACAATCATTCCTTTGATTTATCAACCAAGAGGTGATCATCTATTAAGTGGCACGACATCCTCTATACGAGGGCAACCCCACACAATTACATGGCGCGACATCCTCTATACGAGGGCAACCCCATGATATCTTACTGAGGAACGAGACATCCATTATAGAGTACTAAAAACTTGCATGGCGCGACATCCTCTTCACGAGGGCAACCCCATGACATCTTACTGAGGAACGAGACACCCAATATATATTACTAAACATATCCATGACGCGACATCCTCTATACGAGGGCAACCCCATGGGAACCTACTACTACCTGATGGATATACGCCCAATTTGAACCCGTTGACTTCCAAACCGTTGTATTTTTATCGTCCCATTACCGATTGTAAATCGAAACTTCAACCCGAACACTTCGCGAACACATCAACGACTCGGACGAGGCCGGAGCGCTCGTCCGGCCGAGGCAAACTCACCTAGGTGAGGTTGGGTGGCCACACCCGACCTCCCCTAGGAGAGATCGGGTGGCCACACCCGACCTCCCCTAGGAGAGATCGGGTCAGCCAACCCGATCTCTCCTAGGGGAGATCGGGTGGACCAACCCGATCTCTCCTAGGAGGGATGGGGTTGGCCAACCCCATCCTCCCTAGGAGGGGTTGGGTGCCCTTACCCAACCCCTACCCTTGGGGGTCGGATCTCTCCTCCCCCAAGGGCCCCTGCGCCATTTTCTGACACCCACACTCGGTTCACGTCGCCTACCTTCTCCGTATCCTAAGGTCTTAATTATGCGCTTAAAGGTTAATTAATTGTGTTTAGAGGTTAACGATGTCATTAAGCCACCTTAATGACACCGTTGCCTATAAATACCCCACTTTCACAACTCATTGGGGCATCTTGGCAAGTTGCACAATTTTGCTCTGATATCTCTCTAGCTTTATCTCTCTAAAACCGTACTGACTTAGGCATCGGAGAGGGTTCATCAGGCACCACCCCCCCCCCCCCTCTGTGCCTGGTATTGCCCCTCTTGCAGGGTGGCAAGGAGAAGAGAGCCAAGGAAGCAGAAGAGCATAGAGCAGTAGGACAAGCCCCAGGGGTAAGAAGTACAAGCCTCAGGAGGTCAAAAGGAGAGAAGGAAAGGAGGTCAGAAGGAGAGAAGGAAAGGAGATCAGAAGGAGAGAAGAGAAGGACATATATCAGAACGACTACCCCAAGGGAGCAGAAGGGCATGTATCAGAATGACTAGTCCTAGGAACACTGAACCTGACATTTCATTAGTGGGAGATAAATTCTAGATTGACGACCCGTTGACCTAGACTTTATAACCTAACACTTGGCGCCGTCTGTGGGCTTCGAACAGAAAGCCTGACAATCACGAGAGCGAAGACGAACAACTTAGTGTCTAGAGATAATCGCCCACCTGGGGGCAATAGGCAAGAAAGACAGCCTATACCTCCAGCAAGGCTGCCTAACCCAGAGAAACAGTATGCACACCCAGAGTCTCAGGTAACCCCACAGGCACCCCAGCCTAACAAGCAGGGAGGAGAACCTTCACGCCCAGCTGGCTAGGCGGCTTCCACAGCTTCAACTCCATTGACTAGGAAGCCACAGGGACAGGGGGGCAACAAGGAGTGCCATCCCAATACACGGCACCTCCACAGGGATACCACTATGAGGTACAACCTCAAGGGTACCCATATTGAATACTGACTCAAAGGAACGACAATCGTGCCCACACAACCAACACAAGGCCGGCATACACACAGGGAGCACATACAGTGACTCCAGGGCTGATGAGCGCCTCAGATGAGGTACTAGCTTACAGAGAGACCCTAAGGAATAGACAGGAAAGGCAACATCAACAGGAAGGAGAAGAAGCTCATGAAGAGGAGCAAATTCCAACGGAAGAACGCCACTCGCACCCTCGAACAGGGCAACGAGGAGAAGAAAGAAGAAATTATCAAGAGCCACCCCCATAGCAATTTGTGCCTCCTAGGAAACAACAGACACAACAGGACGCCAGGGCCTACACCCCACTGGGGGCAGACAGACAGCCAAGACCTCAAAGGAGGCAACAATTCCACCAAGTACCCCAACAGGGACATACACCGCACTAAAGGAAGACATACGTGACAGACCAACAAGGATATAGGAGTTCCAACATCCACCCTGGCAATGTACACATACAGTTCGTATCACCACGGACATGACTAAGGGACATACCAATGAAAGCTCAAAGGGAGGGACATAGTCCCAACAACACAACAAGGCAACCACCTACCCATGATACAGCACGACAGGTCCAAACCCCTTGTGCATGACAACCCTTGGCACACATCCCCCTAGGACAGGGGAGGAGTTGAAAAGAAAAGGATTTGAACAGGGGACTCATAGAGTACCACACCACGTCAGCACATAGCAACTACAATGGGAAATCTCATGGAGAGACATAGTAGAGTGAGATCGCACATAGCATACATGAAGGATACACCTCCACCTTGCAAGGATGCGACCTCATATTCCTCAAGTGGAAGGAATACACACAGACTAATGGAGGAAGACAGTTACATTACCAAGGAAGCAGGGGATATCAACCCCCCACACTCATATCCTTTCCATATCCTCTTATTTAATTTAACTGCATAACAAGTCAACTCCCTAAAAGGGGTATATTTTGATACTTGATATCAACATGTTTTCCAAGAAAGACCATACCGGACGCCTTCAGGCTCCGTGGTATATATGTACACAGGTGGACCACTAGAAGAATCCGTAAAAGGCCGTCGCCAATCAAGAGATGCACAAGAAACAGATTTCTCAATCTCAAAGGGCACCTATAAGGTCAAGTTTCTGGGAAAGATCACAAGATGGAAGGCTCACTTACAAAAATAAGTTGAGCACTCCCAACATCCTATAGAGGAACATCAACACACCCATTAAGGACACGGCACTGCAAATGAACCAGGAGTAAGGATGGAACAAGTATCCTTACAAGTATCCTTACAAGTATCCTTGCATCTATTTTTGCAAAAATAAACTCCGTAGATAAAGAGGTTATCTAATAGATGACTATGTCTCTGTTCTCAAACTACGATCCTAACCCGGAGATCCTTGGACTCCGTACTATATATGTAATGAATAACATGTTCATCAGAGATAGGTACACGAAGATTCAAGACAGCGCCATAAAGATCAGGCGCATACCTCTACCAAGTACGACACATTGGAGTGTTCACAAACACTCCTTCGCTATCTCACAAGAAAGGAAGGCAACCAAGGATACAAGTCCTAATAGAATAAACATCGGTAGAAAATCCTGTCATTGAAGTCATGCACCAAGAGAGAAACTCTAAAGATGCAAGATTAGCAAAAGAGATAGTGCAACAACTAGAGTGTGAAAATGAGATACATCTCCTATCAAGAGCCTTAGGGCAGGATAATAGTTCTACAAGATCAACCAAAGAAGAGCTCAAAAGCTTGGGGAGTAAGGTTTCAAGATCGACCCTCACACTAGACGCACATCCCGATCAACCACCTTGTCTGCAAATGATAAGACATTTGACTCTGGCATCCCATCAAGAGGAGAACCACGATAAAAGGGGCACTAGAAAAATATCCCGCCTTTAAGGCCATACGCCGAATACATGATGAATGAAGGTTATGACAAAACAAAAAAGGAGGGACTTGTCAGCTCAACACACCTCAAACACGTATACGTACGCAACACAAATGCAGCCTCTAATGAAGCTATCCAGCAAGGAATAGCCAATACGGGGACAAACCCATAGAAAATCATGGAGCATCACTTGCAAACCTAAAGGAAAACATCATTTTTAGGTTCAAGTCCTAATTCAAAGGAAGTCTATAATCAAGATTCAAGGTGGGAGGAGCATGACCAATGTGACACTCCCTAAAAGCATTGAAGAATACTCCAATGTAAAGGAAAAGGAAAAGCACACTGAGTGCCACAACACTCCAAGATTATCACAGCCCGGTCAGACCCCCCCCCATGCACGTGCAAAGAGCATGGATTAGATTGACTAGTCTGAAACACACCTACGAGATTAACAACCCAAGACGCCATTCTATGAGAGAGCTTTTCAATCTAAAACACAAGGAAGGGGGGGAAAGAATTTACAAGCACCCCTAGGATACAAACACTGCCGCATCCTGGTTATCAAGAGAATAAAATCCACCCCCACCCACCCAAAGCAAAAGCTCTTCCACCCAACCTCCAAAGACACATCCGACAAAGGCATCATCCAAACCATGCCTATGACTGAAACAAGCAAGCATGAGAAAGAGTAAATCCTACAAGGGACACTCATCGCATTCAAACAAGCAGACAAGGGAGCCCCGAGCATAAGGGGTACCCAACCAAGAAAATGAACGAGGGGCCTTCAACGGCCAAATATGAAAGGCGGTGTGACCACCAAGCAACTTGGGGGGCACCAAACGAATAAGTGCTTGGTAGTCCACCTAAGTGTAAAAGAAGAGATTAGAGGCAGAAGATCACAAGAACATGCAATACCACTTTTCCTAGAAGAGATCACGTAAGAGGAAAACATCATCAACTCCCTATACGAACTCGTCCTAAGTTGGCAACACACAAACATCGCCCTCGAGAGGTGATCTCCCACATTGAAGGAAAAGCGTGGTAGCATGCAATATCATAGAAGGAAAAGTCAAGTAAAGACTCGAAAAGCATGCCAAAGACGCACCCTACATGAGAAAGGACACAAGATAAGGTAACATTATGAGCCCTCCGGGAGCCAATCCCGCGAACACATTCGACGCCCCCAAGAGCGTATCTTGAGAGTAGTTCTAAAACTACGAACCCTGTGCCCTCCGGGAGCCTATCCCGCGAACAGATTCGACGCCCCCAAGAGCGTATCTTGAGAGTAGTGGTCATACTACGACCTTCGACGCCCCCAAGAGCGTATCTTGAGAGTAGTTATTACACTACGACCTTCGACGCACCAAGAGCGTATCTTGAGAGTGGTTTCCAAAAACTACGAATTTCGACGCCCCCAGGAGCGTATCTTGAGGTAGATTTGCAACCTACCAGATTCGACGCCCCCAAGAGCGTATCTTGAGGTAGAAAAAACACTACCAGATTCGACGCCCCCAAGAGCGTATCTTGAGGTAGATTTCAAACTACCAGCTTCGACGCCCACCAGGAGCGTATCTTTGGTCTAACCTGAGCCCTCCGGGAGCCTATCCTGTGAAACGTTAAGCGCCCTCCGAGAGCCTGTCTCGTGAACAGTTTTCAACGCCAACCAGGAGCGTATCTTTGGTCTAACCTGAGCCCTCCGGGAGCCTATCCTGTGAAACGTTAAGCGCCCTCCGAGAGCCTGTCTCGTGAACAGTTTTCAACGCCAACCAGGAGCGTATCTTTGGTTTAACCTGTGCCCTCCGGGAGCCTATCCTGTGAAACGTTAAGCGCCCTCCGAGAGCCTGTCTCGTGAACAGTTTTCAAACGCCAACCAGGAGCGTATCTTTGGTTTAACCTGTGCCCTCCGGGAGCCTATCCTGTGAAACGTTAAGCGCCCTCCGAGAGCCTGTCTCGTGAACAGTTTTCAAACGCCAACCAAGAGTATATCTCTGGTCTAACCTGTGCCCTCCGGGAGCCTATCCTGTGAAACGTTAAGCGCCCTCCGAGAGCCTGTCTCGTGAACAGTTCTCAACACCAACCAAGAGTATATCTCTGGTCTAACCTGTGCCCTCCGGGAGCCTATCCTGTGAAACGTTAAGTGCCCTCCGAGAGCCTGTCTCGCGAATAGTTTCGACGCCAACCAAGAGCGTATCTTTGGTTTAACCTGTGCCCTCCGGGAGCCTATCCTGAGAAACGTTAAGTCCCCTCCGAGAGCATGTCTCGTGATCAGATTCGACGCCCACCAAGAGCGTATCTTTGGTCTAACAGTACCATACATACCATGTAAAGGGTATCATAAGAGATCATTGCACCATGCTCAGAAGGATCCAATGAGAAAATAATCTCAAGGTAAAGTCATATGGAGAACACATAATGTTTTTTCTTGATGAAATAGCAGGTATGACATGAAGGAAAACAAGAAAGAAGAATAAGTAAAGGAAACACACCGAAAGAAGAGTCCATGACCAAAGGATCATATACAGAAGCACAAGAGGTTATCATGAAAAGTAACGAGTTATCCTACCATCCATATCACAAGTCAAGAGAAGTATCTCAAAGGAACCCAGCACCACCAAGAAGGATAGCAAAGACATGAAATCCGAAGGTCAAAGCTCTCAAAATAAGCTCGACCCATCAAGAAGAGAATTGTCTTACAAGCCACACAAATCAACCTCCGACAAATGTTATTGTCATGCATGTCGCCCTCGCGTGACCTATGCTCGTATCAGACTTGAACATCGTCAAGCACAACTCATGAAGGAGACATCTAAAGAGCATAAAGGATACAACATCCGACAAGACGAGACATCGGGACCTAACCCAACAAACATAGCCTACACAAAAGGCAACTATAGCAATGAAGGCTCTCCAATGAGAAAGGAATACTAAAGCACAACTCCATACATCGTGATGTGGCTATCATGTCCACATACACTGAAGTTGCTATCATGTCCACATACACTAAAGTTGCTATCATGTCCACACACCTTGAAGTGGCTATCATGTCCACATACCTTGAGGTGGCTATCATGTCCACATACCTTGAAGTGGCTATCATGTCCACATACCCTGAACTGGCTATCATGTCCACACACTACAGAAGGGCTATCACTCCGACACATCACGAAGTGGCTATCACGTCCACATACCCCGAAGTGATTATCATGGCAGCACATCATAAAACATCTGTCAAAGACATGAATTGTAAAGACACCATCCCGACCACGAACATCAAAAGGCTACGCCTAGCCCTAGGAGGAGGTTCAAGAAAAAGGGAAAAACAACACCCTTCGTACGCTCATCAAAGGTAGGCACTTATATTTCAACCCACTGGGTGATACTAGGAAGGAGACGTCCTCATTATGAAGACAACCTCCATATCTCACGAAATCAACCATGAAGCAAAGAATAACGACAAGCACTATTGAGGGCATATAACAAAACGATCCCCACAACGATCACAACTACGATACTAGTAGAGGCTAACTCAAGAGCAGTCTCCACCAAACTCCAAAGCAAGAATTTGCTATCTTAATCAGAGCCACGGCAAGAGAAAGGAACCTCAATGAAAGGTGATGATCACACCCATCACCAAAAGAAAAATCTTCAACGCAGGGGTTAATAACATAACCCATAGGAAAGACAAAAACATTTTCAAAAGTCGTCAAATCTACATGAAGATGAAATAAACTTGAGACTCGGCCCCTCGGCTGGGGGGCAGGGGATAGAGAAGAGACATCAAGACCTATGATCACCCCATCGCCAGCCACAGGTTGTTTCCTTTTGTCAAGCAAAGAGGGTGCCTCTTCAATCACTTCCTCCTTATCATGGGAGGGAGTCAGCAAGGGGGCACTTGAAGGAGAGCCTCTCGCGGTTTCCTTCTCCTTGGCAGCCGAGGGCCCGACCTCAGAGTCAGGTTTCTGCGCCTTGGATTTAGGTTGACTTGAACTCTCACCCACCACAAGAACCATTCGGTAACCAGGGAAGAACGCTCTAACAACAAGAAGGAAGCAGCATGAGAACGATCATAAGTATATCACAAAGAAAAAAGAAGGGAAAAAGAACATACTGGAAGCATTAGCAGCCACCCCTGACTTAGAAAATTTCTTGGCCTGATAAGTAGAACTAGAGGGTTCTTCCCTCTCATCTGATTCAACAGTACGTTCGGAACGCTCTGCCCACACCTTGTATGTTTCTCCATGAAATCAACCTAAAAGGGGTCATACGAGTCCCTGCCTCATACGAGTCCACCTCGGACACCCAAGACACAGGACGGTCAGATTTGGTCTGACTACCTTGGAAAACGATCTTCAAGGTCTCCCTGTCTGAAGAAGAAAGCTTCCCAAAAGTGAGTCATCTATACGAGCAACCAACGCAAAGATCGACCCTTACTCATGGAGGGGCGAGATATGCCTACTACGGGGGCAACCTTAACACCAAGGGAAGAGGGTGAACTTTTAGTTTCCCCAAATGGAGCAACGCTCTAGCACATCCGAAGGAAGGGTCAACCCTTAACACATGTCAATAGACCCCTTCGCTCGCGGCGGTAAGAAGAAAGCTTGTAAGCTTTTTCACCCTCACTTTTATGGGGAACAAATTGCAGGGTAAAGGTCAAGAGCTATACACACGCTCCAACGAATGAAGGAAAAATGTTACACATGCCGAAGGTCGAGATTAATGGAAAATGCTCACGCTAGTACGAGGGAGGCGGAACGTTGTGTCCCATTGAGTGGCAGAGTCCCCACCCTCAAGTAAAGGAGAAGTCTATGCTCTCACCTTTGCATTTATGCTCATATTCATGATTAACATCTACAGGTACATCAATGTCATCACTCATGCTTATACTCACAACCCATCCATACATACTTACATTTTCATGCTTGCACTCATATGCATGCCCACATACACCCTCCCGTGTGTTCAAACATTTAGACGTCCATGCACGTGACCGCCATATATTTATGCATACATCCATGACTACAATCGCAGCATGTCTATACTCACTCCCATCCTTATGTTCCAACTTGCATGTATGCTAGTACACATCCTCATGTTCATGATATGTCCATGTTCACTCCTAGTTAACATCCTAGGCGTATTTTCTAGTATCCCATACTTAGAAAAATTTCGGACCAAAATTAAATTTTCCTTCACTTGGGCAAAATCCCGGCACGAAATTGGAGCATGAGTCACTTAGGTGTATTCGTATTGCATCCTTATGCAAGCGTGTATTTTTCGAGTATACGCCTGTAGAAAAGATAGATTTATTACTCCCACCTCAGACGGACGCGTGCCTAGGCACACGTCCGTGCTACTCTGACGTTTACAATTCCTCTATCTCATAAGGCAGGGGGCAGAGTCAGAGGCACGCGTCCATGGGTAAGCAGGCATTCAGACAAGGAGGTAAAACCCCGGTTTCAAATTGCGCGTGTCATACCATCCTAAAATAGAGTCAATCAAGGGTCAGGCCATTGGTTGACTCGGGGGCATGTGATGGATATACGCCCAATTTGAACCCGTTGACTTCCAAACCGTTGTATTTTTATCGTCCCATTACCGATTGTAAATCGAAACTTCAACCCGAACACTTCGCGAACACATCAACGGCTCGGACGAGGCCGGAGCGCTCGTCCGGCCGAGGCAAACTCACCTAGGTGAGGTTGGGTGGCCACACCCGACCTCCCCTAGGAGAGATCGGGTGGCCACACCCGACCTCCCCTAGGAGAGATCGGGTCAGCCAACCCGATCTCTCCTAGGGGAGATCGGGTGGACCAACCCGATCTCTCCTAGGAGAGATCGGGTCGGCCAACCCGATCTCTCCTAGGAGGGATGGGGTTGGCCAACCCCATCCTCCCTAGGAGGGGTTGGGTGCCCTTATCCAACCCCTACCCTTGGGGGTCGGATCTCTCCTCCCCCAAGGGCCCCTGCGCCATTTTCTGACACCCACACTCGGTTCACGTCGCCTACCTTCTCCGTATCCTAAGGTCTTAATTATGCGCTTAAAGGTTAATTAATTGTGTTTAGAGGTTAACGATGTCATTAAGCCACCTTAATGACACCGTTGCCTATAAATACCCCACTTTCACAACTCATTGGGGCATCTTGGCAAGTTGCACTATTTTGCTCTGACATCTCTCTAGCTTTATCTCTCTAAAACCGTACTGACTTAGGCATCGGAGAGGGTTCATCAGGCACCACCCCCCCCCCCTCTGTGCCTGGTATTGCCCCTCTTGCAGGGTGGCAAGGAGAAGAGAGCCAAGGAAGCAGAAGAGCATAGAGCAGTAGGACAAGCCCCAGGGGTAAGAAGTACAAGCCTCAGGAGGTCAAAAGGAGAGAAGGAAAGGAGGTCAGAAGGAGAGAAGGAAAGGAGATCAGAAGGAGAGAAGAGAAGGACATATATCAGAACGACTACCCCAAGGGAGCAGAAGGGCATGTATCAGAATGACTAGTCCTAGGAACACTGAACCCGACATTTCATTAGTGGGAGATAAATTCTAGATTGACGACCCGTTGACCTAGACTTTATAACCTAACACTACCCACAAGTAGCGTTCATTATTACGTACCAGCACTCTATGCCGGCAGGAGTGTAGACAACAATCGCCGCAATACACAATGCAGCGAAAAACTCACCAAACATACAATTCGAGTCTTGTAAAACGTTATCTTGTTCGTGAACAAATAACGGAAATAAAACACTCAAACTAAGCAAGTAGTATCTTGCCACAACGTCGCCTTGGAATGGACCAAGAGAAGGAAAAAACTACAAGTTGTGCAATACAAACTTGTACAGCCCCCTGGAATAACTAGGACGAGGTGTAGTAGCATCGCAAGGTCAGTACAGGGACTAGCCAAGGAACACCTTGCCTTAACGCTATAACGGGGGTACCCAAATAGCGGATCAAAACACATTCAAAAATTGGCAAGTCGTGTCTTGCTACAACGTCGCTTCGGAAAGGTCCGAAAGACGGAATAAACTACAAGGCGTATCACACGACCTTTGTCACGTCCCTTTGATTAACAAAGTGGAGGCGTACTAGCATCGCAAGGCAAGTAATTGGGTTAGCCAACAGAACGCCTTGCAACAACCTTACGCGGGGAGTTCCCAACTAACTGATGGAAAAACGCACCAAATTAACAAGTAGCGTCTTGTAACAACGTCGCCTTAGAGTTGACTAAGAGACGGTAAAAATTAAGGTTTCGCCTTGTCGAGACGACACGCTTGCGTGTATACATGGGTCTTGGGCATTACTACTCATAAATGCCAAGTACCGGGGAAACGACCTTGTGCATTACTACCCATAAATGCCAATGGTCACTCTAAGGACTTATGCATTACTACCCACAAATGCTAACCGTCACTCTTAAGTCTTGCACATTACTAGTCATGGAATAAAGCAAGCATACAACATATATGTACAATACACATTCATCTCGCTATGCCTTGGTATACCCAAGATGGGCGTGCGATACAAAGACGTATGTCTAATAACAACAACTACGGATGCCACATCCAAAAAGAGGACGACTCTCAACTCTACTCTATAGTCCACACCACATGGACAATCACAAACACAAAGGTATGAAATATTACTACCATATTACCATGCATTACTAAACCATTCATGACAAGTCTCATATGACAACGTCAAAAGATAGAAACATAAACATAAAGGGTTCAAAGGGATAAGACCCCAACAAGCAACCTCAACCCAAAGATGGGGAGCCAAAACTCTATACAAAGAGTTTGTAAAAACAAATACTCAACCTGACGCCACGTCAGGAGCACCACCAACAACGACATCTTCGCATGCCCCGGGAACAACCTCTCCAAGAGTAGTACCCTCCACAATAATCGGATCTCCAGCATCATTAAACGCCAACTCGTACTCACGAGTGTCAGCCTCGATATCCTCGGGGGCATCCACATAAACAATGGCGGGGACATACTCCTCAACAATAGGGGAGGGGGCATCCGCCACAACAGGCGGGGCAGCAATCCCGTCTCTAAGTCTCAAGGCGGCCACATGCCCAGTGGAAAACTTGGAGTACGGACCCAATTGATCAAAGCGCAAGTCCAGAACAAGAGCATATACCTGCTCGATAAGTCCCTCAATGGAGTCATAAAACACATCGTCCGCACCCGCCAGAACTTCAGCATGATAAGACTCGGAGGCCTTGTACTCTGCAACGCCTCTAACCTTGCCATCCACAAGGGACTTCTCCTCTATGGCTCGCAAGGCGAGATCATGCTCCGCGCTATCTGCAACGGCCTTCGCCCGAAGGGCAACAATATCAGACTCGAGTGCCACAATCCGAGCATGACGGGAGGAACTCTCCGCCTGTAGGTCAACAACCTTCAAACCCAAGATGCGTGCTTTTTCCTTCACATGCTCAGCTTCGAGACAGGAAATGTCACACTTCTCCATAAATGCCTTCTTCTCCTCTGCGAGTTCAATCACAAAGGAGGAGAGGTTGGCCATTTGAATGGCAACCAACAAGAATAACACAAGGATCAACAAAAAGTAAGTTGTAGCAACGAAGACAAGCATACATACAAGGCATAAATGAGTAAGAATAAATACTCACTGGAGCAAGGCACGACAGTGCACCTTCAGCACATGCCTGCGCACCCTCGGGATCACTCGGGCGAATCCTCCAATCCCCGGGAGGGATAACCTGCTGGAAGACACGAACTCCCACCTCGGGAGTGGTCAAGCTAACCTCTTTCGAAAAACGAGGTCCTCCAGCAGAGAAGGGTACCCACTCATCGCCAACAACAGAGTCCTTGGAAGGACAAACCAACTCGGCCCGAGTAAGGGCGGCAACAGGCGGAATAGCTATAAACATATGCAAAGATAAACAAGAAGATCCAAATACACCAAGTATAGCAACAATAACAAGATCAACCAATATACCTGTGCAGGGAGGCTCCTCCTCCGAAGTCCGATCCCTCAACCGGGGGGCAGACATCACAGGTGCAGCAGGTACGCGAGCCTCAACTCCCTTCCCTTTGCTAAGAGAAGGAGTCTTCGACGCCTCGCCGCTGCCGGACTTGGGGCGATTGGGATCGCTCGAGGACCGCACCTCGGAGTCGGGACGTTTCGCCTTGGCCCGAGGTGGAGTGTCGGCAGCCGCGACAACTCGTTCCGTCACGAGCAGGGATCGACCTACAAACAAGAACAAAGGAAAATAAGAACAAAGACATTGGACATAGAAAAGCAAAGAAACCTTACAAATATACAACTTACTCGCACTCCCTTTGCCACGTCCATGCTTCATGCCCTGGAGAACAGAAGATACATCCGTTCGACCGCTCTGTGCAAGAGGAACAACACCACCCCGAGAGCCCGCCTGCAAGCATGATGTTTTTCCATGACACCAGCCTACACCACAACACAATGAAGTTATAAAGGTTCATAACATACCGAGGTACCTCCCGAAAGAGGAGTGCAAATCCCAGCCTTGCGTAAATCTCGCTCCTTCACACAAGACAAGGCCGTGTATGTACGCGCCTTGTGCGCCCGATACACCATCTTCATCTCCGCCTTGTCAGACTCTGAGAACTCACGAAAAGCTGGCACGGGATCGGGCCTCATAATCCGAACAACAGGCCAAGTCATCATGGGGTCGTCAGTGAAGAAATAGTGTCCCTGCCAATAACTCTTCGACCGATCGACAATAGTGACAAAGCGAAGGATGCTATCCCACTTCACTTCGCACAACCCAAGATCAGCAAACTCCTTCCCCTTCATTAAAGGCCAACGAATAGAAATTGAGCATAACCCCGACGAATCCGGACGCTGGAGCCGGAAAAAGCATCGAAAGAGTAAGGTCGAATAACTCCAGGACTGTCGATGGCATAGTACTCGGAAGCAAACCCAGTACCGTATCGCGGTAGGTGCAAGATCAAGAGGGGAGATCCTGTAATAACGGCACAACTTCCGCAAGTCCGAGCAATAAGGGAAGCGCAACCCCATTCTAATCCGGGAGGCGTAAATAGCCGACAAATCGTACGGAGGCATAGTGGGCATTCCCAGACTGGCATCAGTGATAATATCAAACGGGAAGAATGCCTCTCCCGAAGGACAAAGCCCAGAACGAATGACGAGATGCTGATATTCACCGCGATCCAATTTGTTACCCGCAAAGGTTTGCACTAAGTCCCCTGACTCCACGCGAGACTCCAACTCGGGGGAAGAAGGTGTATCATCCATAGTCTCCGGTTCGGAGGAATTGGTAAACTCTGAAGACTCAGACTTGGAATCAGAATCCGAATCCGAATCAGAACAAAATCTAACAAGTGGAGTGGGAATATGGGACTTACTCATGTTTACAAATCCGACGAGTCGGGAAGGAAATCCTAAGGATAAACACGTTAGTTCCCCACTCTACAACTCTTACAAGGATACAACAACAACCCATTCAATACATGCTCATACACCTAACGTTTTGACAACTACTATGCAACGAACACCCCCCGCTCGGGGGCAACATCATGCTTACAAATCTATAAGTGTTCAACTACTACATAGCGAACATCCTCTATATGGTGGCAACTCTATGTTAGTAAGGGCCTCGTCCCAACATTTATACGATCTACATATGCGTATGCACAACTACGTACATCTATGTGTGCCTACGTATCCGTGAGTACCTACACACACCCGCGCCCAACTATATGTATTTGCATACACTAATATGTTCTCATGCATAATTACATGTGCCTATGTGCAACTATATGGGTATACTTTCACTTACATGTTCCTATGAGTGCCAACATGTGCATACATGAACCTACACATGCTCATGTGTATCTACGTATGCTTACATGCATCTACCCTTGCCTACACGGCCTAAGATGAATACCCAAGGTAATAAATGCAAATACATTTATACCACTAAAACCTTTATGCATATGCTTGTTTAACATATGTAGGATATGGATACATACATACATACATACACTTCCTTGGGAATACAAAGCTTAATCATGGCTACAAGCATCTCTATGCCACCAATAATATACATACATGTTAAGCCAACATCTCAAGCATTCAAGAATTACAATCAACAAGGGAAGTGATATCCCTACTCTATACATACTAGTGTTAAAACACTTAGTCATTTTTATGCTCTTCTTGACATACTAAACTATGCTAGGCATTTCATCAAACACTTGGTGGGCATGGATGATCAAATTCAAAATCAAGGCAAAGATTAGCCAAATTGATGCAAGTAAAGACATCACCATACCTGAAAATGGTTCTAATTAACTCCAAAAAACCGAATCACCTCAAAAAATGAGGTTACATACCCGAGATCGTCGCCGGAGTGACGCCCGAAGCTCCACCCGCCGTCCTCCGCCGTGCCTGCTGCCGCCGGTCCCGCCGCCACAAGTTGGTTCCTCCAAGGAGTGGTGGTTGGCCGGTGGTGAGTGGGTGTGGGTGGGTGAGTGGTTTGAGTGCTAAGTCACTTACTGTCTAAGAAAGGGAGAAGACAACTCTTGGAAATGGAGGCAAAGTGTGGAGAGTTTTTCATACACTCCTTTATATATACCTATGGGTAACATCTCCTCCTCTCCATATTTTTTCTATCTCCTTTGGAAGGAATTCCTAACACTTATGCATGTTTATATGTCCGTGCATACACGCACGCATCTACATACACACGTTTGCATACCCATGTCATGTGTTTACAATTGCAATCCCGACATGCATATTCTCATACTCATATTATCGCATATATATACACCCGTACTTATATGATTTAATTTCATAACATTACATATCGTACGCCGACTCCCGTACATGCATACATCATGATCACATATATGTTAGTATCCATATCCATGATCGCATATAAGGACTAGAATTGTCATATACGTATATGTCATATATACATGCTTGCTGCACTAATCATGTCGGCAGATACGATTACTCCTGTCCAAGCCCAAGGAGGGATGCATCATAATAAGGTCCACATGCCGACGAACAATAAGTCCACTTCAAGGTAACACCCGAACATAAATCGAACATAAACTCTATCGAAAATAGAGTCAAGACGGGGCCACGCCACCACTTGACTCGGGGGAAAATGATGGGTATACGTCTGATTGGGTTCGATTTATATTATTCGGACTTCGTTTAAACGTCAAACCCACCAAACAGTTTCGAATTATTCACCCGCGAGTACTAAAAAGTCCGGGGCACGCGCGTACGCGCCCCGGATTTGCACGGCGTCCAGATTGTCATCACAATCCGGACCGGGTCCGAATTGTAGGACAATCCGACCCTCCGGATTGTCCCGAAACCCCGGACCTCCCGGGATGCTCGCGATACTCCGGGACGGTCCGGATTACTCCTCTTGATGACGCGTAAACCCCTACGCAAACACTACACGTGCATACCCTCCCGATGTCAGCTTTACTCCCGTTTACGCCCGGTTCATACTTTACATTAAACCGGCGTTGGACCGTTCAAAACCGGGTTCGAGTTTGAAAACTCCTATTTAAGGGACTCCACTCTCCCATTTTACGACTAAGTTGACAGTGGAACCTCTAACCTCTCTTTTACTTTCTCTCTCTAAAATACCTGACTTAAGCTTCAGAGAGGGTTCATCGCACTCCACCCCCCCTGCCTGGTGTGTGATATTTCCCCTCGTGCAGATATACGGAGACACACGATCCCTGACACGTGTAAAGACCTGACAAGTGAGCAACCCGAGGCATCTTCCCGAATCAATACCAGGATCCGAAAATTCGTCTAGTCTGGGTCCAAACTGGTACCATTTCACCTTAAAACACTATACATAGGGGGAAACCTAAACCAAAGTCAGTTGTATAAACCCAAGGTTTATACAACGAATCAGTCCCACAACAAGTAAAGTAAAAACAACTATAACCCGGATCGGATAACAACAATAGCAATAACTGAAACAAGAAACTGACCCATAAACACAATGCCCAGCTTGACATCAAAACTCAAGCCTTCAAAGGAGCAAGCCCAATTTTAACACACGCCCCCCCCCCCCCTAAAGTTGGAGACACAGTGGATATTTTAATGCCCTCAATAACATCCAACTCGCCTTAAAGATGTTCTTCATTCCGAGATTTCTTGACAAGTAAGAATGTTGATACCCTGCCAATGCCTTGGTGAATATATATGCTTCCTGCTCATTAGTCTGCACAGATCTAAACTTACAGAACAATCAATAATCCTATCCCGAACAAGATTGGTTGATATCTTGATCGCAGCCTGATTATCACAAAACATGATAGTAAGAGAGGCCTGGAGAAAACTTAACTCTTTCAACAAGCCCCTTAGCCATAAAACTCCCTTTAATAACTCTCCAATACTCATATACTCAGACTCGGCAGAATACTTAGAAAGCGTGGTCTACTTTTTAACTTTCCATGAAATTAAAGATTGTCCCAACTTCACACAATATCTGCTAACAGACCTATGAGTTTCTATGCAACTACCCCAGCCTGAGTCATAAAAACCAAATAAAGTAAGTGTAGACTGCGAATCAAGAAGAATATCCTTACCAACTTCCTTTTTTACAAGGTTAATTACTAAATTGCTAGCTGAACTTTCTGTGAAAGTGCAATTTGCTAGCCGGACTTATTTTTTTTTAGCAAATCGCTAGCTGAACTTTTGCTAATGTGCAATTTTCTAGCTCCGTCAATTTTGTTGTTAATTATAGACGGAATATACTTTCTAAAATTACTAAAAATACCCTAAAGTTCTACTATTATTGTAAAATAACCTCAAATTTTATATAAAAGCAAATATAAATCTCGAATAAAATTTATAATTATATATACAAAAAATATATATAAGTTAAATATATAATCCCAAAGTTCAAAAAATTAAATTTAAATATTTTTAAAATTGTATGTTTTTATATAATTTTTAAAAATATTTTAATAAATTAATTTTTTGCATTTTTAAGGTGCGTTTTTCTTTAATATATTTTTTTAACATTTATTATTTATTATTTTGATTTTATATAAAACATCATGTCTTTATATTATCATACTAAGACTTTATGGTGTTTTTAGCAATATTTGAAAGTATTTTCCATCCAAAACTAACGGAAAAATTGACGGAGCTATTTTTTTTGCACAATATAGAAAGTTCAGCTAGCAATTTGCTAAGAAAAAAAAGTCTAGCTAGCAAATTGCACATTCATGTAAAGTTTGGCTAGCAATTTGCTAATTAACCCTTTTTACAAACCTGACAACTCTAAGTGCTGCTTCCCAATGAAAAGCCTTAGGATCCTGCATAAATTGGCTTAGGTTCCTAATAGAGAAACTGTTATCTGGCCTTGTAACAGTCAAGTAAAGTAACTTTCCTATCAGCTTTCTGTAAACAGTGACATCACATAGTGGTTTGTCCCTTTGATTTATTCCAAAATGACTATCATAAGACCTATAAATCAGTTTCAAGTTAGACTCCATAGGAGTCTTAGTAACTCTAGAACCAGAATGCCCTACAGAAGAAATAAGATCTAGAGAATATTTTCTATGAGAAAGAATAATGCTAGCAGAGGACCTTGCAATTTCAATACCCAAGAAGTATCTCAACTCACCTATATCCTTCATTTTAAAAATGGTATTCAAAATATCCTTTAAACTAGATATCAAATCAGGATTATTATCAGAAATAAGTAAGTCATCGACACCATTCAATATAGTTAAGAGCCTATTAAAACAGACTGCTTCTTGTTGGTTCTTGTAGAGGGCAACAAATTCGGATTCCATCATTGACAGAGCAACACAAGTTTGCTTCTTGCTCATCCATGAAATGGCGACATTAGCAAGGAGGAATACTCCTCCTAAGGTGAACTTACGATCATCCGGATCGCCACCATGGTCGGAGTCATTGAATTCTAACAATTCTAGTTTTCCACCCTCATAGCACAAAGCGTAGTCGGCAGTACCTTTCAGGTATCAAATTATTCGTTTAACAGCCTTTAAATGTTGAGTGCCAAGATCTTATTGGAATCGTGCTACTAGGCCCACGGCGTAACAGATGTCTGGACGAGTGCATTGCATGGCGTACATTAAGCTTCCAACCATACTTAAGTACTATGCACTTTTCATATGTTCACGCTCAGCCAGGCTCTTCGGGCCATCACGCTTCGACAGCGCGCATTCGAGTGCAACCGGCGTATCCACGGGCTTGGCATCCTGCAGTCGAAACCTTTTCAACAACTTGTTGATATAGGATTCTTGAGATAGACATAGTTTACGAGCAGCCCGAATCCTAGCAATCTTAATGCCTAAGATGTACGTGACTTCTCCCATGTCTTTCATCTCAAATATAGATGCTAGTCAGCACTTTGATTCATTCATGTAACTCAAGTCATTTGCGGCAATTAATGTGTCATCGACATATAATGTCAAGATGATGTATTTAGACTCGGAAGTCTTCGTGTACACGCATGGATCCTCGTGAAGATTTACGAATTTGTTTCCAATGATTTTCTCGTGGAATCTGCGGTACCATTTCCGGGATGATTGTTTAAGACCTTAAATAGTTCTTTGGAGTTTACAAACTTTACGTTCGTTTCCAGGAGTAATGAAACCCTCCGGATGCTCCATATAGATCTCTTCATCTTGGTTACCATGGAGGAATGCAGTCTTAACATCCATTTGGTGCAGCTCCAGATCGAGGCTTACAACCAAAGCCAAAATGGCCCGTACTGTAGTGTAACGTACAATAGGTGAGTAAGTCTCATCAAAGTCCACTCCGTGAAGTAGGTTATATCATTTCGCAACGAGTCGATCTTTGTATCGCTGGACAGATCCATCAGTAGTGAGTTTCAATTTTAGAACCCACTTGGCACCTATCGCTCTGGGGTTACCAGGCAAATCAACTAAAGACCATACCGAATTAACGTTCATAGAGGCAATCTCATCCTCCATTTCTTTCCTCCATTCTTTCGCTTAAGATCCATCCATAGCTTGTTTAACCGTTACCGGTTCATCAACCGAAGTGAGGGTGAACAATTCACCTCTCTCGATGTGATACTTCTTAGGAGAAGTTCGGTGCCTTAGACTACGTCTAGGCTCGATAGTCCCATCTAGTGTTTGAACTACGCCCCATTAGGAATAATGCTCGTTGTCGGTGCAATACTCCCACTGGGAACAAGAGAGTTACTTGAAATTTCACCAACTTTTCTTGGACATCCTCGGTCTCGGAATTCCACCTCCGAGATTAATTCCACGGTTACGATGACTAGGAACCGAGTTGGTCGTACCACTCCCACTGGTTACAGTAGGTAGTTGAGGTATGATTGGATTTTCATCCATAGGTTCATTAACATGATTATCAGGTTCGACTTGATTCGCACCTGCAGCAACAGTGATCTGTGTGGCTGGATCGACTCCTTCCACAGGATTTATTATGAAAATGTCTCCATCTTCATTTACCATATCGTTCACTTGTGTTGCTGCCTCAAATCTCCCACTCGAAGTGAGTGAGACCTGATCATCATTATCCTCTAGTTCAATCAATAAATCGTTTGTTTTGATGTTTCCAAGCGGAGGAAATTCGTACTCAAGGAATGTAACGTCTCTAGACTCATGTTCGACCACACCGCAATTCTCCTGAGTTGCGACAAACACGTATCCCTTAGAGTTTTCTTAGTATCTTATAGAGATACTTTTCAATCCTCTAGGTCCTAACTCGCCATAACGGCTGTCAGTTTGATGCGTGTATGCTGCAAAACCCCAAGGTCGCAGTCTGGTAAGATCCACCTCTCTACCAAACCACAGCTCATATGGTGTCGTTTCCACCGATTTTGTAGGAACAAGGTTTATTACATGTGTAGCTGTCATAAGTGTGTCTACTCAATAGGAGATTGAAAACTTTTCCTGCGACATCATGGTTCTAACCTGTCCAGGAGTGTACGATCACGCCGCTCAGCCACACCATTTTGCTGTGGTGTGTAAGAAATTGTAATCTGATGTACAATTCCCATTTCACCGCTCAACTTCTTAAACTCATTAGAGATATATTCTCCACCTCTATCTGTGCCAAGGGTTTTCACCTTTTGCGCCTTCTGATTCTCTACGAGGTTGAGAAAGCTTCTGAAGCAATCAATAGGCTCAGATTTATGAGAAATCAGATGAGTAAATCCATAACGGGTGAAGTCGTCGATGAAGCTGACAAAGTAACGTTTACTCCTTGCGGTGACATTCATGGGTCCACAAACGTCTGAATGAATCAAATGCAATGGATATTCGGCTCGCAGTGATTCAACGAATGGCTTGTGGGTTGACTTTCTGACTAAACAATCTTCGCAAGTTGTTTCACCACCTGGCCCAGGAGAAGACCTCTCCGAGCGAGGGTCTGAACACTGTCGTAGCCTATGTATTTCAACCTCGCATTCCATCCGTCCGCATCCGTTTTTGATTCCCTAGACGACAATGAATACATTCTATTCGAATTTTCATGTCCATTCAGATCCATAACGATGTGACCATTAGAGGAAAATGCATGACCAAGCAAGGTAACTCCTTTATTTATGCGAACAAGGGAATTCTCAAATGATAAAGAAAATCCATTATCCATAAGAGAAGTAACAGAAACAACATTCCTTCAAATTCTAGGAGCAAAAAAGGACATTTTCGAGAAGCAAGGTTCTGCCATTGCGCACAGGCAATTTGCAGTTCCCTATTCCTTCGACGTCAACTTGTGAGTTGTCGCCGATATATATCCTTTTTGATTCCTTTGGAATTCGTCTGAACATGGAAAATAAACTCTTGTCATTGGTTATGTGGTCCGTTGCACCTGAATCAAGAATCCAAGAGGAATTTGAATCAGTTAACATGACTGTAGAGGAAACTAATGTTTCCTTAACATATCCAATGTCACATACCTTGACAACACGCGATTTGCTAGGCCTGGCCTCATCACCTATATGGCAAGGGCCAGAGTCCTTGCAAACAATCTCTATGATTTTAACTAGAGTTTGCCTTGTTCATGTTTAGTCAACATTTTACCATCGACTGCTTGTTGTATCTTTCCCTTGCCCCTTTTCCTCTTCTTCTGCCCAGTAGGTTGTTTCGGCATTCTTATTTCTTTCGTAACCGATGCCAATCGAGTTTGTTCCATCTCAATTATCTTCATGACTCTAGGGAGGTCCAATACCGAACTGCCGAGAATCAGTAAATTCCTGGTTGCTCTCCAGAACTTTGGGAGAATCCCAATTATGGCTTGATTTTGTCCCATTCAACCATCTAACTTTCTTCTTCGATCGGTTTCACCATGCTAAGGCGTTTGTGTGTTTTTTCAAGCAGATTGGTGCTATTGCACTTTAGACATCCGTCTAAAGCGGGTATTAGTGGGTGCAGGGTTACTGCCAAGATGCTTCCATATTTCAGGAAGAGGGCATCCCAGATATCCTTTGCGGAAGGCATATCCTTATACACGGTTTCGATGTTCGAAGACATCTGCGACATCAAAACATCCTTGACCCTCGTGTCATCCTGCTCCCACTTGGAGTGGGTATACGCCAGGCCTTGGTCACACCCGCATCTGGACAGCTTATTGTTTTCTAGATGAAAGGGACTGCGTGGGATGGGATCACCACCAGTCTTGAGTAACAAAGGACAGTGATCCGAATAAGTTCTAGTGAGATGAGTGACAGTGGCATCAGGAAAGTGGAGTCTCCAATCCAAACTAGCAAGCATACGATCAGGTCTTTCTTGAATTAAACTACCAAAACTCCATAAATAATCCAAGTAAATCTATTACCCTTAAAACCAAGGTTTATAAGATTACAGTTACTAATCATGTCATTAAACAAATCCACTCTAGAACTATTAGTCGGGTTAACTCCTAGTTTTTCCCTAGCATTGGCAATATCGTTAAAATCACCTATAACAATCCAGGGTAAAGTGACAGCATTAGCAATAATTTGAAGATTATTCCAAAGAAATTTTCTCTCTATAAGCTTAGCGCGGGCATAAATGGCAGAAAGTATACAAGGAGAAGAGTTTGAGGATACATGAATCTCAACTGGAGTTCCTGTTCGATAGAAGCAATATGTGCAACATTGGTAATTTCATAGTCATTCCATAGGAGTAGAATACCCCCTTTGAGGCCGCAAGCATCCACTACCAAGAATTTGTTGAAAGGTAGTTTTCTAGCTTGAACTTCAGCTTTGACGCCACTTAGTCTAGTATCAAGAAGTGCCAGCATAGAAGGCTTGTGAATCCTCAGTAAATTAATCGTAGCGTAAATCGCATTGCAATTCCCAAACCCACGGACATTCTATATCATCACGCGAGATGGGACTTTGCTGGAAAAGTAATAGCAGTATCTTGTATTTGATTCATAAAAACACACATTAGATGCAGTAAAAAAATGTGTATATATTATCAGTACCATCAATCATGGGAAATCGATTGGAAGCTTGGAAGAGCTCCAGCAATTTGACATTCCATCTGTGGCAGAAAAGCTTCAGATTGACCTTCACTTTTGATGTGTCCACCGTGAACAGCTCTTTTTCTAGGTGGATCTGCTTCTTTCTTTTTCTTCTTCAGAAAAGCTGTCCGAACAGAGGTTCTTTTCGTCCTCGAGAGATATAATTGTGTTTATTGGGATTGCTGTTTTCTCGAGTCGCTCGATTTCCATGAAAATCAATCATCTGGGTTGTTTGCAACTTCATCTGCTCGAAATTTCGGTTCCGGTCGCATGGCAGGGTTAGGGGAAGTGGGCGGCAGTTGCTCTTCCTGGTGGTTTGCTAATTAGCAGACATCTATTTCGGTGATCTGAAGATTGGGCAAGGATGGTGTAATCGACGGCAAAGCGGGGTTAGTGCTCGGTAGGAGGATGGTCAGGGAAAACATCTGCAATTGATTTGAGTTTTTCTCTCCAAATATGGGTTCTTAAACCGGTCGGTTCAGAAGTTGATAGCTTAGACGGTTCAGAAGAAACCGGTCCGGCTATCAATGAGTAGTTACTCACGTGACTTTGGGAGGGTTGTTGGCTCAGGGTATTAACAGTAACACCTTTGAAAGCTTTATTTTAGAGTGCTTTAGGCCCAAGGAAGAAGATGGCTTGGGTTGGGCCACAAATTTTGAAGGAGCAACAACGATTGAAGGTGTGTCAGCAATCTTAGGTTTTCTTTTGACCGTTGGAGCTGTGGGATCCGTGCGATGGCGAACAAAACTAGTACTTATCCAAGGGCCACGTTCATCGTTGGTGAGACTATCAGTTGGAATAACTTCCTTATCCTTCACCGAAAAAGGAACATTAGGAGGAGATGAATTCTCCATGCTCTTTCCATAGGGTTAGGAATAGAGCAAGCAAACTTTGGACAATTCTCATCTTTGTGGCCAGTCAAACCACATTTAAAGCACAACGCAGTGATTCCTTCCTATGAGATTTTCTGGGTATAGTCACCAATGTCGATCAATGAAGGCTCATATCTACTTGGACACAAAGTCTTGCAAAGAGACCTTCCTCCGCATTCATTGTGTAACTGTCAATACGAAGCAAGGGTCCTATGGTATTTCCAACTCCCTCTACAATTTCGGGATCATAATATTCCAACGGGAGTTTCGGGAGTCTTACCCAGAGAGCTACAAGTGAAACGTTAGCTTTCTCGGGATTGAACTTAGGCTCCCAAAGCCTAATATTGACAAGAATTGTCTATTAACAAACCAGGGCCCTTGCCTTAAAACTCTATCAATATCATCCATCTTCATGAACTTCACAACTTAGAATCCATCGCCAATCAAGATGCAAGGCATATCACCAGCTGGTTGCCATAAACTTCTTAGTTTTTGGACTAAGAAGTGGTATTGTATACTTCGACCAACCAATTTGATAATAATTTCACGACTTATGGCAAACTTCAACCTCGTATAAGTTGCCGGGGTATCATCGACATCATCGTCTATGTCGTCAACCATGGTTCTCTCTTGATAGAAAACTTTCTCATAAGCACTGGGATAATCCCAGTAAGTTTTTCCTTGTATGAAGATTTGTTCATGGCTCCCGAAGGATCTGTTGGATCACGGGCGAAGCTCCGTTACGTTCTTGACGGAAAGCTTGAACTCCTGGGCTCCGCGTAATCATGCAAAAGGGGATGACCTGGGTGGTGACCCAGAATCCCTCTCCGATGCCTAAATGAGTATGTGATCATTGGGGTGGTAAGCAGTAATCTAAGTTCGTCTTAGAGAGTCCGTTTTCTGAGGTAACTTCCTCCTTTATATAGGAGGGGAAGTTACTCAGTTACCTGTGACCGCGGCTGGCCGTTTTACCCATGATTTCGTATATCTCGTTCGGGATTCCGTATATCTCGCCCATACTCCGCGTATCTCGGGCACGCCCTGCGTATCTCGGGGGAGGTTATCTATATCTCAGCCGTCTCCCATTACTCTTATCTAGTAGGCGGGTTTCTCGGCCTTATCCTCTAATCACAAGTCCCAACTCTTGTCGGGGACTCCAGAGTTATCTCATTCTAGGTCACCACCCAGGACCCTTTGTCTCACGAGACAGGTCCAGCCTCCGCGGGGCTTTATTATCGGGGCCTTTAAAAAGGCATATTGGGGCCTACTCAGAGGCTTCTTGTCGGGAGCATTCAGCTCATATATCGGGACAGCTAGGGTCGAGACCCTTCATACTGGGCTTTTGGGCCTTCCCGGCCTTTCACGAGGCCCACTGGATTTATTCGCCGTCTAATGACTGTTAACGGGGCTAACGATTACATCGGAACCAATCATTTGCCCCCAAGGCATGGGGGACTTTTAGTCCGTCGTGTCTTCCAAGTCCAGACCTCCTGACCTCATCGTTGGAGGCTTTTGTCTCCATACCTCCCGATACTGCCATCGGAGGCTTTTGTCTTCATACCTCCCGATATTGCCATCGGAGGCTTTTGTCTTCATACCTCCCGATATTTCAATCGGAGGCTCTTGCCTTGCGCACAATTATCGACAGAGCTTTTCACTCATGACTGCCTTGGGCCCTACTGGACTCTATGGGCAGTTGCCAAATCCGAGGAGACTCCTCGGTTACTGCAGCATTAAATGCTGGGGATTATGAAACGACGCCCAAACCGGCGTGACTGCTACTTTCTGAAAAATCACTCATTACGTCACCAACGTCTCTTCTGTACCGTCCCCATAATCTCGACGATCAAGATTGAATCGTTTCGTCTTCAACGGTCAAGATCGAATCCATCCAGTTGTCCCTTTGCTTATAAATGCTAAAACCCTGGCATTATTCACTTCTTCTTCACCGTCTCAATTTCTGGAAGTTCTGCCATTTTCGAACTCGAAGCTTTTTCTCCAAGTTTCTTTTGCTCTTCAAGTGATCCAAGGCCTTCAGCCCTTCCGACCCTTCTTCATCTTCTCCAAGCAACCATCAACAATGTCTGGTAAGGTTTTCTTTCTCTGTTTTCATGGTTTGCTGATGTTACCTTCTCCTCCTTTCTCAAGTTTTCCTGTTTGTAACCGTTTTTAGACGAAGCTAGTTCTGGGGCAAGGATCCCTTTTACCTTTGAGTTTGCTGTTAACGAGATTTCTGAGACCTCGTACGAGGTTGCTCTCCGAGAAGGCTGCATTACCTCGGACTGGGAGTGGGAGCCCCGCTTCCCCTACGAGTCTCAGCCCACCACCCGGAGGAAGCATATCGTCACTCGTCCTCGAGAGGGAGAAGTGTTCGTCTCTGCCGGGCAGATAAGTGCTGGGATTCAATTCCCTTTTTGCGGGAACGTGGTGGAGATGTGCAACTTCTACCAGACACACCCCTGCACATTCTCTCCACATGCCATCCGCGTGTGGAACGCTTTCCAGCTTCTGTGCCTCCGCCAGCAGTGGACATACAGTTTGCTGCTCTTCCGCACCTTCTACGGGATGAAGTGTAATAAGGCTGGTGTTTGCTCCTTCTCCCCCCGACTCCCCAAGTGGACAAAGGAGCAACTTTCACGTTTCGGCTGGGATAGCGAGACCTGGAAGTTCCACAAGGATCGGGTGCTTATTCGTGATTCAGGGTCCGACAATAGCGGATGGAAGAAGTATTACTTCTTCGTCCAAAACAGCTCTGTCCCATGGCCCCGATGGGAGGTTGTGGCGGACCCTGCCCCCAAGCTCGAGGTCTACACCGAGGATGACCTCAACACCCTCCAGCTGGTCCAGCTTTACCGTTGGGGGGAATCCTTCATTCCCCTCGACGCCAACAAGCTCGTGGAGAAAGACCTGATTCATATCGGAGTCCGACTCCTTGATTCCGTTTCCAAGGATTTGGTCATCTGGGTAACACTTCTAACCACTTTGTCTTTTCATTTTTGCAGCCAAGAAAACATCTCTGTTGACCCATCTCATGTTGAAGCCGATGCCGTCCAGGGTGGCTCCAAGCGGAAGCGGAAGTCGCTGAAGAAGGGAGCTTCCTCTTCTGCTGCTCCCCCGACTGAAGAGCGGACCGAGGCCAAGCGGGCCAGAAGGGAGGAGATAGACCAAGCCTTCGGGGTCACTACCGCCGAGGAAGGTAAGCGTGTTCGTCGTGCTATTAAGAAATATAGGAAGCTGGTCCCCGAGGAGTTTATCCCCGCTGATCGGGAATCGCGGGTTCGAGAAATCAACTACATCCTTCGAGGAGAAACCCCCCGCGTTCTCATGGCGGGATACTACAACTTCCTCGGAAAGGACCAACATCTCGAGCGCCAAATCATCTGGTGCCCCCATGATACTCTGCCTGACTTTATTCGTCCCGCAACCGCAGGTCCATCGGAGGCCCTCACTCCGAGGAAGGCTGCTACTCCAGCACGGGCCGCGACTCCACAGGCGCCGATGATGGAGGATACCCCGACGGAAGCTCAGTTCCGTCAGGTGACCGACTTGGAGGGTTCTCCTTCCTCCGAGGAGCCAAATGAAGGTGGCCTGCTCCGCCGAAGGCCAGGTCGGAGCATCCTAAGGCCAACCGTGGAGGACGTGTCCCGGAGTCCTCCTCCAGAGCTTCGCACTCCGACTCCCGAGCCTCCGATCGAGGTGGCTCCTCCGGCTGAGGCTTCCAGGGTCATCCCTCCTCTCCCCGTGGATGAGAATCTTTACAAGGTTTTCACCCCCGACCAGGAGACGGTTCCCTGGAACCCGATCGAGTCTCTCCAAGGGGTCTCACTCCAACGGGGGGACCTTCAGCCTGAATTGGCCCTGCATCTGCTGGCAGGGTCAATTCCTCCAGCCTTGAAGCGGCCAATCTCTTTGGCGCGGGAGGACATCGAGGAGGAGCTCCGCAATATGGCCATCCGTCGGATGGAGGTAAAACTTTACCTTTACTTTGTTCTCTTCATTGTTCTTACCTTCGATTATCAGATTCTAATCTTTTCCCTTCCGTCTTAGGAAACCGCGGACCAGCAGCGCTGCTTTGGCTTCATCCTGGCTCTCAAGGGTGCTTTGGAGGAGGCACAAGCTAAGTCGGACCCCGACGCTTTGGCCAAGCTCCAAGCGGACCTCGACGAGGCTGTGGCGGCCAGGGACAAGATAGCCAAGGAATGGACCTTCCTCGACGAGATGGCTACGGGCCTGCAGAAGCAGGTTCACGATCATGAGGCCGTCCTGCGTCGGGAGCGGAGGATGGCCCAGGAGGATCAGCGACGGAACGAGGCGGAGAAGAGGCAGCTCATCCACGAGAAGGGCGTTTTCGTGGAAGCTCTCGCGGAGGCCAAGGCGAGACTTGAAGCCGAGAAGGCTGAATTCTCTGCCAAACTGGCTGAGGCAAAGGCTCAGGGTCGCGAGGAGTATCGGAACTCCGATGATTTCCAGGCGGATGCCGTGAAGTTCTGCAAAACCGAGGTGGAGAACATTCCGTTCAATGCCGTCGAGGAGCTCTACACGGCATACGAGGATTCCATCGACTTCAAGAAGTCCGACACCCTTGCCCCTATCGCGGAGAAGTACTTCAACCTCCCCGCGGAGAGTGACGAGGTTGATGTCGCGGACCCGACTCCGCGGACTGCAGAGCCTTCTGCCCAGGCCCCTCTGAATCCTACTCCCTCCGAAGCTGCCGAGGACCCAACTTCCAACAAGGACCAAGCTTAATGTTCTTTTCTTTAAGTCCTTGTAATTTTCCTCCTTGTATCCTCCTTATCTTTTGTATCGGAACCTTTAGGCCTTTGAGCCTTTATATAAGAAAATTTCTTTCATCTGTTTTGGTCCCGATAATCGTTTGCACTATTTAAAGCGACTTTAGATCCGTTACTTAAAACGTTCCAATGCACCACTTAAGATGACTTCATACATCCTTCCGATGCTTTACTCGAAACTTTACCATTTAAGGTTTCTCGTCTACTCGGGACTTTCACCACTTAAGGTTTCTCGTCTACTCGGGATTTCATCACTTAAGGTTTCTCGTCTACTCGGGACTTCACCACTTAAGGTTTCTCGTCCAAGTCACTTAATGTAATTTCATATGTCTTTTCGTGACATTTTCCTCGGGACCTTACCACTTAAGGTTTCTCATCCCTGTCTCTTAAGGCAATTTTAGACATCACTTAAGATGATTTTTCGCACCCCTTAAGGCTTTTATCGCGCCATTCTAGACGACTTAATCGTACCCCTCAGGGCTTTTATCGCGTCATTCCCGACGACTTAATCGCACCCGTTGGGGCTTTTTGCCGCATCATATAGACGACTTACGCGGACCCGTTAGGGCTTTTTCGTACCCTTTAAGGCTTTTTGCCGCATCATATAGACGACTTACGCGGACCCGTTAGGGCTTTTTCGTACCCTTTAAGGCTTTTTTTCGCATCATATAGACGACTTACGCGGACCCGTTAGGGCTTTTTCGTACCTAGGCTTTTGGTTGCACCATAAAGACGACTTACTCATACCCCGTAGGGCTTTTGTCCGTACCTCGAAAGGCTTTTTGTCGCGCCATAAAGGCGACTTACTCATACCCCGTAGGGCTTTTGTCCGTACCTCGAAAGGCTTTTGTCGCGTCATTCAGGACGTCTTACTAACATTTAGAATAAATCTAAAAGAAATTTGATCGAAAGCAACTTTTATTCATTAACAACTCAAAGCTGGCTTACATCGGATCTTTATCGATAGACAATTTGCGCCATTCGCGGCGACTTAATATCAAACATGATACTTTTTCAAGTGTGCGCCACTGAAGGAATGTTTCAACGTCTTGCAATCAAGGTCTTCTAGTTTGTACGCATTCGGGGCTGGCATCCCTACGATCTTGTAAGGTCCCTCCCATTTCGGCGATAGCTTGTTGATCTGATCTTGATGAACGAACTCGTTCCTCCGCCAGACAAGTTCTCCTACGAAGAATTGTCGGGACTTGACACGTCGATTATAATATCGGGCTGTTGCCAGACGCATCCGAGCCTGAACTTCGTCAGCCTTCCACCTTTTCTCCTCGAGCAAGTCTAAGTCTAGACGTCTCATTTCCTCGTTTGTTAGAGGCTCATAATACCTCCTGCGATGGGACGCCACCGCTATCTCCACGCGAGCAACTGCCTCCGTGCCATAGACGAGGCCAAACGGAGTCTCCCCTGTCGACTGCTTGGGTGTTGTTCTAACAGCCCACAACACGTTTTCAAGCTCATCCAGCCAATGACCCTGCAAGGCATAGACTCTCTTCTTCAAGCCATCCATCACGATCTTGTTGGCTGATTCGACTTGGCCATTAGTCTGAGCATGGTGGACGGAAGCTGTCCGATGCTCAATGTTCAATTCCTCTAGGTACTCCTTCAACTGAGCCCCATTGAACGGAGGGCCATTATCGCTGATCAACACTCGAGGAACCCCATACCGGGATATGATGTGAGTTTGAAGGAACTTGAGGATCTGCTGCCCCGTTGTCTTGGCCAACGCCTTAGCCTCTATCCACTTCGAGAAGTAATCGATGTCCACGAGTAAATACTTGCACTGACCTTTTGCTTGTGGAAGAGGTCCCACCAAATCAATGCCCCACTGCGCGAAGGGCCAAGCACTCCTGATGGGCATCAAGTCCGCTGCGGGAGCCACGATATTCGGAGCGTACCTCTGGCATGCATCACAGGATTGGACCATCGTTGTTGCCTCCTTGTTCATCGAAGGCCAATAGTAGCCTAGATTCAACGCCTTCCTCACAATGGATCGGGCCTCTTCATGACAGGCCGCGACTCCCTCGTGCAGCTCTCTTAGGATCCGATTTGTATCAGGCTCCGCCACACATTTCAGAAAAGGCTTTACATGCCCCCTCTTGTATAATTGGTTGTCCACCATCACGTAGTTGCTCGCGATTCGACGCAACCTAACAGCTGCCACTTCATCATCGGGGAGTGCCCCCGTAGTCAGGTATATGACCATCGGGGTCATCCAGGTGGGTTTCTCTTCTTCCTCCGATCCTGATTCAATAGCGCAAACCTCCGACGGATCGATGGTTGAGATAATTACTCTCTCCAGAAAGTGCACCTTCCGATTATCCTCGGAGGCCACTCCCAAAGAAAACTTGCTTAAGGCGTCTGACTCCGCATTTTCTTCCCTCGGGATTGCCTCGATATCGAAGCTTTTGAAGCTTCCCTTCAAAGTCTGCACCTCGTGCAAATACTTCCTCATTGTCGGGCTCTTGGCTTCATAGTTCCCCTGGACTTGATTCACAATCAAGCTGGCATCACACTTCACTTTTAAATGACCGACTCCCGTACCCTTGGCAATTTTAAGGCCCGTGATGAGAGCCTCATACTCAGCTTCATTGTTGGTGGACCTAAACGTCAAGGCCAAGGCATATCGCAAGGGCTCGCCTCCACCGGGCGGTATCAATACGAATCCTGCCCCCGATCCTTCTACACTTGATGATCCATCAGTGTACATCTCCCAAGTGTTCTCCTCATTTGGCTGTTTTGGATGTTCTGCTATCGGGACCTCCATGGTTGCCCCCTCTACAGGACCCGCTTCTTCCAGATCGGGTGTTGTAGACTCAGCTATAAAATCCGCCAATGCCAGGCCTTTAATAGTAGTTCTCGGAGCAAAATGAATGCGGAACTCCGTAAGCTTGATGGCCCATTTCACCAATCTCCCCGACGCTTCCAGTCGGTTCAAAAAGTGCTTCAAGGGCTGATTAGTTAACACCGTAACCTCGTGGGCATGGAAGTAAGGTCGTAGCTTTCGAGCAGCGACAATCAACGCAAAGAGATACTTCTCAATAGCGGGATAATTCATTTCAGATTTAGCAAACGCCTTGCTTACATAATAGACAGGCACTTGGTTGCCCTTGACAATCTTAATCAAAACAGAACTAACAGCAACTTCAGAAACAGCCAAATAGAGATAACGGTTTCGCCAACGGCGGGAGGGTACGGAGGTGCTGTTTGAGTGCTTGGAATGCCTCCTCGCACTTGTCGGACCATTCAAACTTCTTGTGGGCCCTTAGTACATCAAAAAATGGCATGGCTCTGTCACTCGCCTTGGATAGGAATCGATTCATCGCGGCCAACCGGCCATTCAACACTTGAACCTCCCGATGAGTCTTCGGAGACTGCATCTCCTCGATTGCTCGCAGCTTCTCAGGATTCACCTCGATCCCTCTTTGGCTCACCATGAACCCTAGGAATTTCCCCGAGTTCACCCCGAAAGCGCACTTGTCCGGATTCAAACGAACTTGATGAAACTTCATCCGCTCAAAGGCCGCCGCCAAGTTTTGGACATGGTCTCCTGCCTGTCGGGACTTCACCAGCATGTCATCCACATACGCCTCCATAGTCTTTCCCAGCATGTCCCCGAAAACTTGTTCACCATCCTCTGGTAAGTTGCTCCAGCATTGATCAGTCCGAAGGGCATTACGTCATAGTGATAAACGTCACTATCGGCATAGAAGGCCGTATGGGGGGCATCCTCCTTCGCCATCTTGATCTGGTTGTAACCAGAATAGGCATCCATGAAGCTTAGCAGCTCGTGTCCCGATGTGGCATCCACCAACTGGTCAATCCTCGGGAGCGGATAGCAATCCTTCGGGCAGGCCTTGTTCAAGTCGCGGAAATCGACACACATCCGCCACTTCCCATTACTCTTTCGCACCAGGACTGGGTTAGCGACCCAAGTCTGGAATCGGAGCTCCTTGATGAATCCAGCGTCGAGCAGTCTGCCCACCTCTTGCTGGATCGCGACCCTCTTATCCGCGCCCATCAGACGCCTCCTCTGCGCGATAGGCTTGATCGCGGGATCAATCTTCAATTCGTGCACAATCACGTCGGGGCTGATTCCTAGCATATCACTCGGGGACCAGGCAAACAGCTCCTTGAACTCCTTCAGGAGCTCGATCAACTCTCGGGCTCTTTCCTCCGACAAAGCAGACCCGATCTTCACCTTCCTTCGAGGTCCATCAATCTCAACCTCCTTCAGATCCTCCATGGGGGCGGGACACCCAAACTCCTCTCGAGGATCGGCATCAGTCTGCAGGACAGCCATGGCTTCCCTCCTTCTCCTTCGGGTGGCATTGACATAACACTTTCGTGACGCCACCTGGTCACCTTTGACCTCTCCGACCCCATTTTCAGTCGGGAACTTCATTTTTTGATGGACTGTCGAAGCGACTGCCATGAGAGGGTTGATGGTGGTCCTCCCGATAATGGCGTTATACGTTCTCGCCGATTCTACCACGACGGAGTCCACATTCCGCCGTTCCATCTTCCAGCCACTACCAAACTCCACCGGTAAGGTAATCATCCCCAACGGATAGGAAGTCGATCCAGAGAATCCCACCATCGGGAAGTTCACCTGCGTCAGGTCCTTCTTCGTCTTTCCCATGGCCTCCAGGGCGTCCATGAAAAGAATGTCGGAAGAGCTCCCTCCGTCTATCAGGATCCGCTTCATCTCGAACCCGTCCACATCCAGGGTCACGACCAAGGCGTCATCGTGGGGGCTCTCCACGCCTATCAAATCCTCCGCTGAGAAAGAAATCATCATTTCTTCTTTTATAGTCCACGACCGGGACCTCTTCCCTAACACCACAGCATCAGAGATGCGGGAAGCATAATTCTCCCTAGATGCGGAGGTATCACCTCCTGCTGCCATTCCTCCGTGAATGACGTTAATGGTCCCCCGCCTCTCCTTACGGGCACCAGAACCAGAGGCTTCCGGCTCAACCTTCTTCTTCTTTGGAGATCGATCACGGGACTTGGAACGGGACCGCGACCGAGTTTTGGAACGGGATCGGCACCGTCCCCTTCCGACGAACTCCTTCAGCTTCCCCTTCTGGATCAGCTTCTCTATCTCCTTCTTCAGCTCCCGACAGTTATCCGTGTCGTGACCATTGGCTCGATGGTACCGACAGTAACGATCAGAGCGGCCTCCCAAGAACTCTCCTTCCTTCCTCGGGGGGTATCGAGCGAGACCCTGCTGATCCATCACAGCTAGCACGGAGGTCATCGACCTGTTGATGGGAACACTACGACCCTCGCGGTTATCCTTCCTCGGAGGACGCTTGTCCTCCCTTCTCTCGGGGCGACCACGGCTCCTACTTCCCTCCGATTTGTCGCTCACTTTGCGATCATCCGACAGCTTGGACGATGGCTTTCCTCTTCCTGACTTCGGAGGATCAAGCTCTCCGGCAGCAATCTTTGACTCCTGGACGTCGATTTGCTGCTTCACCCTCGCTTGCAGGGCCTCCATACTCCACACAGCCTTCGCGGCTACACTATGCATTAGGTCGGAACCATACGGAGCAGTTAGGTTCCGAAGGAAAGTGCGGATGGTCTCTCCCTCCGATATCTCCTCATCAATCTCCGCAGCACTAGCAGTGAACCGTTGGTAGTAGTATGCCAACGATTCATCGGATCTCTGCACCACCTGGGTCAAAGACCTCACGCTCTTCAAGAGACGCCTACGCCCTTGATATTGCTTGATGAAGCGATCATGCATGTCGGCCCAGCACGTAATGCTTCCCGGCGGTAGACTGAAAAACCATGTCATGGCCCTTTCTCCTAAGGTGATCGGGAACAATGAACATATGAGGTCATCATTCGAAGTCCTACCCATACAGGCCTGGACATGTCTCTGAACATGGCGGACCGGGTCCCCCTCACCATCATACTCCTTGATGGTCGGAATGCCTAGCCCTGGCGGGGCGACAGTATCTAGCAGTCGTGGAACGAAAGGGTGAGTGGAACAATCCCTTAGTTCCGATGTCATTTGCTTCTGGTCCCCCATGCAGATGTTGACAATTTTTACCACCTGATCAGGAGTAATGGGGCCATTCAGGGGAATGGTCCTATGTTGCACTGGTCCGTGACCATCCACCACAAATTTCTCCGAGTGCGCGGGTTCCTTACCCCTATTCCTGGGCTGAACCTCCTGAACCTCCTGTTCTTCTGGAACCACCCTTGGAGGAGGTGGAGGTAGCTCTTCTTGCGGGGGCAACTCCTCTGCCCTCCTGGCAGCCTCTCGTTTATCCAACAGAGCCTCCATGGCCGCCAAGAACATAGGCATAGCATCTGCTACTGCTTTAGCCAGCTCTGAGTTTGAGGAAGAACTGACCTCCTTTCGCGGGATTTCTTCTCTGTGCCCTACTGGGTTTGGGGGAGCATCCACCTCCCTTCGCGGGATGTCTTGCCTGTTCACCGCCGTGCCTCGGACTGAGACCTCATCATCGCCATGCCCTCCTGTCTGAGAAACAGCAGGGTGCTCACCTTGTTCAACAGCATGCTCCAGCAACGGGGAATTCACAGTTCCAGCGAGGCGAGAACTACCGGCCTGGACTTGCTTCTTCTTGCCACCACCGGCCATTGATCTGGTAGAAACTATTTTGGCTTTTCGTTACGATTCCCACAGACGACGCCAATGTTGGATCACGGGCGAAGCTCCGATACGTTCTTGACGGAAAGCTTGAACTCCTGGGCTCCGCGTAATCCTGCAAAAGGGGATGACCTGGGTGGTGACCCAGAATCCCTCTCCGATGCCTAAATGAGTATGTGATCAATGGGGTGGTAAGCAGTAATCTAAGTTCGTCTTAGAGAGTCCGTTTTCTGAGGTAACTTCCTCCTTTATATAGGAGGGGAAGTTACTCAGTTACCTGTGACCGTGGCTGGCCGTTTTACCCATGATTCCGTATATCTCGTTCGGGATTCCGTATATCTCGCCCCACGCTCCGCGTATCTCGCCCATACTCCGCGTATCTCGGGCACGCCCTGCGTATCTCGGGGGAGGTTATCTATATCTCAGCCGTCTCCCACTACTCTTATCTAGTAGGCGGGTTTCTCGGCCTTATCCTCTGATCACAAGTCCCAACTCGGGGACTCCAGAGTTATCTCATTCTAGGTCACCACCCAGGACCCTTTGTCTCACGAGACAGGTCCAGCCTCCGCGGGGCTTTATTATCGGGGCCTTTACAAAGGCATATCGGGGCGTACTCAGAGGCTTCTTGTCGGGAGCATTCAGCTCATATATTGGGACCGCTAGGGTCGAGACCCTTCATACTGGGCTTTTGGGCCTTCCCGGCCTTTCACGAGGCCCACTGGATTTATTCGCCGTCTAATGACTGTTGACGGGGCTAATGATTACATCGGAACCCATCAGGATCTTCATCCTGGCTGGAGTATGAGCCCAAGTAGAGTCATCCAATTCTGATGTTGTCTCCTTAAGCTTCTTGGTACTATTCGCCAGTTCCGCTGCTTCTTCGGGCGAGAGAGAGGAGAGAGTTCTATTCTTCACCATTGATCTCTGCTAGATATATTGATAGTTACTATACACAATTATCTTGTGAATATAGTCATAAGGGTTAAGAACACAATAGGGGCCTGAATGTTTGCCCATGTTGCCAAAAGGGGTCTAAATTGAAAAAACGTATTATTAAGGGCCTGAATTTTGAGTTTTGTTGATAATCGAGTTTCCGTCCAAATTTGCTGTTAAATGTAACGGAAATACGTGAAACGACAAAATTACCCTTTTGCAATAATTATAAAATTTATCAGTTTAATTAATGAAATATGAAATGTCTAAAATACCCATGCACACTAATTATGCCCTAAGGCCACCCCGGCCACCACAGCCACCGCCACCCACCACCACCCCAGCTCCGGCGACCACCACCCCAGCTCCGGCGACCAAAACCCCCTCCGGCGACCCAAAAAAGCTCTGATCGGAGCTTTTTTGGTCGCCGGAGGGAGGTTAGGGTCGCCGGAGATGGGTGGTGGTCGCCGGAGCCGGGTGGTGGTCGTCGGAGATGTGGTGGCTTAAATGGTATTTTCGTCTTTTTAGGTCAAATATGTGAGGACACACTCTGGTCAAAGGGCATTTTCGGGTTTTCAAATTATTTTCGGTCACATGCTTGGCATGTGACCACTTTCCGTCACTTTTAACAGAAAAAATAGACGGAGACCTCACTTATACACATAACTCAAAATTCAGGCCCTTAATAATACGTTTTTTCAATTCAGACCCTTTTTGGCAACATGGGCAAACATTCAGGCCCCTATTGTGTTCTTAACCCTAGTCATAATTTTTGCATCCTCTTTAAGATTAAAATATTTTGGCCGAAATATACACAATATTTTCAAAATATTTTCGGTCACTATAGGGTTGCCTGTGGACTAAGAAATTAAAATTTTCACCTTGAACACCTATAGACATAATTCGGCCGAAATAACACAAAAACTAGGGTTTTGTGGTCAAATTTTAAGATCAAATCTTTCAAAGATCAAGAATCCAAAGTTTAAATTTGATAAAAGTGTTGTTTTTCTAGAAAATCATGAACATCAAACTTCACTATGAACATCATGAAAAACCATGGCCAGTCCGAATTTTACCATAAAAATCGAAAATTTAAACTTCTTTTAAAATTTTCAGCCAACACAAGAAAATCAAGAACACCAATTTTACCAAAAATACGAACTCCCTAACACATGCTCTGATACCACCAGTGTTTTGAAAACCGGACCGGAGGTCGAACCGAAAAGGTGACCGGTTTTCGATCCGACCGGTCTGACCGGGTTCTGCAAAAAAAATTATGACAATTTAAACCTATTGGTTGGATGTTGACAAGCTGTGTACTTATTTCAGCTAGATAAAGATAAGATGGAATGGGTGGTTTAGAAGCATTTGTCCTTTCCCCATACACTGACCGAAGTCCTTTTTTTCTACCTATTTCACCTTTCCCCACATAAAGTATCCAAGCTGTCTCATTATCTATCCTATCACGGAGTCCAGAGGAGCCATGCTTTGGGAGGCCACCACCGGGGTCGAGGGAAAGTTTGGAGCAGATGAGTGACTGGGAGCAGCCGAGGAGCGAATGTGAGCAGCAAAGGAAGAATGAAAAAAATACAGCAACTTCGACATAAGTAACAGAGCATGTGTTACCTGTTTTTTTTTTCAATTCAAATTAGGTGTGTTTTGGAGGGTGGAGCACCAAAAATGAAGAAATAGAGCATTGTACATGCTAGTGATGAATATAGCAACACCAAAGGAAGAATGAAGAAAGAATAGTGAAGCTAACCGTTGTTGTTTCTAATTCTCCTTTGCTGCTCCCAGTTCTCCTCTGCTAAATCATTTCCAGAATATTGGATACCGGTCGGACCGTTGCCGGTTTTCACGGTCCAACCCGTCCGACCGCCGGTTCACTTCTAAAACTGGTTTCAGTTTGCATTTTGATACTTTATTAGAACCGGACCGACAGTGTACCCGGTTCACGGTTTGACCCGGTCCGACCGCCGGTCCGGTCCGGTTTTCAAAACACTCGATACCACTATACGATTTAGGGGATTAGTACTACGGAAACAAAACCCTAGATACATGCATGGTAACTAATACGCAGCGAAGAAGGTGCACATACCTATATTATTTCCTGTAGCCCAGGACCTTTGAGGGGAGTTCTCGATCCGCCAGACGGTTCCTTGTAGATGTTCCTGTTAGAGAAGCCCTACGCGGATTATGCCTCACAGCAAAGCCTCTGTCAATTCTTCGCGGGATAGATCTACTCGGAGTAAATTGCTTGACACAATTTGGCACCTCCTTGGTGTGTTGCTCTATTCGGCCGAAGTAGAAAGTATTTAGGGATGAGGGTTTTCTTTCAATCTCACAACTTAGGAAGAGAGAATAGCAATAGTGTTATGAAAACCCTCCTAGGACTCCCTATTTATAAGAGGAGTATTGTGGACAAAAGTCCACTTTACCCCTCCTCTAAAAGTCGGCAGGCCATGCTATATGGAGGACCAACTTTGGGCCTCCCATGTCAATTGAGATTTTAGGCTTAGCCCAAAATCCCTAATAAGACATTAACCTAATTTCTTAGGTACATGGACTTTGTTAATGGGCTCCCAATTACGGCGGTCCATAGTCCAAATGCTAACAAGATCGTGGTAGCCTTTGAAGCATACCTCTTCTCGATTTATGAGAATTCAATGAGTATAACCCGAAATAGTCGTTGAATGCAAATGAAAATTCACGTCGAGAATTAAACCATTCAATCACTTCATATTAAATTTGTACTTTGAATCGAAGTGTTCCATTTGTCGATGAACATGCGCGTGGCGCGCATATCACCAGCTGTCACCCATGGTGAAATCGTTTCGATTCCAAAATTTAATTTAATCGGTTTCACACATGTTCATCATTGCGCTTTAATTATTTATAGAGTACTAACAAATAAGGAAGATTTAAATCTATCGCACTCAGATTAGCAATGTGTTGCATAGTAATCATAGGATCATGTAGCTCAAGGAGAATAATCAATTGATACTCGATACAAGCATTTATTACATGCCCAATTAAAAGATTCCCGTTTTCACGAGAAAACTTATAATCCAATAGTATTCAATACGGAAAGAAGTAGAAAATTTCAAGCGAGTAAGGATGGTCGTACATCCAATCCTTATTATTCTGGGGCATCTCTTCCATTTCTACGCCCCTTCCTCTTCTCGGTTCTGTAATTCCACAAGAGTAAATTGAATTAATTCTCAAGGAAGTAGGAATTCGAGGAGAATGTATGAATTTAGTCATTATTTCTCGGAACGTACCTTAGGAAGATTGGTACAGGCAGCATCCAGGTGGTCTTTTAAACCACACATGAAACACGTTTGAGATTCCTCTCTACGTGTACGCTTTCTATGCCTGTTCTTGCCACTAGCTTGCTTAGATTTGAACTTTATTTGTGTGTTTCGACCAAGCGAATTGTTAGCCTTCTTTTGAAAGTCTTTGCCCTTTCTCTAGCGCTTACCCTTCTGCACAGCTGGGGAGGATGATGCAATATGCATCTCGGCTCTTGGCTTTTCAGCTTTTAGTCGATCCTCTTCCAACCCGAGATGAACTCGTACTTTCTCGAGGGTATCGAGATTAGTGGCATGGGTAAGGTGAATTTTCATGTTGTTCCAAGAGTCCGGTAAAGAGCGGATGACACATTAGAATTTATGTTCCTCAGACAGAGTCTCCCCTGCCTCCTTGAGTTTAGCAAGCATGTTTGACATTTGTCTAATATGCTCATTCATCGTATGCATGGGATTCATCTTTTATGAGTCTAAAACAATGTTTAACGATCGATTCTGGGCAATGGTGTAAACACCAAACCCTACTTTAAGACCTTCCCACAGGTCCTTAGCAGACTCAGGATGATCATACTCATAGAGTATGTCATCCTCTAGAAACGAAATCAAGGAGGAACAAATTTCCAGGTCCTTAGCATTCCATTCATCATACAATGTCTTCTGTTCATCCGTGAGGTTTCCATCGGGCCTAACATGCTTTGTAGTCAAGTGGTCCGAACCTTTCATCTCAGTAATCACCAACTTCACACGCTTGTTCCAGATCTTATAGTTGTTACCATTCAATCCCATCCCCTTATTCATTTGGGAGATCACATTGCTAACCGCAGCCATCGATACTAACACATTGATATCATGCATAATCAGGGAGACTATAACATTTTGAAAAATGAATTGCATACATCGGTTATCTCTGAGATAGAAGGCGACAAATAATTATTCCTTAGACATCTAACCAACCCGACCGCCAGTAAACTGAGGGAAGGGGTGTTGGATTACGGGGCTGAATACTACGAAAACATAAACAAGGTACATGCTAGTAATCAGAATTACGTAGCGGAAGATGTGAACATACCTTTAACTTTTTCCGTAGTCCCAAGATCTTGCTGAGGGAGTTCTCGGTCAACCGGACGGAACCCGTAGAGGTTCTTGTTAAGGATGCCCTACGCGGTATAGTCTCCACAGCAAACCCTCTAATCGATTATTGGCAGGGACAGATCTACGGAGTGTTTGCTCTAAGAAAATTGACACACCCTTGATGGTGTAGGTGGTTTGGCCGAAGTGGGTAGTATTTAGGGAGGAGGGTTTTTTCTCAAATCACCACAAATGAGGAATTGTGAATTACCCTAATAAAACCCCTAACACTCCCTATTTATAGGAGGAGCAGAGTGGACAAAAGTCCACTTTGCCCCCTTCATTAATTCGGCCGGCCTATGTAGTATAAGGAAGGCCCAATTATGGGCCTCTCGTGTCAATTGGGATTTGGGTCAAGCCCAATTTCCCTAATGTGACATTTACCCAATTTCTTAGGTAACATATACATATTAAGGGGCTTCCATTTACGATGCCCAATCACCATATGCTAACAGCTCCCACTCGCCGAAATGGGAGGGTGCCTGTTAATGTATTAATGTCCAAATCGCATCAATATTTCACTAGTCTGATCTTGCCCCTGCTTCCGAATAGTTCATACGAGGTTTTCCGTGCGACTAGGGCATCATGCTACTCATCAGTTAGAAGTGTTGTAGTGCCCGCGGAACATTGATTCCCTATCTCAAATCAACCTGTTAAAAATATCGAATTGTATCGCGCTGTATCCTAGGTCAACTGTTAATTCTCCAACTGCCCGGTTTCCACATGGGAATACTTCTCCAAGGCATCCGTACAAGTATTCACAACCTTCAACTAATATCTGGTTGGTGGCCACCTAGTGAATACAAGAGTCGGTGAATTACATGTTAACTTGACCATCCCCATCGCTCATACCCTTAGTCAAGCCCAACCGGTTTCCAAAGACGTGGTAACTTGGCCTTTTTCTTCAGCACTGCGCTCATACGCGTGGAAGCGAACATTGAGCCTGACCTTAGGTATGAGTTCTGAGTCCATGAGGATACTTTGGGTGCCTCTTCATAAGGCTCCCAGGATCAATCACACGCTCGAGGTGAAGAAGTTTGCGCCCATCCGAATATCGAGGATTCTACCTAGCACAACCGAGCATGACCCCGTGGTCGAACATGGCACGCGTAATATGAAGCACGCGTCGATAGCATACCCGAACATCGTCAGGTGTTGAATATGTCAATGATGCTATCAAAGATTTTCATCGGGCTCAGAATATGGTTAATGAAGAACAAAGTTCATTACCGGCGATGTGCAAAATGAAGATCATGTCGTGTTACTCCGAAACCAAATGATCGTTTTGCGTAACCAAGTTTATCCAACTAGTTCTTAGCCAGTCTTGCTTCGGAAGAGGTCCCCCTCTCATACAAGATGACCGTGCCCGCGTGACAAGGCAAGGCCCACATCCGACATAATTTAGGCAGAGGATTGCGTCCTCCTTCGACTAAGTTTATAGACTGAGAAATCCGATGTAATCAAACATTATGACGTTGATGAATCATAAACTCAAATTGCAATTATCTCATTTGTTAAAAATATAACTTTCAATTATCAAAATGTTATCACAGATATACGCCCACTTTTAAACCCTACAGTTTAACATGCTTTTCAAATGTCTCTTTGCGTAATGGTTTAGTTAATGGGTCCGCTACCATGTCATCCGTGGGCGAGTATTCTAAAGTGATTATATTGTCTTCTACCATATATTTAGCATAATTATATTTAACATCAATGTGTTTAGTCCTACTATGGTACTTTGGATTCTTTATTTCCGCAATAGCTGCCTGACTGCCAGAGTACACCTTCACAGGCTTACTCCAGATATCGCCACCAAGCAGCGCAGAAAGAAGCCTTTTCAACCAGACCGCTTCTTGTGCATTTTTGGAGAAAGCAACGAATTCCGATTCCATCGTAGACAACACGACACAGGATTTCTTCTTGCTCGTCCATGAAATGGCGGCATCAGCAAGGAGAAACACTCCTCCTGTGGTGGACTTACGATCGTCTGGATCGCCACCATGGTCGGCGTCACTGAATCCGGTCAATTCAAGTTTTCCACCTTCATAACACATTACGTAGTCGGCAGTACCTTTCAGATGTCGCAAGATCCGCTTTGCAGCTTTTAAATGTTGATAGCCAGGGTCTGATTGGAATCTTGCTACTAGGCCCACAATGTAACAGATGTCCGAACGAGTGCAATGCATGGCGTACATGAGACTTCCGACCATGCTTAAATAATCTGCACTCCTCATCTGTTCACGCTCTTACTGTTTCTTCGGGCCGTCATGTTTTGACAACACGCACCCGAATACTACCGGCGTCTCCACGAGTTTGGCATCTTGTAATCTAAACCTTTTCAACAGTTTGTTGATGTAGGCTTCCTGAGATAGACAAAATCTCCGGGCAGCACGATCTTTAGCAATCTAAATGCCCAATATGTATGTAGCCTCTCCCATGTCTTTCATCTCAAATACAGATGCCAACCAGGACTTTGATTCATGCAGGAAACTCACATCGTTCACAGCAATGAGTATGTCATCCACGTATAAAGTTAAGATGACGTACTTAGACTCAGAGGTCTTTGTATAAACGCACGGATCCTCATGGAGATTCACGAGTCCATTGCCGGTACCATTGCCGAGATGATTGTTTAAGACCGTAAATAGATCTTTGGAGTTTACGAACTTTACGTTCGTTACCAGGAGTAATGAAACCCTCTGGTTGCTCCATATAAATCGCTTCCTCCAGCTTTTCGTGGAGGAATGCGGTCTTAACATCCATTTGGTGCAGCTCTAGATCGAGGCATGACCAGGGCTAGGATTTCCCTAACTGTGGTGTACCGCACAGTCGGTGAGTATGTTTCATCAAAGTCCACCACTCTGTGAAGCTGGGTGTATCCTTTCGCAACTAGTCGAGCTTTGTATTGCTCGGCATTTCCATCAGTAGTGAGTTTCAGTTTCAGAACCGACTTAACCCCTATGGCCCTGCGGTTAGCAGGTAAATCAACTAGAGACCATACCGAATTGGCTTTCACTGAGGCGATCTCTTCCTCCATTGCTTTCCTCCATTCCTTCGCTTGAGGTCCTTTCAACGCTTGTTGAACCGTTACCGGTTCATTAACAGACTTTAGGGTGAATATCTCACCCTTCTCGATAGGATACTTCTTGGGAGAAGTTCGATGCCTTTGACTTCGTCTGGCTTGTTTATCCCATCTTGAGTCTGAACGTTTCTCCCACTCGGAATAATGCTTTCTATCAGAGCATCACTCCCACTGGGAACAAGGGAAATGCTGGAACCTTGACTTACAACTTTTCTTGGACGACCTCTCGGTCTCGGGATTCTACCTCAAAGATTAATTCCCTGATCACTAGGACCTGGAACCAAGTTGGTTGATCCACTCCCACTGGGAACAATAGGTAGTTGTGGCATGATCGGATTTTCATCCAGCGGTCCGGCTGCGTGATTATCAGGTTCAACTTGATTCGCACCTGCACAAACAGTGATTTGTGTGGTAGGATTGGCTCCTCCTACTGGATTTACTATGAAAATGTCTCCATCTTCATTTACCATTTCATTCACTTGTGTTGCTACCTCAAATCTCCCACTCTAAGTAAGTGGGACCTGACTATCATCGTTGCCCTGCACCAATTCGATCAAGACTTTGTCTGTTTTTATTTCACCAAGTATTAGAAATTCATCCTCAAGGAATGTAACGTCTCATGTTCGACCACGGCGCCATTATCAAAACCTAATTTAAACATGTATCCTCTAATAGTAGTTATCATACTCTCGGTTCAAATACTTGTTTAATGCGCAAGTTAATGTCACATGATGATAAGATTTAACTCGTTACCATTCCTTTAGCTTTGATGGCATCGTGTTTGACTGATTAAGTTGGAACATAGTTTTACATTGATGTGAGTCAACTGCTTTTCATCTCATAGGGAACGTTGGTCGTTGATATCTAACATTATGTTTTCAAACCATGCTAGTTGAAGTGTGTTATCGATATGAACGTCTTGCCAAACTACTCGTTCAAGGCATTTAGTGGGAGAGTCATTTTACCGACATCATCCTTTTCATTTGCTAATTCATCTCAAAGACTTAGCCACCTCTGAACTGTGCATTGGGCTTTCGCCTTATGCGCCAGTTGATACTTTACGAGTTCGTGGTAGCTTGTGAAGCATACCTCTTTTCATCGTGTAATTATTGAATGAATTGTCCCAAAGGAAGGCAAATGAAAATTTCGTCATTTATTCATTAAAACACTTCATTGTTAAATTCGTACTCTGAAAACGATGCTTTCCATCTTTCGAGGTACACACGCCCGTGGCGCCTATTTCAGGTTTAACCGATGGTATAAATCGTTTCGTTTCCAAAATTCAATTTAATTTAATCCAATCGGTGTCGCACATGTTCATCATTACATAATGTATCATATAATGGAGTACTCACAAACAAGAAAGATTTAAATTTTTTGAATTTATAAGCAATGCATCGAACAGCAATAATGCGATCAAACAGCTCAGTGAGGATGGATAATCAATACTCAGTCCAAGAATCTGTTACATGCTTACAAAGAAATGGTTCCGATGTTTCAAGGAACATATTATCAATGAGTATTTTAAACTGAAAAATTGAAAAGTTCTGGTAAGTAAGATAAAGACTATCGTCTATTCTTTATTGTTCCGGGGCATCCTCCTTCAGGTTCGCGTCGGTTCTGCTTCTCGGTTTTGTAATCCAAAAGGGTAAATTGAATTACTCTCGAGTAAGAAGAATCCAAGGAGAATTTATGAATTCATCATTATCTCTCAGTGCGTACCTTGGGAGGATTTGTACAGGCAGCAGCCAGATGGCCTTTTACACCATACCTGAAAAACGTTTGAGATTCCTCTCTACGTGTCTGTTTTGCTTGCCTTTTCTTGCCACCAGATTGCTTGCGTTTGAACTTTCTCTGACGTTTTGGAGCCATAGACTTGTCAACCTTGTTCTGAAGGCCTTTAGCTTTCCTCTTGCGCTTACCCCTTTGCTCAACTGGTATGGAGGATTCAATATGCATTTTCGCTCTAGGCTTTTCAGCCCTGAGACGATCCTCCTCGAGCTCGAGATGAACTCACACTTTCTCGAGGTTATCGAGTTGAGTGGAATGGGTAAGGTGCATTTTCATGCTATTCCAAGAGTCAGGCAAATAACGAATCACGCAATGGACTTTCTGTTCATCAGACAGGATTTCTCCTGCCTCCTTAAGTTCAACAAGCATGTTAGACATATGCCTAATATGCTCCTTCATCATATGCTTGGGATTCATCTTGTAGGAGTCTAAAGCGATGTTTAATGATCGCTTCTAGGCTGTGGTGTATACACCAAACCCTGCCTTAAGACCATCCAAGAGGTCCATGGCAGATTCCAAGTGATCATACTCGTAGAGTATGTCATCCTCCAGCATCGACAACAAGGCGGAACGAATTTCCAGATCCTTAGCATCCCATTCATCATGGAATTCCTTCTGATCGGCTGTGAGGTCTCCCTCCGGCCTGGCATGTTTTGTAGTCAGATGCTCCAAACCCTTCATTTCAGTAATTACCATCTCCGCACGCTTGTTCCAAATCTTATAATTATTGCAATTTAGTCTAACTCCCTTGTTCATTTGGGAGATGACATTGCTGATCGCAACCATTGATACTAATACATTGATAATCAGGGAGACAATAACATTTTGAGAAAGAATTGCATACATCAGATATCTATTAAGATGGAATATGACAAATAATGATTCATCAGCCATCTAAACCAACCGACCGCCAGTAAACCGAGGGAAGGGGGTTCTTGAAAGAGTTCACATTACCGTCGTCTTCAATCCAATAGACCAGTATCTTAAACAGTTTATTCACAAATTACCAGAACAGTAACTTTAAAATAAGCATACCCGATCTTGGCTTTCCCAAGGCCCTTTTGTATTTGAAAAATATTCTGATGAACTTACGCATGCATATACAATTCTACATCACAAGTAAATTATCATAGCAAGCCAAATTCATCATCCAAACGACACATCATGCATACGCGTCATGCATCTAATATTCCGAGGAACTCATGCTAGCATATATATAATTCTACTTTCTAAGTAAACTATCACATGTAGCTACAACCTCAACATTCAAGCATACGTGTCATACATGAAACATCCACATCAAACATGCATATTTGGCGACTTGCTTTTGTTTTTAAAACATTTTAAAATATTAGGGGCTGACTTGCAATTCATGCTTACAATTAATCATGTGTGTTTCTAGACATGAATCCTAGGCAATCACAACCATCACAACATGTATGTCCTAGTGCGCATACCATATATTTAACCAGGGCTCTGCCCCTATCATCCAGCTAGCTTGACATAGTCAAGACAACAGTTCTAATAAATATATGTAATAAAAGTAAACAATTACAATTCAGCACTCTAATTAATCCAGTCCCTAAACCACACATTTCCGAGATCCATCCCCATAATCGAAACTAGGCATTAAGGTTTAATCAAAACATGAAAATTTTAAACCTTCGAGCACTGTGTAGACTATTTCAAGTTCGAAAACATTTGGCTTTTAAAACTTGACCATCCCATTTTATTAATTACTTGAATTCGATTTTGAAAAAACCCGGTTCGATTCAGTCAATTTCGGTTCAACCCGGTTCGGTCCATAAACTGCTTCGGGTTCGGTCCCGTTTTATTTAAAATATGTTTCGGTCCGAACCGGTGCAGTAAAATAAGATTTCAGTTCGGTTCAATACTCAAAACCGGTTCGGTTAGGTCTACTTGGATACCCCGGTTTGACCCGACCTGACAAGGTCGAACCGATTAAGAAAAGATGGTTTGGTTTAATCCTCTCTGGTTTTGCAAATTGGACCAGCCCACTAAACCCATAGGGTTCGGCCGAAATAATCTTGTGGGCTAAGTAGGGTTTTAAAGTCCACTAAAAACTTAACTTAGCCACAAAGAAATATTAACTATGTAAAATAATTTCCAATATTGCATATATATATATATATATATATATATATATATATATATATATATATATATATTAAATTCTGCCACATCTATGTATATATATATTTATTGTCATGATTCTATCTATAAGATGTAAATCAATCAACAATATATATATATATATATATATATATATATATATATATATATATATATTTATTGTTAATATCTTTAATAGGGAAACAAATATATGACAATATATTTTTTAATCTTTTAGGTAACTACATCTATCAATAACATATTTATCCATATAAATTAGCTAGATATATTCATAGTTATATATATTTCTATATATTAATGTGAACCTATCCATATATTTCCAATTATAGATATATTATCACCTTTAATAAAAATTAAAATATGATAAACAATATATTTGTTATATTCAGTCGAAATATTGAAACTTGGGGCCTAAGAACTTAAAAATTTTACCTTTTTAATTCCCCTAGGGTTCGGCCGAAACACATGTATTGGAAATAAGTGGTCAAATTTCAAGATCAAATTTTAATAAGATCTACAATCCAATGTTTGATTTTGATAAAAATCACGTTTTTGTGGAAGATAATAAACATCAAATTTTACTAAGAACATCACGAAAATTTTGTCACTTACAATTATAAAAATCGGAAATTTTAAATTTTCATTCTTTAAATTTCGGCCAACACTTGTAAAAATCAAGAACATCAATTTATCAAAATTATGAACTCCTAACACTGGCTCTGATACCACTGTTGGATTACGGGGCTAAATACTACAGAAACATAAACAAGGTACATGCTAGTTGATGGATATGTGCCCAATTCGAGTTCTTATTTACATTTCGGGCCTCGTAAAGACGCCAAAATTACATCTCGACTTGAAAAATGTCTCCCAAAGGGTTAAAACGGTCCGGAAGCGCGTTACGCGCGTCCGGACCGGACCTCCGGATTGCGCGGCAATCCGGACCTCGCCGAATTGCCCAAATTCGACGAGGTCCGGATTGCATTGCGGGTATCGGGCGATTACCGTTTCCGCGATTACCGTTACGTGTAGAGAAGTCAAGTTCGCGCATTGCCAATATGGATGACGGTTACCGCTTGCTTTTGAACCGTCATCAAACCGCTTTAAAACCGGGTCCGGTCCCAAGGAAGCCTATAAATAGGAGGCATTGGCCACCCATTTTCACACATCCTCTCATTTGCCCAACTTTGGTATTTTGAGCTCTGACTTCTCTCTAGTAATATTTTCTCTCTCTAGAATTACTCTTTTAGCCCTATAGTGACTTAAGCATCGGAGAGGGCTCCGCTAGCACCACCCCCCCCCCCTCTCCGTGCTAGCATCGGTCCTTTGTGCAGGAATCGACGCCCCAGACATCCGAACTTGTGCACAGTCCACCGCCTTTTGAGACTCAGACGCAACCTGAGACACAACCGCCTTTTTGGGACACAGACTTTCCGAGACTCAACCGAACACTCGTCAGTGGCACAAACCTCTTTCAGACAAAGGGTTACAACCCGAAAACCCGCTCAACCATACGAACAGACGCGTCCCCACGACCCAGTTCATCCAGGACGCAACATTGGCGCCGTCTACGTGATTCGAACAAAAAGCTACCATACCGCAAAGACAATGCACGAGGTCGATGACACCAACTTGGAGTATGTTGACATAAAGGATGCCGCCTTTGAAGATATCATTGATTTCTCATCAAAAGACAGGGAGCACGTTGCATACCACAACGCCTGGCCCATAACCTCGCAGAAGCCGATAAGAAAACAACTGGGATCCTTCCACATCCCTGTTGCCACATCCAATGCTTTCTTCACTCCAACAAGAAATGCATCCTCCGCACAATGCGACCAAGGAGCATTCCAATACAAAGGTGTCAACCCGTCACCTCCTCTGCCTCCAATCAACGAACAAGTTGAGACGATAGGGACAAAGTCTCGAGTCACAAGTCATCAAGACACACTGCACCAAAGAATAGAGGGGCAATGCACGGAAGGTACCTTCCAGTACCAACAGCCAAGGCACGAAGCTGCACGCTCATGCAACCTGTACGTGATAGCACAACACCAAAAAGAGGCATGGAAACAACCCCCAAAGCAGAATCAAGCAAAACCGCCCTCAAGCGGTCAGCAAGGAAGAAATTGGCAGCTTCAGTAAAAAAGACCTCTTCAAGAAGATTTCCAGAAGCCAAAAGGAGTAAACCTCACCGACTGCATTCCTTTGAAAGCCCCGCCGTCCGAAATATTGAGAGAGATGAAGGATGCAAAAATGTGGAAAGCACCGAGCAATTTCAGAAAAGGCCCGTTGGGGAAAGACAAAGACAAGTGGTGTGAATACCACGAGGTCTTCGGCCACAAGACGGACAGCTGTGCCAGCCTACGTTTCCGCATTAACAGCTTCGTCCTTAAAGGCAAATTAAAGCAATTCACCGATCAAGGCGACAGCCCTCCAAAGAAGACTCAAGCAGAGTCATCCAAAATACACAAAGAAGGTCCTTCCACAAGGACAAGCCAAGACGATGCTAACATCTGTCACAAGGAGGGACGGAAAAATTCTGTTAGTGACGACGACGTCCCAATCACGGGATTGACAACAAAAACCTTGAAGGAAATAATTGGAAAGGAGATACACGTTTCCTGGGAAAAGAGACAACCGCAACAAAAGAGGCCATTCCAGTCAGATGACCAAAGGATCAAAGAGTCCAAACTCGCCAAATGTGTTCCATTGAACACACCGTTATCTGTCATCTTGAAAGAAATGAAAGAAACCAAGCTGTGGAAAAAGCCCTCAAAATTCCACAAGGGACCATTGGGAAAAGATGAAAGCAAATGGTGTGAAAATCATGAACTATACGGCCACGAAACCGAAAGCTGTGTTGAACTAAGGTTTCACATAAACAGCTTGATCTTAGAAGGAAAAATGAAGAAGTATATTGACTATGGCAATAAGCATAAAAGGAAGCCTCGTGTGAAGTCTTCAGAAAAAGGCAAGGGAAAAGAAAAGGCGGATGATAATCCACCTACCGCCAAACGCCAGAAAAACAACGTCACTTATGGAACCAATTGTGACGACTTGTACAATCTTTGGAGTATGAAGGCGGAAGAAGCAAATCTCAAACTCCCGGAAAACAAACTTCACCGCCCACTTAAGCCAACGACTGCCTTCCTTGGCAAAGATGTTGAAGAACAACACAAGCAAAGTAAAACTTGGGGGCATGACATCAACTTTTGTTCATCCCCAAAGGTGGAGATTGAAGATCTCAACACGGTAGATGCATTGAGAAACTATGTGGCGCGTGGCAGACTCAACGGGCCAACAAATCACCTATGAGGACGTCAAACACATCAGCAATCCCTTTATCTTCCTTATCTCTTTTTTCGCATATCTATTTTAAATCTTTTTAAGATTAAGTACAACTCATGCTTATTAGCCTCAGTACTTGTCAAAAGAAGTGATCAGTAGACGCTTTCTTGTAATCCGTTGTGCGAACTCTAAATATCTAATAAAGGTTAAATCTACTTTCGTAGGTACATTATTATGACGCATATTACCTTGGAATAACGCCAAGTAACAACTACGCACATATTACTCGCGTCAACAACACAAAGTTCCAAGCATTTTATACGCGCAAGACTAAAAATCGTGTCGCAATAATAAACAAGGCGGGGGCATTACACAAGGACAGATCATGCACTATTAGAAGATGAAACAATATAAACAATCAGGAAACGACGATACAACTGCCAAGCGACTTGGGGGGCACCAAGCTGACAAGTGCTCGACAATTCTACCTAACATATATACATGCCTATCATGATCTACACCTATCGTATGCGCACTCAGGGAAGTTTCCTACACAAACAAGGAATCCTTGTATCAGATTCCTTTACTTTAATTATTATATGCATAACTAAAAATAAAATTTCATGACTTCACACTTTTGCAAACTTATAAAAATTACGATTATCTGACAAAAGTAACTCTGCTCGTAGGTACATGCTACACTACGATTACTACACAGGAATTACGCCAAGTAGTAACCTATGCACAAAAAGCTACTTCAACAATACAAACTAAGCATTGTGTCCAAGGAGGGATTTATGGTATACAACACCAACATATATATCATCTACACCAACAGGGAGTTTATTTCTCCATTCATAACATAGGTGTCTATCTTAAGAAGATGCCGGCAACACAAAGCCATCAAGCTATGTGCACAATCAACTTATATGCCGCAATGACAACCTGCGGATTATCTATCAAAATGACGACTATTCAAAAGGCGTCAACTGCAAGCAATATCTTGGATTAACACCAAGGCCTACTATCAAAAATAGCATGTTGAGGTATCCTCTTTTTTAAAGACAAACCCCATGTTTACTTCTAAAAAATGACATGCTGTGACATCTCTGGTTAGAGGCAAATCCTCATGTTCATAGCCATTCCCTGGATTCAGAACAGGATGGGCAAATACAATACGGGACTGATCATCCCATAAGTGGCGGAAGTTCTCTAGTTAGACAACGACCCCACACTATAACAAGTGTGAATTCCTATTTAAAGGGTTCACTCTTTATGGCGAATGTCCTCTTGATAGACGACAATCCCATATTATAAATTCCTGTTTAAAGGGTTCACTCTATACGGCAAAAGTCCTCTGGTTAGATGACAATTCCGTACTACAGATTTTCAAACCGTGTTGCATGGTTCCTGGACGCAAAAAGCATGCATCACAATTCATATTTTCAAAAAGTGTTACATGGTCCCTGGACACAGGAATCATGTATCACAAATATTTCTTCAAATATTTTACCAAATATTTTGTCAAATATTTTATCAAATACTTTATGTATCAAACACCTTTCCAAATATTTTCTCAACACGGTTTTTTGGGTGTATCACATTCAACGCCAAAATATTTTTTCAAATATTTTAATAACAAGCTTTTTAGGGTTCACAAAATACTTCTTCAAAAACTAAAATGTTTTTACGTATGCTTCCCCAACGCGGGTTGATACACGCTGGTAGGTGCGCACCCTGTTTAAAACTCATAAAATTTACAAGTCGAGTCTTGTACAACGTCGCCTTAGAGTGGAACTAAGAGACGGTATAAACTAGTATCTTGCTTAGCCAAGATAACACCTTTCATATACACTACTTGTTGAGAAATATTGCTATACGCAAAATACTTGGCAGGTTGCAACACATATAGCGGCAAGCTATTCAGGAAAGAAGGGCAATATGCATAATGCATCATGCAAGCAATCAGGAGAGAGGATCTCAACTCATCAATCAAGAAGTGGCTATCGGTCACGACTGCGGGGACTATGTCTACGTTACTAGTCATCCACATTCAATAAACACAGTAAGTGATAACGGTATGAAATATTACTAACAAGATATCATGCAAACTACTATGTATAAAGCAGGTTCAAACGACGTAGTTCAAAGCGAACAAGTCGTAAGCAACAATTAAGGAACAACTACAACAAGTGTCCAAACATAGAAGCCGGGGGGCAAACAGACTCAGAAACGAGTTCAACATATCCAAAAGATGGCACAGATTAAAGAATGCCATCATCTCTGACAGAACTGGGCAGAACAGGCAGAAGTTGCACATTAGTGTCGCCACCGTCTTCTCCAAACAAAAACCTACAATGCGCAAGTCGCAACATCCTATGCTCTACCCATCTCGCCATGCCTTGGAATCTAACCAAGAGGGGCGATCATAACACTTAACAATGAGCGACATACAGTCGCAACTACGGACATCATGATCATCATCTAAGGATATATATCCTATCTTACAAGTCCAAAACATATGGACAGCATAGATAACTCAAGGTATGAAATATTACTAATAAGTTATCACATGATTATTATTGAAAACAGGTCCAGGTGACGAAATATCATGCAAGCAAAGGCATGAACAAATAATTATCAACATCAACCCATTCACAAAGGGTTCAACATGCTGGAAGCAAACAGCCATACACTAACCAAGAGTGAACATCATCTCTAAAGTCCTATGGCAAAAAGTTCATAATGTCAACATCAAATGCAATGTCGTCATCCACACAAAGGTCACGACAAGGATGATTGTTTCAACTTTCAGCAGAACATAGCTCTTCAACATAAGGGCGACAATTAGCAATCAACAAATACTTACCTCAGTAGGAGTAACGCTCCTCCTTGGGCCGGTCCCTCGACCGGGGGGCAGAAGACACCACTGCACAACCCTCAACTCTATTTCCTTTATCACAAGAAGGAATTAGCACGGTCATGCTCGGCATAAAGAACTAAGAATCGCTCGAGGAACGCGCCCCTGCGTCGGATCATTCGAGAATTATGCTAAAAACATAAACTACAGCCAGCGATAACTTGAAAAATTAACAAGTTCAAAGAAAATACAATGAGACGTCTTACTCACAAGCCCTTTACCGCCACCGTGTCCAAAGACTCCAGAGTAGCGGGGGCACTTGTATGGACATTCCTCTCAACAAATGGATTTCTATACACATCAGCTATCCGCAAAGACAAGCTTTTTCCCATCAAGATGGAGATAATGGGAAGACTAATTTTGACAAGAAGACAACAAGGTCGGATATCCTGGAAAATGCAACCAACAATCCAGTTAGTGCGTGAACACACACCAACACTTATACAAGCATCACGCAAGGGGACAACCTCTTCAACACATTAACCTTGCATGACAACATCTAGCTCATACTCGCAGCGTACAAGATTACAATGGCGGAATATTTTCTAAGTACTTTGCCCAGGATGACAGTCAGCATTTTGCAAGCTGTCAGCGTACAACCACGTGTCAGCATATTATCAAGAGTTGGCATATAACTTGAGTTCGCATCAAGCATACGAATACAGCATACATAGCCAGAGATGGTGAAAAGATTCTAAATGCGGAGGCAAATACGCACATACAGTGTACGTACATACATGTCGACAAGGATGCATGTCGACAGAGAAAAAATATTTTCCAAGTATTTCCATGTACGTACATACATGTCGACAAGGATGCATGTCGACAGGGGGAGAATATTTTCTGAGTGTTTCCATGTACGTACATACATGTCGACAAAGAGAAAATATTTTCTAAGTGTTTCCATGTACGTACATACATGTCGACAAGGATACATGTCGACAGGGGGAGAATATTTTCTAAGTGTTTCCATGTACGTACATACATTTCGACAAAGAGAAAATATTTTCTAAGTGTTTCCATGTACGTACATACATGTCGACAAGGATACATGTCGACAAGGAGAAAATATTTTCTAAGTGTTTCCATGTACGTACATACATGTCGACAAAGATGGGTTGCATACAACAAGTAGCTATGCCCCCTAAGCACACCTACGACGCTTATCGACAAAGCTCATACGACGACATCTATGGTAACAAGCATCAGATATCGTTTAAATATTTTCTAAGTGTTTTAGCATGCTTGCAGGCAATGACCGACAGTCTATACCTGATGCTCGACCATTAGAGTCAACGCGCATAGCAAAAGTCAACGCGCGTAGCCAAGTCAACGCGCATAGCAAAAGTCAACGCGCATAGCCAAGTCAACGCGCGTAGCAAAAGTCAACGCACGTAGCAAGAGTCAACGCGCGTACGAAAGTCAACGCGCATAGCAAAGTTGGTACATGCAGTAAAAGTGGCCAACATCTCAAGAAGCTATCATGCAAGCGATGCGACTAATATGACGAGCCGCGAAGAGCAAATACGACAACACTTAAGGAAATATTTCTCTAAGGCATCAAAGCAACAAACGACTACTTCCAAGAGACTCCTTGATGATAAGGATCAAAGGAGTAATGCACCTACAAGTACTTACGGTATACTCCGCCCTCTTCTAAGTATTTATCTCTACATGCATGATTGTTTTGGTGTTACATGTATCGAATCCGTTATTTTACATGCATGCTTACATATCGCATGATTCATTATTTAATAATCGCTAAGTTGTTTGAGAAGTATACGAATTATATTTCTAACATCGAGTAATTACGTTCTTGCCATGATCGTTACTTATGCACACACGTTGATAAAAACATGTCCACATAACGTGTTCCTAACAGTAGTCATGTTTGCACGTTATACATGCGCATTCTCTATTGCACTAACCGTAATGACAGGAAATAAAGTCACTCGGTCGAAAAATCAAAGGACGGACGAAATCAAGACTCATACGTCCAACCAACAATCAAAACCGGAAGGTTAGCGTCAAACTCAAATTGGACACGTATCCTAACTTAAAATAGAGTCAAGAAAGGTTTTAAACCTTTACTTGCCCAATTCGAGTTCGTATTTACATTTCGGGCCTCGTAAACACGCCAAAATTACATATCGACTTGAAAAACGTCTCCCAAAGGGTTAAAACGGTCCGGAAGCGCGTTACGCGCGTCCAGACCGGACCTCCGGATTGCATTTGCAACCCGGACCTCCGGGTTGCTTGCAATCCAGACCTCGCCGAATTGCCCAAATTCGACGAGGTCCGGATTGCATTGCGGGTATAGGGCGATTACCGTTTCCGCGATTACCGTTACGTGTAGAGAAGTCAAGTTCGCGCATTGCCAATATGGATGACGGTTACCGCTTGCTTTTGAACCGTCATCAAACCGCTTTAAAACCGGGTCCGGTCACAAGGAAGCCTATAAATAGGAGGCCTTGGCCACCCATTTTCACACATCCTCTCATTTGCCCAACTTTGGTATTTTGAGCTCTTACTTCTCTCTAGAAATATTTTCTCTCTCTAGAATTACTCTTTTAGCCCTATAGTGACTTAAGCATCGGATAGGGCTCCGCTAGCACCCCCCCCTCTCCGTGCTAGCATCGGTCCTTTGTGCAGGAATCGACGCCCCAGACATCCGAACTTGTGCACAGTCCACCGCCATTTGAGACTCAGACGCCTCCTGAGACACAACCGCCTTTTTGGGACACAGACTTTCCGAGACTCAACCGAACACTCGTCAGTGGCACAAACCTCTTTCAGACGAAGGGTTACAACCCGAAAACCCGCTCAACCATACGAAAAAACGCGTCCCCACGACCCAGTTCATCCAGGACGCAACACTAGTAATTAGAATTACGCAGCAGAAGATGTGCACATACCTTTAACCTTTTCCGTAGTCCCAAGATCTTGTTGAGGGAGTTCTTGATCCACCGGATGAAACCCGTAGAAGTTCTTGTTAAGGATGCCCTACGCGGTATAGTCTCCACAGCAAAGGCTCTGATCGATTCTTGGCAGGGACAGATCTCCGAAGTGTTTGCTCGAAGCTAATTGGCACACCCTAGGTGGTGTAAGTGGTTCGGCCGAAGTGGGCAGTATTCAGGGAGGAGTTTTTTCTCTCAAATCACCACCAAGGAATTGTGAATTACCCTAATAAAACCTCTAACACTCCTTATTTATAGGAGGGGCAAAGTGGACAAAAGTCCACTTTGCCCCCTTCATTAATTCGGCCGGTCTATGTAATATAAGGGAGGCCCAATTTTGGGCCTCGTCAAGCCCAATTTCCCTAATGTGACATTTACCTAATTTCTTAGGTAACATATAAATATTAATGGGCTTCCATTTACGACGCCCAATCACCATATGCTAACAAGGGGGTCGTGAAAGAGTTCACATTACCGTCGTCTCCTTTCTAATAGATCAATCTTTTTAAAACGATTTAATCGCTTTTACCGGAACGAAGAGTTTTTACATACACCCGATCTTGGCTTTACCAATGCCCTTTTAAAAATGTTTCGAGGATTTCATGCATGCATAAATAATTCTACTACACAAGTAAATCATCATACGCAGGCCACATCGATGAAACAAACCACTCATCATGCATACGCGTCAGACGTCTAATATTTCGAGGAACTCATGCTAGCATATATTATTCTACTACTTAAGTAAATTATCACATGCGGCTACATCCTCAACATTCATGCATACGCATCATGCGTGATCACACCACATCAAACATACATATTTGGCGACTGATTTTCGGTTTTAAAACATTTAGGGATGACTTGCAATTCATGCTTCAATCAACATGCGTACTTATAAAAACGAATCTTAGGCATTTGCAACCATCTCAACATGTCTATCCTATTGCGCAACTCATTAATTGAAATCCAGGGCTCTGCCTCCAATATGCATTATCCAGCTATCTTGACATAGTCAAGACGACAGTTCTAATCATGCAATAATATCAATTAAATAACAATTGAAATTCAGCCCACTAAATTAATCTGTCCCAAAATCATGCATTTCCGAGATCCACCCCCATAGTCGAAACTAGGCATTAGGTTTAATTAAAACGTTAAAACGTTAAACATATGAGCACTGTGTAGGTAAATTTAAAGTTTGAAAACATTTGGATTTTACCTTCCTATTTTTGGTTGACTCGGGTCGGTCCGGTTTAAAGGACCGGTTCAGTTAAATTCGGTCTGGTTTGGTTCGGTCCGGTTAAACCGGTTCAGCCGGTCCGGTTCGATTCAGTTAAAAACGGTTCAATCTGGACCGGTTCAGTTAAAAATAGGAATTCGATTCGGTTCTTCACATAAACCAGGTTAGTAAGACCCATTTTAGTTGCCTCGTCCGACCCAACCCGGATAAGTCGGACCGATTGAGAAAATCCTATTGGTTGACCCGCTCCAGTCTTAATCCGTGGAACCTGACCCGGTTCGGTCCGGTTCGGGTTCCCTTGGTCCTCCAGGTCGGTCGACCCGGATGTGCAAAATTGGACCGGTCCATTAACCCAATAGGGTTGCGCCGAAATTACTACTTGTGGGCTAAGTAAGTAGGGTTTTAAAATCCACTAAAAACTTAACTTAGCCACCAAGTAACAATTAATTAAAAAATAATTTCCAATATTTACACATATATATATGGCCGAAATTAATGGTGTGTATATATACATAATTTATTGTTAACATTCTATATTAGGATAAAATCAATCTACAATATATTTTCTTAATCTTAGGCAACTAAAATATTCAAGATTCCTAAAATCATGCTAGATTATATGGATAGTTTTATCACAATTATCTTGTGAATCTAACCCTAATTGTGACATAATACATGCAATATTTTTACCGAAAATTTTATTAAAAAATAGTAACAATATATTTGGCCGAAATTAATAATTTCTTGGGGACTAAGAAATTAAAAATTTCACTTTGTACAATCCTATAGGTTCGGCCGAAACATGTAATTAGGGTTAGTGGTCAAATTTCAAGATCAAATTTTACTAAGATCAATAATCCAATGTTTAATTTTGATAAAAGTTCAACTTTTCTTGAAGATCATGAACATCAAATTTTATTACGAACATCATGAATTTTTCGGCCAAGGTGAATAAAAATCGAAAACTTTAAAACTTTAAATTTTAAAACTTTCGACAAAAACTTGTATATTCAAGAAGACCAATTTATCAAAATTTACGAACTCCCTAACACAGGCTCTGATACCACTATAGAATTATGGAGGACAAATACTATGGAAATTAACATAGGTACATGCTAGTAAACACATTACGCAGCGGAATAAATGACACATACCTATTCGAAATTTTCGCTGTCCCAGGATCTTCCAGGGGAGTTCTCGATCCGCCGGAGGGTTCCCGTAAGGGTCCTGGCTACGGAAGCCCTACACGGATTTGTCTCCACAACAAAGCCTTCAAGCCTCCAAGGACTTTTCGATTCTTCTGCAGGGATGGATCTTCGAAGTAATTTGCTCGAAGTAATTTGGCACCTCAAAGGCAAGTGATAGGTTCGGCTGAAACACTATGTAAATAGGGAGGATGGATTTCTTTTTGTCTCACCACAAAGGAAGAAAATTTATTAAGTGATTAACCCTAAATCAATCTTAACACTCCATATTTATAAGAGGAGCAAAGTGGACAAAAGTGCACTTTGCCCCCAGCTTATTTCGGCTGGCCATTAAAGTAAGGGAGGCCCATATTTGGGCCTCTCATGTCAATTGAGATTTTAGGCTTAGATCAAAATCCCTAATGTGACATTACTCAGTTGGCTCAGGTAACTGATTCATATTAATAGGCTCCCTTTTACGGCGGCCCATTATCCAAATGCCAACAGTTACCACCGTGTCAAGGGTTATGACACAAACAACTGTGTCGCCTTGAAGCAAGACATAAAAGCTCTCATCCTAAGAGGCATATTGCTAAAGTTTGGGGAGAAGCCCTCTAAAGCTCCAAGAAAACAAAGTTGAAGCCCAGAAGGCAGTCCCGCTCTCCCTCGCACAATAATCCTGCCCTATTCAAAGAGGGACCGTGAATGTCATAGCATGAGGATTTGCTTCAGGAGGGGAAACCATCTCGACTAGCGATGTGTATTCCACCCAAATCTCTACAGCTGCCATAATGGGGAAAAGGCCTCGAGATCCCGACCAGGTGATCATCAGTTTCACAACAAACGTTCTCATGATGGTAACTCAACCTCATGAAGATGCCCCGATAATTACTGCCAATATGTCTGAGTATGAGGTTAAGTGAGTCCTCATTGACAATGGAAGCTCGACATATATCCTTTTATATGAATCTTTACTAAACCTTGGACGCAGTAAGAAGGAATTGAGAAAGGTCGATTTCCCTTTGGTAGGTTTTGCAGGAAAAGCTACCTACCCTATGGCTGCTATCCGATTACCAGTAATGCTGCAGAAGGAAAAGTAGGCTTTAAAGATCGACATACTTTTCGTAGTCATCGACGACGCCTCTGCATACAATGCCATCATCAGAAGGACTACCCTCAATCCCTACCAAATTATTCCCTCAACTGCTCATCGAATTATGAAGTTTCTAACACCATACGGAATTGGGAAGGTTATGTAAGAATATGGTGATGGGCGTCGTAAATGGAAGCCCATTATATGTATATGTTACCTAAGACAATTGGGTAAATGTCACACTAGGACATTGGGCCAGACCCAAATCTCAATTGACATGAGAGGCCCAAAATATGGGCCTCCCTTATACATAGGCCGGCCGAAACTTATAAGGTGGGCAAAGTGGACTTTTGTCCACTTTGCTCCTCCTATAAATAAGAGGTGTTAGGGGATTATTAGGGTTAATCCTTAATCGCTCCTTAGAGTGTTCTAGAGAGAAAAACCCTCCTGGAGGTAACACCAATTCGGACGAACCACATAACACCAAAGGTGTGCCAATTTGCTTTCGAGCAAACACTTTGGAGATCTGTCCCTACCAAGAATCGATTAGAGGCTTTCTTGTAGAGAATATACCGCGTAGGGATTCGTTAACAAGAACCTCTACGGGTGCCGACCGGAGGTTCGTGAACTCCCTGCTGCAGAATCTAAGGACTACGGATTACGTCTGAGGTATGTGCGAATCTTCCGCCGTGTAATATTGATTACTAGGCGCCAAGTTTCAAAAATGTCGGCCGAAATTAATTAATATATTGTTTACCATATTTTAATTTTTATTCTAGGTAACAATATGTCTATAATTGGAAACAAGAAGGATATATTCACATTAATATATAGAAATATATATAACTATCAATATATCTAGATAATTAATAGGGTTAACGATATTATTGATAGATTTAGTTACCTAAAAGATTGAGAAAATATATTGTCAATATATTTGTTACCCAATTAAAAATATTGACAATAAATAAAATATATATCGAATATATAAACCGAATTTTACATATATATATATATATATTGTTGATTGATTTAGTCTTAAAGATAGAATCTTGGCAATAAATATATATATGTTTAATATTGGCCGAATATATATGTAAATATTTAATATTGGAAATTATTTTATATAATTAGCCTACAAGTAAACATTTCGGCCCAAACCCTTTGGATTAATAAATGGGCCGGTCCAATATACTAAACCGGGACGCTTAAACCGAAGAGAGTTTTCTTAATCGGTTTAACCTTGTCGGGTCGGACCGGGGTAACTAAGTGGATCTAACCGGACCGGTTTTGAGTGTTGAACCGAACCAAACCCTATTTTTATTAGATCGGTTCGGACCGAACCAGATTTTGAAAATAAAACCGGACCGAACCGAATTTTACTAAACCAGACCAAACCGGATTTTTCTGGACCGAACCGAACCGGACCGAAATTGACTGAACCGAACCGAACTTTCAAAACCGAATTCAAATCAACTTAATAAAATAGGGAGGTCAAGTTTTAAAATCCAAATGTTTTGAACCTTAAATGGCCTACACAGTGCTCAAGGGGTTTATTATTATTCACATAACAATTAAACCTTTATGCCTTGTTTCGATTATGGGGATGGATCTCGGAGATACATGTTTTTGAGACTGGATTAATTAGTGGGCTGAATTGCAATTGTTTATTATTCGATATATATTTATGCATGATTAGAACCGTGGACTTGAATGAATAGAGCTAGCTGCATATTGCATATTGGGGGCAGAGCCCTGGTTAAATATACGGTATGCGTTCTAGGATAGACATGCTGTGATGGTTGAAATTTCCTAGGATTCATGTCTAGAATGATGCGTAATTGAATATAAGCATGAATTGCAAATCAGCACCTAATGTTTAATTTTTTTTTTTTAAAAAAAATCGATAACCAGTTTCCAAATATGTACGATTGATGTGGAAGTTTCATGTTTGAACGTATGCTAGAATGTTGAGGATGTAGCCGCATTTAATAATTTACTTGGATGTAGAATTATGTATGCAAGCATAGGTTCCTCAGAACATTAGACGCATGATGGGTAAGCATGAGTGTGGCTCGTATGATGAATGTTACTTGTGTATGATGATTTACATGGATGGTAGAATTATATATGCATGAGTAAATTCATCGGATTATTTTTGAAATTATAATAATAAAAAGGGCTTTGGGAAAGCCAAGATCGGGTATGCTTTTTTTAGAATTCCCGTTCCGGTAATTTGCGATTGAAACCGTTTTAAAAGACTGATCTATTGGATTGAAGACGACGGTAATGTGAACTCTTTCACAACCATTTTCCATTGGTTTACTGGTGGTCGGTTGGTTTAGATGAATGAGGAATCATTATTTGTCGTATTCCATCTTAAGAGATATCTGATGTATGCAGTTCTTTCTCAAAATGTTATTGTCTCCCTGATTGTGCATAATCATCAATATGTGAGTTGGTTGAATTAGTGCGATTCGATATTCCGCGCAATCTTGATGGTATAAATTATGATGAATAAAAAGAGTATGTGTTAAACTCTTTACTCCGAAAAGTAGAGAGCACAGTTGCGGATGAATATAGTAATTTGTATGATTTTGACAATGAGAAATGAATGTGATAATTTGTTTCCCCAAGCATGGGAGTAGGTTCTTTGATGATCTGAACGTGTATGTGGTGATACACTCAACCTTGGTAAAAGGGGGTTGAAGAAGACTTCAATTGCAAAGAAACTATGTTACAAGTTGGTATCCCTTTGCATCCGCCTCGGTGGAAGCTAGGATGCTAAAGCTAGAACTGTTTCGGTTGAACATGATGGTCTTCTCTCTTTTCATGGATGTTGGCGTAAAACCCGCATCGGATCTTCAGAATGAAAGGACAACATGGAAAAGATGTATATGGTTGTCTGATGTTGACAGGACTCAATGACTTTGAGCCTAATCAAGTACAGTAACCACAGCAGTAAAAGGGAAACCTTCTCTGCTCACCATACTGGGTTCGAAAGAAGTCAACCAATATCCGCATATCATAGAGATAACTGGACCATAAAGGTCTTATACGATAATCTGGTGGGTTAAACCATGTTGATAAAGTGCGTCTCAAGTACGCCTTGTAGGTCACGTGTATGAAGCTGTAAAATGTTTTATATAGAGACAGATCATTTGATGTGATTCAATCGTGAATTTACTCAGATGTGATGTTCAACATGGCTTAAAGTTCTCGACTATCTATGCGACAATCATGGATCAAATACGCGAACTTCAGATCAAGAACCCTACAATTGTCATTTATCGTTTGTTTGAGTTACTAAAATTTTGGTTATTTCGAGATTCAGATTTATTGAATAAAGTAGTTTCCGTTCAATTCGAAATGTGATCTACTTGTCAAAATTAATCGACCCGGTTGAACGGGATCGATCCGAAACGAAATTTTAGCCATGTAAAAGTGGTAGAATAAAACAAATCAATTCACGTACTCCGTCATCTCACTCGGGACAACTGAACTGAACATACACATCGATTGCGTAGCTAGATCGAAATATTTAATATTTATTTATTTTTAGTACTCCATTGAATGGAATAATCAGTAATGATATTCATGTGCGAAACTGATTGGATTAAATTGAATTAAATTCAGAAATGAAACGATTTAACCATGGGTTAAACTTCGGTAAATAGCGCCACACGCGTGTTGACCTCGAATGACAGAACATATCGTTTCAAAATACGAATTAAATGATGAAGTGTTTTTAATGATTAAGTGCTGAATTTTCGTATGCATCCCTTCGGAAACAACTTATTGATAACGTTTACATCGGTTATAAGTATGCTTCATAAGTTACCACGACCTTGTAAAAGTATCAACTGACGCATAAGGTGAAAACCCAAAATGCCCAGTTCGGAGATGGGATAAATGTCTAAGATAAGTTTGCAAACGAAGAAGGATGAAGTCGGTTAAACGATTTTCCTTCTATACGTCTTGAACGATAAGTCAGGCTAGGCATTCAAATCAAATGACACACTTCAAGAAGCACACTTTATAAACATAATGTTAGAGTCAATCTATCAGACGTTCCCTATGGGATGAAGAGAGATGATTCACATATATGTAAAACTGTGTTCCAATGAAATCGGTAAGACACGTCGCCATAAAAGCTAAAGAATGATAATGAGTTAATTCATATCATCATGCGACATCAATTTGCTCATTAAACACGTATTTGGACCAAGAGTACGTTAACTGCTCTTAGAAAATACCTGTTTACAACTTGGGAAAATGGTTCCGTGGTGGAACATGAGACATTACATCACTTGAGGACGAATTTCCAAAGCATGGTCAGTTTCAAACAGATGTAGTCTTGTTAAAACTGGAGCATGATTACACTGACAATCATGTCCCACTTACTTCGAGTGGGAGATCTGAACCGGAAACTCAAGTAAATGACATGGTAAATGATAATAGAAACATTTTAATAGTAAACCCAGTGGGAGGAATAAACCCTACCACACGTAATCGATGTTGCTGCAGAGACGAATCAAGTTGAAACTGATAGTCATGTTGCTGAAAATCCAATAATGCCACAACTACCTATACTACCCATTGTTCCCAGTGGGAATGATCCGACCAACTTGGTTCAGGTCCTAGTGATCAAGGAATTCATCTAGGAAGTAAAACCCCGAGACCGAGAGGTCGTCCGCGGAAAGTTGTAGGTTAAGGTTCAAGCACTGCTTTTATTCCCAGTATGAGTGATGCTCCGACAAGAATCATTATTCCGAGTGGGAGAGACGTTCAGACTCAAGATGGGATCAACAAGCCTAGACTAAATTCAAAGGCATCAAACTTCTCCCAAGAAGTATCCCATCGAGAAGGGTGAAAACCTCACTCTAACAACTGTTAACGAGCATTGGAAAGGCCTCAAGTGGAGAAATTGAAGAAAACAATAAAAGAGAGATATCGCCTAAATAAAAACCATTATAGTCTACAGTTGATTTACCTGCTAACCACAGGGGCACAAGGATACGGTGAGTCCTGAAAAGGAGACTCACCACTAATGGAAAAGGTCGGGTGGTACAAAACCTGACTTATTACGAAAGGACAAACCCAACTTCACAAAGCGGACTTTGACGAAACACACTCACCGACTGTGCGTAAAACCACAGTTAGGGCCATTTATGGTCCTGGTTGCAGGTCTCGATTTTGAGCTGCACCGAATAAATGTTAAAGACCGTGTTTTTCCTCGGAAACCTAGATTCCACGAGGAAATCGTAGGAAACAGATTCGTGAATCTTCACGAGGATCTGTGCGTGTATTATAAGACCTCCGGGTCTAAATATGTCATCTTAACCTTATACGTGGACGACATACTCATTTCCGCAAACGACGTGAGTTTTATGAACAAGTCAAAGTCCTGATTGGCATCTGTATTCGAGATGAAAGACATGGGACATGCCACATACATCTTAGGCATTAAAATTGCAAGGTATCGCGTTACCTTGAAATTATGTCTATATCAAGAAGCTTATATGAACAAATTGTTGAAAAGGTTCAGATTACAAGATGCCAAACCTGTGGATACGCCGGTAGTATTTGGGTGCGCACTGTCAAAACGAGACGGCCCCCAGAACTTGGCAGAGCGAGAACAGATGAAGGGTGCAGAGTATTTAAGCATGGTCGTTAGTCTCATGTACGCCATGCAATGCACCCATTCGGACATCTGTTACGCCGTGGGCCTAGTAGCACGATCCCAATCAGATCCTGGCTATCAACATTTAAAGGCTGTAAAACGAATCATTCGTTATCTGAAAGGTACTGCCGACTACACATTGTTCTATGAGGGAAGGAAGTTAGAATTGACCGGCTACAGTGACACCGACCATGGTGGCGATCCGGATGATCGTAATTCCACCACAGGAGGAGTTTTTCTCCTTGCTAATGCCGCCATTTCATGGACGAGCTAGAAACAAACCTGTGTTGCGCTGTCTACAATGGAATCGTAATTCGTAGCTCTCTCAAAAAACGCACAGGAAGCGGTCTGGCTGAAAAGGCTTCTTACTGCACTGCTTGATGTCAAAGACGGGAGTAAACTCTGATAGTCAGGCAGCTATTCCGGCAGTTATGAATTCAAAGTACCATAGTAGGACTAAACACATTGTTGTGAAATATTTTTATGCCAAATCTATGGTAGAAGACAATACAATCACTTTGGAATACTTGTCCACTGATAACATGGTTGCGGACGCATTAACTAAACCACTACGCAGGGAGACATTCGAAAAGCACGTAGGGTTTAAAAGTGGCATGTATATGTGATAACATTTTGATAATTGAAAGTTACATTTTTAAGAAACAAGAGAATTGCAATCGAGGTTATGATCCACCGACGTCATAATGTTTGAATACATTAGATTTACGGTCTATAAACTAAGTCGTATGAGGACGCAATACTCTGCCAAACTATGTCGAATATGGGCCTTGCCTAGTCACACATGTACGGTCGTCTTGCGGTAGAGGGAGGCCTCTACCAAGCAAGACCGGCTAAGAATCAGGGGGATAAACCTGATTACGCAAGACGATTATCAAGTTTCGAAGTAACTCGACATGATCTTCGTTTTCAAATCGCCATGATGAACTTCGTTCGTCATTAAACCACATTCTATGCCAGATGAAAATCTGCGATAGCATGATTGACATATCCCATTCCTGTCAACTTAAAAGTTCAGGTACGCTATCAACGCGTGCTTCATACTACGCGTGCCATGTTCGACCACGGGGTCACGACTCGGTTGTGCTAGATAAGAATCCTCGTGATTCTAACGGGCGCAAATTTCTTAACCTCGAGCAAGTTATTGATCCCGTTAGCCTAATGAAGACGCACCCGAAGTATCATCACGGACTCAGAACTCGTATCTAAGGTCAGGCTCAATGTTCGCTTCCCGGCGTACGAGCGTAGTGCTGAACAAAAAGGCCCAGTGACCACGTCTTTGGAAACCGGTTGGGTTTTACTAAGGATATGAGCGACGGGGATGGTCAAGCTCACCTGTAATTCACCGACTCTTACATTCACTAGGTGGCCACCAACCAGATATTAGTTGAAGGCTGTGAATAATTGTACAGATGCCTCGGAGAAGTGCTTCTATGTGGAGATTAGGCAAATGGAGAATTAAAAGTTGACCAAGGATACAACGCCACATTATATTGTTTATAACAGGTTGATTGAAGATAGGGAATCAACTTTCCGCGGGAGCTACAATACTCCTAACAGATGAGTAGCACGATGCCCGTCGTGTTCTTCGGTCGCACGGCAAACCTCGTATGAACTATTCGGAAGCAAGGGCGAGATCAAATGAGTGAAATGTTGATACTGATTTGGACGAGAATACATTAACAGGCACCCTCCCATTCCAGCGAGTGGGAGCTGTAAGCATATGGTGATGGGCGCCGTAAATAGAAGCCCATTATATTTATATGTTACCTAAGAAAATTGGGTAAATGTCTCATTAGGACATTGGGAAAGACCCAAATCCTAGTTGACATGAGAGGCCCAAAATATGGGCCTCCCTTATGCATAGGCCGACCGAAACTTATAAGGTGGGCAAAGTGGACTTTTGTCCACTTTGATCCTCCTATAATTATTAGGGTTAATCCTTTATCCCTCCTTAGAGTGTTTTAGAGAGAAAACCCTACTCCCCATAACATCAATTCGACCGAACCACATAACACCAAAGGTGTGCCAATTTTCTTTCGAGCAAACACTCCAGAGATCTGTCCCTGCCAAAAATCGATCAGAGGCTTTACTGTGGAGAATATACCGCGTAGGGCTTCCTTAACAAGAACCTCTACGGGTGCCGACCGGAGAACCGTGAACTCCCTGATGCAGGATCTTGGGACTACGGATTACGTCTGAGGTATGTGCGAATTTTCCGTTGCGTAATATTGATTACTAGCATGTACCATGTTTATAGTATCCGTAGTGATTACTCCCCGTAATCTAACATGTTAGGGGGAATCAAACTACATCTCGACGCTGCTACGTCACCTCAATGTGACGTTGTAACCAAATAAAATTCATCGAGACAACGACAATTAAATATTTCTATATTTTCTATGTGGCCAGTGTTTTCGTATTTTCTTTTGATGTAACTCAGGAATGTTAAATATATATAGCCCCTCAAGGCCTTTTCCATACAAAAATTTGTATCATTTAAGGCATCGAAATTGAAGTCTTTAACAAAATTGATTGTCAACATCACGAATCTAATATAAGCCATATCACTTAGATTTGTCGACAACTCGAAAGAAGAAAGGCGTCGACATAAAATTTCTTTGCATAATCGATTCTTGACACAATGAACCCAAGATGTCGTAACACCTAGGTTCGTTGACAATTTGAAAGAATTTAGGTACTGAAGACGAAGTTCTCAACATAATCGATTTTCGGCGACAATGAATCTAATATCAGTCATATCACTTTGATTCGTCGGCAACTCGAAAGTATTAGGCATCGAAGAACTCCTTCTCGAATCGATTGTCAACGACAATAAATCGAATATCAGACATATCAATTAGATTCATCGGCAACTCGAAAGAAGTTAGGCATCGAAGAGAAGTCCTTCACCGAATCAGTTGTCTACGATAATGAATCAAATATCAGTCATATTTTTCATATTCGCCGGCAACTCGAATGAAGTTAGGGATCGAAGAAAATTCCTTCACCGATTCGAATGTCGACGAAAATGAATCTAATATCAGTCATGTCACTTAGATTCGTCAGAAACTCGAAAGCAGTTAGGCATCAAAGAATAGACGTTCACCGAATCGATTGTCGATGACAATAAATCTAATATCAGCCATAGCACTTAGATTCGTCGGCAACTCGAAAGAATTTAGGCATCGAAGAAAAGTCCTTCACCGAATCGATTGTCGACGACAATGAATCTAATACCAGTCATGTCGCTTAGATTCGCTGGCAACTCGAAAGAATTTAGGGATCGAAGAAACGTCCTTCACCGAATCGATTGTCGACGACAATAAATCTGATATCAGTCATATCACTTAGATTCGTCAGAAACTCGAAAGAAGTTAGGCATCAAAGAAAAGAAGTTCACCGAATCGATTGTTGATGACAATGAATCTTATATCAGCCATATCACTTAGATTCATCGGAAACTCGAAAGAAGTTAGGCATCGAAGAAAAGTCCTTCACCTAATCGATTGTCGACGACAATGAATCTAATATTAGTTATGTCACTTAGATTCGTCGGCAATTCGAAAGATGTTAGGCATCAAAGAAAAGTCCTTCATTGAATACATTGTCGACGACAATGAATCTAATATCAGTCATATGACTTAGATTTTTTGGAAACTCGAAAGAAGTTAGGCATCGTAGAAAATTTCTTCACCGAATCAAATTTCGACGACAATGAAACTAATTTAAGTCATATCACTTAGATTCGTCGGCAACTCTAAAGAATTTAGGCATCAAAGAAAAGTCCTTCATCTAATCGACTGTCGATGAAAATGTATTTAAATATCATTCATTTCACTTAGATTAATCGGCAACTTGAAAGAAGTTAGCCATCGAAGAAAATTCCTTCATCGAACCGATTGTCGACGACAGTGAATCTAATATCAGTCATATCATTTAGATTCATTAGAAACTCGAAAGAAGTTAGGTATAAAAAAAAGAAGTTCACGGAATCGACGACAATTAATCTTATATCAGTCATATCACTTAGATTCATCGGAAACTCGAAAGAAGTTAGGCATCGAAGAAAATTCCTTCACCGAATCGATTGTCGACGACAATGAATCTAATACCAGTTATGTCACTTAGATTCGTCCGCACCTCGATAGATGTTAGGCATCAAAGAAAAGTCCTTCACTGAATCGAGTCGATGACAATGAATCTAATATCAGTCATATCACTTAGATTCTTTGGCAACTCGAATGAAGTTAGGCATCGTAGAAAATTTCTTCACCGAATCGATTTTCGACGAAAATGAAACTAATTTAAGTCATATCACTTAGATTCGTCGGAAACTCGAAAGAAGTTAGGCATCAAAGAAAAGTCCTTCATCTAATCGATTGTCGATGACAATGAATTTAATATCATTCATTTTACTTAGATTCATCGGCAACTCGAAAGAAGTTAGGCATCGAAGAAAATTTCTTCATCGAATCGATTGTCGAAGACAATGAATCTAATATCTGTCATATCATTTAGATTCGTTGACAATTCGAAAGAAGTTAGGCATCAAAGAATAATCCTTCACCGAATCAATTGTCGATGACAGTGAATCTAATATCAATCATATCACTTAGATTCATCGATAATTCGAAAGAGGCGGGATGGCAAAAACTTAAGTTCTGAAATCGATTGTTGATATTATAAGCCCTTAAGGATCATAAGTATCCAATGCTTGTCAACAATTCGAAAAAGGACGGAATTTCGATTAAATAATCAAACATCTTTGTACGCAGTCTAGAAAGATATAAATTTTAAAGAATAAGTGACAAAGCGAAATCAAAAAGACAATTCATAAGAATCTCCTTTCATATATAAGTTGGCAATTGGTGAATGGGCCGCCGTAATATGAGCTCTTTATTATAAGCCCAACATCATAAGTGTTAATTGGGTAATGTCGCATTAGGGATTTTGGGCTAGGCCTAAATCTCAATTGACATAAGAGACCAAAATTTGGCCTCCCCTTTAACATGGCCGGCCGAAACTACGGGTGGACACCCTAGGTGGGTTTTTCCCACCTCCTCTTATAAATTGAGAGTGTTAGGGATTTATTTGGGGTTAGTCACTTTCTCCCTTTTATTTGAGACAAAAGAAATCCATCTCCCTAACACAAGACTTTCGGCCGAACCACATAAGGGCCAAGGATGTGTCAAATTGCTTTGAGAAATTACCCTAGAGATCCATCCTAGTGACCGATTGAAAAGTGGCTTTGATGTGAATACCATTCCTCGTAGATTTCTCCTTCACAAGAGTTCCTACAGGACTCGTCCGGCAGACCGTGAACTCCCCATCACGTTCTTGGGACTATGTAAAGTATTATTGGTATGTGCACTCTTTCTGCTGCGTAATTTGTTACATAGCATGTACAATGTGGTTTTTGTTTCTGTAGTAATCGTCCCCTAATACCAACAGTAGTATCAGAGTCTGTACCGGTCCAACCGAGTTAACTGGGTCGAGTTCCGCCGGTCCAACCGGGTCAGTTCGACAAACCCGGGTTTTCTCAATCAGCTCGACCCATTCGGGTCTGGTCGGACAAGGTACACTATTGGGTCGAACCAAACCGACTCGGTTTGTGTGAAGAACCGAACCGAATTACCTATATGAACCTAACCTGACCGGTATTGACTGAACTGGACAATAATTATCGGATCGTCCCGAGTCAACAGAAAATCGGTTGGTCAAAATTTAAAATCCAAATGTTTTGGAACTTTAAAATTATTGGAAATTGGGGGACAATCACTACGGAAAAAAAAGCATAAGGTACATGCTATGTAACGAATTATTCACCGGATAGAACGCACATACCTATAATGCTTTCCGTAGTCCCAGGAATGTGACAGGGAGTTTACGGTCTGCCGGACGGGTCCTGTAGGAACTCTTGTGAAGGAGAAATCTACGAGAAATGGTCTCCACAGCAAAGCTCCTTTTCAATCGGTTAGTGGGATGGATCTCCGGGGTAATTATTTGAAACAATTTGGCACCTCCTTGCTTGTATGGTGTTTCGGCCGAACTATGTGATGTATAGAGGGGAGGAATTTATTTTGTTTCAACTAATAGGGAGAAAGTGATTAACCCCTATTAAATCCCTAAACACTCTCTATTTATAAGAGTGGTTTCCCTAGTTCGGTCGGCCATGTGTTAAAGGGGAGACCCAATTTTGGGCCTCTCATGTCAAATTGTATTTAGGCCAATCCCAATATACCTTATGTGACATTACCCAATAACACTTAGTATGTTGGGCTTTTATTAAAGGGTCCTATTACAGCGGTCCATTCATAAAATGCCAACAGTTCCCACTCGACGGAATGAGAGGGTGCTTGTTAATATGTTGTCGACCAACACATCAAATTTATTTTTTGATCCAGTCCAGCTTTCGAGTTGTTCATATGAGGTTTGCCGTGCGACCGGCAGACACAACCGACATCGTGCTACTTATCGGTTAAGAGTGTTAGCATCCGCGAATCCCAACCTGATATCAACCCGTTACTTTTCTGGGCAACGCTGTATCCCTGGTCAACTTTTATTCTCCAATTGCCTATTTTCCCCAAATGAACACTTCTCCAAGGCATCCGTACAAGTATTCACAACCTTCAACTAATATCCGGTTGGTGGCCACCTAGTGAATACAAGAGTCCGAGAATTATATATGTGTAAACACCTAATTTTGGTCCGCGCGTAGCACGTTCGAAATGTCATATGTGATGCGTCAAAAAAAAGTATTTAAATAAGGAAGGTCGCGAAGTTTCTAAAGATATGACTGGCTTAAAATGGGATAGTGTATATGCATTATTTATTGTAAAATATTTAGAAAATATATTATGTGTATTTATGGTGAAATACATAAATATATATGTATATTTTCGGAATATTAAATGCATATTTTTTTCATATTTGATTTTCCTAGTTTAAGGGTCCTAGTTTAGCTATAAATAGGATCCTTTTACATGTAAAAAAACACAATAGAAAATAATAAATCAGCTCTTATCGGGATCCGAGCGATTTTTGTCATCTAGTGTCAAATTTTTTTTTTGTTTTTTTTGGTTTGCTCTTCCCGCAGGACCAGCAGCCACGCCCCGCCGGACTAGCAGCCACGCCTCGCCTGACCGCTGCGCCGTCTCCAGACCACGACCAGAGCTCCACCCCGCGTCGCCGTTTGCCCTTCGTCAGCCTTCTCCGACGACCCTTCCATCCGATTGCGCCAGTGATTCCTGCTTCATTTCGCCCCACCGTCATCTGTCCGCCCGCCGGCCACCGTCGCTGTGGTCTTCTCCTGCCGGCGCCGCCTGTCCTGCCGGTGCCGTCCGTCCCAGATCCGGTGTCGTCCTCCCTGCTGTGTTGCACCGTCGCTGTGTCTTCATCTCCTCACAGGTATTCCCGCTGCTTTGTTTTTTTTTTTTTTAATTAAATTAATTATTATTATTTAAATAGTTAACTATTTCTGTTATTTTCTAATTATTCATATTATTCATATTATTATTTATTATTATTATCATTATTACTTTATATCATGTTAATTGGGTGATTTAGATAAGATAGCATGTGTTATTATATATATGTATATGACATGTAATTATTAAATTGTATCATGTTTAGTTTCGTTTAGTTTTTATCTTAATTAGGAGTTTTAGAAGTTTAATAGTTTTTCATGCTTATATTTGTCGTTAGTAATAGTTCCGCATATAAATTAGTTTAGTCTTTTTTATAACGTTAGATTAACTTGACGTAGCACATGTTTAAATTTAAAAATTGGCAAATTTAGTGAATTGAGTACCGAAATGGCGTGATTAGAAAAATATTTTTTTAAATCCGTAACAGAACCCCCGAACTCAAATTTTGGATCGCAGACTGATTTAATACCTAGGTGTTTAATTCGTTGTTCACTTAGGTAATTTAGGATTCTAGTTAGCCTAACAATTAACTAGTGGCGACTCTTTCAAAATTGCACGTTTTCAAAACGTAATTCGCCATAGGTCAGATTTTAGGTCCGACAATTTGGCGACTCTGCTGGGGACGTTTAGAGGGTTCGGACTCATTATATTCGCTTATGTGCCATTTTTAAAGTTTTTAATTTTTTTTTCTTGATTAATCTAACTTTGTTTTCTTTTTTTTACAGGTACAAAGTGTGTAGAATTTAATTGACATTTTCTTTTTGTGGCATTATTTGAATTCGCACACCCACTTTAGTGTAATATCCAAAATGCCTAAATCCCAGGGCAACTAGGAACCCCGGAGAGTTAGTAAGGGTACAACTGTGCGGCCGAGCCGCCGGAACGACTCAGAACAACTCCACTCGCTTGTGAAGGTCTTATGATCCCTGTGATGGGGTGAGGAAACCACCTTGTCGGGAACCTATCAGTGGAACCTACCTTGTAGAGCAAAGCCACACATTTTTTACCCCCTAACATGTTGTGTTTTATCCGTGTTTTTTTGTTGTTGTATAAAAGAGTCGTCAGGAAAACTGTAAGTATTTTTAACTGTGTAATTTTTATTCTCATGCATTCATCTTCTTGCATTTAAAAAAAAAAAAAAAAAATTCAGCTAAATGGTCGGACATTTAGAAATTTTCTTTCTGAACATGCATTTTGTGTGCATTGTTTTTTTTTTTAAAAAAAAAAACCTCTTACCTGATTTTTTTTTTAATTTCTAACTTGCATTTCGTACGCATTATTTTTTTCTAAAAAAACTCTTCAGGTAAGTTGTGATTTAGAAAAAATTGTGATTCATTTTTAGCTATTAGAGCTTCTAATTTCGAACATGCATTCCACATGCATCATTTCAAAAAAACTTTTTACCTGAATTTTTTTATTTTTAAATAATGCATCAAATATGCATTAATTTAAAAAAACTTTTTAGATAAATCGTAAGCTCTCTTAGTTTTAGAGCTCTTTGTTTAAAAAAAACCTTTTACCTGATTTTTTTTAAAATGTGCATCATATATGCCTTATTTTTGAAAAAACCTTTCAGGTAAATTGTAATTCTCTTAGTTGTGGAACTTTTATTTTTAAGTTTGCATCTTATATTTATTGTTGTGCATTAATGCTTTCTTTTAAAAAAAACTTTTCACCTGATTTTTTTTTCTTGAGCAACCAAGATGCATTTTTTTTCCTCGTTAAAAAGACAAAAAACAAAAAAACAAAAAATTTAGGTAGCTTGTAAGTTTCTTAACTGTAAAAATTTCATCCCATGTACATGTCATAGGCATTGTTTTAGAAAAAATATTTTTTAGATAGATTGTAAATCTTCTCTTAGTTGTTGAACTTTTAATTCCAAAACATGCATCGCATTTGCATTATTTAAAAAAAAATTACGGATTTTTCATTTTGTACATATGTATCATTCAGGTAAACTGGCTGTAAGTTATAACTTTCTTAACAGTAGAACTTTAACTTTCGAGCATGCATGAGCATTTAAAAAAAAAACTCAAAGTGTCATTCGTTTTTATCCAAGGTGTATTGCACTGCTTTCGGCAAGATCGTTTCAACATTCGCATGAGCTAGCGTTTTGAAAAAGAGATTTGATTCTGATTTTGATTTTTTGAAAAAACAGTTTAAATGTTTAGTTGAGTGTGACTATTCGGGCTTAAACAAAGGACGAGAAAATCCTTTTAAAAAAAATTCATTTTGAACATCTATCGTGCGTTCGAGCCAGATAGTGCACTAAGCGAACTCATTAAACTCCAAGCTAGTGCAAAACAACCTTAGATCATAAATTTTGATTCTTTCTAATTTGCAATCAAAATTATGTAATGAATGACATTAGAAGTTTGCCGAAAAATCATGCATGACTCATTTGATTCTTTATACTAACTTTCGTGTTTGGTCTTTTAAGGTACCCTTGGTTAGGTATCCCGCACATACATGTTGTGTCGGCCTAAATAGGGCAACAAAAAAGAAACGTGCATCCATCCAGTTGCACGAAGCACGAATTGCGCACTCGGGATATCCAACGCTCAGGTATGATGAATTTTACTTGATTTTTTTTTTAGATTTGAGTATCCCTACTCTTTTTGCAGTTCAGACGACCACTTCGACGAGGTCGCAACCACGTGAAACGTGACGGCTCCAAAGAACTTACCTGCCAAAATTCCACATAGCATGTGTGAAATTCATACGCGTCCCGAACCAAGCCGTACATCCGTTTTACGGTGAGGTTTAAACCGGTCAGTGGTAACCAAAGGGGCATCTCACATTGAGATCGGTCATGTCCGAAGATGGGAAAATATCAAGAGATCATCGAGAGTCTCGTGAAGATTCAATGTGCTGATCAATGATCATTTGAGATGTCAAGCAAAGGAAACATTGTTGTTGGCGCCTTCCATCAGAGGTCTAGGGGCATGTACTTTCCGCCAGTTGTCCACATATACAAGTTGTGTTTTCTAGATGGAGCAGAAAAATCAGGACATGCAACAGATCCATTCACATATGGAGCAAATTTACATTAAAGATGTCAGGCACCCAGGTAAGAGAAGTCCTGATCAATTTTCTCCCCGAAATTTGATTTTTTCCTTACTCATTGTGCAGCTCGGATAATCATCCAAATCAAAGCCCCTGAAGAACACATCTCGTGCGCGACCCTTTGCTCGCCGCAAGCTGTCGAATTTATCTCAGACGAGATTGAGCAATAACCGGGGCACTTGAGAAGCCGAGATTAGAAATCACTGGCTATGTCATTCATTAGACGTGGGGTCCATCCAAGGCGTCGACACGACCGACGTTTAGACTCAATTAACTGAGTCGTTCTCTAGAAGGTTTTTTTCAATCTGCCACTAGGGGGCAGGTACGTAATTGTTGTTGATTATTTTCGTTAAATTTTCTTTTCCAAAAAAGAAGCAAAAAAAAAAAAAAAAAAAAAGAAAAAAACTCATTTTTTTTAGGGTCACAGCCGCCCTTTAATTGGCTACCGATAAAAATAAAGAGAGTGCTCATGCATATTTTGTGAGAGCAGTGAAAAAATAAAAGGGTCACAGTTGTCCCTAAATCAACTACAAATAGAAAGGGTCACAGTCGTCACTAAAACGACTATAAAGAAAGGGCCACAGCCACCCTTCAAATAGCTATAGATAAAGAGCGCTCCTGTAATATCAAAAGCGGGAAATAAGTGAAAGGGCCACAGCCACCCTCCAAACGGCTACAAATAAAAGAGTGATTCCACAAACCCTGTGAGGGAGGGAGAATAAAAAGGGCCACAGCCACCCTTAAAATGGCTACACAAAAAGAGTGATCTCGCAAACCCGGTGAGCGCGGGAAAATAAAAGAAAGGGTCACAGTCGTCCCTCAAACGGCTACAGTCAAAAGAGCGATCCCGAAACATCGATGGCGGATATTAAGTGAAAGGGCCACAACCACCCTCAAAATGGTTACATACAAAGAGTGTTTCCTGGATCAGAGACGAGGAATGAAGGGTCACAGCCACCTTCCAAATGGCTACAATCAAAAGAGCTCCCGCAACATCGAAGACGGTGAGAAAAGGGTCACAACCACCCTCAAACGGCTACAAATACTCCCGCATCGAGGCGAGAATAAAAAACGGGCCACAGTCAACCCAAAATTGGCTACTAAAAAAAGAGCTTCCGCAACAGCAAATGAGGAAAATAAAGATAGGGCCATAGCCACCCTTTAAACGGCTACCAAATAAAGAGTGCTTCCGCTAGGTTGAAAACCTGAAAGGGCGGCCTAGGCAAAATCAGGAAATGAGGGGCATGGTTGCAAATTCAGAAATTGTAATCCTGGAAAAAGAGAGAAAATAAAAAGCTGAGGGGCACGGTCGGAAATCTCTCAATCGGTCGTGGCAAAAGGAGAGAAAAAAGGAGAAATTCTCAACAACAAAAAAAAAAAAAAAAAAAAAGATCCCGCTAGGTTGTCGCACAATGCACAATTTAAGCAAAAATTAGGGACAAAAGCTCATGCGCAAGCATATTTTCTACGACACAGCGTCTTCCAAATGGCAAGCAGCACGGTTACAGTCTGCTCTCGCGAGTCACCATTCAAGGATGTGTAGGACTGTTACAGTCTGTTCCTACGAGTCAACTTCACGGCAAGCGGGACGGTTACAGTCTGCTCTCGCAAGTCACCATTCAAGGATGAGTAGGACTGTTACAGTCTGTTCCTACGAGTCAAATTCACGACAAACGGGACGGTTATAGTCTGTTCTCGTAAGTCACCACTCAAATGATGAGTAGGACTGTTACAGTCTGTTCCTACAAGTCACAACCGACAATCAGGATCTGAAGTTTTCCAGCTTCCTGCGAGTCAACCCCGACGAACGAAGCCTTAGTATTCAGCCATCGCAAGTCACGCCACTAGAGGCACTTCTCCAACGGACGCAACTAGAGGCTCTTCTCCGACATACGCCACTAGAGGCATCGCCAAAGGGTCTCCGGTACGGTCTGACGTAGAGGTATTCCGCCACTAGAGATATCACCAGAGGTTTTCCGGTACGGCCTGACGTAGAGGCCTTCCGTTACCACTCGCCACTAGAGGCATCGCCAAAGGTTCTCCGATACGGTCTGACGTAGATGTCTTTCGCCACCAGAGATATCACCAGAGGTTTTCCGGTACGGTCTGACGTAGAGGTATTTCCGTTACCACTCGCCACTAGAGGCGTCACCAGAGGTTGTTGGTACTGTCTGACGTAGAGGTCTTTTGTTACCAATCATCACCAAAGGTTTTACTTTATTGCACGCCACTGGAGGCTTTAATTTTCTGCATGCCGCTGAAGGCTTTACTTTCTGCACTACCAATGGAGGCACCGCCAACAGGGGCACCGCCGACCGAGGTTTTATTTTCTGCACTACCAATGGAGGCACCGCCAACAGGGGCACCGCCAACCGAGGTTTTACTTTTCCGCACGCCACTGGAGGCTTTACTTTTCTGCACGACCAATGGAGGCACCGCCAACAGGGGCACCGCCGACGGAGGTTCTACTTTCTACATCGCCGACAGAGGCTCTTCATTTTGCACTTTCCAAAATAAGCAAGGAGTTTCCTTGAAGATTCGAAGACTCGAAAGAATATATACTTCCCAAACAAAATTAGTGTTTACTCGTCTTTGGACAAATCCCCTCGAACTTGTTCTCCGGGAATTCGCCCAAAGAGGGGCAAGCTGTAAACACCTAATTTTGGTCCGCGCGTAGCACGTTCGAAATGTCATATGTGACGCGTCAAAAAAAAGGAAGTATTTAAATATGGAATGTCGCGAATTTTCTAAAGATAGGACTGACTTAAAATAGGATAGTGTATATGCATTATTTATTGTAAAATATTAAGAAAATATATTATGTGTATTTATGGTGAAATACATAAATATATATGTATATTTTCGGAATATTAAATGCATATTTTTTCATATTTTATTTTCCTAGTTTAAGGGTCCTAGTTTAGCTATAAATAGGGTCCTTTTACATGTAAAAAAACACAACAGAAAATAATAAATCAGCTCTTATCGGGATCCGTGCAATTTTTGTCAGCTAGTGTCAAAAAAGTTTTTTTTTTTCTTTTGGTTTGCTCTTCCCGCAGGACCAGCAGCCACGCCCCGCCGGACCAGCAGCCACGCCTCGCCTGACCGCCGCGCCGTCTCCAGACCACGACTAGAGCTCCACCCCGCGTCGCCGGCTGCCCTTCGTCTGCCTTCTCCGACGACCCTTCCATCCGATTGCGCCAGTGATTCCTGCTTCATTTCGCCCCGCCGTCATCTGTCCGCCCGCCGGCCACCGTCACTGTGGTCTTCTCCTGCCGGCGCCGCCTGTCCTGCCGGTGCCGTCCGTCCCAGATCCGGTGCCGTCCTCCCTGCTGTGTTGCACCGGCGCTGTGTCTTCATCTCCTCACAGGTATTCCCGCTGCTTTGTTTTTTTTTTTTTTTTTTTAATTAAATTAATTATTATTATTTAAATAGTTAACTATTTCTGTTATTTTCTAATTATTCATATTATTATTTATTATTATTATCATTATTACTTTATGTCATGTTAATTGGGTAATTTAGATAAGATAGCATGTGTTATTATATATATGTATATGACATGTAATTATTAAATTGCATCATGTTTTTTAGCATGTTTAGTTTCGTTTAGTTTTTATCTTAATTAGGAGTTTTAGAAGTTTAATAGTTTTTCATGCTTATATTTGTCGTTAATAATAGTTCCGCATATAAATTAGTTTAGTCTTTTTTATAACGTTAGATTAACTTGACGTAGCACATGTTTAAATTTAAAAATTGGCAAATTAAGTGAATTGAGTACCGAAAGGGCGTGATTAGAAAAATATTTTTTTAAATCCGTAACAGAACCCACGAACTCAAATTTTGGACCGCAGACTGATTTAATACCTAGGTGTTTAATTCGTTGTTCACTTAGGTAATTTAGGATTCTAGTTAGCCTAACAATTAACTAGTGGCGACTCTTTCAAAATTGCACGTTTTCAAAACGTAATTCGCCATAGTTCAGATTTTAGGTCCCACAATATGTATATGACCATCCCCATTGCTCATACCCTTAGTTAAACTAAACCGGTTTCCAGTACGTGGTCACTAGGCCTTTTTGTTCGGTCTGGAGATGAACATTGAGCCCAACCTAGTATATTAGTTCTGAGTGGGAATGATACTTCGGGTGCTCCTTCAGTAAGCTCCCGGGACCAGTCATACGCTAAAGGTGAAGAAGTTTGCGCCCATAAGAATCTTGGAAGATTCCACCTAGCACAACTGAGCCTAGCCCCGTGATCAAACGTGGCACGCGCAGTATAAAGCGCGTGTCAATAGCATAACATGAACTTACATATTGTCCAGAATGGGAATTGTCCTATGTTATCGTATATTCTAATCTAGCCCAGAATGTGGTAACTGACGAACAAATTTCATCACGATGATCCGCAAAACAATAATCACGTCGAGTAACCCTAAAACCAAATGATCGTTTTATTTAACCAGGTTTATCTTTCGAAACACCATATTTCTTATCCGGTCTTAATATGGTTGAGGTTCCCCCTCCATCAAGAAGACAGTGCCCGTGTGACGAGGCAAGGTACACATTCGATATATTTTGTTGGAGGTTTACGCTCCTACGACTAGTGTTAGCATTTGAGGTTAAGGGATGTCGTAATGGGTAGCCCATTAAATAAAGGCTAAGTACCTAAGAAATTAGGACTAAGTCACATTAGGGATTTTAGACTAGGCCTAAAATCTCATGTGACATGAGAGGCCCAAAATTGGGCCTCCCTTGCCACACTAGTTCGGCGCCGACCTAAGGAGTAAGGAGGTGGGTTTTCTCACCTCCACTCCTATATATAGGTACCTAGGGGTGACTCATTAATTGCTCATTCTCTCTTCCCAAGTGTTGAGATTAAAACCCTCCCCCTAGGTCCCATAGTATTTCGGCCGAACCTACACATAGGAGGTTCATAAATTGCAACGAGCAATTTACTCCAAGTAAGATCCATCCCGCTAGAATCGAATGAGACTTTGCTGTGAAGATCAAACCGCGTAGGACTTCTCTAACAGGAACCTCTACGGGGTACCGGTCGGTGGATCGAGAACTCCCCTCGAAGATCATGGGCTACAGAAATCGTTAAAGGTATGTGCACTTTCTTCCGCTGCGTAGTTAGTTACCATGCACGTATCTAGGGTTTCGTTTCTGTAGGATTAGTCACCATAATCCAACAGTGGTATCAGAGCCTGTGTTAGGCAGTTCGTATTTTTGAGAAAATTGGTGTTCTTGGATTTTCGTACCTTGGCCGAACCAAAATTTTTAATCTAGGGTTCAAAGTTTTAAAAGTTTCGATTTTATGGGTAACATCATGTTGGCCGAAATTCTCATGATGTTCTTAGTAAAACTTGATGTTCATGATCTTCAAGAAAAGCAAGACTTTTATCAAATTTAAACTTTGGATTCTTGATCGTGACAAGATTTGATCTTGAAATTTGACCACAAACCCTAATTTGGTGTTAGTTTCGGTCGAACCTACTATAGGAGTTCAATGTGAAATTTTGATTTTTTAGTCCACAAGTAACCCTATAGTGACCGGAATTTTTTTATTAAAGCCGGCCGAAATTTTTGTTACCAGGATTAGGATAATATTCACAAGATAATTGTGAGTATATTTCCTATCAATATATCTACCATATTTTTAGGAATATAGATAATATTGATGTATATATATATGTTAGTTGCCTAAAAATTGAGACAATATATATTATTGATGAAATATATATTCATAAATATATAATATTGACAATAATATATTCTAAAAGATATATATATTGTTGATTGATTATATATTCGTAAATATAGAATCTTGACAATATATATATATATATATATATATATATATATATATGGTTGTGCCTAATTTATATATATATGTGAAGAAAATTGGACAATATTTATTTGTTGATAATTACTTAGAGGCCAAGTTAAGTTTAGTGGACTTTAAAACCCTACTTGGCCCACAAGTAATTATTCGGACCGAACCCTATGGGTTATGGACCGGTCCAATTTTAGCACATCCGGGTCGGGTCAACCAACCCGGAACACCACGTGGACTGAACCAGACCGGAAGGGTCAAACCGGACCGAACCGGTTCGGGTTACGCGGATTAGACCGGAGCGGGTCAAACGACGGGTTTTCTCAATTAGTCCGACCCATTCGGGTCGGGTTGGACCGAGGCAACTAATGTGGGTTAAACCGAACCGAATCCTATTTTAAAACTGAACCAGTACGGCCGAACCCTAGTACCGAACCGGACCGGTCAGAACTGGTTTGAACCGAACCGGAATTAATCCGAACTAAATTAATTAATTAAAATAAGATGGTCAAATTTTTAAATCCAAATGTTTTTTAACTTTAAATTACCTACACAGTGCTCACAGTTTAAGTTATTCGTGCTTTAATTATACCTGATGCCTAGTTTCGATTATGGGGATGGATCTCGGAAATGCATGATTTTGGGACTGAATCATTTAGTGGGCTGAATTGCAATTGTTATTTAATTGATATTATTGCATGATTAGAACTTTCGTCTTGACTATGTCAATCTAGCTGGATTATGCATGTTGTGGGTTGAGCCCTGGTTTTCAATTAATGAGTTGCGGACTAGGACAGACATGATGTGATGATTGCACTTGCCTAGGATTCATGTCTAGAAGTACGCATGATTGATTTATAACATGAATTGCAAATCATTCCCAATTTTTTTTTAAAGCGGAAATCAGTCGCCAAATATGCATGTTTGTATGGTTTGATCACGCATGATGCGTATGCATGATTGTTCAGGATGTATTAGCATGTGATAATTTACTTAGGAAGTAGAATTATATATGCTAAGTATGAGTTCATCGGAACATTAGACCCATGACGCGTATGCATGAGGTGTGTTTTGTTTCTTGGATGTGATATGCCATGATAATTTACTGGGGTAGTAGAATTATATGTGTAAACCGTAGTTCCTAGAAACATTTTCAAAAGGGCCTTGGGAAAGCCAAGATCGGGTGTTTTAAAATCACCTGTTCCGGTTAAAGCGATTAAACTGTTTTAAAAGACTGATCTATTAGAATTAAGATAGCGGTAACGTGAATTCCTTCACGACCCCCCCTCATTCGGGCTTTACTGTTGGTCGGTTGGGTTAGATGTCTGAGGAATCATTATTTGTTATCTTCTATCTCAAAGATGTCTGATGAATGCAATTTTTTTTTTCAAAATGATTTTGTCTTCCCTCTTATGCAAAATTGTCAATATATTAGTTCGAATGGCTGATATTAGCAATGTAATCTCACACCTGGCAAAGTCAGTGAGATTTAATGGTAGTAATCGTGAACGTGCGAGGACGGTAATTACTGAAACAAAATGTCTGGATCTTTAGACCACTAAGGATGATAACTCTGAGGGAAACCTCATTGATGAACATAAGCCATTCCATGACAAATGGAATGCAAAGAATCAAGAAATTCGCTCTATCTCGATGACTATGCTGAAGGACGATATATTGAGCCTTCTAAGGACCTGCAAAATGGTCTTTAGAACAGGGCTTTGTGTTTATACATCAGCTCGTAAGCGATCGTTAAACACCGCTTTAGACTCTTATATGATGAATCATGAGCATACAATTCAGCAACATATTTGACATATGTCTGACATGCTTGCTGAACTCAAGGAGGCAGGACATGTCCTGTCGGAAGAGCAGAAAATCCGATGCTTTATCCGGTCTTTACCAAACTCTTGGAATAGCATGAAAATGTATCTTACCCAAGCAAGGCATCTCGATGCAATCGAGAAGGTGCGTGCTCATATTGAGCTGGAATAGGAACGACTCAAGGCTGAAAGACCTAGAGTCGTGATGCGTGTTGCATCATCCTTTCCACTTACGCAAAGGGTAAACGCAAGAGAATGTATAAAGACTTTCAAAGGAAAACATATGTATCATCTGATCCAGATACACAGAAAGGCAGTAAAGCTAAGCCATTTGGTGGTAAGGACAGGCAGAGCAAGAAAGCACGTCGAGAGGAATCTCGAACGTGCTTTAGGTGTAGCGTGAAAGGACACCTTGCTGCCGCCTGAACAAATCATCCTAAGATAAGTTCGGAGAAAGAAATGACGAATGTCACACACTCTCACCAGCATTTCCTACTCTTGAGAATGATTCAAAACTTTCTTTTGAATCACAGGATCAAGAAAAGGAATGAACGTAAGGATGGAGTTGAAAGACCCCCAATAAAATAAGGACTAGGAATAATATTCGTCCTTAATAGCTTGGTCCTTTTCTAGTTCAGTAATTCATACTCTTGAACCAAAAGTGGTTATTCGTGTAAAGCGATAAACCTTTATTTAAGCATTTAAGTTTGATGCTTGCAATGAGTATGAATTATTTTACCTCGAGCCCTTGATCTTATTGTTACATTCCATTGCATTGCTAATTTGAGTGCGATATTAAGGGTTATCTTTATTTGTTAGTACTCCATTGTTAATTTTTTTTTATGATGAGCATGTATGACACCGATTAAAACTGAATTTTGGAAATCGAAAGGATTTACCTCGGGTTACACCAGGTAAACGCGCGGCGCGTGTATTCCTCGAGAGATGGAATACAACGATTCGAAATACAAAATTTAGCATTAAGTATGTTCTTGATTTAATGCTGGAAAAAAAATTTCATTTGCACGAATAGCCATCAAAGGGTTCTACTCATACGACATTCTCGTAGATAATTTTAAACGAGCATTAAGGTGAGAACCTAAATGCACGATCTATGGTGGTTAAAAACTTGGAGTATGAGAGAGCAATGAAAAGGAACGCCTGTTGAACGACGTCTCCCACTATTAGCCTCTAACGACAAGGGATTTGCTAAGGTATTAAAACGATATACACACTCCATTAATAAGGTTAATAACATGAACAGTAAATTCTAACCTATAACATCCCTTACATAAGGTGAGTTATTGGATTATTTACAAGTCATGTGGTGAACCTAATTAATTTACAATCGGTTACATGACAACAAACAAGCTATTGGTAATGAGTGGAATCTTACCAAAATAGTGACATTATTGTTACTAAGACACACATAGTACCAAATGAGCTACTGAAAAGTATCTCTAAAGCATTCATGTGTGTAATAGCTTAGGGAGATTGGTCACGTGGTCGAACATGAGACATTACATTATTGAGTTGAATTTCCATAGTTTCTTTGAAATCAACGAACGAAGTTTTGATTGAACTAGAAGACGATGACGATCAGGTCTCACTCAATTCGAGTAGGAGAATTGAAGCAGCAACACAAGTGAACGATATGGTAAATGAAGATGGAGACATTTTCATAGTAAATCCAGTGGGAGGAGTCAATCCAACCACAACGTTCACTGTTGCTGCAGATGCAAATCAAGTCGGACCTGATCATGCTACAGAACCCATGGATGAAAATCCAAATTTTACCGCAACTACCTATTGTAACAAGTACGGCTGGTACGACTAACCCGATTTTCGGTCATAATAACCGTGGAATTAATCTCGGAGGTGGAAATCCGAGACGGAGGGGTCGTCCAAGAAAAAATATTGGTGAAAGTTAAAGTAGTGCCCTTGTTCCCAGTGGGAGTATTGCACCGATAACGAGCATTATTCCCAGTGGGAGTGAAGTTCAATCTCAAGATGGGAAAAACGAGCCGACGAAGTCTAAGGCAACAAACTTCTCCCAATAAGTATCCCATCGAAAGAGGTGAGTTATTCACTCTTACTTCAGTTGATGAACCGGTAACGGTTAAACAAGATATGGAAGGACCTCAAGCGAAATAATGGAGGAAAGCAATGGAAGATGAAATCGCCTCTGTGAAAGCTAATTCTGTCTGGTCTTTAGTTGATTTGCCTGCTAACCGCAGAGCTATATGTGCCAAGTGGGTTATGAAATTGAAACTCACTGCTGATGGAGCTGTCGAGCAGTACAAAGCTCGACTTGTCGCGAAAGGATATACCCAACTCCACGGAGTGGACTTTGACGAGACTTTATCACCTACTGTGCGTTACACCACAGTACGGGCCATATTGACTTTGGTTGCAAGCCTCGATCTGGAGCTGCACCAAATGGATGTTAAGACTGCATTCCTCCATGGCAACCTGGAGGAGAAGATCTATATGGAATAGCCGGAGGGTTTCATTACCCCTGGCAACGAACGTAAAGTGCGTAAACTCCAAAGATCTATTTACGGTCTTAAACAATCATCCCGGGAATGGTACTGTAGATTCCATGAGGAAATCATTGGAAACAGATTCGTGAATCTTCACGAGGATCCGTCCTTGTACACGAAGACTTCCAAGTTTAAGTACGCCATCCGAACATTATATGTCGATGACATATTGATTGCCGCAAATGATGTAAGTTACATGAATCAATCAAAGTCCTGGCTAGCATCTATATTTGAGATGAAATACATGGTAGAAGCCACGTACATCCTAGGCAATAAGATTGCTAGGAATAGGGCTGCTCGTAAACTATCTCTATCTCATATCAACAAAATTGTTGAAAAGGTTCCGACTACAGGATGCCAAGCCTGTCGATACGCCGGTTGCGCTCGGGTGCGCGCTGTCGAAGCGTGTTGGCCCGAAGAACTTGGTGGAGCGTAAACAGATAGAGAGTGCATAATACTTAAGTATGGATGGCAACTTAATGTATGCCATGCAATGCACTCGACCGGACATCTTTTATGCTGTTGGCCTAGTAGCACGATTCCAATCAGATCCTGGCACTCAACAGCTAAAGGTTGTGAAACGGATAATTCGATACCTGAAAGGTACTGCTGACTGCGCTCGGTGCTATGATGGTGGAAAACTCGAATCATTAGGATATAGTGACGCCGACCATAACACACTTCATCGACAAAATCGGTCAAACACGACGCCATAAAAGCTAAAAGGAATGATGATGAATTAATTCTTACCATCGACATTAACATGCGCATTAAACAAGTATTTAGACAGAGAGTATGGTGACTACTCTTAGAGGATACATGTTTAAATTAGCTTGTGATAATGGTGTCGTGGTCGAACATGAGACGTTATACGCCTTGAGGATGGATTTTCAACGCTTGATGAGATATAAACAGACGAAGTCTTGATCGAATTGGAGTAGGATAACGATGATAGAAGGTCCTACTTACTTCGAGTGGGAGATTTGAGGTGACAACGTAAGTGAATGAAATGGTAAATGAGGATGGTGACATTTTCATAGTAAATCCAGTGGGAGGACACAATCCGACCACACAAATCATTGTTGCTGCAGGTGCGCATCAAGTTGAACCTAATAATCACGTTGCCGGACTGCTAGATGAAAATCCAATAATACCACAACTACCCATTGTTCCCAGTGGGGGACACAATCCGACCACACAAATCATTGTTGCTGCAGGTGCGAATCAAGTTGAACCTAATAATCACGTTGCCGGACTGCTAGATGAAAATCCAATAATACCACAACTACCCATTGTTCTCAGTGGGAGTGGGTTAACCAATTTGGTTACGAGTGGACTTTGATGAGACTTACTCACCGACTGTGAGGTATACCACAGTCAGGGCAATCCTAGCTCTGGTCGCACTCCTCGATTTAGAGCTGCTTCAAATGGATGTTAAGACCGCATTCATCCACGGAAACCTGGAGGAAGAGATCTATATGGAGCAACCAGAGGGTTTAATTACTCTTGGTAACGAATGTAAAGTTTGTAAACTCCAAAGATCTATTTACGGTCTCAAACAATCGTCTCGGCAATGGTACAACAGGTTCCACGAGGAAATTGTTGGAAACGGATTCATGAATCTCCACGAGGATCCATGCGTGTATACAAAGACCTCCGGGTTAAAGTATGTCATCTTAACTTTATACGTGGATGACATACTCGTGCTGCAAACGATGTAAGTTTCATGCATGAATCAAAGTCCTGGTTGGCATCTGTATTTGAGATGAAAGACATGGGAAATGCTACATACATCTTGGCATTAAAATTGCTAGAGATTGTGCCATCCGGAGGTTATGTCTATCTCAGGAAGCCTACATCAACAAACTATTGAAAATGTTTAGATACAGGATGCCAAACCCGTGGAAACGCCGGTAGTACTCGGGTGCGCGTTGTCAAAGCGCGACGGCCCGAAGAACCAGCAAGAGCGTGAACATATTAGGAGTGCAGAGTATTTAAGCATGGTTGGGAGTCTCATGTACGGCATGCTTTGTACTCGGTCGGACATCTGTTACGCTGTGGGCCTAGAAGCAAGATTCCAATCAGACACTGGCTATCAACATTTAAAATATGTAAAGCGGATCATACGATATCTGAAAGGTACTGCCGACTACGTACTGTGCTATGAGGGCATGAAGTTAGAATTGACCGGATTCAGTGATGCCGACCATGGTGGCGATCCAGACGATCGTAAGTCCACCACAGGAGGAGTGTTTCTCCTTGCTGATGCCGCCATTTCATGAACGAGAAAGAAGCAATCCTGTGTCGCGCTGTCTATGATGGAATCGGAAATCGTTGCTCTCTCTAAAAATGCACAGGAAGCGGTCTGGCTGAAAAGGCTTCTTACTACGCTGCTTAATGGCGATGTTGGGAGTAAACCTGTGAAGGTGTTCTTTGACAGTCAATCATCGATTGTGGCAGTAAATAATCCAGAGTACCATAGTAGGACTAAACACATTGATGTGAAATATAATTATGATAAATCTATGGTATAAGATAATATAATAACTTTAGAATACTCGCCCACTGATGATATGGTGGCGGACCCACTAACTAAACCATTACGTAGGGAGACATTTGAAAAGAATTTTAAAATGCTTGGATTGCGTAGGGTTTAAATGTGGGCATGTATCTGTGATAACATTTTTGATGAATTGAAAGTTACATTTCGAAAAATGAGAGAATTGAAATTTGAGTTTATGATACATCGACGTCATAATGTTTGATTACATCAGATTGTGTGGTCTATGTTGGATCACGGTGGAACTCCGGCACGGATCTTGACGGCAATCCTAGCTCCTTCGCTCCACGCAATCCTGCAAGAGGGGATAGACCGGGCGGTGACCCAGAATCCCTCTCCGATGCTTAAATGAGTCTCTCGTATGACTGGCAAGCAATAATCTCAAAAGGTATGTAATTTAACGTCCGTGATCTGAGGTGACCTCCTGCCTTTTTATAGGCAAAGAGGTGCCTCAGGTACCTGGCGAACCGTTAGGGGTGGTTAGCCCGTATCCCGCTTATTTCGTACACGATCTCGCGTATCTTAGCCGTGCCCCGCGTATCTCGGCCACGATCCGTGTATCTTAACCACGTTCCGTATATTTCGGCCACGCCCCGCATATCTTGGCTTTATCCTCTGGTAACGAGTCCCGACTCCCGTCAGGGACTCCAGAGTTATCTCGTTGTGTCACCGCTCGGGGCCCCTCGTCATCGTGACAGGGCCAATCATTATCAGGGATTCATCATCGGGGCCTACTTAAAGGCTTCTCATCGGGAGCTTCTAGCTCCACCGTCGGGACCGACTCTGTCGGGACCCTGCTTCGTCGGGACTCCCTTCATCGGGACCCTTCTCCTAGGTCATCATGACCTTTACTCTGGGCCTGGTGGGCCTGTTTGCCGTTTCCTCGCCGTTAAAGGGCCTGACGGCTATAATCGGACCCATCATTTTCCCCCAAGACATGAGGGACTTTTAGTTCGTCGTGTCTTCCAACTCCCGATTTTTCCGATACTAGAGTCGGGGATCTTCTCCTTGGTTCAGTTACTTAAAGTCACCAGTCTTCTCCTCTACGTTTCCTCAGGGTTTTATGGATAACTGCTATATCCCAAGGGTCTCTTCGGTTTTCTAGTGCATTAAATGCATCAGATGATGGAGTGACGTTTTCGACCCACGTGCCTGATTTTTCGCGCCTGTCCTTTTCTGAAAAGTACTTTTCAGGCCGTTTCATCATTACGCCCGTTGTCCTTCTGCACGTTTCATCTCGACGGTCCAGATTAAGACCTTTCGAATTTGACGGCTCGGATCGAAGTGTCCTTTCAACTGTCTTCTTCGATTATAAAACCCTAGCCGCAGTCACAATTTAACTTTTACCGTCTTCGAATCCTCAAAAGCTCTCTGCGATTCTTCTGCAATTCCCAGCTCTGTGCTTTCGAAGATCCTTGGAATCTTCTCTGATCATCTTTCCGGCGACACTTCGTTCATCTCTTTCAATCTCTACTCCACCATGTCTGGTAAGGAAACACTCTTCGTTGCTTGTTCGTCTTTTCCTTTTTAATTTCTTCCAGAATCCCACTGTATTTTCTTGCCCTGGTTGCTTTTCAGACAGCGGTTCCAGCTCCGAAGGGAGAAAACCTTTTAAATTTGACTATGCTCCGAATGAAATTTCCACCACTGCTTACGATGCAGCTCTCCGAGAGGGTTGCATCACCCTCACCTGGGAACCTCGCTTCCCGTATGATCGACATCGTCCCTCGAGTGAGCCTGAGGTTACTCGTCCCCAGAAAGGGGAGGTATTTGTCTCTACGGGACAAATATCAGCGGGGATCAGGTTCCCCTTCTGTGGTAACCTGGTCGAGCTGTGCCAACATTACCAAACACACCCCACTACCTTTTCTCCTCATGCCATCCGCATCTGGAACGCCTTTCAAGTCCTTTGTCTCCGACAGAAGTGGGTCTACAGCCTCCAACTCTTCAGGACCTTCTATGGGCTGAAATGCAACGAGGCGGGGGTTTGCGCCTTCTACCCTCGGATGCCCAAGTGGAGTAAGCAGCAGCTTGCCCGGCACGGTTGGACCAGTGACACCTGAAAGGTGGTCAAGGGTCGGGGACTCTTGATCGATACAGGGTCTGACAACAGTAGCTGGAAGAGAAGCTACTTCTTCATCCAACATTCTTCTATCCCTTGGCCTCGGTGGGAGGTGGCAGCAGACCCTCCGCCTGCTTTCCACTCCTATGCTGATGAGGACTTCGAGACTCTTCAATTGATCCAGCTTTATCGTTGGGGGGAGTCTTACACTCCCCTTAATGCTAACTCTCTGGTGGAGCGGGACCTGGTGCATACTGGGGTCCGACTCCTTAGTATTGTCTCTGGGGGGCAGCTCTTCGACGGCCCTTCTAGCATGGTCCCTTGGGTAAAATTTCTAACTTTTTCTTCGTTTATTGTTTGCAGCCAAGAAGGTGTCTGTGCTGACCGATTTCTTCCTTAAGCAGGGGGAGACCGATGCTGTCCGCCCCTCGCGGAAGAGGAAGTCTGCCAAGAAGGCTGCTGCTGCCAGGTCGGGGTCTCCTTCAACGGAGCAGCCCAAGCGGCCGCGGGTGGATCTGGACCAACTCTTCGAGGTCCAGAATGCTGAAGAAGGTAAACGACTCCGACTCGCTATTAAATCGTATAAAAGGATGGTTCCGTCGGACTTGATTTCCTCGACCAAGGAGGGCCGAATTGCTGATGTCAAGAGGATCCTTCGAGGTGAAACTCCCCGGGTCTTGAAGGCAGGCTACTATCACTTCCGCGAGAAGGATCAATACGTCTCCCGACGTATCATTTGGTGTAAGAATCCCGATGAACTTCCTGACTACCTATCTGAAGCTCTTCATCCTCCAGGTGCAGGTCGCTCGGGAGCTTCCTCGGGTGCTGCAGCTCCTACAGATGCACCGCCTTTAGCGGGGGTGCCTCCCTCAGCTGGAGAGAAGGCACCATCTGGTGAACAGTTTCGCCAGGTGGAGACCCTGGACTCCTCCGAGGAGACCGGCGGGGTTGATCCCCCTCAGCAGCGTCGGAAGGCGGGGCAATCCCCCTTGAAACCAACCCCTCAGGAGCCGCTTCCTTCGTCTTCTCCACAGCAGCGGGAGCTCTCTCCCATCCATGACTTTTCTCCCTCTCCTGTCCGGGCTGAGACGGAGATGTGCCCTTCTCTTCCCCGTCCCATCTCTCCCATGGCTCTCGACAGGGACTTCTATAGGCCCTTCAACCCTTCGCAGGCCGATGCCCCCTGGGCTCCGATCCAGACGCTCCAGGGAGTCCCGCTCACACAAGGGGAACAGGACCAAGAGCTGGCCCTGCATCTTCTGGCGGGTTCCATCCTGCCTTCTATGCGACATCCGATTCACCTCAATCGGACGCATATGGAGCGGGACGTCAGGGATATGGCTGTGCGCCGCGTCGAGGTGAAACTTCACTTTTTCCTTATTGATCAATAAGATCGAGTCTTTTGTCCTTCTAACACTTTTCCTTTTGACTGCAGGAGCTCGGGGATTACAACCGCCTCATCGGGTATGTCATTGCCTATGATGAGGCCCGGGAGCGGGACCGAGGAGTCCGCGAGCAGCTTCAGGCGGATCTCCAGGCCTCCCAGTCTTCGCGTGGGAAGCTGGCCAAAGAGCTGGCTGCCCTTAATGAGAAGATTCGGGGTCTTCAACAGCAGATTGCGGACTTCGAGGGGCTCTTGAGGCAAGAGCGGCAAGAGCGGGGGGCTCTCGTGGATCGGCTGACCCAGGAGAAGAAGGCCGCTGAGGACCAGCTGGTCCTCGAAAAGAAGGCTCGGGAGGAGCTGATCGCGGGGTTCCCGGCACGGCTGGCCGAAGCGGAGGCCAAGGGTTGGGAGGACTATCGGAAGTCGGAGGGCTTCCAGGCTGACGCCCTGAAGTTCTTCAGCGCGGAGGTGGAGAACACTCTCTTCAACGCCGTTGAGGAGCTCCACCTGGAGTACGGGGACGCCATCAATTTCGACAAGTCTCCTTCCCTCGCTCCCTTTGCGAAGAAATACTTCGCTCTTTCCGAGGAGAGTGATGGGGGGAGTACTCCGGCAGTTGTCGAGGATGCCTCTGAGCTTCCAAGTGCGGACGCCCCAATAGCCAATCCTCCCGAGGCCAATCCTGCGGACCCCTCTGCTGCTGCTGACAAGGACCAAGCTTGAATGTTTTTATCTCTCAGAGTCCTTGTATTTTCTTCTCTTGTGTCGTCGTCGGGCCTTCGAGCCCTTTATCAATATTAGACTCCTTTAGTTCCGATATTTTTGTTGTCTTTCGTCTTTCCCGACTATTCGACAACTTGCACCACCTAAGGCGACTTAACCTCGAGTGCGTCACTTAAGACGACTTAGTTCTTGACAGTCGAAACTCCGATACTTATGAATTTCCCAGACGTCCTCCTGACGATTTAATAACTCGCACCACTTAAGGCGACTTAACCTCGAATGCATCACTTAAGACGACTGTAATCGTTACTTAGGATAATTCTAAAGGTCGCGCACCACTTAAGGTGACTTAATATTGCGCACCACTGAAGGCGACTTTTCATCGTGCACCACTGAAGGCGACTTTCATCGTGCACCACTGAAGGCGACTTTTATCGTGCACCACTGAAGGCGACTTTCACCGTGCACCACTGAAGGCGACTTTTATCGTGCACCACTGAAGGCGACTTTCACCGTGCACCACTGAAGGCGACTTTCTTCGTGCACCACTGAAGGCGACTTTCATCGTGCACCACTGAAGGCGACTTTCTTCGTGCACCACTGAAGGCGACTTTCATCGTGCACCACTGAAGGCGACTTTCTTCGTGCACCACTGAAGGCGACTTTCATCGTGCACCACTGAAGGCGACTTTCTTCGTGCACCACTGAAGGCGACTTTTATACTTAATATAAATCTAAGGACAACTCTTGTTTGGAAGCAACCTCTTTATTTATTGGCATAAAATAGGTTTACATCGAATTAAACGATAAACAGCATACACCACTTAAGGCGATTTTACATCGGGCACCACCTAAGGCGACTTTATTGGGCACCACTTAAGGCGACTTTCTCGGGCACCACTTAAGGCGACTTTCTTCAAGCATGGTGTTTCTTCAAGTGTTCGTCACTGAGAATGCTTTATCGCTCTGCCATCGAGGTCTTCCAGATACTTCTTCTCCTGAGAGTCGTTAAACGGTGGGCCATTGTCACTGGTCACCACCTTAGGAATCCCATATTTGGACACGATGTGGGTTTGGAGGAACTTGACGATCTGATTCCCCGTTATTCTGGCTAATGCCTTCGCCTCTATCCATTTTGAAAAATAACCGATAACTACCAGTAAGTACTTACATTGTCCTTGTGTTTGTGGAAGAGGTCCCGCCAAGTCGATGCCCCACTGCGCGAAGGGTCCAGCGCTCTTGATGGACGTCAGGTTGGCAGCTGGGGCCACAATACTCGGGGCGTACCTCTGGCATGCGTCGCATGATCGGACGAACGCCGTTGCTTCTTTGTTCATCGTGGGCCAGTAATAGCCCAAGTTCAACATACGAGAAGCCTTTTCCAGGAAGTGCATCTTCCGATGGTTTATCGGAGATTGCATTTCCTTGATTGCCCTCAGTTTCTCTGGGTTTACTTCAATTCCTCTTTGGTTCATCCTGGAGCCCAAACACTTCCCTGAATGGACTTTAAAGGCGTACTTCGTCGGGTTCAAGCGAACTTGACGGAGCTTTATCCGCCCAAACGCCATGGTGAGGTTGTGCACGTGATCCTCAGTTTGTCGGGACTTCACCAGCATATCATCCACGTAGGCTTCCACGGTTTCTCCCAACATATCTTTCAGGTCTTTTATGGGGACGGAACGTCCAAACTTTTCTCTGGGATCTGTGTCTGTCTGGAGGACAGTCATGGCCTCTCGCCTCCTCCTCCGGGTGGCATTAACATAGCATTTTCGGGAAGCCACCTGGTCACCTTTGACCTCCCCGACTCCGTGGTCGGTCGGGAACTTCATCTTCTGGTGCACAGTCGAGGCAACTGCCATTAGTGGATTGATGGTTGTTCTCCCGATAATTGCGTTGTAGGTCCCAGCAGAATCGACCACGACAAATTCCACGTTCCTCCTTTCTGACTTCCACCCGTTACCAAACTTTACTGGTAAGGTGATTACTCCCAACGGGTAGGAAGTTGAGCCAGAGAACCCGACCATCGGGAAGTTTGCCTCCTTCAGATCTTTCTTCGTCTTCCCCATGGCTTCCAACGCGTCCATGAATAGAATGTCGGAGGAGCTTCCTCCGTCAATCAGAATTCTCTTCATCTCGAACCCGTCTACATCCAGAGTTACTACTAAGGCATCGTCGTGCGGGGTCTCCACACCTATGAGATCTTCCGACGAGAAGGAGATCACCATCTCTTCTTTCAAGGTCCAAGATCGAGACCTCTTACCCAGTACCACCGCAGTAGGAATCCTAGAGGCGTAAACCTCTCGAGCGGATGAGGTATCACCTCCAGCAGCAAATCCTCCATGAATCACATTGATGACTCGTCTTTCTTTGTGAATACCGGATGACTCTGGATCAGTTCTCTTTTTCTTCGGGGACCGATCGCGGGATCGGGAGCGGGACCGAGAGCGGGACCTGCATCGTTTGTCTCCAACAAACTCCTTGAGCTTTCCCTTCTGGATTAGCTTTTCAATCTCCTTCTTCAGCTCTCGACAGTGATTAGTGTCATGGCCATTTGCGCGGTGAAACCGATAATAGCGATCTGTGCGGGACCCAAGGAATTCTCCATCTTTCTTCGGGGGGTATCTGGAGATACCTTGTCGTTCCATGACTGTCAGTACTTCCGCCATGGAGCAGTTGAGAGGAATGTCGAGATCTTCCCTCTTATCCTTCCGTGGAGGACGTCTATCATCCCTCCGACCAGAGCGACCTCGGTCCCGACTATCTTCAGGTTTGCCTTTTGACTTACGATCGTCGAAAGGCTTGCTCGACTGCTTCCCTTTGTTCGATTTTGGGGTCTCCAGTTCTCCTGCGGCTATCTTTGACTCCTGGACATCGATCTGCCGCTTCACTCTCTTCTGCAATGCTTCCATATTCCACACAGGTTTCTCAGCCACGCTGTGCATTAGGTCGGAACCATAGGGGGCCGTTAGGTTCCGAATGAAGGTACGAATTGTTTCGCCCTCCGAGATCTCCTCGTCTATCTCCGCCACACTGGCCGTGTACCGCTGGTAGTAATGTGCCAGTGATTCGTCGGGCCTCTGTACCACCAGGGTGAGGGACCTCACACTCTTCAGCAGACGTCGGCGACCCTGGTACTGTCGAATGAAACGGTCGTGCATGTCAGCCCAACAGGTGATGCAGCCTGGGGGCAGACTAAAGAACCAGGTCAGGGCTCTTTCTCCCAGTGTATTAGGGAACAGGGTACACACGATGTCCTCTGTCGGGGCTCTACCCAGACACGCCATAAGATGCTTCTGGACATGACGGACTGGATCTCCTTCTCCGTCATATTCTTTGATCTCGGGGATACCCAGCCCTGGCGGGGCGAGGGTGTCTATTAGGCGGGGAACGAAGGGATGAGTGGATCGATCCCTCAACTCCGACACCAGCGGCTTCTGTTCTCCCATACAGATGTTCACGATCTTTACCACTTGGTCGGGAGTGATGGGGCCATTCAGGGGAATGGTCCTGTGCTGAACTGGTCCTGGCCCATCAACCACGAACCTCTCCGGCTGACCGGTCATCTTACCTCCTTCCTGGCCCTAGGGTGGGGCTTCCTGTACGTTCCGACCCTCTGTTGGTAGGGTTGCTTCTTCCAGCGGGGGCATCTCCTCCTGCCTCCTTGTAGCCTCCCTTCGGTCTAAGAGAGCCTCTACAGCCGCCAGGAACATGGGCATGGCCTCCGCCACGGCCCTTGTCAAATCTGCAGTCGGGGGGGCCTCCTGCCCCCTGTTATCCTGGTGTCGAGGGGCAACTTCTTCGGGATGCGATCCATTGTGCCCCCCTGTCTGGGAGAGTTCAGCTGGGGGATGATTCTGGTTTTCTCCTTGTTCTGGTACTGAATTCAGGTTTATTGCAGCAGGGTGACGGGAACCACCAGATTGTCCCCTTCTGTTCTTGCCAGCCACCATCGAGCGAGTAAAAGGCATATCAGCTTTTTGTTAGTTTCCCACAGACGGCGCCAATGTTGGATCACGGTGGAACTCCGGCACGGATCTTGACGGCAATCCTAGCTCCTTCGCTCCACGCAATCCTACAAGAGGGGATAGACCGGGCGGTGACCCAGAATCCCTCTCCGATGCTTAAATGAGTCTCTCGTATGACTGGCAAGCAATAATCTTAAAAGGTATGTAATTTAACGTCCGTGATCTGAGGTGACCTCCTGCCTTTTTATAGGCAAAGAGGTGCCTCAGGTACCTGGCGAACCGTTAGGGGTGGTTAGCCCGTATCCCGCTTATCTCGTACACGATCTCGCGTATCTTAGCCGTGCCCCGCGTATCTCGGCCACGATCCGTGTATCTTAACCACGTTCCGTATATTTCGGCCACGCCCCGCATATCTTGGCTTTATCCTCTGGTAACGAGTCCCGACTCCCGTCGGGGACTCCAGAGTTATCTCGTTGTGTCACCGCTCGGGGCCCCTCGTCATCGTGACAGGGCCAATCATTATCAGGGATTCATCATCGGGGCCTACTTAAAGGCTTCTCATCGGGAGCTTCTAGCTCCACCGTCGGGACCGACTCTGTCGGGACCCTGCTTCGTCGGGACTCCCTTCATCGGGACCCTTCTCCTAGGTCATCATGACCTTTACTCTGGGCCTGGTGGGCCTGTTTGCCGTTTCCTCGCCGTTAAAGGGCCTGACGGCTATAATCGGACCCATCAGTCTATAAACTAAGTCGTAGGAGGACGCAATCCTCTGCATAAATTATGTCGAATGTGGGCCTTGCCTTGTCACACGGGCACGGTCGTCTTGTAGGAGTGGGGGACCTCTTCCGAAGCAAGACTGGCTAAGAACCAGTTGGGAAACTTGGTTATACAAAACGATCATTTGGTTTCGGAGTAACACGATATGATCTCCGTTTTGCACTTCGCCGGTGATGAACTCTGTTCATCATTAACCACATTCTGGACCAGATGAAAGTCTGTGATAGCATCATTGACATATCCCACACCTGACGATGTTCGGGTATGCTATCGACGCATGCTAGATAGAATCCTCGTGATTCGGACGGGCGTAAACTTCTTCACCTCGAGCGTGTGATTGATCCCAGGAGCCTTATGAAGAGGCACCCGAAGTATCCTCATGGACTCAGAACTCATACCTAAGGTCATGTTATTTTCGCTTCCCAACGTATGAGCGGTGTTGAAGAAAAAGGCCAAATTACCACGTCTTTGGAAACCAGTTGAGTTTGACTAAGGGTATGAGCGATGGGGATGGTTAACTTCACCTGTAATTCATCGACTCTTGTATTCTCTAGGTGGCCACCAACTAGATATTAGTTAAAGGTTGTGAATACTTGTGCGGATGCCCTGGATAAGTATTACTATGTGGAAATTGGGCAATTGGAGAATTATCAGTTGACCTAGGATACAACACGATACAAATTGGTGTTTTTAACAGGTTGATTTGAGATAGGGAATCAACCTTTCGCGGGCACTACAACACTCCTAATAGATGAGTAGCACGATGTCCGTTGTATCCGCCGGTCGCACGGCAAACCTCGTATGAATTGTTCGGAAGCATGGGCAGGATCAGAAGAGTGAAATATTGATGCGATTTTGAGAACAATACATTAATAGGCACCTTTTCATTCCGCCGAGTGGGAGCTGTTAGCATATGGTGACTGGGCACCATAACTGGTAGCCCATTAATATTTATACGTTACCTAAGAAATTGGGTAAATGTCACATCGGGGAAATTGGGTTTGACCCAAATCCCAATTGACATTAGAGGCCCAAAATATTGGGTCTCCCTTATACATGGTCGGCCGAAATACTGATAGGGGCAATTCACAATTCCTCCTAAGTGGTGATTTCATAGAAAACTCTCCCCCCCTAATACACAGTTTCAGCCGAACAATACGGCACCACTAATGGTGTGCCAATTTGCTTGGAGCAAATCACTCCGGAGATCCGTCCTTGCTTAGAATTAATCAGAGGCTTTGCTGTAGAGACAATACCGCGTAGGACTTCCTTAACAAGAACTTCTACGGTTTCGTCCGGTGGGTCGTGAACTCCCTCAGCAGGATCCTTGGAGACTACGGAAAGGGTTTAAGGTATGTGCACATCTTCCGCTCATTACAAGCATGTACCTTGTTTATGTTTCCGTAGTAATCTGCGCCGTAGTCCAACAGTGACAGCTTGAATGTATGTCCCTAAGTTTTCCTAAACTGTGTATGGCGCAACAACTTAGCGAGATCTTTTTTTTTTATCTCTCATATTCTCCCATTTTGCCACAGTCGACTTTGAGAGATTTTCGACTGTGCCCCTCGGTTTCCCTAAATTTTGCATAGAATGCCTCTTGAGTTTTTCATTCCATTGGGATTTTATTCTCTCCTTTTGCCATGATTGTAATTTCTTAAATTGCGATCATGCCCCTCATTTCCTGATTTGCCTAGGCAGCCCTCTCGGGGTTTTCAACCTAGTGGAAGCACTCTATTTTGGTAGCCAATTGATGGGTGGCTGTGACCCGTACATTATTTCCCACCTTGATGTGGGAGTACTCGAATTTGTAGCCGTTTAGAGGGTGGCTGACAGCGTCTCCACTGTTTTCTTCCTTTGTCATTGCAGAAGCTCTTTTAAAGTAGTCAATTTTGGGTTGACTGTGGCATGTTCTTCATTTCCCACCTTGATGCGGGAGTACTCTAATTTTAGCCGTTTAGAGGGTGTCTGAGACCCTTTCCTCCCATCTTCGATGTTTCGGGGGTTTGTTCTTTTTTATCGGTAGCCATTTAGAGGGTGGTTGTGGCCCTTTAAAAAATTCTCCCGTCCCCTCAGGGTTCGCGGGGATGACTTTTTATATGTAGCTTTTTGAAGGGTGACTGTGGCCCTTTCTTTCCATCCTGATTTCGATGTTGCGGGAGCTCTTTTGATTTGTAGCCGTTTTAGGAACGACTGTGGCCCTTTCATTGATTCCCGCCTTCGAAGTTGCGAGAGTACCTCTAATTTGTAGCCGTTTAGAGGGTGGTTGTGGCCCTTTCATTTATTTATCGTCGTCGATGTTCTGGAGCGCTCTTTTGATTTGTAGCCGTTTTAAGGGTGGTTGTGGTCCTTAAATATAATTTCCCGACCTCACAAGATTCATGGAAATACTCTTTATATGTAGCCATTTTGAGGGTGGTTGTGGCCCTTTCAACAATCTCCCCTCCTCTCAGGATTCGAGGAACACTCCTTGTATGTAGCCATTTTAAGGGTGGTTGTGGCGCTTTCACTCATTTCCCACGTTCGATGTTGCAAGAGTGCTTTATATCTGTAGCCGTTTGAAGGGTGGCTGTGGCCCTTTTAAATATTTCCCACGCTTACCAAATTTGTGGGAATTCACTCTTTGATATTTGGTAGCCAATTAAAGGGCGGCTGTGACCCTAAAAAATGAGATTTTTTTTTCTCTTTTCGTTTACCTTTTTTTTAATGAATAAATTACAGAAAAATAATCAACTACAACAATTTACATGCCCAAAGTGGCGGATTGAAAATTTCAAATTCTCGGAACTTCTTCTGGAGAAAGAATATGTCGATCTTGTCAACCCTCCGATACTCTTTCATTAGCACATTCGATCTTCATGAGATTATCGATCCTTTTGAATGATCTCTTCATCTCTTGATATTTTCCCACCTACGGTTGTGCTCTAACACAACGGGAGATGTACCTTGATTACCACTGACCGGTTTAGACCTCTTTGTAAAACGGATGTACGGATTGGTGCGGGGACACATGTGAATTAAACATGGTAGGTGGAATTTTGGAATGGAAGTTCTCTGAAACGGTCACATTTTACCTGGTTGCGACCTCGGTCGAAGATGTCATTTGATCTGCAAAAAGAGCAACGACTCTCAAATTTCAAGGAAAAATCTAGTACAATTCATCGCACCTAAGCGTTGGATATCCCGAGTGCGCAATTTGTTTTTTGTGCAATTGGATGTGTGCATGTTATTTATATGTTTCACCATTTGGCCGGAAAAACTTATAGGGTTGGATAAAATGCAGTCGAGTTTATTTAAACTTGATCTCTCAGCCGTAAGATCATGAGAGAGAATCAATCATAATTGAGGAGAGATAAAAAAATGTTTCTTACACATGCATAATCTGATGGTTGAGAAATCGAGTTGAAATAAACTCGAGTTTATTTTAGCCGAACCCAAAACTTATATGTGCATGATACCAAACCAAGGTTACCTGAAAAGAGTGAATGAAAAATTTGTATAAAGGACAAAAGAAGTCATGCGTTGTTTTAAAAAAAAATCTAATGTCTTCATTTCGTAATTTTGATTACTTTTAAAAAAGAATAAAAATTAATGATCTAATGTGTTTTGTACTATCATTGAATTTGCACTATCATTGAATTTCATAAAGTTTTTTCAAAAATATTTTCTCATCTTTTGTTTAAACTTGAATAGTCGCACTCAAGTGAACGATTAAATTAGAATCAAATCTCCCATTTTTTAAAAGCTTGCTCATACGAATATTGAAATGGCGATCTTGCTGAAAAAGTGTAATATGAGATGCATGTTTTTAATTAAAAATTCAGGTTAGTTTTTTTTAAAAGTAATGCATATTGGATACATTATTTAAAACAGTTCAAGTAAATTTTTGAAATGATGCATATAGAATGCATGTTCGAAATTAGATGCTCTAATAGCTAAAGAAATTATTTTTCCTGAATTTTTTTTTTTTAAAAAAAAATAATGCATGTATGATGCACTAACAAAAAATACCACTTACCTAAAGAGTTTTTTTTTACAAAATAATGCGCAAGAAACGCATGTTTAAAACAAAAATTCAGGTAAGATATTTTTTAAAACCGTGCATAAGGAATGTACTTTTAAAAAGAAAATTTTACCTAATAAACATGCTGCAAAGATGAATTTTTTCTATTTTTTTAAAAATACGATGAGATGCATGCTTAGAAATAAAAGTTACAAAATTAGAAAAAAACTTACAGTTTACCAAATAACCTTTTTACAAAAAAAAAAAACATGGATAAAAACGACATGTTAGAGGAGGTAAAAATGCGTGGCTTTGCTCTACAATGTAGGTTCCACTGATAGGTTCCCGACACGGTGGTTTCTTCCCGCTAAAAAAGGATCTCGGGACCTACACGAGCGAGTGAGTTTTTCCGAGTCATACCGGCGGCCCAGCCGCTCCAGTCGTACCCTTACTAAATCTCAAGGGTTCCTAGTCGCCTTGGGTTTAAGGCGTTTTGGAGATTACACTAAAGTAGGTGTGTGCGAATTCAAATAATACATAACACAACAAAAGCAAAAGAGTCAGTCATAATAAAATATAAACTCCACACCTGAAATCACAAAAAAAAAAAAGTTAGATCAGTGAAGTCAAAATAAAATTTACAAAACTCAAACATGACAAAAAAATGAACGTACTGAGCCGAACCCTCTAAAATTGTCCCCAGCAGAGTTGCCAAATTGTCAGACCTAAATCTAATATAAGGCGAATTACGTTTTGAAAACCCGAATTTTGAAAGAGTCGCCACTAGTTAATTGTAAGGCTAACTAGAATCCTAAATTACCTAAGCGAATGACGAATTAAACACCCAGGTATAAAACTGGCCTAGAATCTGAAATTCGAGTTCGGGGTTCTATTACGAATTAAAAATATAATTTTAATTACGCCCTTTCGGTACTCAATTAACTTTTTTTTTTCTTTCCAATTTTCCAATTTAAGCACATGTTATCAACATATGCAACATATTATCAATTATAAAACTAAGTCTAAAAAATAAAATATAATCTTTATCTCCTAGTAAGAATTAAATGTAAAGTACTAAAATTATCTAACATGCTTTAAATTCATACACAACCTATTATTATATTCAACGTATATACATACTTGAGCAATTAAACACGCTATCTAATTAAATTTATTCAACTACAATTAAACTACTAATTAAATTTAACAAACTACATTTAAAATATTCAATTAAATATAATATAACAATAATAATAATATAACAGGTTAATAATAAATAAATAATAAAATGACTAAAATAAAATAAAAGTAAAATAACAAAGGAAGGAAAGAAAGAACGGGACGGGACCAGCACCGGGCCACCGGTGGTTACCCCGACGAGAGAAGGCAACGAGAAGGAATCTGCAGGGAGGTCGTTCATCAACCACGGCAACAGATGTTGAGCAGGCAGCGACGTCGGGAGCTGGTGGCACAGTGGATCGGGGGCAGACGGCGAGGGCGCGGTGGATGGGAACAGAAGCGAGGCGAACGAATGCAATCATCGGCGGGAGGATGAAGAAAACGAGAGAAGGAGAGAGAGCGGAGAGAGAAAGAGGAGAGACAAAAAGAGTTTTTTATTTTTTATTTTTTATTTTATGGCATGAAAATCGACTCTTTTTATTAATTTTTCTATTGTGTTTTTTTCTATCTTTTACATGTAGAACTGAACCCCTATTTATAGTAAAACTATCTAGATTACATATAAGATCTCTTAAATATTAAAACTGATAAAATAAATTACAGATAAATTCCTGCAGATAAATATCTTACAGATAATTACTCCTAAAAAATAGGAGATAATACTTGTAGATAATTATCTTACAGATACATAACAATTACATATATATATTTCTAAATATTTTAGATATATCCGAGATATTTTAAAAATATTTATTTATTTATTTACTCTAATATGCACATGAGCATTGTTTGAACACTTTGTGATTTGACACATCTGGAAATGACACGTCATGAAGTCACGAGTGTCTACAATACAACTACGGACTAAAACACCTGTACATTCTTGGTAAACTAATTACACAGTGAAAAGGGAGCACATAACAGTGTAGCTTTCCGTAGCCTAGGAATGTCACGAGGGAATTCACGATCTTCCGGACGGTATCCTACGGGAACCCTTGTTGAAGAGCAATCCACTGGATATGGTATCCACAGCAAAGCCTCTTCAATCTGGTTTCTGGGATGGATCTCTGGGGAACACAATTCGGCACCACCTTAGGTGAAGGTAAAGTTCGGCCGAACCCTTAAGGAACTAGGGAGAGGGATTTCTTTTGTCTCAACTAAAAGGGAGAAAGTGATTAACCTTAAAGAAATCCATGATACCTTCTTTTTATAAGAGGAGGTGAGCAAAACCCCTCATGGTTTTACTCCCTATTTCGGTCGATCCACACAAGGAATTGGGCTGGCTCGTTTTGGGCCAATTGTCGCTCATAAGGATTTTGGCATGACCCAAACTCTCTTATGTGCCAAACCCCAAGTCTCATTATCATGTTGGAATTATATTAATGGGCTCACTATTATGCCCATATACACCAAATGTCAACACTACAGTCGAATGCGTACACATTTATTTATGAAAGTGTAACCCCTGACGTATTCCCACAATCTATAAGTGGAAAACGGGGGAACGGGATATACCCATTTGGCCGCCGAACAAGATTGCCTGAAACCTCTGCGTTGAAGTCGCTGTGCAAGGAAGTGAAAGAGGTAGCGGCGGGTAATTATTTTAGCCTTTTGCTCAAAGTTAGGTTATGTCGATACTTTGATAAATAAAAGTAGTTAACCTTCTCTTACTTGTACTATGTTGACGAAAGAGCGAGATAAGTATGCAAGAAAATTCAACAAAAACGCCGAACGTCGAAGGATCTGTTGTGACATCAAATAGGTAGGGAATACGTTTCGTATTAAAATAATATATGTTTTCAGCACGAATTTGTAAAATCGGTTAGAGAAACGTCTGGGATTGTCCTACCGTGCACGGATTTCACGTACCAGTGGGTATTTTTCATTTCATACCCACCGCTTGCTTACCGGGAAAATTGGTTGGAAATATTGGTCATCAGAAGGTCAATATTAGTTCTTTCGTCAAACCAGACGTAAACCGGTGGGAAAGCGGCAATACATTCCCAACTGATCCGTCGGTCGGAAATTTATTGGTAGGTAAACAAGACTTTTCTTGTAGTGTTAGTAGAAAATGTAGACGAGTTAAAAAAAATTACCAAAAAAACTCTTATTGGAAAATTGTTAGTTTTCCAAAAAATAGTCTAAAAAAATTTTTGACGACTTTTTTTAAGGGAAACAATCATTCAAGTATTATAATAAATTTGAAGGGTTTATTATGTTTTAAGGTAAACTTCTTACATAACTAAAAATTTTGTAATGAATTTTCCACGGAAGTTTCCAGCCAATTTTTTTTGTTAGAAGTCATACCTTTAAAGTCACTTAACAAATGCACTATTTGTGAATGATTTTTTACACCCTTACAAATGCAGCGTGATGGGCGATAGACGCACATAAATCGATAGAATAACGAAATCAGATGCATGGTTGAGGAAAAACCTCAATTTTCTCATATAGCATTAAACTCAATAACTGAAACTTAAAGACGGCAAACATAGCTTAAATAATAAAAATAAAAATCCTAATCCTAGTCTAAAATCCGAAATTTGCAACAAACCCTAACAAAATTGATAAATTGCAAAAACAACCTAAAGAAAAATAAATTGCGATTTTGACCCCCTAAACGAATGAATTTGGCCAAAATACGTCAAACCACATGATTAATTATGGGTCTTTCTCAGATCGTCGTTTCTGCATGAAATACTCTACTCACACGCCAAAATCCGACGCTTTGCCAACTTCGGCCACATATCAGATGCAGCGTGATAGGATGGAGGGAATCAAACACTCGTTGATTCTAAGGGAATGCCTAGAATTTGTTGGATAGAGGCGCAAAAATTCGTTAATTCAGAAGAATGTCGAAGAATTGACGCAGGGTTGAGGAAAACCCTCGATTTTCACATATATCATTAAACTCAATAACTGAAACTCAAAGACGTCTAAACATAGCTTAAATAATGAAAAAAAAACCCTAATCCTAGTCCAAAATAAAAAAGTTTCAAAAAAACTCACAAAATTGATAAATTGTAAAAACGACCTAAAAAACTTAAATTGCGATTTTGACCCCCTAAACAATTTAATTTGGCTAAAATACGTCAAATCACCATAGACCACTATGGGTTTTGCTCAGATCGTCGTTTTCGCTTAAAATACTATACACACACGCCAAAATCTGTCGCTTTGCCAACTTCACCCACATCACCTACAACTTGTTGGATATACGCCCAAACTATTGCAAATTGGACTCTATAATCGAACGATAGCTGGTTACGAATTGAAAATTTGACAGACGTACACTCGAGGCCCAAAAACAGCCCGAGTGGCGAAATCCACTCGGGAGCACCCGAGCGCTCCCATGGGGGTAACCACCCGGGTACCTCCTCCTTCTAGACGAGTCTCACTCGTCCGGACTCCAAACCCCGGACGATATACACACGCCCATAAAGGCCATTTTCGGGACACTTAACCTATAATAAGCTCATCTATGGTCAGACCAAGGTCAAATACACTATATTTACGATCAACACCGATATATATCATTAAATTGTCACAACCGGACTGGAAAAGTATAGGAACCGGAGCGGTTCACTATGAACTCTATAAATAGAGCTATCCTCTCATCATTTGAAGGTAATCTATCTCTCTCTAAGTTTACTTTCTCTCTCTAAGCCCATACTCACTAAAGCATCAGAGTGGGCTTACCGGGAACCCCCCCGGGCGCCCCTTTGCATGTACTTCAGGAGAAAGAAGAGCGAGGACTTGAAGAGAAAAAGGAACTCAAGGAACATGTGGAAACATTTCGCGTCGTCAGTTGGATTCGAGTAACAAACACGTAGCCTTCTACATGTGCTCGATGGTAACAAAGAGAAACAGAGACCGCAGGGGGCAGGACTAGTTAAGTACCAACTGTGGGTTCTCCAGGAGCCTAGCATTCGGGGGCAATAAGAAAAGAATGCTAGGAAATCGTAGTCCAATGGAGAACAACACTTAAATTATCAAAATGGGAAGTAAGACCCACAGGGCAACCCTAACAAAGAAGATGGGACGTAAGACTCACAAGTATGAGCAACCCAATCATCAGAATGGGAAATAAGACCCACAGGATAACCATAACAAACAGAGAAGATGGGACGTAAGACTCACAAGTATGATCAACCCAATCATCAAAATGGGAAGTAAGACCCACATGGAAACCCTAACATACGAAGAGATGGGACATAAGACCCAATGGGCAACCCTTACTCATAATGATATGGAAACATAAGACTTCTAACAATATATGGGATGTAAAACCTGTTGGATCACGGTTGGAACTTCGGTACGTCCTTGACGGAAATCCGAACTCCTTCACTCCAAGTAATCCTGCAAGAAGGGGATAGACCGGGCGGTGACCCAGAATCCCTCTCCGATGCTTAAATGAGTATCTCGAGGCAGGTAAGCAAGTATCAGTATGTAAGTGTATGTCAATGTATCAATCCTAAGGTAACTCCTTCCTTTATATAGGGGAGGGATTACCTCAGTTACCTGTTGGGATAACTGCCACGTTCCGCTTATCTTGGGCAGTAACCCACGTTCCGTCTTTTCCGGCCACTTCCCCACTATGTTGATAGTGGGCGTATTTCCCGGCCTCGTGCTCTGGTGGCAAGTCCCGACGGAAGTCGGGGACTCCAGAGTTATCTCCTTTGGTCACCGCTCGGGGCCCCTCGTCATCGGGACAGGGCGAATCTTCTCAGGGATTCAATATCGAGGCCTACTCAAAGGCATATCATCGGGGCCTACTCAAAGGCGTATCATCGGGGCCTACTTAAAGGCGTAACATCGGGAGCGTTCAGCTCATACATCGGGACCGACCTTGTCGGGACCCTTCGTATTGGTCTTCTAAGCCTCGTTCGGGGCCCAGTGGGCCTACTTCGCCGTTTAGTTGTCGTTAATGGGCCTAACGGCTATATCAAAACCCATCATTTTCCCCCCAAGACATGAGGGACTTATAGTTCGTCGTGTCTTCCAGTTCCGGACCTCCCGATATCGGTATCGGAGGGTTTTGATCTTACGAAAAATCTTCTGAAGTGGATCTCCTCCTTCAAGATTCCCCGATATTCCGAGGATAATCACCGAATCTGAAAAGATTTCTCGGTGACTCAACTATTAAATGCAGCAGGTGACGAAGCGACGGTTTTGGTACCCGTGCCTGTTTTTTTTCTGAAAAGGTACTTTATAGCCGTTTTGTCTCTAGTGTTTCGACGATTCAGATTGAGGCGTTTAATCTTCAATGGTTCAGATTGCAACGTCTCTTTGGCTGTCCTCTCTCCTATAAAACCCCAAATCTTGGCACTATTCAGTTCTCCTTTACCGTTTCATTCTCTGCGTTTTCAAAAGCTCGAGCTCTCTTTTCTTTCTCTGATCAACACTCTGGCGACCGGAATCTACGACCCTCAAGATCATCATTTCTTCTTCGACTCAACATGTCTGGTAAGATTTTCTCATTCGATTCCGAAGAGACTTGTTAGCGTAGTTTTTCTTTTATCTCAATTAACTTACCCGAACTTTTGCGGAAATCGACTGGTGCTTTTTCTTGCTCTGATTACTTTCCAGACGGTGAGTCCAGTTCTGGGGGGAGGAAGTCCTTCAAGTTTGATTACGCCTACAATGAGATTTCCGACACCGCCTATGATGCAGCCCTCCGGGAGGGATGCATTACTTACACCTGGGAGCCTCGCTTCCCATTTCCTTGGCCCCGCGTCCCGGGTGACCCTGTGGCCACTCGTCCCCGGGAAGGGGAGGTATTTGTCTCCACCGGGCAAATATCGGCAGGGATCCGATTCCCCTTCTGTGGGGACATAGTCGAGATGTGTACATATTACAAAACACATCCGACTACTTTCTCCCCCCACGCCATCCGCGTGTGGAATGCTTTCCGCGTCCTCTGCTTCCGTCAACAATGGCCCTATAGCCTCTGACTCTTCCAGACCTTCTATGGGTTGAAGTGCAATGATGCCGGAGTCTGTGCCTTCTACCCGAGGATGCCTAAGTGGAGCAAGACACAACTCTCTCGATACAGCTGGAATGGTGACACCTGGAAGGTCGCCAAGGGTCGGGGGCTCATCACTGATTCGGGGCCCGACAACAGTGGCTGGAAGAGGAGTTATTTCTTCATCCGAAACAGCTCCATCCCATGGCCCCGATGGGAGGTTGAGGCGGACCCTTCTCCCGCTTTCCACACTTACTCCGAGGAGGATTTCCAGATTCTCCACTACATCCAGCTTTATCGTTGGGGGACTCTTTCACTCCCCTCGACGCCAACTCCATCGGGGAGCGGGACCTGGTTCTGACCGGGATCCGACTCCTCGATATCGTGTCCGGGGGTCAACTCTTCGACGGCCCTTCTAACGTCGTTCCTTGGGTAATATTCTAACCGTCTTTTCGTTTTCGTCTTTGCGGCTAAGAAGGTATCATTGCTGACCAATTTCGTGCTTAAGCAGGCGGAGACTGATGCTGTCCCACGCCCCGCAAGGAAGAGGAAGTCTTCAAAGAGGGCTGCTTCCTCGTCGACACCTCCCACCTCGGAGCAAATCAAACGGGCCCGGGTGGAGAAGATGGAGCAGATCTTCAACACCAAGACTCCCGAGGAAGGTAAACAGCTCCGCTTAGCAATTCAATTGTACAGGAGGCATATTCCTAAGGAGTTAATACCCTCCGATAAAGAAGCCAGGATCGAAGGGGTCAAACACATCCTGCAAGGAAAAACTCCCCGCGTCCTCAAAGCGGGTTACTACAATTATCACGGGAATGACCAGTACCTCTCCCGTCGCGTCATTTGGTGTAAGGACCCTGACCAACTTCCTGACTTTATTTCTAAAGCTTCTCGTCCTTCAGCTGCAGGTCGATCGGGAGCTGGAGCTTCGGCGGGGGAGCCTCCCTCCGACGCACGGGTCGGGGAGCCCCTCCTTTCTCTTCCTGCCCCCAGAGGATCGGGGATTGAAGACGTCCCGATGGACGGCCAGTTCCGTCGGGTGATGGACCTGGATGTCTCTCACTCTTCTGAGGAGGCCAGCGGGGACCAGCCCCTGATTCGTCGTCGGGGGGCAAAGCAGACACCGCCGGAGCCGACTCTCGAAGGGCCGCCTCCGTCTTCTCCGGCCCGGCAGCTGTCACCGGTCTTGAGCCTGACTCCCGAGGGGACGGTGGGCTCACATGGCGGCTCGGAGGCCCGCGCCTCCGACACCCAGGGCGTCGTTCCCCCTCTCCCCTTGGACGGGAGCTTCTACCAACTTTATTCCCCCGACCAGGCGGCGGCTCCTTGGACTCCGATCGAGTCGTTGCGGGGGGTCCCACTGCGTCGGGATGATGTGTCCACGGAGCTGGGTCTGCACCAACTGGCAGGCTCAGTTCCACCATCTATGAAGCTCTCGCTCTCCCTGGCTCGAGAGGACATCCACGCGGACATTCGCGCCATAGCCGTTCGTCACGTGGAGGTAAGATTTCCTGTCTTTACACTTAGTATATATAAGGAAGGATATTTTCGTGGACTGACCTCTTTTCTTCTTCTTCACAGGAAATGGCGGACCAGCACCGCTGTTTCGGGTATGTCCTGGCCTTGGAGGAGGCCCTGGAGCAGGAGCGTGCCAAGGCGGCCCCCGAGGTCTTGGCCAAGCTGAAGGAGGATCTGGCTGCCTCTGAGTCGTCAAAGGCGGCCCACTGAGCAGGCCCTCCTTAACCAGAAGACTCAGGACCTCATGAGGCAGGTCCACGATTTTGAGAGGCTGCTGAAGCAGGAGCGCCAAAGGCTCAGTGAGGAGCAGCAGGGGCGCGCGGAGGATCGGGATAGGCATTTCCTTGAGAAGAAGGCCCTCGAGGACGCCAAGGCGGGGCTGGAAGCCGAGAAGAAGGCCCTCGAGGATGCCAAGGCGGGGCTGGAGGCTGAGAAGGTCCTTCTCTCCAACCGGTCCCAGCAGATGGAGCGGGAACTTGCTGAGTTCCCCACCAAGCTGGCCGAGGCTGAGGCCAAGGGACGGGAAGATTATCGGGGCTCCGAGGCTTTCCAATTGGACGCGGTAAAGTTCTGTACGGCGGAGGTGGAGACCACCCTGCTTAATGCTGTTGAAGAGCTCCATCTGGAGTATGGTGGTGCCATCGATTTCACTAAGTCTCAGACCCTCGCCTCCTTCGCGGAGAGGTACTTCAACCTTTCTGAGGAGAGCGACGGGGCCAACACCCCCGAGGGGGCTGCGGGTGCTGAAGGCACGGTGGAACCTCCAAGTGCAGAACTCCCGACAACTGAGCCCCCGATGATCGACCCTTCACCGGCTGACTTCCCAGAGTCCGATCCTCCCGCGGCCAATCTTCCAGAGTCCGGTCCCCCAACCACGGAGCCTTCTGCCACGGACCTCGTGGATCCTGCTCCCCTCGACGCTGCCAAGGATCAAGCTTGATTGCTTTATTTTCAAATCCTTGTAAATCCTTGTAAATCCTTGAAATTTCCTTCTCTGTCGTGAACCTCCTAGATCTTTATAATATCAATCTTTTTGGTCCCGATTATCACTGCACCACTTAAGGTGAATTGACTACGCCACTTAAGGCAATTCGATCATATCACTGCACCACTTAAGGTGAATTTCGACGCGTCACTTAAGACATTTTACCCACACCACTTAAGGCGATTTAATCGTGCCCCTTAAGGCAACTTTTCCACACCACTTAAGGCGATTTATTCGTGCCCCTTAAGGTAACTTTTTCACACCACTTAAGGCGATTTAATCGTGCCCCTTAAGGCAACTTTTCCACACCACTTAAGGCGATTTAATCGTGCATCCGAGCCTGGGCCTCCTCAGCACTCCGCCTCTTTTCTTCGACCAAGTCCAAGTCTAGACGCCTTATTTCATCATTCGATAGAGGTTCATAATACCTCGTCCGATGGGATGCCACAGCTATTTCGACGGGAGCAACTGCTTCCGTGCCATAAACAAGGCCAAACGGAGTCTCCCCAGTTGATCGTTTGGGTGTTGTTCTAACAGCCCAAAGCACATTTTCCAGCTCATCCAGCCATTTGCCCTTCAAGGCATGGACCCTCTTCTTCAAGCCATCCATTACGATCTTGTTGGATGATTCCACCTGTCTGTTGGTTTGAGCATGACAGACAGAAGCTGTCCGATTCTCAATTTTCAGTTCCTCCAAGTACTCCTTCCACTGAGCCCCATTAAACGGGGGGCCATTATCGTTGATCACCACCTTGGGGATCCCGTATCGGGATATGATATGGGTCTGGAGGAATTTTAGGATATGGTTCCCCGTTGTCTTGGCCAATGCCTTGGCTGCTATCCATTTCGAAAAATAATCAATAGCAACGACTAAATATCGACACTGACCTTTTGCAACTGGAAGGGGTCCCACCAAGTCGATTCCCCACTGCGCGAAGGGCCAAGCACTCTTGATGGACGTCAGATCGGCAGCTGGAGACACGATGTTCGGGGCGTACTTCTGGCAAGCATCACATGATTGGACTAGCATCGTTGCCTCCTTGTTCATCGAGGGCCAGTAATAGCCCAGGTTCAGCACTTTCCTCACTATGGATCGGGCCCCTTCATGACAAGCCAAATATCCTTCGTGCACCTCTCTAAGGATCCGACCTGTGTCAGGCTCAGCCACGCATTTCAGATAAGGAGTTAAATACCCCTTTTTGTACAGCTGATTGTCCACCATCACATAATCGGGCGCGATTCGGCGTATTTTGCCAGCTGCTACTTCATCATCGGGGACTGCACCCGTAGTCAGATACGCGGCTATCGGGGTCATCCAAGTGGGCTCCTTCGATCCGACCTCAATGGCACATACCTCCGACTGATCGGTGGTTGACAGGATCACCTTTTCCAAGAAATTCACCTTCCGACTCTCATCGGGGGGTGCCCCCAAAGCGAACTTGCTCAAGGCATCTGCTTCCGCGTTATCCTCCCTCGGGATCGCCTCAATATCGAAGCTCTTGAAACTCTCCTTCAGGGTTTACACCTCCCAAAGGTATTTCTTCATCATCGGGCTCTTAGCTTCGTATCGCCCCTGGACTTGGTTCACGATCAGGCTAGCGTCACACTTCACCTTTAAGTGACCAACTCCCGTTCCCTTAGCAATCTTGAGGCCAGTGATGAGAGCCTCATATTCAGCTTCATTGTAAGTGGCCCTAAATGTCAAGGCCAAGGCATATCGGAGGGGTTCGCCTCCGTCTGGTGGTATCAGTACGAAGCCTGCTCCTGATCCTTCTGAATTTGAGGAGCCATCGGTGTACATCTCCCAAGTATTTTCGGCGTCGTGCTATTCTGACTGCTCTGTCATCGGGACCTCCGTTGTTGCCCCCTCTACAGGGCCCGCTTCTTCTAGATCGGGGGCTGTAGACTCTGCTATGAAATCTGCCAACGCCTAGCCCTTAATAGTCGTTCTCGGAGCAAAGTGAATGCGGAACTCACAAAGCTCGACTGCCCATTTCACTAATCTCCCCGACGCATCGGGTCGGTTCAAAAAATGTTTCAAGGGCTGATTCGTCAAAACGGTAATCTCATGCGCGTGAAAGTAAGGCCTCAGCTTCCGAGCAGTAACAATCAACGCATATAGATACTTCTCAACGGCGGGATAATTCATTTCAGATTTGGCGAGTGCCTTGCTTACATAATAGACGGGGACTTGGCTACCCTCTACAATTTTCACTAAGACAGAGCTAACAGCAAATTCAGAAACAGCCAAAATTTAGAAGAAGAAATCAAGCAATGTGCGGGTCAAACTTTCCATGCTCAAAATTTAAAGCATACCTACTACCAAGTGTAACACCATTTTTAAGCTACAAGAAAGGATCTCACGGTCACAACCTTCCCCCTACGCCAACTCATGGGTTGACAAGTGCAGGATAATATCGGACGGATGGACAATCTTCACTAAAAAGAAAGTGACTCCTCAATTACAGCAATGACGGAACTCATCAGCTCTCACGAGGACAACACCCCAACTTACAAGCCAATACATACTATCGCCACTCACACACTTGAGATGCAAAGCATGCTCACTATGGAAGAAACTTTGTATATGAGCTACCAAGCGTAGCCAATACAAGGAGTATCCCTTTACATACAACAACATGTCAACGGGGGCACTCATACATTCGTTAGTTACCAAGTGTAACCAACATATGGGTAAACTCTTACATGTAAATATATCAAAATACCCACTACGGGAGTAATGATACAAACATGGGCTACCAAGTGTAGTCATTTCAAGGGCTAACCCCCCGCATTCGGAACGTCAAACACGTCCACCATGAGGGACAACTATACGTATACAATCTCATATATGCAGGTTTCGTAATCAACACAAGGGTTAACCCCCCGTCTGAAACATGCCTACTACGCGGGCAACCATATACATACAACTTTATATGCGCAGGTCACGAAGCGCGGTTAACACAAGGGCCAACCCCCACTTATGGAGGTGCAAGGTATCCATACCACGGAAGCAAGCTCAGCACTGAGCCATGAAGGCTAAATCAACACTCGGGAAGCTCCGAAATCAAATTACAACACATATCTACAAGGGAGGCAACCCCTTAGCCTACATAAAGGGAGTAACACTCCAACATATATAAAGGAACAACCTTCCACATATATTTATGAAGACTCTTTTATAGAAAGGTTAAGAGGAGAAATTTTAACTATTCTCACCTCCATCTATATAAAGTGAATTGCAGTGATAAGGTTAAAAGACCATGATCACACTCCGAAAAACGGGGAGAAAAACGTCATGCCCATCGAAGGTCAAGTCTAAAATACCATACTCACACTCTTGCAAACAGAGTGTGACACCGCTCCCAAAGCGCGCTATCGGTTCCAAGAACCCCAAAAAGAGGTCCCTGCAATAAGGAGATAGACCTAAATGCTAAGTAAAATGTGACTAAGGCCTATATTTCATACTTATAATCATCTATGTTATCCATGTACATACTTATACTAACATCAACACCCGTGTTGGTTAACACTCACATTTTTGTATGAACACCCTTCCAACAGGAAGCAGTTAAAAATTACAACGTTCCTCGAGCACTCAATGAAGGCCGGGATCGTCAAAAAGTTACATCGCATAACTCGCTCTAGCGATGTTCCGCAAAAATAGAGTCAAGTAAAGGTTAAACCATTGCTTGAATCGGGACAAGTGTTGGATATATGCCCAAGCTATTGCAAATTGGACACTATAATCGAACCATGGTCTGTTACAAATTGAAACTTTGACAAATGGACACCCGAGGCCCAAATACTTAATTAGGCCCAAAAACACCCCAAGTGGTGAAATTCACTCAAGAGACCCCGAGTGGTAAAAATCACTCGAGGGCACCCGAGCGCTCACTTAGGGGTACCCACCCAGGTCCCCCCCCCCCCTTCTTCCGGACGAGTCTCACTCGTCCGGACTCCTAACCCCATACGATATTTCGCCCTGGGCACGACCATAAAGGTCATTTTCGGGACACTTAAACTATAATAAGCTCATTTATGGTCAGACCATGGTCAAATAAACTATATTTACGGTCAACACCGATTTATATCATTAAACCGCTACAACCGGACTAGAAAAGCACTGGAACCGGAGCGGTTCACAGGGAACTCTATAAATAGAGCTCTCCTCTCATCATTTGAAGGTAATCTATCTCTCTCTAAGTTTACTATGTCTCTCTAAGCCCATACTCACTTAAGTATCGAAGTGGGCTTACCGGAAACCCCAGCGTCCCATTTTAAGTACTCGAGGAGAAAGGAGAGTAAGGAGAAAGGAGAATGTTAGATATCGGTCCAATTCGGGTTCGTATTTACATTTCAGGCCTTGCCAAAAACTCTAAAAACCCGTAAAAGAACTCTTCCGCGGACACCCAAGTCTAAAACGGTCCGGAATACGCGCAGTACCCGGACCGGAAGACTTCCGGATTGCCCTAAGGAATCCGGACCCTGCCCGGATTGCTAAACAATCCGGGTGGGTCCGGATTACCGATATTCTCCGCGCTCTCATCCCGATTATTTTTGCCAAGTGCGAGAAGTTGGTGCACGCATAGTCCACCTTGATGACGGTATACGTCTTCCTTCATACCGACATCAAATCGTTCAAAATTGGGCATGATCCTTAGGTTCCCTATAAATAGGGGCCTAGTTCTCCCATTTGAGAAAACTCCCTCATTTTTGGACATTGGATGCTCTGACTTCTCTCTAAAAGGCTTTCTCTCTCTAGAAGATTTTGACTTGAGCGTCGGAGAGGGCCCAACCAGCATCCCCCTCTCCCACGCTGGTTACTGCCCCTTGTGCAGGATCCAAATTTCGAGTCTAAGTTCGAGGAAGTTGAAGACTAAGTTCGAGGATCGTGTTTCAGGGATCGCGGCGTTCCCGTCCCTGTACACACATCCAGAGCCCGTTTGTGGAAAAGAAGCCCGAAGCTACCCAAGTAGAAGCTGACTTAACAGAGAACAAGGACACAAAGAGAAGAATGCACTCGAATAACATGTGCAAACATAAATAAAGTTATACGTCTTCATAAATAAATTCTATCACAAATCATTAGATTTCCGGTGATGATAAATAATTTAGTATTGAAAAAAAAAAGTAAGTGTATTTTAGAATTTCATACTAAAAAGTAGATAACGTTTTGTAACTCCAAAGTTGCCGTAGAACAACAAAGTCTGGTATGTGATTAGAAATTTCCATGGCAGGTGCAGTGTTTCTCCTCAGCTCTGAAAATCATCAGTTTGGACGCACAGTAAAGTTGCACACGTCAACTGCTGTCGCTTGATGGAACCTTGCTTGTGTGTGGAGAAAATGAAATTCAGTGTCGGCCAAAAAAATTCAGTGAAGAGGGGGGCATTATCGTAATACTAATGATAGGACCTGTCAATCAAATGACCAAGGACAGGAGAAGAAAAATGACCAAGTATATATTTTATTTATTGTTGTAGTTTTAGACTTTTAGTAAACAACATATCCTTCAAAAACAAATCTTTTCGTTTATTATTACACCTCAGTTATCGATATTTATTATGTACTAATATTATCAATATGATTAGGTTAATTTTAGGAAATGATAATTATACGAATTATAAAAATTAAATTGTAATTTAAAGTCAAAATATAATATCGACCCTTATTAGAAAATTAGTCATTATTATACAATGTAGAAAAGTTTATGTTAGTATATATAATCTAAAAGTTATAATTATGCTAAATTTTGGTTGATTAGTTAAGTTAAATAATACTATGCGACAAAATCGTTAGAGTAAGTTTTAAATTACACTAAAATCATGTACTACTTCATTATTCACATCTAAATAATATTTTATCATTTTAAAATTTACAAAAATATATTTATTTTTCTATGTTAGTATAATATTATTTACTCTTAAATATCATAATTAAAAAGAGCTATAAACTTTTCTGCGGTAGTCTTATTCACGACGTAGATTTTATGTAGAAGTAAATATGAGAATAGGGGTGTCGATAGGTCACGGGTACCCGCCAACTCACGGAGCCCTGCCTCGATTTTGCCCCGCTGATCCGCACCCCATGGTTTAAGATTTATGATTGGTAATACTAAATTATGTCACTCGTGGAGTGACTGGGCCCGCTCCGCGAATGTATGAGACGGGTACGAGTACAAGTCGACAATGTCAATTTGCGGGGCGGATTCGGGTCTGGCAATACCCGCCCGCCCCATTGACAACCATATATGAGAAATTTCTGGAAGAAACATAATATCATATATTTTTAAATTATTTGCACCATTGTAATAAATTAATCAACAGTATAATGAATATGTTCTTTTGATATATTATTTTTTAAAAATAGTTTGCTAGCCATTGATAATATCATAAACTAACTTTTCATATTGGCAGAATCCTGCATAATATATTTATTTACTTTGATTCACTATAATACTTTCGGGGGTATGCCTATTTGTGTTATTTTTTATTTTCGATGCTTAATTGTGTATTTTTATATTATAATATGATTATTTTGGTAATTTTCTCTATAATGTTAAGTATAGTAATAAAAAATCATAAATTTTCTTAAGGTACTTTAATTTATGAACAAATTTTTTTATTGCGGAATTTTTTTTATGGACAAATGATATCACATACTTCTAACTATCCTACACTATTCCAACAAACTAATATAATAAAATGCATATGTTCCTTTAATATTATACATATATATTAAATTAAATAGAATTCTCCCGCTAAGCACGAGTTAATAACAAAATTGTACCATAACTTTTCATTTAAGTAAATCTCGTGCAATGTTCAGGTCAATGACTAGAATTATATTATTTTAACGTTTACTAATATATTAATTTTATTTTATTTACACATACTATTTTATTTACTTTTGAATATCGTAGTTAAAAAGTTGTAATTGTTTTACGAAACTATGGTTTACTAACATTTATTTTTTATATGAAACTAGACGTGAAAACCATTCGATTGACATATGGTATCTTATATTTTTAACTTATATTCATTACTATAACAAGTTAATCAAAATTAATAAAAAGTAAATTACATATGTTTTTTTTAATATATTTATTCTTTGAAAATTTCTTCGTAAAGCACACTATGAGATTCTAACTAGAATCTTGTAGTGGCTAGGTCAATAACTAGTTTCTATTAAAGCATTGACAATAATTTTACTTAACTTGTATTCTTTAAAATATCCATATAAGACGTGTATGTACGCTTTAAGTAATAGTTAGAGATAAGACTGAGTATTAACTAAATTAAGACTAATTAATGATAACTAAACTTATAACACTTTGGTACGTGTTGGATCACAGTTGGAACTCCGGCACGTTCTTAACGGAAGTCCGAACTCCTTCGCTCCAAGTAATCCTGCAAAAAGGGATAGACCGGGCGGTGACCTAGAATCCCTCTCCGATGCTTAAATGAGTATCTCGATGTAGGCAAGTATGTATGAAAGTATGAGTATGTCCATGTGTCTGTCCTGAGGTACTTCCTTCCTTTATATAGGGGAGGAGTTACCCCAGTTACCTGTCGCGATAACTGCCAGGGGCAGTTAGCCCACGTTCCATTTATCTCGGCCACTTGCTCACGTTCCGTCTTTTCAGGCCACTTCCCCACTACGCTGATAGTGGGCGTGTTTCTCGGTCTCATCCTCTGATGGCAAGTCCCGACGGATGTCGGGGACTCCAGAGTTATCTCCTTTGGTCACCGTTCGGGGCCCCTCGTCATCGGGACAGGGCCAACATCCTCAGGAATTCAACATCGGGGCCTACTCAAAGGCATTTCGTCGGGGCCTACTCAAAGGCATTTCATCAGGGCCTACTTAAAGGCATATCATCGGGGCCTACTTAAAGGCATATCATCGGGAGCGTACAGCTCATATGTCGGGACCGACCTTGTCGGGACCCCTCATATTGGTCCTCTAAGCCTCTTTGGAGCCCAGTGGGCCTACTTCACCGTTTACTCGTCGTTAATGGGCCTAACGGCTATATCGAAACCCATCATTTGCCCCTAAGATATGAGGGACTTACAGTTCGTCGTGTCTTCCAACTCCGGACCTCCCGATATTGGCATCAGAGGCTTTTAAATTTACAAAAAATCTTCTGAAGCGGATCTCCTCATCCAAGATTCCCCGATATTCCGAGGATAACCGCCGAATCCGAAAAGATTTATCGGTTACTCAACTATTAAATGCAGTGGGTGATGAAGCGACGACTTGGGTACCCGTGTCTGCTTTTTCTGAAAAAGTACTTTTTAGCCGTTTTGTCGCTAGTGTCTCAACGACTCAGGTTGAAGCGTTTCATCTTCAACGGTCCAGATTGCAACGTCTCTTCGGCTATCTTCTCTCCTATAAAACCCCCAAATCCTGGCACTATTCATTTCTCCTTCACCGCTTCATCCTCTGCAATTTCAAAAGCTCAAGCTCTCCTTTCTGATTTCTGATCAACGCTCCGGCAACCAGGATCTCCGACCGTCAGGATCATCTTTTCTTCCCCGATTCAGCATGTCTAGTAAGATTTCCTCCTCCGATTCCGAAAAAAACTGTTAGCATAGTTTTTCTTTTATCTCAATCAACTTACCCGGACTTTTCCAAAAATCAACTGTGCCTTTTCTTGCCCTGATCATTTTCCAGACGGTGAATCCAGTTCTGGGGGGAGAAAGCCCTTCATGTTTGATTACGGTTGTAATGAGATTTCGGAAAATGCCTATGACGAAGCTCTCCGGGAGGGATGTATCACTTCCACCTGGGAGCCTCGCTACCCCTATCCTCGCCCTCGCATCCCGGGCGACCCTATGGTCACTCGTCCCCGGGAAGGGGAGGTATTTGTCTCCACCGGGCAAGTATCAGCGGGGATCCGATTCCCTTTCTGTGGGGATCTAGTCGAGATGTGTGAGTATTACAAAACACATCTGACTACTTTTTCCCCCCACGCCATCCATGTGTGGAATGCCTTCCATGTCCTTTGCCTCCGCCAACAGTGGACCTATAGCCTCCGAATTTTCCGGACCTTCTATGGCATGAAGTGCAACGATGTCGGGGTCTGTGCCTTCTATCCGCGGATGCCCAAATGGAGCAAGACGCAGCTCTCCCGATATAGCTGGAATGGTGACACCTGGAAGGTCACTGACTCGGGGCCTGACAACAGTGGTTGGAAGAAGAATTACTTCTTCATCCGGAACAGCTCCATCCCATGGCCCCGATGGGAGGTTGAGGCAGACCCTCCTCACGCTTATCATACTTACTCAGAGGAGGATTTTCAGATTCTCCACTGCATCCAAATCTATCGCTGGGGGGATTCCTTCGCTCCCCTCGATGCCAACTCCATCGTGGAGCGGGATCTGGTTCTGGCCAGGATCCGTCTCCTCGATGCTGCCTCCGGGGGTCAACTCTACGACGGCCCCTCCAATGTCGTTTCTTGGGTAATATCCTAATTGCACCTTTGTTTTCGTCTTTGCAGCTAAGAAGCTATCAATGCTGACCAATATCATGCTTAAGCAAGCGGAGACCGATGTCGTCCAACGCCCCCCAAGGAAGAGGAAGTCCTCGAAGAGGGCCGCCTCCTCATCGGAACCTCCATCTGCGGAGGAGGCCAAGCGGGCCCGGGCGGAGAAGATGGAGAGGATCTTCAACACCCAGACTCCCGAAGAAGGTAAGCAGCTCCGATTAGCCATCCGATTATACAAAAAGCGTATTCCCGAGGAGTTAATCCCCTCCAATAAGAAAGCCAGAATCGAAGGGATCAACCGCATCCTGCAAGGAGAAACTCCCCGCATCCTCAAAGCGGGTTATTATAACTATTACGGGAAAGATCAGTATCTCTCCCGTCGCGTCATTTGGTGTAAGGATCTCGATCAACTCCCCGATTATCTTTCTAAAGCTTCTCGTCCTCCAGCTGCAGGTCAATCGGGAGCTGGAGCTTCAGCGGGGGTGCCACCCTCCGATGCCCGGGTCGGAGAGCCCCTCCTTCCACTTCCTGCCCCGATAGGATCGGGGACTGAAGATGCCCCGACGGACGGTCAGTTCCGTCGGGTGGTTGACCTGGACGTTTCTCATTCTTCCGAGGAGGTGAGTGAAGGTCCAGCCCTGATTCGTCGTCAGGGGTTGAGGCAGACCCCGTTGGAGCCGACTCCCGAAGGGCTGCTTCCATCTTCCCCGACACAACAGCATTCGCCGGATCTGAGCCTGACTCCTGTAGGGACGACTGGGTCTCACGGCGGCTCGGAGGTCCGCACCTCCGACACTCAGGTCGTCCTTCCCCTCTCCCCTTAGACGGGAGTTTCTATCAACCCTACACCCCCGACCAGGCGGCGGCTCCCTGGACCCCGATCGAGTCATTGCGAGGGGTCCCGCTCCGTCGGGGCGATGCGCCACCGGAACTGGGTCTGCACTTGCTGGCATGTTCAGTTCCGCCATCTTTAAAGCTTCCGCTCTCCTTAGCTTGGGAGAATATCCACACGGACATTCGCGAAATGGCCATTCGCCGCGTGGAGGTAAGGCTTCCTGTTTTTACACTTAGTATATAAGGTAAAATATTCTCATGTACTAACTTCTTCCTTTCTTTTTCACAGGAAATGGCGGACCAACACCGCTGTTTCGGGTACATCCTGGCCCTGGAGGAGGCCCTTAAGAAGGAGCGAGCCAAGGCGGCCCCCGAGGTCTTGGCCAAGCTCGAGGAGGATTTGGCTGCCTCCGAATCGTCGAGGGGCAAGCTGGTTAAGGAGCAGGCCCTCCTTAGCCAGAAGACTCGGGACCTCCTGAGGCAGGTCCACGACTTCGAGCGGTTGCTGAAGCAGGAACTGCAAAAGCTCAAGGAAGAGCAGCAGAGGCACGCGGAGGATCGGGACAGGCTCGTCCTGGAGAAGAAGGCTCTTGAGGACGTCAAGGCGGGACTGGAGGCTGAGAAGGTCCTTCTCACCAATCGGTCCCAACAGATGGAGCGGGAAATCGCTGAGTTTCCCACAAAACTGGCCGAGGCTGAGGCCAAGTGTCGGGAAGATTAACGGGGCTCCGAGGATTTCAAAGTGGACGCGGTGAGGTTCTGTAACGCGGAGATGGAGACCACCTTGCTCAATGCTGTCGAGGAGCTCCATCTGGAGTATGGCAGTGCCATTGACTTCACCAAGTCTCAGACTCTCGCCCCCTTCGCGGAGAGGTATTTCAGCCTTTCAGAGGAGAGCGACGGGGCCAACACCCCCGAGGGGACTGCGGGTGCTGAAGGCACGGTGGAGCCTCCGAGTACAGACCTCCCGACAACTGATCCCCCCGACAATCGACCCTTCACTGGCTGACCTCCAAGGGTCCGATCCTCCCTCGGCCAATCTTCCAGGATCTGATCCTCCGATCGCGGAGCCTTCTGCCACGGACCTCGTGGACTCTGCTCCCCTCGATGCTGCCAAGGACCAAGCTTAACGCTTTATTTAAGAATCCTTGTAATTTCCTTTTCTTGTCGTGAACCTTCAGACCTTTATAATATCAATCTGTTTTGGTTCTGATTATCGTTGCACCACTTAAGGTGAATTAACCACGCCACTCAAGGCGATTTGATCATACCACTTAGAGTGATTCAACCACACCACTTAAGGCGATTTATCCATGCCACTTAAGGCAATTTAACCACACCACTTAAGGCGATTTATCAACACCACTTAAGGCGATTTAATCGGAAGCAAACTCTTTATTCATTGATGGCTCAAAACCTGTTTATATCAAATCAGAACGATAAACAACTTGCACCACTAAAGGCGACTAATATTAGGCATGACATTTCTTCAAGTGTTCACCACTAAAAGAATGCTTCAACACATTGCCATCGAGGTCTTCCAACTTGTACGCATTTCAAGCTGGCATCCCCAAGACCTTATAAGGTCCTTCCCATTTTGGTGACATCTTGTTGATCCGATCCAAAAGGGTAAATTCGTTCCGACGCCAGACCAGTTCCCCGACAAAGAACTGTCGAGACTTGACTCGCCGATTGTAATATCGGGCCGTTGCCAAGCGCATCCGAGCCTGGGCCTCCTCGGCATTCCGCCTCTTCTCTTCGACCAAGTCCAAGTCTAGATGCCTCATTTCATCAATCGACAGAGGTTCATAATACCTCGTCCGATGGGATGCCACAGCTATTTCAACGGGAGCAACTGCTTCCGTGCCATAAACAAGGCCAAACGGAGTCTCCCCAGTCGATCGTTTGGGTGTTGTTCTGACAACCCAAAGCACATTTTCCAGCTCGTCCAACTATTTTCCCTTCAAGGCATGGACCCTCTTCTTCAGGCCATCCATCACGATCTTGTTGGCTGACTCCACCTGTTCATTGGTTTGAGCATGATGGACAGAGGCTGTCCGATGCTCAATTTTCAGTTCCTCCAGGTACTCCTTCCACTGGACCCCGTTAAACGGAAGGCCGTTATCACTGATCAACACCTTAGGGATCCTGTATCTGGATATAATATGGGTCTGGAGGAATTTGAGGATATGACTCCCCGTTGTCTTGGCCAATGCCTTAGCTTCTATCCACTTCGAGAAATAATCAATAGCCACAATCAAATATCGGCACTGACCTTTTGCAACTGGGAGGGGTCCCACCAAATCGATTCCCCATTGCGCGAAGGGCCAAGCACTCTTGATGGACGTCAGATCGGCAGCTGGAGCCACGATATTCGGGGCGTACCTCTGGCAAGCGTCACAGGATCGGACTAGCATCGTTGCCTCCTTGTTCATCGAGTACCAGTAATAACCCAGGTTCAGCACTTTCCTCACGACGGATCGGGCACCTTCATGACAAGCCGAGTATCCTTCGTGCACCTCCCTAAGGATCCGATCTGTGTCGGGCTCAGCCACACATTTCAAGTAAGGAGTTAAATACCCCTTTTTATACAGCTGATTGTCCACCATCACATAATTGACCGCGATTCGGCGTAATTTGCCGGCTGCTACTTCATCATCGGGGACTGCCCCCATAGTCAGGTACGCGACTATCAGGGTCATCCAAGTGAGCTCCTCCGATCCGGTCTTAATAGCACATACCTCCGATTAATCGGCGGCTGACAGGATCACCTTCTCTAAGAAGTGCACCATCCGACTTTCATCGAGGGGTGCCCCCAAGGCGAACTTGCTCAAGGCATCTGCTTCCACATTATCCTCCCTCGGGATCGCCTCAATATCGAAGCTCTTGAAACTCTCCTTCAAGGTTTGCACCTCTCAAAGGTACTTTTTCATCATCGGGCTCTTTGCTTCGTATCGCCCCTGGACTTGATTCACAATCAGGCAAGCATCACACTTCACCTTTAAGTGACCAACTCCCGTTCCTTTGGCAATCTTGAGGCCGATGATGAGAGCCTCATATTCAACTTCATTGTTGGTGGCCCTAAATGTCAAGGCCAAGGCATATCGAAAGGGCTCGCCTCCACCTGGCGGTATCAGTACGAACCCTGCTCCCGATCCTTCTGAATTTGAGGAGCCATCGGTATACATCTCCCAAGTGTCTTCGTCATCGGGCTGTTCTGACTGCTCTGCCATCGGAACTTCCATGGTTGCCCCCTCTACAGGGCCCGCTTCTTCTAGATCGGGGGCTGTAGACTCTGCTATGAAATCTGCCAACGCCTGGCCATTGATAGCCGTTCTCGGAAAAAAGTGAATGCGGAACTCACTAAGCTCGACTGCCCATTTCACTAATCTCCCCGACGCATCAGGTCGGTTCAAAAAATGTTTCAAGGGCTGATTCGTCAAAACGGTAATCTCTTGCGCATGGAAAGGTCTCAGCTTCCGAGCAGTAACAATCAACGCATAAAGATACTTCTCAACGGCGGGATAATTCATTTCAGACTTGGCGAGTGCCTTGCTTACATAATAGACGGGGACTTGGTTACCCTCTACGACTTTCACTAAGACAGAGCTAACAGCAAATTCAGAAACAACCAAATACAGATAAAGTGGCTCGCCTGGGATGGGCTTCGCCAACGGCGGGAGGGTGCAGAGGTGTTGCTTGAGTGCCTGGAACGCTTCTTTGCACTTGGCAGTCCACTCAAACTTCTTATTGGCCCTCAACACTTCAAAGAACGGCATGGATCAGTCGCTTGCCTTGGACAGGAAGCGATTCATCGTGGCAAATCGGCCATTCAGCACCTGCACCTCCCGATGGTTCGTCGGGGACTTCATCTCTTCGATCGCCTTCAGCTTCTCAGGGTTCACCTCGATTCCCCTCTGGCTCACCATGAAGCCCAGAAACTTCCTTGAGTGTACTCCGAAGGCACACTTGGTCGGGTTCAAGTGAACTTGATGAAGCCTCATCCGCTCAAACGCCGTGGCCAAGTTGTGAACATGATCCTCGGCTTGTCGGGACTTCACCAGCATATCGTCCACATAGGCCTCCATCGTCTTCCCCAGCATATCCCCGAACAGCTTGTTCACCATCCTCTGATAAGTTGCACCGGCATTGATCCGTCCGAAGGGCATGACATCATAGTGATAGATGTCACTATCAGCATAAAAAGCAGTGTGGGGGGCATACTCCTTGGACATCTTGATCTCATTGTAGCCGGAGTAGGCATCCATAAAGCTCAGCAACTCATGTCCCGATGTGGCATCCACTAGCTGGTCGATCCTCGGGAGCGGATAGCAATCCTTCGGGCATGCTTTGTTCAGGTCGCGGAAATCAACACACATCCGCCATTTGCCATTGCTCTTCTTCACTAGAACTGGGTTGGCGACCCAGGTCTGGAATCGGAGTTCCTTAATAAATCCAGCATCGAGCAACCTGCCCACCTCTTGCTGGATCGCGATCTTCTTGTCGGCACCCATCGGGCGCCTTCTCTGTGCAATCGGCTTGATCACGGGGTCGATCTTCAGCTCATGAGTAATCACATCGGGGCTGATTCCTAGCATGTCACTCGGGGCCAGGCAAACAGCTCCTTGAACTCCTTCAACAAATCAATCAGTTCTTGGGCCTTCTCCTCAGACAGAGCGGACCCGATCTTCACCTTCCTCTGAGGTCCATCAATCTCGACCTCCTTCAAATCCTCCATCGGGGCGGGACGCCCAAACTCCTCTCGGGGATCAGCATCAGTCTGGAAAATAGTCATAGCCTCCCGATTCATCCTTCGAGTGGCATTGACATAGCACTTCCTAGAGTCCACTTGATCGCCCTGGACCTCCCCGACTCCGTGGTCGGTCGGAAACTTCATCTCCTGATGGACAGTTGAGGTAATTGCCCCCATCGGGTTGATGGTGGTCCTCCCGATAATTGCATTGTAAGTCCCCGCAGACTCGACCACCACGAACTCCACGTCCCTCTTCTCCGAGTTCCAACCACTACCGAACTCGACCGGTAAGGTAATCATCCCCACCGGGTAAGAGGTAGAGCCAGAAAATCCGACCATCGGGAAGTCCGCATGCTTTAGATCCTTATTGGTTTTTCCCATGGCCTCCAGTGCATCCATGAACAAAATATCGGAGGAGCTCCCTCCATCAATCAAGACTCGCTTCATCTCATACCCATCCACGTTCAGGGTCACGACCAAAGCATCATCGTGCGGGGTCTCCACACCTATCAGGTCCTCCGCTGAGAAGGAAATCACCATCTCTTCCTTCGGAGTCCAAGTTCGGGCCCTCTTGCCCAGCACCACAATAACAGGAATCCGAGAAGCATAGACCTCTCGAGATGCCGTAGTATCACCTCCTGCAGCAAATCCCCCATGGATCACATTAATGGTCCCCCGCTTCTTCTTGCGGGTATTGGAAGACTCGGGTTTCTCCTTCTTCGGGGACCGATCGCGGGATCGGGAACGGGACCGCGATCGGGACCGGGAACGGGATCGGCTCCGTTGCCCAGCCACAAATTCCTTGAGCTTCCCCTTCTCGATCAGCTTCTCAATCTCCTTCTTCAACTCCCGACAGTGGTTAGTGTCGTGACCGCTGGCGCGATGGAAACGACAATAACGATCGGTGCGAGCTCCCATGAACTCTCCATCCTTCTTCGGGGGGGTACCTGGTGATACCCTGTCGATCCATCATCGCCAACACAGCACCCATGGAGCAAATGAGAGGAGTGTAACGGTCCTCCCGCTTATCCGACTTCGAGGGACGCTTGTCTTACCTCCGATCGGAACGGCCTCGACCCCGACTGCTCTCGGGTTTATCTTTCCTCCTGCGATCGTCCAAGGGCTTGAACGGCTGCTTCCCCTTGTTCGATTTTGGAGGATCGAGCTCTCCGGCAGCTATCTTCGACTCCTGTACGTCGATTTGCTGCTTCACCCTCTTCTGCAGCGCCTCCATGTTCCACACAGCCTTCTCAGCCACGCTGTGCATCAGGTCGGAACCATATGGTGCTGTCAGGTTCCGAATGAAGGTGCGGATGGTCTCTCCCTCCGACATCTCCTCATCAATCTCGGCCACGCTGGCGGTGTACCTCTGGTAATAATGCGCCAACGACTCGTCGGGCCTCTGTACCACCTCAGCCAGGGACCTTGCGCTTTTCAAGAGACGCCGACGGCCCTGGTACTGCTGGATGAACCGATCATGCATCTGGGTCCAGGTAGAGATGCACCCTGGAGGAAGGCTGAAGAACCACGTCAGGGCCCTCTCACTAAGTGTGACCGGGAACAAACCGCACAGTATATCGTCATCCGGGGCTCTGCCTAGACAAGCCATAACATGCTTCTGGACATGGCGAACTGGATCTCCCTCGCCATCATACTCCTTGATTGTCGGGATACCAAATCCTTGCGGGGCAGTGGTGTTCACCAATCAGGGGACAAAGGGATGAGTGGACCGATCCCTCAGCTCCGACATCATCTTCTTTTGGTCCCCCATACAGATGTTCACGATCTTCACCACCTGGTCGGGGGTGATAGGACCATTAAGAGGGATGGTCCTATGCTGCACCGGTCCAGGCCCATCAATCACGAACTGCTCCGACTGAGCGAGCTCCTTGCCCTTGTCCTGGTGCTCGGGTTAGGCCTTCTGCCCGTCCCAATTCTCCCTCGGCGGAGGCGGAGGCAACTCCTCCTCCTTCTTCTTGGCAGCCTCCCTTCGGTCCAGGAGAGCCTCCATAGTCTCCAGGAATATCGGCATGGCATCCATCACAGCCTTTGCCAAGTCCACCTTTGTAGGAGCATCCTGGTCCCTCCTCGAGATCTCTTCCCTGTCCTCCAACGAGTTTCGAACGGAATCCTCGTGATCGTCATGATGCCCTCATGTTTGGGAACCAGCAGGGAGAGGATCATCCCGATCAACACTGTGCTCCGGCAGCCCTGAATTCAGAGTTCCAGCAAGATGGCGGGAACCGCCGGATTGCCCTTGTTTCTTCTTTTGCTTGCCAGCCATCGATCGGGTAGAAGCTATCTTTGCTTTTTGTTACGTTCCCACAGACGGCGCCAATGTTGGATCACAGTTGGAACTCCGACAAGTTCTTGACGGAAGTCTGAACTTCTTCACTACAAGTAATCCTGCAAAAAGGGATAGACCGGGCGGTGACCCAGAATCCCTCTCCGATGCCTAAATAAGTATCTCGATGTAGACATGTATGTATGAAAGTATGAGTATGTCCATGTGTCTGTCCTGAGGTAACTCCTTCCTTTATATAGGGGAGGAGTTACCCCAGTTACCTGTCGCGATAACTGCCAAGGGCAGTTAGCCCACGTTCCATTTATCTCGGCCACTTGCCCACGTTCCGTCTTTTCAGGCCACTTCCCCACTACGCTGATAGTGGGCGTGTTTCTCGGCCTCATCTTCTGGTGGCAAGTCCCGACGGATTTCGGGGACTCCAGAGTTATCTCCTTTGGTCACCGCTCGGGGCCCCTCGTCATCGGGACAGGGCCAACATCCTCAGGGATTCAACATCGGGGCCTACTCAAAGGCATTTCGTCGGGGCCTACTCAAAGGCATTTCATCAGGGCCTACTTAAAGGCATATCATCGGGGCCTACTTAAAGGCATATCATCGGGAGCGTACAGCTCATATGTCGGGACCGACCTTGTCGGGACCCCTCATATTGGTCCTCTAAGCCTCTTTTGGAGCCCAGTGGGCCTACTTCACCGTTTACTCGTTGTTAATGGGCCTGACGGCTATATCGAAACCCATCAGTACGCTCTAGTGGTTAATAGCTCTTACTCACATGTTGTTTTGCTCCGAAGTCTAGAAGTGGCAACGGGTCGAGTTTGGGACCTGGTGTTGGTTTACGGGCTTGACTACTACAGAAACATAAATAAGGCACATGCTTGTAATCAGAATTACGCAGCGAAGATGTGCACATACCTTAAACCTTTTCCGTAGTCCCAAGGATCTTAAAATTTGACCACTTGTTCCCAATTTTTGTCTTCTTGGCCGAAACTCTAGGTGATTTACAAGGTAAAATTTTTAATTTCTTAGGCACCAAGGGATAAAATTTTCGGCAGAAATTGTAAATAATATTGTTTACCATATTTTAATTTTAAACTAGGTAATAATATATTTATAATTGGGAACATTAGGATAGATTCACATTTATATATAGAAACATATATAACTATCAATATCTCCAACTATTTAAATAGGTTAAAGATATTATTGATAGATTTTAGTTACCTAAAAGATTGAGAAAATATATTGTTAATATATGAGTTTCCCTATTTAAGATATTGACAATAAATAAAATATATATTTATATGCATGTGCCGAAATTTACATATATATATATATATATATATTGTTGATTGATTTAATCTTAGAGATATAATATTGGCAATAAATATTTATATGTAATTATGTTGGCCGAAATATATTTATTTATATTGGAAATTATTTTTATATAATTAATGTTACTTGGTGGCCAAGTTAAATATTTTTAGACTTTAAAACCATACTTGGGCCACGGTAAACATTTCGGCCCAACCTTCTAAATTTTAATTATTGGGCCGGTCCAATATGTCAAACCGGGACGAATTTAAATTGAACCGGTTTTTCTCAATCGGTTCGACCTAATTAGGTCGGGTCGGACCGGGGTAACTAAGTGGATCTAACGAACCGGTTTTGAGTGTTGAACCGAACCGAACCCTATTTTTATTGGACCGAACCATATTTTAAAATTAAAAACGGAACGAACCGGATTTTACCGGACCGAACCGAATTTTCCGGACCGGACCTGAACCGGATTTTCTGGACCGAACCGTAGCAAATCAGACCGAAATTGACTAAACCGAACCATATTTTTAAAACCTAATTGAAGTCAATTAAAATAGGGAGGTAAAGTTTTAAAATCCAAAATGTTATGAACCTTAATAGGCCTACACAGTGCTCAGGTTTGCTAACCTTTAATGCCTTGTTTCGATTATGGGGATGGATCTCGGAGATACATGTTTTTGGGACTGGTTAAATTAGTGGACTGAATTGCAATTGTTTATTATCCAATATATATATATTTATGCATGGTTAGATAGTGTGGGCGGAGCCCTTGTTAAATATATGGATTGCGCACTAGGATAAACATGATGTGATGGTTGGAAATGCCTAGGGTTCATGTCTGGAATGTTGCGTGATTGAATATAAGCATGAATTGCAAATCAGCCCTTAATTTTTAAAATTATTTTAAAATCGAAAACCAGTCGCCAAATGTGTATGATGAATGTGAATGTTACATGTTTGACACGTATGCTAGAACGTTGAGGATGTAGCCGCATTTGATAATTTACTTGGAAGTAAAATTATATATGCAAGCATGAGTTCCTCAGAACATTAAACGCAAGACGCGTAAGCATGAGTGTGTTTATATGATGAATGTTACTGGCATATGATAATTTACATGGATAGTAGAATTATATATGCATGAGTGAATTCATCGGAATATTTTTCTAAAGTAAAAAGGGCCTTGGGAAAGCCAAGATCGGGTATGCTTGTTTTAAAATTCCCATTCCGGTAATTTGCGATTAAAACCGTTTTAAAATACTGATCTATTGGATAGAAGAAGAAGGTAATGTGAACTCTTTCACAGCCATCTTCCATTGGTTTACTGGTGTTCGTTGGTTTAGATGACTGAGGAACCATTATTTTTCGGATTTCATCTTAATAGATACTTGATGTATGCAATTCTGTCTCAAAATGTTATTGTCTCCCTGATTTTTTGCGTAATCATCGATGTGTTAGTATGAATTGGTTGAATTAGTGCGATTCGATATTCCTCGCAATCATGATGGTATGAATCATGATGAATAAAAAGAGTACGTGTTGAACTCTCTACTACGATTCCGAAAAGTGGAGAGGACAACTACTGAGGAACATGGTAGTCTGTAAATTTTGACAATGAGAAACGAATGTAATAATTTGTTTCACCAAGCATGAGAGTAGGTCCTTTGATTATCTGAACGCATATGTGGTGATACATTCAACCTTGGTAAAAGGAGGTTGAAGAAGACTTCAAATGCAACCAGACAATGTTGCAGCTTAGTATCCCTTTGCATCCTCCTTGGTGGAAGCAGGGATGCAAAAGCTAAACGTTTCGGTTAAACGTGATGCTCTTCTCTATTTTCATGGATGTTGGCGTAAAACCCGCATCAGATCTTCAGAATGAAAGGTCAACATGGAAAAGATGTATATGGTTGTCTGATATTGACAGGACTCAATGACCTTGAGCCTAATCAAGTACAATAACCACAGCAGTAAAAGGGAAACCTTCTCTGCTCACCATACCGGGTTCGTAAGAAGTCAACCATGATCCGCATATTATATATAGAACTGGACCATAAAGGTCTTATACGATAATCTGGTGGGTTAAACCATGTTGATAAAATGTGTTTCAAGTACGCCTCGTAGGTCATGTTTATGCAGTAAAATGTTTTATACATATACTAATCATTTGACTGATTCACTCGTGAATTTACTCAGATGTGATGTTCAGCATGGATTAAAGTTCTCGACTATCTATGCGACAATCTATCGGTGCATCACTCCCACTGGGAAAAAGGGCAGTGCTAGAACCTTGGCCTACAACTTTTCTTGGACGACTTCTCGGTCTCGGAACCAAGTTGGTTAACCCACTCCTACTGGGAATAATGGGTAGTTGTGACATTATTGGATTTTCATCCAGCGGTCCGGCAACGTGATTATCAGGTTCAACTTGATTTGCACCAGCAGCAACAGTGATTTGTGTGGTAGGATTGTTTCCTCCCACTGGATTATCCTCATTTACCATTTCATTCACTTGCATTGCTGCCTCAAATCTCCCACTCGAAGTAAGTGGAACCTGACTATCATCGTTATCCTGCTCCAATTCGATCAAGACTTCGTCTGTTTTGATTTCACCAAACGTTGAAATTCGTCCTCAAGGCGTGTAACGTCTCATGTTCGATCACGACACCATTATCACAAGCTAATTTAAACATGTATCCTCTTAGGAGTATTCATCATACTCCTATTCCAAATACTTGTTTAATGCGCATGTTAATGTCGCACGATGATAATAATTGACTCATTATCACTCCTTTTAGATTTTATGGTGACGTGTTTGACCGATTTTGTCGATGAAGTGTGTTATCGATGCAATGTCTTGCCAAACATCTCGCTCAAGGAATTTAGTGGGATAGTCATTATACCGACGTCATCCTTTTCATTGGCTAATTCATCTCAAAGACTTGGTCATCTCTGAACTGTGCATTGGGCTTTCGCCTTATGCGACATTTTATACTTTACGAGTTCGTGGTAGCTTGTGAAGCATGCCTCTTTTCATGGTGTAAGCATTGAATGAATGATTCCCAAAATGAGGAAGGCTAATGAAAAAATTCAACATTAAAACACTTCATCATTAAATTTGTACTTTGAAAACGATGTGTTCCATCTTTCGAGGTACATGCGCCTGTGGCGCCTATTCCATGTTCTATCTCATGGTTTAAATCGTTTCGTTTCCAAAATTCAATTTAATTTAATCCAATCGGTGTCAAACATGTTCATCATTACGAAATTTATCATATAATGGAATACTAACAAATAAGAAAGAAATAAATCGGTCCGCCCTTAGAACTACACAATCGATGGATATTAATGGTATTTAGATATTCCGCGATATTTATATGAACGAGTGTGAGAGCTCATGTTTGATCCGACCATCTTGGTGGATATTTCGGTTTTAACTTCATCTCGGATCGATCCCGTTTTATTGGGTCGATTAATTTTGATAAGTAGATCTCATTTCAAATCGAATGAAAACTACTTTATTCAATAATTCTGAATCTTAACAGTCCAAAATTCAAACATTAAACGAACAAATAGGAAATCCATCAACAACAATAATAAGGTTTCTGATCATAGAATGAAGTCTCGATGAAGGTAAGATAGACAAGCAGTCACGACCACGTTCAGCGTTCTACCTGAAAAGAATTCACAAGTGAATTTTATCAGATGTCTTGCATCAAATAAAACGTATTTCACTTCTTTATGTTTGGTAAACGAGGCGTACCTATTAGGGCACGCGAATCAATGGTGGTTTGCACCGGACCATCCTTTAGACTTTTTATTGCTGCGTTTAGCCAAGCATTTCCAAAGATCGTCGAATTTGTTATCGGTTGTCTCAGGTTCTTTGAAAGTGGTTCCTTCATCATAGTTGGCTTCGTATAGATCTAGGATTGTCTTAATCAATGTGAACAGATGTGTAAGTCCATTATCGTCAGCAAACCATGATAGAGGAAACATCTTCATTACTTTCCGCACTCTTGTCCATACGTGTACTTCGTCAGCGGGATCATGAGCGGCCATAACACAGTCATCACTGCATAGAATACTATACTATTCTGCCATTAGGTCTTTTGCTTCAGCGTCCTTTCCTCCACCGTAGCGGAGGCGAATGACACACCAAATTCGAGTAAATTAATTCTCGTGCTGTCCGATCATTCCTCAACCTTTTATTGTTGTTGTAGGGTTATGGAATTCCACATTCGTCCGTTTCGACCCTTTTTGCTTTTGGATTGATTCGATCATCAACATTGGCAACAATAAGAAGTTCCTCAACACTATCTTTCCATTCATCATAATTCATACCATCCAGATTGCGCGGTTCATAGAAGCGTACTGACCCAACCATGAAAACTAACACATTAATAACCATGCATAATCAGGGAGATAATAACATTTTGAGAAAGAATTGCATACATCGGATATCTATTAAGATGGAATACGACAAATAATGATTCCTCAGCCATCTAAACCAACCGACCGCCAGTAAACCGAGGGAGGTTTTTTTTTTGAAAGAGTTCACATTACCGTCGTCTTCAATCCAATAGATAATTATCTTAAAAACGGTTTTATTCGCAAATTACCGGAACGGGAACTTTGAAATAAGTATACCCGATCTTGGCTTTCCCAAGGCCCTTTTGTATTTAAAAATGTTCCGATGAACTTACGCATGCCTATATAATTCTACTTCACAGGTAAATTATCATAGCAAGCCAAAAATTCATCAATCAAACCATACATCATGCATACGCGTCATGCGTTTAATGTTTCGAGGAACTCATGCTAGCATATATAATTCTACCTTCCAAGTAAACTATCACATGCAGCTACATCCTCAACATTCAAGCATACGTGTCATACATGAATACTTCCACATCAATCATGTATATTTGGCGACTGGATTTTGTTTTTAAAACATTAGGGGCTGACTTGCAATTCATGCTTACAATTAATCATGCGTGTTTCTAGACATGAATCCTAGGCAATCACAACCATCACAGCATGTCTGTCCTAATGCGCAAACCATATATTTAACCAGGGCTCCGCCCCAACATCCAGCTAGCTTGACGTCGTTAAGGCAACAGTTCTAATAAATATATGTTACAAAAGTAAACCATTGCAATTCAGCCCTCTAATTGATATAGTCCATAAATCATGCATTTCCGAGATCCATCCCCATAATCGAAACTAGGCATTAAGGTTTAATAAAAATCATGAAAGTTTTAAACCATTGAGCATTGTGTAGACTAATTAAAGTTAAAAGACATTTGGATTTTAAAACTTGACCATCCAATTTACATCCTCAACGTTCAAGCATACGTGTCATACATGAATACTTCCACATCAATCATTTATATTTGGCGACTGGCTTTTGTTTTTAAAACATTAGGGGATGACTTGCAATTCATGCTTACAAGTAATCATGCGTGTTTCTAGACATGAATCCTAGGCAATCACAACCATCACAGCATGTTTGTCCTAATGCGCAAACCATATATTTAACAAGGGCTCCGCCCCCAACATCCAGCTAGCCTGACGTCGTCAATGCAACAGTTCTAATAAATATATGTGACAAAATTAAACCATTGCAATTCAGCCCCCTAATTGATCCAGTCCCTAAATCATGCTTTTCTGAGATCCATCCCCATAATCGAAACTAGGCATTAAGGTTTAATAAAAAAACATGAAAGTTTTAAGCCTTCGAGCACTGTGTAGACTAATAAAAGTTAAAAAAATATTTGGATTTTAAAACTTGATCATCCAATTTTATTAATTAACTTGAATTCGATTTTGAAATATCCAGTTCGATTTAGTCAATTTGGTCTGGTTCGGTTTTGTCCAGAAAATCCGGTTCGGTTCGGACCGGTTTTATTTTCAAAATCTGGTTCGGTTCGAACAGGTCAAATAAAATACGGTTCGGTTCAGTCACTCAAAACCAGTTCGGTTAGGTTTACCTAGTTACCCCGGTTCGACCCAACCCGGCTAGGTCGAACCAACTAAGAAAATCCGGTTTGGTTTTATTCCTATCAGGTTTAGCAAATTGGACCGGCCCATTAATCACACAAGGGTTGGGCCGAAATAAACTTTTGGGCTAAATAGGGTTGTAAAGTCCACTAAAAACTTAACTTAGCCTCCAAAAATTATTAACTATATAAAATAATTTCCAATATTGCATATATATATATATATATGTATATATATATCGGCATACATAAACACATATATATTTATTGCCAAGATTCTATTTATAAGACGAAATCAATCAACAATATATATATATATGTAAATTTCGGTCCAATCATATATATATATATATATTGTCAATATCTTTAATAGGGAAACAAATATACTGACAATATATTTTCTTAATCTTTTTAGGTAACTAAATCTATCAATAATATCTTTAATCCCTATAATTTAGCTAGATATATTGAGAGTTATATATTTCTATATATTTAATGTGAACCTATCCTTATGTTCCCAATTATAGATATATTGTTACCTTTAATAAAAATTAAAATATGGTAAAAAATAACCTTAAAAAATTCCGCCGAAACTTTATCTTGGTGCCTAAGCAATTAAAAATTTTACCTTGTAAATCTCATTAGGGTTCGACCGAAAAACACCAAATTGGAAACAAGTGGTCAAATTTCAAGATCAAATTTTAATAAGATCTAAAATCCAATGTTTGATTTTGATAAAAATCCACTTATTCTTGAAGATTATGAACATCAAATTTTACTAAGAACTTCATGAAATATAGGAGTATACTTACTCACTAACATATGTACACACTTAGTTAGTTGATTAGTGTTAGTGATAGTTAGTGTTATCAGCTCCTAGTGTAAATACCATCTCATATGTACATTGTAAACTGATTTTGGTATAATGAGAATACGTTGCATATTCCAAATCCTCTCCACTGAATATGGTATCAGAGCACGACGATTTCTTGGAGCCCAAACAACCTTCATCTTCTCGATTTCTTGGAGATCAAGCAAGCCTCTAGATCACCGATTTCTTTTGGATTATTTGCTTCGATTCTTCAATTGAGGATTGCATTCTGCTCCAGTCTTGATTCCGACTCTTTGTAAGTCTTCAAGGATCAAGAATTTGTTGCATTTCAGATACATAGGATCAGATTGAGTAGCTTTGGTTAGCTGCGATTAATTTGATTGATTGTTTGGCTGCATCTGCTTCGATTGCAAGTCTTCTTCATTGATTCTCTTCCGCGATAGTTTGCTCAGTGGATTTGGATCATTTCCTGATTGATTTTGGGAGGAATTCGGATTTGGATTGCTGCTCAAGTTTCTTTGCGCCTGGATAGTACATTTCTAGATTGTTGTACTATTACTGGCTGTTGCCAGCTTGCTCTTTTGTCTGATTCTAGAGATTTTTTGTGGCTGTGAGACTTTCTTGTTGATCATGACAGATTGCTTCTTTATACATTCGATTTGGATTCAGCTATGGCAGAGAATTTGATTGATGATCCCCTTTATCTCCACCATTCGGACACCACTGGTCTCCTCTTGATTCCATTTCAACTACAAGGTTCTACTAACTATCATACCTTGAGCATTTCCATGAGGGAAGATCTTTTAGTGAAGAACAAGCTTGGATTTATTAATGGCAGCTTCACACGTTCGAGCATTCCTGTGGTACAATGTTTGAAATGGGATAGAGCTAATGCTATTGTTAAGGCTTGGCTCAGAGACACAATTGCTAAGGAGCTGGTTAGTGGATTGGTTTACAACTCCACAACATTGTCCATATGGAATGATCTCAAAGAGATGTTTGATAAAGTGGATGGCACGCAGGTTTTTCAGCTCACAAGAGAGATTTACCAGACTTCCCAGGGTGCTCTCTCTATCACTGAGTATTTTGCAAAGATGAAACAACTCTGGGATGCTTTGAGCTCAATTGATGACTTGATGCTTGAATGTCAGGTTGATCTCAAGCTTATCAATGATCACAAGGAGAAGCAGAAGCTAATTGCTTTTCTTTTGGGGTTGAATGAGTCTTATGCTCATGTAAGGAGCAGCTTATTGATGAGGCAGCCCCTTCCTTCTCTTAGTGTTGCATTTTCTGTGTTGGTGCAAGAGGAGAGTCAGCATGTCATTTCAGGTTCAATTGGTGATGTTGGTGAATCAACTGCCTTGTATTCAATGAGGAATTCTTCTGGTTATTCTAATAATTCTAATGGTAGTTCAAGGAATGGATCAGACAATGGAGGTCCAAATAGGCCCTCTAATAAATTTGGTGGCTCAGGTAATGGTGGTAAACCTGGCAAGATAGATAAGTCCAATTGGCATTGTACCTATTGTGGTAAGTATGACCATAGAGAGGATACTTGTTGGAAGAAATTTGGTGGTCCTCCAGGAGCTTTGAAACGCCAATGGAACTCAGCTAATGCAAGTGTTGATGATGAAGCCACTTCCAATTTGGTTGAGCATGTTGCAGCTGGGGATAAAAGAATCTTCCATGGCACTTGTGAGAAGAGGATTGTTCACTCAGCTATGGATAAGAGGGTGCAACATGTTGCAGCCCAAGATGATTGAGTCTCTTGGCTATGAGGGTGGTGATCAGGTTCAAGCTTATATGGCAGGTATGATATCACCTTCTACTATGACTTGGATCATTGATTCAGGGGCTACCAATCATATAACTCATGATGTAAGTTGGTTGCATAATCTAAGGGCAACTGATTCCAACATTCAGTTTGTCCACTTGCCTAATGGTCACAAATGTAAGGTGACACATATTGGTAGCTGCTCCTTCTCAAGTGGTATTACCTTGGATGGTATCCTTTTCGTACCTGATTTCAAGTTCAACATGATTTCAGTGTCTAGACTTCCTCACCAATTGAATTGCAAAGTAGTATTCACCATTGATCATGTGTTGCTTCAGGGCCAATTTGGGAAGCAAATGGAGATTGGTGAAAGGTCCAAGGGGCTCTACATACTCAAGGATCAAGTGCCTTCTTATGCAAGGATGGTGGTGGCAGCTTCTTCTATTGCAACTAATAAAGTGGATGCATGGACTTGGCACAAGCGTTTGGGTCATGTTTCAGCTATTCACATGGGACATTTGAATGATGTATTGTGTTTGAATAAATCCACTGATTGTAAGTGTAGCATTTGCCCTTTGGCCAAGCAAACAAGACTCTCATTTCCTCTTAGTGATTCTCATGCTTCTAATCCCTTTGATTTGGTTCATACGGATCTTTGGGGTCCTTACAAGGTGTTTACAATCAAGAATTATCAATATTTCCTCACCATTGTTGATGACTTCTCAAGGGCAACCTAGGTGTTTTTTATGAGGAATAAGAGTGATACATTCATTCATATCAAAGGGTTCTTATCAATGGTTCAGAATCAGTTTGGGGTAGTTGTCAAAACCTTAAGGAGTGAAAATGGCACAAAATTTGTCAATTTAATTTGCAAAGAGTATTTTCTTCAATTGGGGATCCAGCATCAAACAAGTTGTATCCACACTCCTCAGCAAAATGGTAGAGTGGAGCGCAAGCATAGACACATATTGAATGCGGCTAGAGCAATCAGATTTCAAGCTTCCATGACTATTAAGTATTGGGGCTATTGTGTTCTCACAGCTTGCTAACTCATCAATCGGTTGCCATCTTCTATTATAGACTACAAATCCCCTATGGAGGTGTTATATGGAAGGAAGCCTTCTATTGCACATTTGAGGATCATAGGTTGTTTATGCTTTGCCACCAAGCTAAACAATTCAGATAAGTTCAGTCCTCGAGCTGAACCATGCATTCTCATGGGGTATTCCACTTCTCAAAAGGGTTACATTGTGATGAGTGTTCACACATTTTCCTTTCAGGTATCAAGAGATGTGGTTTTTCATGAACACATCTTTCCTTTTGGAATGTCCAAGTCAGCTTTGGGTTCTCTATTGCCTTCTTGCTTGTGTCCAAAGGCATTGGATGATATTCCCATTATAGAGGATCCTCCTTCTCTAGTTGATCCTCCTATTGATGTTCCTTCACCGCCTCCTCAGGTTGTGGATGATCCACAACTCACTGCCTCTAATCCATCTCCAGTTGTCACTCCTCCTGTGCCCATTCTTAGAAGGAGTGATAGGATTGCACAAAGGAATCAAGGGGCTTCTTCTAATGCTGCCTTTGGTATTGAAAGGTTTGTTTCATATAATAGTTTGAGCACTGATTTCAGCTGCTTCCTAGCTTCTATTGACAAGATCAAAGAGCCTTCAACCTATAAGCAGGCCATCAAGGATTCAAATTGGGTGGTGGCCATGAAGAATAAAGGCTCTTCGAGACATCAAAACTTAGGAGGTGGTGGATCTGCCTTTTGATAAGAGCACCATTGGTTGCAAATGGGTGTTTAGAGTGAAATACAACTCTGATGGATCTATAGAGAGATACAATGCTAGATTGGTTGCCAAGGGGTTCACTCGAGTAGATATGACTTATTTTAATGAGACCTTCTCTCCAGTTGTCAAGATGACCACAGTGAGGATTGTGTTGGCTATGGCAGCTTCTTATTCTTGGGGATTATTTCACATGGATGTGTATAATGCTTTTCTTCAAGGAGATTTACATGAGGAGCTCTACATGGATATTCCTCAGGGTTTTGATTCATCTAAGCCTGTGCTTGGAGCTCCTCGAAGGGTATGCAAACTGTTGATGCCCCTTTATGGTCTTAAGCAAGCTTCAAGGCAGTGGAATATAAAGCTCACTCATACTTTGATTGAGCATGGATACATCAAAAGTTCCTATGATAACTCTCTCTTCACTAAGTTTGAGGGTAAGGATAGAGTTTTCTTACTCATATATGTGGATGATTTGCTCATCTCTGGCTCCAATGCTAGGATGATCAATCAGTTGAAGGTTGTTCTTCAATCTCATTTCAGTTCAAGGATTTGGGCATCTTGAGATACTTTTTGGGGTTGGAGATAGCAAGGTCTAAGGAGGGTTTGGTCATCAAGCAGAGGAAGTATGCCTTGGAATTGATTGAAGAGGCTGGATTGAGAGCAGCTAGGCCTACCGAAACTCCTATGGAGTTCAATCTCAATCTCAAACTCACCTCACATGGTTATGATGAAGCAATCAACACCAATTCTGATTATATTCCTTTGGAGGATGCAACTTCTTATAGAAGGACGATTGGTAGGCTTCTCTATTTGACTATGACACGCCCTAACATTAGCTTCTCTACCCAGAGGCTTAGTCAATTTGTTGACAAGCCAAAGAAGTCTCGTCTAGATGCTGCCTTGAGGGTGATCAGATATATCAAAGGTAGCCCTGGCCAAGGTTTGATCTACCCATCTCAGAATCATCTCACCTTGAGCATGTTTTGTGACTCAGATTGGGCAGCATGTCCCTTTAGTAGGAGATCTGTGAGCTCTTATTGTGAGAGACTTGGCAATGCAATGGAGGGATGGAAGGTGAAGAAACAAGATACAGTCTCTCTTTCGAGTGCTGAGGCAGAGTACAAGTGCTTAAGCGTGGCTATTTAGGAAGTTTTGTGGCTCAAAAGACTTCTCAAAGAATTGGGGATTCAAATTTCTTCACCTATACCAATCTACACAGATAGTTAGGCAGCAATCAAGATTGCAAAGAACCCCATGTTTCATGAGAGGACCAAGCATATAGAGCTGGACTGTCACTTTACTAGGCAGCATATTGATTCAGGGGTGATTCTTCCTCATTTTGTTGCATCCAAAGACCAGTTGGCTGACTTGCTCACTAAGGCTCTCATTAAGAAGCAGCACATTGCCTTACTTAGGCTATATGGAATAAAATACGTGTTCCATGAAAAGAGAGAAGAAGATGAAGAAGGTGAGGGCATATAGAAGTATACTTACTCACTAACATATGTACACACTAAGTTAGTTGATTAGTGTTAGTTAGTGATAGTATTATCAGCTCCTAGTATAAATACCATATCATATGTACATTGTAAACTGATTTTGGTCTAATGAGAATACGTTGTATATTCCAAATCCTCTCCACTGAATATGAAAATTTCGGCCCTAACAATTGTTATCGGAAATTTTAAATTTTCATTCTTTAAAATTTTGGCCATCACCTCTAAAATCAAGAACACCAATTTATCAAAATCAAGAACTTCTAACACATGCTCTGATACCACTGTTGGATTACGGGGTTGACTACTACGGAAACATAAATAAGGCACATGCTTGTAATCAGAATTACGCAGCAAAAGATGTGCAAATACCTTAAACCCTTTCCGTACTCCCAAGGATCCTGCTGAGGCAGTTCACGATACACCAGACGGAACCCGTAGAAGTTCTTGTTAAGGAAGTCCTACGCGGTATTAGCTCCACAACAAAGTCTCTGATCGATTCTTGGCAGGGACAAATCTTCGGAGTGATTTGCTCCAAGCAAATTGGCACACCCTTGGTGCTTGTATATGGTTCGACCGACACTTGTTCTAGGGGAGAGGGTTTTTCTCTCAAATCACCACTTAGGAGGAAGTGTAAATTACGTACCCTTAAGAAAACCCTAACACTTCTTATTTATAGGAGGAGCAAAGTGGACAAAATTCCACTTTGCCCCTACACTATACTTTCGGCCGGCCATGAATAAGGGACATGTCAATTGGGATTTGGATCAAGCTCAATTACCCTAATGTGACATTTACCCAATTTCATCGGTAACGTATACATATTAATGGGCTCCTAATTACGGTGTCCAATCTCCATATGCTAAAATTTGGACCTACCACCACTTAGCCGGTCAGGTCCGGGTCAGGGGTTGGGGGCCCATAATGTACATATATATGTATATATTCCGTTCTTTTATTAAAAAATATGGTTCATATATCACTTATATAAAATAATAGGAACTAAATAATAAATGAGATGTACACTTACCTAACTAGGGTAATGACTTATCGGTCTATTCTCCATTCAGCCGCACCATGCAAGAATTAGTGAATTACATGTTCAGTAAATAGTAATTCAGTTCAGATTTAAATACCTCGCCTCGGTGTTTAATTACTGAGTCTCTAAGCTGCAACTAGCCAACCACTGCGTCCATCACCACCCACCACGTCCAGAATCTAGCGTTGGCGTCTGGTTCAAAATTTTGATTGAACGGAAGAATCCACAGACAACAACACTAATCAATGTGAATAAAGTCATGCATCTGCAATGTTCCACCATCGATGTTCTGTTTGGTGAACTCGTTTACTTTAGATCTAATAATTGGAGATCTAGACTTGTCAAACTTACGTGCTTAGATTCTTACCTATTTATCCTATTGCTTCTCTTCCAATGCGGGTCGGGTCGAGGCTCTACGGGTCGACCCGTGGTTTTTTGTGACCCCAAAGACCCGCCCCGCGAGATGCATGGGGCGGGTGCAGGTTGACCATTTGGTCCCACGGGGCGGGTTCGGGCCTAGCAATACCAGCCACGACCCACCCCGTTGACACCTCTACCAAAGTCTCAACTCTCAAGTTCAAATCCCTTTAAGGCGTCACATTAAGGCGACCTGATTAAAATAATTAGTCCCGCCTAACACACATACCGTGTTAGACATATGACGATGCGAGTAGAACAGAGGCTTAACGGGTCAGCCTCTGGACTGTATTAGGCTGTTGCTTGGGCTACATTGACGGGACCAGTGCATACGTTTGTTCAATAAGTTTGGTCAGAAAAAATTTCAAACAGTAAGAAAGAGAGCCCGAACATTATTTAACGGAATTTACATAGGGTTGCCACTAATAGTCCATAATTAAAAATAAATTATTTAATTAAGGGTTGAGGGTACTCTTCACACCACAAGCTATGTCCGGCTAGGTCTGACCCTGGGTCCGGGTCGGCTGGGTCCGGCGACCTCGACTTAGGGTCAGACCTAGGTCTAGGCTAGGCCCGACTAGGTCAATTGGGTTCGATTTGAAGTTTTATGACTAAATTAAACAAAATAAAAGTTAGAAATATATTTGAGGGACTAAGTTGAACAACATCAAAAGTTTAAGGTCTATCACGTGGCTTGCACATGTCATTTAACGGCCAAAACTAACAGCCAACTAACAGACGTACCTTAAGCCAATTTTTTTCCAACGTTTGGTACAAAAAATATACAAAACCAAACATCTGGTACTAAAAGTCACATTCAATCAAACAAGTGATGTGTAAAGTATTTTTAATTCTTAATAATCATATTCCTCAAACATAATTAAATATTTAGTTGGGAAATGGTAATTGTGCATCGTGATTTTTTTTAATTGGATTTTGCATTAAATAAAGTTGATGGTGTGACATTAGATGTATTGTTTAAATTTTAGGAAACATTACTTTTAAAAATGGGAACCAACATTTTAGTAGTTTCAACTAAAGTTATGTAACTTATAGAAGGTTTAATTTTTTTTTTTTGTTAGTCCTAACTATCAAAACTGTGGCTTGAGTCCTTACCAAAATATGCTCACCTGGTCTAGTAGACCGTATCTAGCATGAGTATGAGTTAGGACGAGCCGCTACCTCGATCAATTGATCAATAAAAGATTTATAGTTAGTCATGAGGCTCGCCTAGACCTAGACTCATTCTTGACATGGTCTCCTAATCCATGTGAACATAGGTGAAGCGAGTCATAGCTGATTGCTAAGTCATACTTCGGATAATTAATGATCCAAATTTTAAAAAGAGACCGAGTCTCCTAATACTCGCATGTCGATTGTTGAGATTTCTAAAATATCATATTTGCTTTAAAGAATACAATAATATGCAAGCTATTATACCAATTTTTTTTCTTCAATAAAAAAGGAAAGATACGTCTACCCTAGGTAATTAGATCATCAAACAAGCAACATATCATCATTAATAAATGCGAATAGCATGCGGCACAGAGAGAATTGCATGTGGGTAATTTAACAATTTATGAAGGGTCTTTTTATTTAAGACTGCATTCGCATAGTGACAGTCGCATGAAAAGCATTTCTCTTAATAAATTACTTACTAAATTGATGATCTATAACCGAAGACGTAGCGTGGAATTTTTCTAGTGAAGTTGAATCACGATTTTCTAAACAGGACATTTAACCATGGGAAGAATGCATGTCTTTATAGTTAATGCCTCTGAGTTGATTCCATGACAGCTGATGAGTTCCGATGTAATCGTTAGCCCCGTTAACAGTCAATGGATGACGAATAGGTCCAGTGGGCCTCGTGAAAAGCCTGGAAGGCCCAGAGGCCCAACACGAAGGGTCCCGACTTTAGCGGTCCCGATGTATGAGCTGAATGCTCCCGATGAGAAGCCTCTGAGTAGGCCCCGATATGCCTTAGTAAAGGCCCCGACAACCAAAGCCCCGCAGAGGCTGGACCTGTCCCGTAGAGACTGAAGGTCCTGGGTGGTGACCTATAATGAGACAACTCTGGAGTCCCCGACAGGAGTCGAGACTTGTGATCAGAGGATAAGACCGAGAAACCCGCCTACTAGATAAGAGTAGTGGGAAGACGGTTAGAATACAGATAAACTCCCCGTGATACGCAGGGTGTGCCCGAGATACGCGGAGTACGGGTAAGATACGCGGAGCGTGGGGCGAGATATATGGAATCCCAGCCGAAATATACGGAACCATGGCGAGATACACGGAATAATGGGCACAACGGCCAAGCATGGTCACAGGTAGCTGGGCAACTCCTCCTCCTATATAAGGGAGGAAGTTACCCCAGAAAAGGCATACTATCTAATACAAACTTAGACTCTTTGCTTACCACCCATTGATCACCATACTCATTTAAGCATCGGAGAGGGATTCTGGGTCACCACCCAGGTCATCCCCTTTTGCAGGATTACGCGGAGCCTAGGAGTCCAAGCTTTCCGTCAAGGACGTAACGGAGCTTCGCCCGTGATCCAACATTGGCGCCGTCTGTGGGAACCTTACGAAAAGTCAAGATAGCTTCTACCGGATCAATGGCCGGTGGTGGCAAGAAGAAGCAAATTCAGGCTGGCAGTTCTCGTCCCGCAGGAACTGTGAACTCCCCGTTGCCAGAACGCGTTGCTGAACAAGGTGAGAACCCTGCTCTCTCCCAGACAGCGCGTAGGGAGGAAGATGAGGCTCCCCCAAACCCGGTGGGCCATGGAAGAGAAGGAGTCCCGCGAAGGGAAGAAGGGTTGTCTTCGAACTCGGAGTTGGCCAAGGCAGTAGCGGAGGCTATGCCCATGTTCTTTGCCGCCATGGAGGCCTTGCTGGATAAGAGAGAGGCCACCAGAAGAGCGGAGGAGTTGCCTCCGCGAGAGGAACTACCACCACCTCCGCCGAGGGTGGACCCCGAGGAACAGGAGGTTCCGCCCAGGAGCAAGGGTAAGGAACCAGCACACCCGGAGAAGTTCGTGGTTGACGGCCCGGGACCGGTGCAAAATAGAACCATTCCCTTGAATGGCCCCATCACCCCCGATCAGGTGGTGAAGATCGTGAGCATCTGCATGGGTGATCAGAAGCAGATGACATCGGAGCTGAGGGATCGGTCCAGCCATCCTTTCGTGCCGCGGCTGATCGATACCGTAGCCCCGCCTGGGCTAGGTATTCCGACCATCAAGGAGTACGATGGTGAGGGGGACCCAGTTCGCCATGTGCAGAGGCATGTCCAGGCCTGTATGGGACGAACATCGAACGATGATCTCATATGCTCATTGTTCCCGATAACCCTGGGAGAATGGGCCATGACTTGGTTCTTCAGCCTCCCTCCAGGAAGCATCACCTGCTGGGCCGATATGCACGACCGCTTCATCAAGCAGTATCAAGGTCGAAGGCGTCTTCTGAAGAGCGTGAGATCCCTGACTCAGGTGGTGCAGAGGCCCGACGAATCGTTGGCATACTACTACCAGCGATTCACTGCTAGTGCCGCGGAGATTGATGAAGAAATTTCGGAGGGTGAGACCATCCGCACTTTCCTGCGGAACTTGAGCGCTCCGTACGGTTTCGACCTAATGCATAGCGTAGCCGCGAAGGCTGTGTGGAGTATGGAGGCCCTGCAGGCGAGGGTGAAACAGCAAATCGACGTCCAGGAGTCGAAGATTGCTGCTGGAGAACTCGATCCCCCGAAGTCGGGAAGAGGAAAGCCATCGTCCAGGCTGTCGGACGATCGCAAAGGAAGCGACAAGTCGGAGGGAAGTAGGAACCGTGGTCGTCCCGATAAAAGAGAAGACAAGCGTCCTCCGAGGAAGGACAACCGAGAGGGTCGGGCTGTTCCCATCAATAGCTCGATGACCTCTGTGTTAGCTGTGATGGACAGACAGGGTCTCGCTCGATACCCCCCGAGAAAAGAAGGCGAATTCCTAGGAGGCCGTCCTGACCGTTACTGTCGCTACCATCGAGCCAATGGTCACGACACTGAGAACTGTCGGGAGCTGAAGAAGGAGATTGAAAAGCTGATCCAGAAGGGAAAGCTGAAAGAGTTCGTCGGGAAGGGTCGGTGCCGATCCCGTTACAGAAGTCGGTCATGATCCCGTTCCAAGTCCCGCGACCGATCCCCGAAGAAGAAGAAGGTCGAACATGAGGCCTCGGGTTCAGGTGCCCGTAAAGAGAGGCGCGGAACTATCAACGTCATCCATGGAGGAATGGCGGCGGGAGGAGATACCTCTGCCTCTCGGGAGAACTACGCTTCCCGCATATCTGCCGCGGTGGTGCTAGGAAAAAGGTCCCGGTCGTGGACCCTGAAGGAGGAAATGGTAATTTCTTTCTCGGCGGAGGATCTAGTAGGCGTGGAGAGCCCTCACGACGATGCCTTGGTCGTGACCCTGGACGTGGACGGATTCGAGATGAAGCGGATCCTGATAGACGGAGGGAGCTCCTCCGATATTCTTTTCATGGACGCTCTGGAAGCCATGGGAAAGACGAAGAAGGACCTGACACAGGTGGACTTCCCGATGGTGGGATTCTCTGGCTCCACTTCCTACCCGTTGGGAATGATTACCTTACCAGTAGAGTTTGGTAGTGGCTGGAAAATGGAGAAGCGAAACGTGGATTTCGTCGTCGTGGAGTCCGCGGGGGCATACAACGCGATCATCGGGAGGACCACCATCAACCCTCTTATGGCAGTCGCCTCGACGGTCCACCAGAAGATGAAGTTCCCGACTGATAATGGGGTCGGAGAAGTTAAGGGTGACCAGGTGGCATCGCGGAAATGCTACGTTAACGCCACCCGACGGAGAAGGAGGGAAACCATGACTGTCCTTCTGACTGATACTGATCCTCGAGAGGAGTATGGGCGTCCCGCCCCCATGGAGGATTTGAAGGAAGTAGAGATCGATGGACCTCAGAGGAAGGTGAAGATCGGCTCTGCTTTGTCGGAGGAAAGAGCCCGAGAGCTGATCGAGCTCTTGAAGGAGTTTAAGGAGCTGTTTGCCTGGTCCCCGAGTGATATGCCAGGAATAAGCCCCGATGTGATAGTGCACGAGCTGAAGATAGACCCCGCAATCAAGCCTATCGCGCAGAGAAGGCGTCCGATGGGCGCGGACAAGAGGATCGCGATCCAGCAAGAGGTGGGCAGACTGCTCGATGCTGGATTCATCAAGGAGCTCCGATTCCAGACTTGGGTGGCTAACCCGGTGCTGGTGCGAAAGAGTAACGGAAAGTGGCGGATGTGTGTCGACTTCCGCGACCTGAACAAAGCCTGCCCGAAGGACTGCTACCCGCTTCCGAGGATTGACCAGCTGGTGGATGCCACATCGGGACATGAGCTGCTGAGCTTCATGGATGCCTACTCTGGGTACAATCAGATTAAGATGGCGAAAGAGGATGCCCCCCACACAGCTTTTTACGCTGACAGTGACGTCTACCATTACGATGTGATGCCCTTCGGATTGATCAATGCCGGAGCAACTTACCAGCGGATGGTGAACAAGTTGTTCGGGGACATGCTGGGGTAAACCATGGAGGCATATGTGGACGACATGCTGGTGAAGTCCCGACAGGCAGGAGACCATGTCCAGAATTTGGCGGCGGCATTTGAGAGGATGAAGTTCCATCAGGTTCGGCTGAACCCCGACAAATGTGCTTTCGGGGTGAACTCAGGGAAGTTCCTAGGGTTCATGGTGAGCCAGAGAGGAATCGAGGTGAACCCTGAGAAGCTGCGAGCAATCGAAGAGATGCAGTCCCCGAGGACTCATCGGGAGGTCCAGGTGCTGAATGGCCGGTTGGCCGCGATGAATCGCTTCCTATCCAAGGCAAGTGATCGAGCTATGCCATTTTTTGAGGTGCTGAGGGCCAACAAGAAGTTCGAATGGACCGACAAGTGCGAGGAGGCGTTCCAGGCACTCAGGCAGCACCTCCGTACCCTTCCGCCGTTGGCGAAACCAGTTCCAGGCGAGCCGCTCTATCTCTATTTGGCTGTTTCTGATGTGGCTGTTAGTTCTGTTTTGATTAAAATTGTCAAGGGCAACCAAGTGCCTATCTATTATGTAAGCAAGGCGTTTGCCAAGTCTGAAATAAACTATCCCGCTATTGAGAAGTATCTCTTCACGTTGATTATTGCCGCTCGAAAACTGCGACCTTACTTCCATGCCCATGAAGTCACGGTACTGACTAATCAGCCCCTGAAACACTTTTTGAACCGACCGGAGGCGTCGGGGAGATTGGTAAAATGGGCCATCGAGCTGACGGAATTCCGCATTCATTTTGCTCCGAGAACCGCTATTAAGGGCCAGGCATTGGCAGATTTTATAGCTGAGTCTACGGAACCCGATCTGGAAGTAGCGGGTCCCGCAGAGGGGGAAACCATGGAGGAAGTCCCGACAACAGAACAGCAGCCAGAACAGCCAAATGAGGAGAATACTTGGGAGATGTACACTGATGGTTCATCGAGTGTAGAAGGCTCGGGGGCAGGATTCGTATTGATACCGCCCGGTGGAGGCGAGCCCCTGCGATATGCCTTGGCGTTGACATTCAAAGCCACCAACAATGAAGCGGAGTATGAGGCTCTCATCACAGGCCTTAAGATTGCCAAGGGTACGGGGGTTGACCATTTAAAGGTGAAATGCGACGCTAGCTTGGTTGTAAATCAAGTCCAGGGGAAATATGAAACTAAGAACCCGACAATGAAGAAATATTTGCACGAGGTGCAGACTTTGAAGGGAAGCTTCAAAAGCTTTGATATCGAGGCGATCCCGAGGGAAGAGAACGCGGAAGCAGATGCCTTGAGCAAGTTTGCCCTGGGAGTGGCCCCCGAGGAGAATCGGAAGGTGCATTTCCTAGAGAAGGTGATTATCTCAAACATTGATCCGGCGGAGATCTGTGCTATTGAGACAGGATCGGAGGAAGAAGAGAAGTCCACTTGGATGACCCCGATGGTTACGTACCTAACTACGGGGGTACTCCCCGATGACAAACTGGCAGCTGTCAGGTTACGGCGAATTGCGGACAACTATGCAATGGTGGACAACCAGTTGTACAAAAAAGGGTACGTAAAGCCTTTTCTAAAATGCGTAGCAGAGCCTGACACAAATCAGATCCTGAGGGAGTTACATGAAGGAGTCGCGGCCTGCCATGAAGGAGCCCGATCTCTGGTAAGGAAGGCATTGAACCTAGGCTACTATTGGCCCTCGATGAACAAAGAAGCGACCGCGATGGTCCGATCCTGTGATGCATGCCAGAGGTACACCCCAAATATCGTGGCTCCCGCCGCGGACCTAATGCCCATCAGGAGTGCATGGCCCTTCGCGCAATGGGGAATTGACTTGGTGGGACCACTTCCCTAAGCGAGAGGTCAGTGCAAGTACTTACTCATGGCTATCGACTACTTCTCAAAGTGGATAGAGGCTAAAGCATTGGCTTGAACGACGGGGCAGCAGGTCCTCAAGTTCCTTCAGACTCAGATCATATCCCGGTACGGGGTCCCGCGAGTGTTGATCAGCGACAACGGCCCTCCGTTCAATGGGGCTCAGTTGAAGGAGTACCTGGAAGAATTAAACATTGAGCATCGGACTGCTTCAGTCCGCCACGCTCAGACCAATGGCCAGGTAGAGTCAGCCAACAAGATCGTGATGGATGGCTTGAAGAAGAGAGTCTACGCCTTGCAGGGCCATTGGCTGGATGAGCTCGAGAATGTGCTATGGGCTGTGAGAACGACACCCAAGCAATCAACAGGAGAAACTCCGTTTGGCCTGATTTATGGCACGGAGGCAGTCGCTCCCGTGGAGATAGCGGTGGCGTCCCACCGCGCGAAATATTACGAGCCTCTGACAAATGAGGAAATGAGACGTCTGGAACTAGACCTACTCGAGGAGAAGAGATGGAAGGCTGATGAAGTCCAGGCCCGAATGCGTCTGGCAACAGCCCGATATTATAATCGGCGTGTCAGGTCCCGACAATTCTTCGTGGGAGAACTTGTCTGGCGGAGGAATGAGTTTGTTCATCAAGATCGAATCAACAAGCTGTCACCAAAATGGGAAGGACCTTACAAGATCGTAGGGATGCCAGTGCCCAATGCATACAAGTTAGAGGATCTCGAAGGCAAGACGTTGAAGCATTCCTTCAGTGGCGAACACTTGAAGAAGTATCATGTTTGATATTAAGCCGCCGTGAAGGGCGCAAATTGTCTATCAATAAGATCCGATGTAAGCCTATTTTGAGTTATTTATGAATAAAGAAATTGCCTTCCGATCAAATTGCTTTCAAATTTATTCTAACTGTTAGTAAGACGTCCTGAGTGACGCGACAAAAGCCTTCCGAGGTACGATGAAAGCCCCGCAGGGGATGCGTAAGTCGTCTATATGACGCGGCCAAAAGCCTTAATAGGTACGGACAAAAGCCCTACGGGGTACACGTAAGTCGTCTATATGATGCAACCAAAAGCCTAGGTACGAAAAGGCCCTGATGGGTCCGCGTAAGTCGTCTATATGATGCGGCCAAAAGCCTTAACGGGTACGGAAAAGCCTTAACAGGTCCGCGTAAGTCGTCCATATGATGCGGCAAAAAGCCTTAAAAGGTACGATTAAGTCGTCCGGTAGAGACGCAGTAAAAGCCCTAAGGGGTATGAAAACGGCCTTAAAAGGCATGGACGAGAAACCTTAAGTGGTGAAGTCCCGATTTTGGACGAGAAACCTTAAGTGGTGAAGTCCCGATTTTGGACGAGAAACCTTAAGTGGTGAAGTCCCGATTTTGGACAAGAAGCCTTAAGTGGTGAAGTCCTGGTTTTGGACGAGAAGCCTTAAGTGGTAAAGTCCCGATTGGACGAAAAACCTTAAGTGGTAAAGTCCCGATTTGATAAGAAGCCTTAAATGGTAAAGTCGCGAGTAAAACGTCGGAAGGACGTATGAAGTCATTTTAATGGCGCATGGGAACGTTCTGAGTAACGAATTGTAAGCCGCTTTAGATAAAGTGCAAATGATCATCGAAACCAAAAGGGATGGAAAGAGATTCCTTAAATAAAGGCTCGAAGGCCGAAAAGAGGTCCGATACACAGGATAAGCAAAAAAAAAAAAGAAAAAGGAGAAAGGCAACAAGGACTAAAAGATGTAAGCATTTAACTTGGTCCTTGTTGGAAGATGGAGCCTCAGCAGCGTCGGGGGAAGCAAGGCTTGGAGGGGCTTGGGCAGAAGGCTCCGCAGTTGGCGGAGTCGGGTCCACGGCAGCAGCCTCTGCACTCTCCGCGGGGAGGTTGAAGTACTTCTCCGCAACGGAGGCAAGAGTCTCGGACTTTGTGAAGTCAATGGAATCCGCGTAGACTGTGTACAGTTCCTCGACGGCGTTGAACAAAACGTCCTCCACCTCGGACTTGCAAAACTCCACAGCAGCCAGCTTGAATTCTTCAGAGTTCCGATACTCCCCGCGACCCTCCTCGCGACCTTGCTGGAAACCTTCCTCGCGGCCTTGCAGGCGGCCTTCCTCGAGGCCCTGAGCCTTAGCCTCAGCCAGCTTGGCAGAGAACTCAGCCCTCTCCGCCTCAAACTTCGCCTTGGCCTCCGCGAGGAGATCCGCGAAGACGTTTTTCTCATGAACGAGCTGCTTCTTCTCCGCCTCGTTCCGCTGCTGGTCCGCTTGGACCATCTTCCGCTCCCGACGCATAACAGCCTCGTGATCGTGAACCTTCTTGAGCAGGTTGGAGGACAAATCATCGAGGAGAGCCTTCTCCTTGGCCATCTTGTTCTTGGCCGCTACAGCCTCGTCGAGTTCTACCTGAAGCTTGCCTAAAGCATCAGGGTTCGACTGGGCCTCCGCCGCCTCCAAAGCACCCTTCAGGGCCAGGATAAGGCCGAAGCAGCGCTGTTGGTTCGCGGTGTCCTAAAAGAAGGAAAGGAAAAGATCAAGACATAAGCAATTGAAGATAAGAGTAATGAAGAAAACGAAACAAGGATAGAAGTTTCACCTCCATCCGACGAATGGCCATGTCGCGGATCTCCCCCTCAAGGTCCTCCCGCGTAAAGGACAGGGGCCGCCTCAAGGCTGGAGGAACGGACCCCGCCAGCAGATGCAGGGCCAGTCCAGGATCAAGCTCTCCCCGTCGAAGTGGAACCCCTCGAAGAGACTCGATCGGGTTCCAAGGCATCATCCCCTCATCGGGGGTGAAAACCTTGTAAAGGTTTTCATCCACGGGGAGAGGGGGGATGACCCCGAAACTTTCAGCGGGAGGAGCCACCTCCGCTGGCGGCTCAGGGGTTGGAGTGCGAAGAACAGGAGGAGGACTCTGGGACACGTCCCTAACAGCGGGCCTCACGCTCCTGGACCCCGACCTGCCGCGGGGAAGCAGGTCCCCCTCTTCAGGCTCCTCGACAGAAGGAGAAGCTTCCAAATCGGTCACCTGGCGGAACTGAGCTCCCGCCGGGGTGTCCTCCAGCATCAGTTCTTGCGGAGCTGCAGTCTCCGCCGGAACGATAGCCTCCGTTGGGGCAGGAGTCTCCAAGGGACCTGCGGTGGCGGGACGAATAAGGTTAGGAAGAGTACCTTCAGGACACCAAATGATTTGACGATCAAAATGTCTATTCTTCCCAAGGACGTTGTAGTATCCCGCCTCAAGGATGTGGGGAATTTCTCCTCGAAGGATGTACTTGATCTCTTGAACCCGTGTTTTCCGATCAGCGGGGATAAACTCCTTGGGGACTAATTTTTTATATTGTTTAATTGCACGACGAACGCTCTTACCTTCCTCAATGGTGGTGGCCCCGAAGGCCCGATCTATCTCCTCCCGCCTAGCCTTCTTGGCCCCGACTTGCTCGTCGGTAGGAGGAGCAGCAGATAAGGGAGTGGAGGAGGCAGTACCCTTCTTCACCAGTTTGCGCTTCCGCTTGGAGCCACTCTGGACGGCATCAGTCTCGCCCTGCTTCAGAATGAGATGAGTCAACAGAGAAGCCTTCTTGGCTGCGAAGGTAAAAATAAAATAGTTAGAAATATTACCCAGATGACTAAATCTGCAGAAACAGAGTCAAGGAGCCGAACTCCGATAGCAATCAGGTTCCGCTCCTGGAGCTTGTTGGCGTCGATGGGTATGAAGTTGTCCCCCCAGCGGTAGAGTTGAATCATCTGGAGGGTGTTGAGGTCATCCTCAGTATAATCTTGGAGCTTGGGGGCAGGATCCGCCACGACCTCCCATCGAGGCCAGGGGACAGAGCTATGTTGGACGAAGAAGTAGTACTTCTTCCAAACACTGTTGTCGGACCCAGAATCACGAATCAGCACCCGATCTTTGTGGAACTTCCAAGTTTCGCTATCCCAGCCGAAACGTGAAAGTTGTTCCTTTGTCCACTTGGGGAGTCGGGTGGAGAAGGAGCAGACACCAGCTTTGTTGCACTTCATGCCGTAGAAAGTGCGGAACAGCAGAAGACTGTACGTCCACTGCTGGCGGTGGCATAAGAGTTGGAAGGCATTCCACACGCGGATGGCGTGTGGAGAGAAGGTACAGGGATGCGTTTTGTAGAAGTTGCACATCTCCACCATGTTCCCACAGAAGGGGAACCGAATCCCCGCGCTTATTTGCCCAGCGGAGACGAACACTTCCCCTGCCCGAGGAGGTGTAATGATGTGTTTCCTCCTGACAGCGGACTGGGACTCATACGGGAACGAGGTTCCCAATCAGAGGTAATACACCCCTCTCTAAGGGCAACCTCATATGTAGCCTCCGAGATCTCATTGACAGCGAACTCGAAGGTGAAGGGAGTCCTAGCCTCGGAACTAGCTTCGTCTAAAACGATTGCAAGCAAAAGGATTTGAGAAAAGAAGAATAAACCGCAAGCAAATTACGAAAACGTAGAAAGAAATTCTTACCAGACATAATTCAATGGTCGAAGGAGTAAGGTAAAGGAAGATCGGAAGGGTTGAGAGCCTTGGATCACTTGAACACCAGGAGGAGCTTGGAGAGGAAGCTTCGAATATAAAGATGGCTGAAAACGAGAGAGTGCAGAAGAAGTGTATAAGACCAGAGTTTTACCTTTTATAGGCAAAAGGACAATCGGAGGGGACGTAATCTTGACCGTCGAAGACGAAACGATTTGATCACAACCATTGAAATTATGGAGACGGTACGGAAGAGACAGCTGGATGGGCTTGATCTGCACCGTTGAAGAGGAAACGACACGATCTTAATCACCAAAATCACAGGCACGGAAGGGACGTGTGTGACGTCACAGTTGCTTTTTCAGAAAACATCAGTCACGCTGGTTTAAACGTCGTTTCCTTATCCCTAGGCATTTAATGCCACAGTAACTGAGGAGTCCCCTCGGATTTGGCAACTGCCCGTGGGGCCTGGTGGGCCCAAGGCAATCATGAGTAAGAGACTCTGTTACGCAACGATCACACGCAAGGCAGAAACCCCCGACGGTGGCATCGGGAGGTACGAAGACAAAGGCCTCCCACGGTGGTATCGGAAGGCGTGAAAGCGAAAACCTTCGACAAAGAGGTCAAAAGATCTGGACTGAAAGACATGACGAACTAAAAGTCCCCCATGTCTTGGGGGCAAATGATGGGTTCCGATGTAATCGTTAGCCCCGTTAACAGCCAATGGATGGCGAATAGGTCCAGTGGGCCTCGTGAAAAGCCTGGAAGGCCCAGAGGCCCAACACGAAGGGTCCCGACTTTAGCGGTCCCGATGTATGAGCTGAATGCTCCCGATGAGAAGCCTCTGAGTAGGCCCCGATATGCCTTAGTAAAGGCCCCGACAACAAAGCCCCGCAGAGGCTGGACCTGTCCCGTAGAGACTGAAGGTTCTGGGTGGTGACCTAGAATGAGACAACTCTGGAGTCCCCGACAGGAGTCGAGACTTGTGATCAGAGGATAAGACCGAGAAACCCGCCTACTAGATAAGAGTAGTGGGAAGACGGTTAGAATACAGATAAACTCCCCGTGATACGCAGGGCGTGCCCGAGATACGCGGAGTACGGGTAAGATACGCGGAGCGTGGGGCGAGATATATGGAATCCCAGCCGAAATATACGGAACCATGGCGAGATACACGGAATCATGGGCACAACGGCCAAGCATGGTCATAGGTAACTGGGCAACTCCTCCTCCTATATAAGGGAGGAAGTTACCCCAGAAAAGGCATACTATCTAATACAAACTTAGACTCTTTGCTTACCACCCATTGATCACCATACTCATTTAAGCATCGGAGAGGGATTCTGGGTCACCACCCAGGTCATCCCCTTTTGCAGGATTACGCGGAGCCCAGGAGTCCAAGCTTTCCGTCAAGGACGTAGCGGAGCTTCGCCCGTGATCCAACAACAGCGATCTTGGGGAGGATTTATATAAGTATTTCGACAGCAAGGAGCAAGGGAGGTTCAAGTTCAACCAAAACCCTTTTGAGTGCCAAAGGGTTTTTATCTCTCACTTTGTAATTGGTGGATTACCTTAATTGATCATGGACAGAAAACCATGCATGCCTTCTTACATAGGAGAATCCTTTTATCGAGTTAGGTATCAGTTAATGGACTAGTTTACCATGCCATAATCCCCTTACCAATTTCAGCTATAGGTCGAAATTATCTTATGTAATTCTTCTTAATTATTAACTGAGATTAATATAAGCTTTTATGAAAAGACTCTCGTAAAAGGCGGCCTAGTTACTAAATTGCTACACATACATTGTTGGATCACGGGCGAAGCTCCGTTACGTCCTTGACGGCAAGCTCTGGACTCTTGGGCTCCGCGTAATCCTGCAAAAGGGGATGACCTGGGTGGTGATCCAGAATCCTTCTCCGATGCTTAAATGAGTATACGATCAATGGGGTGGCAGCAGTAATTCTAAGTGCGTATTAGATGATGTTTTCTGAGGTAACTTCCTCCTTTATATAGGAGGGGAAGTTACTCAGTTACCTGTGGCCGTGATTGGCCATTTTGCCCATGCTTCCGTGTATCTCGCCACGATTCCGTATATCTCGTTAGGGATTCCGTAGATTCCGCCCCACGCTCCGCGTATCTTACCCATACTCTGCGTATCTCGGGCACGCCCTGCGTATCTCGGGGGACTTATCTATATCTTTAACCGTCTCCCACTACTCTATCCAGTAGGCGGGTTTCTCGGTCTTTGTCCTCTGATCACAAGCCTCGACTCCTGTCGGGGACTCCAGAGTTATCTCATTCTAGGTCACCATCCAGGACCCTTTGTCTCACGGGACGGGTCCAGCCTCTGCGGGGCTTTTATCATCGGGGCCTTTACTAAGGCATATCGGAGCCTACTCAGAGGCTTCTTGTCGGGAGTATTCAGCTCATATATCGGGACCGCCAAAGTCGGGACCCTTCGTACTGGGCCTCTGGGTCTTCCAGGCTTTTCATGAGTCCCACTGGACCTACTCGCCGTCCATTGGCTGTTAACGGGGCTAACGATTACATCGGAACCCATCATTTGCCCCCAAGACATGGGGGACTTTTAGTTCGTCGTGTCTTCCAGTTCCAGATCTTCTGACCTCGCTGTCGGAGGCTTTGGTCTTCATACCTCCCGATATCGCCGTCGGAGGCTTTTGTTTTCGTACCTCCCGATACCGCCGTCGGGGGCTTTTACCTCTTACATTTCTTGATACCTCAGTCGGAGGCTTTTACCTTGCGCGTGGTTGTCATGTGACAGAGTCTCTCACTCATGATTACTTCGGGCCCACAGGGCTTTGTGGGCAGTTGCCAAATGCGAGGAAACCCCTTGGTTACTGTAGCATTAAATGCTAGGGATTATGAAATGACGCTTGAATCGGCGTGACTGTTGCTTTCTGAAAAAGCACTCATTACGTCACCATGTCTCTTCCGTACCGTCCCTCAGTTTTCGACGGTCAAGATTGAATCGTTTCGTCTTCAACGGTCTAGATCAAGTCCGTTCCGTTTGTCCTCTTGCTTATAAAAGCTGAGACCCTGGCATTATTCACTTCTTCTTCACTCTCTCAATTTCTGCCGTTCTTGCATTCGAAGCTTCTCCTCCAAGTTCTTCCTGCTGTTCAAGTGATCCAAGGCTTTCAATCTTTCGACCCATTCTTCATCTTCTTTTGGCCATCATCCATCATGTCTGGTAAGGATCTTCTTCTCTATTTTCCTGATTTGCTGATGTTTGCTTTTCTTTTCTCAAGTCTTTTTGTTCGTGACCGTTTTTAGACGAGGATAGTTCTGAGGCTAGGGCCCCTTTCACCTTTGAGTTGGCCTTTAATGAGATTTCTGAGGCCTCGTACGAGGTTGCCCTTCGAGAGGGCTGAATTACCTCGGATTGGGAGCCTCGTTTCCCCTACGAGTCTCAGCCTGCCGTCCGAAGGAAGCACATCGTTACGCGTCCTCGAGAGGGGGAAGTGTTCGTCTCTACCGGACAAATAAGCGCGGGGATTCGGTTCCCCTTCTGCGGGAACTTGGTGGAGATGTGCAATTTCTACAAGACACACCCTTGTACTTTCTCTCCACACGCCATCCGCGTGTGGAATGCCTTCCAGCTCCTATGCCTCCGCCAGCAGTGGACGTACAGTCTGCTGCTCTTCAGCACCTTCTATGGAATGAAGTGCAACAAGGCTGGTGTCTGCTCCTTCTCCCCCCGACTCCCCAAGTGGACAAAGGAGCAACTTTCACGTTTCGGCTGGGATAGCGAGACCTGGAAGTTCCACAAGGATCGGGTGCTGATTCGCGATTCGGGGTCTGACAATAGCGGATGGAAGAAGTATTACTTCTTCGTCCAACACAGCTCCGTCCCATGGCCTCAATGGGAGGTCGTGGCGGACCCTGCCCCCAAGCTCCAGGCCTACACTGAGGATGACCTCAACACTCTCCAAATGATTCAGCTCTACCGTTGGGGAGACAACTTCATACCCCTCGACGCCAACAAGCTCCTGGAGAAGGACTTGATTCACATCGGAGTCCGACTCCTCGACTCCGTTTCCAAAGATTTAGTCATCTGGGTAACGCTTCTAACCATCTTGTCTTTTATTTTTGCAGCCAAGAAGGCATCTCTGCTGACTAGTCTCATGTTGAAGCAGGGAGAGACTGACGCCGTCCAGAGTGGCTCCAAACGGAGGCGGAAGTCCTTGAAGAAGGAAACTTCCTCTTCTGCTGCTCCTCCAACCAAAGGGCGGGTCGTGGCTAAGAAAGCCAGGAGGGAGGAGATAGATCAGGCCTTCGGGGCCACCACCGTCGAGGAAGGTAAGCGCGTTCGTCGTGTTATTAAGAAATATAGGAAACTGGTTCCCAAGGAGTTTATCCCCGCTGATCGGGAATCGCGCGTTCGGGAAATCAAGTACATCCTTCGAGGAGAAGTCCCCCGCGTTCTCAAGGCGGGATATTACAACTTCTTTGGGAAGGACCAGCATCTTGAACGCCAAATTCTCTGGTGTCCTAAGGGTACTCTTCCTGACTTTATTCGTCCCGCCACCGCAGGTCCATTGGAGGCTGTCACTCCGGGGCGTGCTGCTACTCCAGCCCGGGACACGACTCCACCGGCGCCGATGACGGAGGAAACCCCGATGGGAGCTCAGTTCCGTCAGGTGACTGATTTGGAGGCTTCTCCTTCTTCCGAGGAGCCTGCTGAAGGGGGCCTGATCCGCCGCAAGTCAGGCCAGAGCATCCTGAGGCCCGTCGTGGAGGATGTGTCCCGGAGTCCTCCTCCCGAGTTCCGCACTCCGACTCCCGAGCCACCGACCGAGGTGGCTCTTCCAGCTGAAAGTTCCGGGGCCATCCCCCCTCTCCCCGTGGATGAAAATCTTTACAAGGTTTTCACCCCCGACCAGGGGATGATGCCTTGGAACACGATCGAGTCTCTCCGAGGGGTCCCACTCCACCGGAGAAACCTTGAGCCTGAGTTGGCCCTGCATCTGCTGGCGGGGTCAATTCCTCCGGCCTTGAGGCGGCCCCTATCCTTGGTGCGGGAGGACCTTGAGGAGGAGATCCGCGATATGGCTATTCGTCGGATGGAGGTAAAACTTCATCTTTATTTTATTTTCTTCATCACTCTTGTCTCCGATTATTGCATCTTGATCTTTTCCTTCCTTCTCACAGGACATTGCGAACCAGCAGCGCTGCTTCGGCCTTATCCTGGCTCTGAAGGGTGCTTTGGAGGAGGCTCAGGCCCAGTCGGACCCCGACGCGTTGGCCAAGCTCCAGGTGGACCTCGACGAGGCTGTGGCGGCCAGGAATAAGATGGCCAAGGAGAAGACTCTCCTTGACGAGATGGCTTCGTGCCTGCTCAGGCAGGTTCAGGATCATGAGGCTGTCATGCGTCGGGAGCGGAAGATGGTCCAGGCGGATAATCAGCGGCATGAGTCGGAGAGGAGGCAGCTCATCCTCGAGAAGGGTGTTCTTGCGGAGGCTCTCGCAGAGGCCAAGGCGGGGCTTGAGGCCAAACTTGCTGAGGCCAAGGCCCAGGGCCACGAGGAAGGTCGTCAGTAGGGCCACGAGGAAGGTCTCCTGCAGGGTCGCGAGGAGGGTCGTCTGCAAGGCCGCGAGGAGTACCGGAATTCTGAAGATTTCAAGGTGGATGCTGTAGGGTTCTGTAAGTCCGAGGTGGAGAACACCTTGTTCAATGTCGTCGAAGAACTCTACACAGCCTACGAGAATTCCATCGACTTCAAGAAGTCCGAGACTCTCGCGCCTTTCGCGGAGAAGTACTTCAACCTCCCAGCGGAGAGTGAAGAGACTGATGCCGTGGACCCGACTTCGCGGACTGCGGAGCCTTCTGCCCAAGCCCCTCCGAACCTTGCTCCCTCCAACGCTGCTGAGGACCCGTCATCCAACAAGGACCAAGCTTAATGCTTTATCTCATGTCCTTGTAGTTTTTCTCCTTTATCTCTTTTGTATAGGACCTCTTTGGCCTTCGAGCCTTTATATAAGAAGTTTCTTTTATCTGTTTTGGTCCCGATAATCGTTTGCGCTATTTAAAGCGACCTTAGACTCGTTTACTTAGAACGTCCCGATGCACCGTTTAAGATGACTTCATACGTCCTTCCGACGCTTTACTTGAGACTTTACCACTTAAGGTTTCTCGTCTAATCGGGACTTCACCACTTAAGGTTTTTCGTCTATTCGGGACTTCACCACTTAAGGTTTCTCATCCAATCGGGATTTTACCACTTAAGGTTTCTCATCCAATCGGGACTTTACCACTTAAGGTTTCTCATCCAATCGGGACTTCACCACTCAAGGTTTCTCATCCAATCGGGACTTCACCACTTCAGGTTTCTTGTCCCTGCCTTTCGAGGCCATTTTCCACATCACTTAAGATGATTTTTCACACCCCCTGGGGCTTTTACCGCGCCAAATCTGACGACTTTAATCGTACCCTTTAGGGCTTTTATCGCGCCTTTACTAGACGGCTTAATCGTACCCTTTAGGGCTTTTTGCCGCATCATATAGACGACTTACGCGGACCTGCTAAGGCTTTTTCGTACCCGTTAAGGCTTTTGGCCGCATCATATAGACGACTTACGCGGACCCATTAGGGCCTTTTCGTACCTAGGCTTTTGGTTGCATCGTAAAGACGACTTACGCATACCCCGTAAGGCTTTTGTCCGTACCTGTTAAGGCTTTTGGCCGCATCATATAGACGACTTACGCATACCCCGTAAGGCTTTTGTCCGTACCTCGTAAGGCTTTTTGTCGCGCCATAAAGGCGACTTACTCGTACCTCGTAAGGCTTTTCTCGTACCTCGGAAGGCTTTTGTCGCGTCCCTCAGGACGTCTTACTAATAATTAGAATAAATCTGAAAATAATTTGATCGGAAGCAACTTCTTTTATTAATAACTCAAAGCTTTGCTTACATCGGATTGATAGATAACTTGCGCCATTCGCGGCGACTTAATATCAAACATGATACTTCTTCAAGTGTTCGCCACTGAAGGAATGTTTCAACGTCTTGCCATCAAGGTCCTCTAGCTTGTACGCGTTCGGGGCTGGCATCCCTACGATCTTGTAAGGTCCCTCCCATTTTGGCGATAACTTGTTGATCCGATCTTGATGAATGAACTCGTTACTCCGCCAGACAAGTTCTCCAACGAAGAACTGTCGGGACTTGACACGCCGATTGTAATATCGGGCTGTTGCCAGACGCATCCGAGCCTGGACTTCATCAACCTTCCACCTTTTCTCCTCGAGCAAGTCTAAGTCTAGACGTCTCATTTCCTCGTTTGTCAGAGGCTCGTAATATTTCGCGCGATGAGACGCCACCGCTATCTCCACGGGAGCGACTGCCTCCGTGCCATAGACCAGGCCAAACGGAGTTTCTCCCGTCGATTGTTTGGGGGTTGTTCTAACAGCCCACAGCACATTTTCGAGCTCATCCAGCCAATGGCCCTGCAAGGCGTAGACTCTCTTCTTCAAGCCATCCATCACGATCTTATTGGCTGATTCTACCTGGCCATTGGTCTGGGCATGGCGGACTGAAGCGGTCCGGTGCTCGATGTTCAATTCCTCCAGGTACTCCTTCAACTGAGCCCCATTGAACGGAGGGCCATTGTCGCTGATCAACACTCGAGGAACCCCATACCGGGATATGATCTGAGTTTGAAGGAACTTGAGGATCTGCTGTCCTGTCGTCTTGGCCAATGCCTTAGCCTCTATCCATTTCGAGAAGTAATCGATGGCCACGAGCAAATACTTGCACTGACCTTTCGCTTGGGGAAGATACCAAGTCAATCCCCCATTGCGCGAAGGGCCAAGCACTCCTGATGGGCATTAAGTCCGCGGCGGGAGCCACGATATTTGGAGCGTACCTTTGGCAGGCATCACAGGATCGGACCATTGCTGTCGCCTCCTTATTCATCGAAGGCCAGTAGTAGCCTAGGTTCAACGCTTTCCTCACGATAGATCGGGCCCCTTCATGACAGGCCGCGACTCCCTCGTGTAGCTCTCTCAGGATCCGATTTGTATCAGGCTCCGCCACGCATTTCAAGAAAGGCTTCACATGCCCCTTCTTGTATAACTGGTTTTCCACCATCGCGTAGTCGTTCGCAATTCGACGCAGCCTGACAGCTACCACATCGTCATCGGGGAGCGCTCCCGTAGTCAGTTATGTGACCATCGGGGTCATCCAGGTGGGCTTCTCTTCTTCCTCCGATCCTGCTTCCATAGCGCATACCTCTGATGGATCGATGGTTGAGATGATCACTCTCTCCAGGAAATGCACCTTCCGATTCTCCTCAGGGACCACTCCCAGAGCAAACTTGCTCAAGGCGTCTGCCTCCGCGTTTTCTTCCCTCGGGATCGCCTCGATATCGAAGCTTTTGAAGCTCCCTTTCAAAGTCTGCAACTCGTGCAAATACTTCCTCATTGTCGGGCTCTTGGCTTCATAGTTCCCCTGGACTTGATTCACGATCAAGCTGGCATCGCACTTCACTTTCAAATGGTCGACCCCCGTACCCTTGGCAATTTTAAGGCCCGTGATGAGAGCCTCGTACTCCGCTTCATTGTTGGTGGCCTTAAACGTTAAGGCCAAAGCATATCGCAAGGGTTCGCCTCCACCGGGCGGTATCAATACGAATCCTGCCCCTGATCCTTCTACACTTGATGAACCATCAGTGTACATCTCCCAAGTGTTCTCCTCCTTTGGCTGTTCTGGCTGTTCTGTTGTCGGGACCTCCATGGTTGCCCCCTCTTCGGGACCCGTTATTCCGGATCGGGTGCCGTAGACTCAGCTATAAAATCTGCCAATGCCTGGCCCTTAATAGCAGTTCGCGGAGCAAAATGTATACGGAACTCCGTAAGCTCGATGGCCCATTTCACCAATCTCCCCGACGCCTCTGGTCGGTTCAGAAAGTGTTTCAAGTGCTGATTGGTTAACACCGTAACCTCGTGGGCATGGAAGTAAGGTCGTAGCTTTCGAGCGGCAACAATCAACGCAAAGAGATACTTCTCAATAGCGGGATAATTCATGTCATGTTTGGCAAATGCCTTGCTTACATAATAGACAGGCACTTGGTTGCCCTTGACAAGTTTAATCAACACAGAACTAACAGCAACGTCAGAAACAGCCAAATAGAGATAAAGTGGCTCGCCTGGAGCCGGCTTCGCCAACGGCGGGAGGGTACGGAGATGCTGCTTGAGCGCTTGGAATGCCTCCTCGCACTTTTCGGACCATTCAAACTTCTTGTGGGCCCTTAGCACATCAAAAAATGGCATGGCTCTGTCACTCGCCTTGGATAAGAACCGTTTTATCGCGGCCAACCGGCCATTCAACACTTGAACCTCCCGATGATTCTTCGGGGAATGCATCTCTTCAATTGCTCGCAGCTTCTCAGGGTTCACGTCGATTCCTTGCTGGCTCACCATGAACCCTAGGAACTTCCCCGAGTTCACCCCGAAAGCACATTTGTCCGGGTTCAACCGAACATGATGAAACCTCATCCGTTCAAACGCCGCTGCCAAGTTTTGGACGTGGTCTCCTGCCTTTCGGGACTTCACGAGCATGTCATCCACATATGCCTCCATGGTCTTTCCCAACATGTCTCCGAACAACTTGTTTACCATCCGCTGGTAAGTTGCTCCGGCATTGATCAATCCGAAGGGCATTACGTCGTAGTGGTAGACGTCGCTGTCAGCGTAAAAAGCTGTGTGGGGGGCATCCTCCTTCGCCATCTTGATCTGGTTGTATCCAGAATAGGCATCAATGAAGCTCAGCAGCTCATGTCCCGATGTGGCATCCACCAGCTGGTCAATCCTCGGGAGCGGGTAGCAATCCTTCGGGCAAGCCTTGTTCAAGTCGCGGAAATCGACACACATCCGCCACTTTCCATTGCTCTTTCGCACCAGGACTAGGTTAGCGACCCACGTCTGGAATCGGAGCTCCTTGATGAATCCAGCGTCGAGCAGTCTGCCCACCTCTTGCTGGATCGGGATTCTCTTGTCCGCGCCCATCGGATGCCTCCTCTGCGCGATAGGTTTAATCGCGGGGTCAATCTTCAGCTCGTGCACAATCACGTCGGGACTGATGCCTGGCATATCACTCGGGGACCAGGCAAACAGCTCCTTGAACTCCTTCAGAAGCTCGATCAACTCTTGGGCTCTCTCCTCCGATAGAGCAGCCCTGATCTTCACCTTCCTCCGAGGTCCATCGATCTCAACTTCCTTCAGATCCTCCATTGGGGCGGGACGCCCAAACTCTTCTCGAGGATCGGCATCGGTTTGCAGGACCGCCATGGCTTCCCTCCTTCTTCTTCGGGTAGCATTAACATAGCACTTTCGTGATGCCACCTGGTCGCCCTTAACCTCCCCGACACCATGATCAGTCGGGAACTTCATCTTCTGGTGGACTGTCGAGGCGACCGCCATGAGGGGGTTAATGGTGGTCCTCCCGATAATAGCGTTGTACGTTCCCGCGGATTCTACCACGACGAAATCCACGTTCCGCCGTTCCATCTTCCAGCCACTACCAAACTCTACTGGTAAGGTAATCATCCCCACCGGATAGGAAGTTGACCCGGAGAAGCCCACCATCGGGAAGTTTACCTGCGTCAGGTCCTTCTTTGTCTTTCCCATGGCCTCCAAGGCGTCCATGAAAAGAATGTCGGAGGAGCTCCCTCCATCTATCAGGATCCGCTTCATCTCGAATCCGTCTACATCCAAGGTTACGACCAGGGCGTCATCATGGGGGCTTTCCACGCCTATCAGATCCTTCGCCGAGAATGAAATCACTATTTCCTCCTTTAGAGTCCACGACCGGGACCTCTTGCCTAGCACCACAGCAGCGGAGATGCGTGAAGCATAATTCTCCTGAGAAGCAGTGGTGTCGCCTCCCGCAGCCATTCCTCCATGAATGACGTTAATGGTTCCCCGTCTCTCCTTACGGGCACCGGAACCAGAAGGTTCCGACTCCATCTTCTTCTTCTTCGGGGATCGGTCACGGGACTTGGAACGGGATCGCGACCGACTTTTGGAACGGGATCGGCACCTTCCCCTTCCGACGAACTCCTTAAGCTTCCCCTTCTGGATCAGCTTCTCTATCTCCTTCTTCAGCTCCCGACAGTTATCTGTGTCGTGACCATTGGCTCGATGGTACCGACAGTAACGATCAGAGCGACCTCCCAAGAATTCTCCTTCCTTCCTCGGGGGGTATCGGGCAAGACCCTGCCGATCCATCACAGCTAGCACGGAGGTCATCGAGCTGTTGATGGGGACACTACGACCTTCGCGGTTATCCTTCTTCGGAGGACGCCTATCCTCTCTTCTTTCGGAGCGACCACGGTTCCTACTCCCCTCCGACTTGTCGCTCCCTTTGCGATCATCCGACAGCTTGGACGATGGCTTTCCTCTTCCCGACTTCGGAGGATCGAGCTCTCCGGCAGCAATCTTCGACTCCTGGACGTCGATTTGCTGTTTCACCCTCGCTTGCAGGGCCTCCATACTCCACACTGCCTTCGCGGCTACACTGTGCATTAGGTCGGACCCATACGGAGCAGTAAGGTTCCGAAGGAAAGTTCGGATGGTCTCACCCTCCGATATTTCTTCATCGATCTCCGCGGCACTCGCAGTGAACCGTTGGTAGTAGTATGCCAATGACTCATCGGGTCTCTGCACCACCTGGGTCAGGGACCTTACACTCTTCAGGAGACGCCTGCGGCCCTGATATTGCTTGATGAAGCGGGTAATGCTTCCCGGCGGTAATGCTTGATCATCCGACAGCTTGGACGATGCCCAGCAGGTAATGCTTCCCGGCGGTAAGCTGAAGAACCAAGTCATGGCCCTTTCTCCCAAGTTTATCGGGAACAATGAGCATATGAGGTCATCGTTCGAAGTCCTACCCATACAGGCCTGGACATGTCTCTGAACGTGGCGAACTGGGTCCCCCTCACCATCATACTCCTTGATGGTCGGAATACCTAGCCCGGGCGGGGCAACAGTATCTATCAGCCGCGGAACAAAAGGATGACTGGATCGATCCCTCAGCTCCGATGTCATCTGCTTCTGATCGCCCATACAAATGCTAACGATCTTCACCACCTGATCGGGGGTGATGGGGCCATTTAGGGGAATGGTCCTGTTTTGCACTGGTCCCGGTCCGTCGACCACGAATTTCTCCAAGTACGCGGGTTCCTTACCCCTGTTCCTGGGCGGAACCTCCTGAACCTCCTGTTCTTCTGGGACCACCTTCGGAGGGGGTGGAGGTAACTCTTCTCGCGGAGGCAACTCCTCCGCCCTCCTGGCAGCCTCTCTCTTGTCCAGCAAGGCCTCCATGGCAGCCAAGAACATGGGCATAGCATTTGCTACTGCCTTGGCTAACTCCGAGTTTGAAGACGACCCTTCTTCCCTTCGCGGGACTCCTTCTCCTCTACGCCCCACCGGGTTCGGGGGAGCCTCGTCCTCCTCCCTTCGCGGGATATCTTGCCTGTTTATCTCCGTGTCTCGGACTGAGACCTCATAACCATCACCATGCCCCCCTGTCTGGGAAAGAGCGGGGTTCTCACCTTGTTCAACAACACGTTCCGGCAACGGGGAATTCACAGTTCCTGCGGGACGAGAACTGCCAGCCTGAACCTGCCTCTTCTTGCCACCACCGGCCATTGATCTGGTAGAAACTATCTTGACTTTTTGTAAGTTCCCACAGACGGCGCCAATGTTGGATCACGGGCGAAACTCCGTTACGTCCTTGACGGCAAGCTCTGGACTCTTGGGCTCCGCGTAATCCTGCAAAAGGGGATGACCTGGGTGGTGACCCAGAATCCCTCTCCGATGCTTAAATGAGTATACGATCAATGGGGTGGCAGCAGTAATTCTAAGTGCGTATTAGATGATGTTTTCTGAGGTAACTTCCTCCTTTATATAGGAGGGGAAGTTACTCAGTTACCTGTGGCCGTGATTGGCCGTTTTGCCCATGATTCCGTGTATCTCGCCACGATTCCGTATATCTCGTTAGGGATTCCGTAGATTTCGCCCCACGCTCCGCGTATCTTACCCATACTCCGCGTATCTCGGGCACGCCCTGCGTATCTCGGGGACTTATCTATATCTTTAACCGTTTCCCACTACTCTATCCAGTAGGCGGGTTTCTTGGTCTTTGTCCTCTGATCACAAGCCTCGACTCCTGTCGGGGACTCCAGAGTTATCTCATTCTAGGTCACCATCCAGGACCCTTTGTCTCACGGGACGGGTCCAGCCTCTGCGGGGCTTTTATCATCGGGGCCTTTACTAAGGCATATCGGAGCCTACTCAGAGGCTTCTTGACGGGAGTATTCAGCTCATATATCGGGACCGCCAAAGTCGGGACCCTTCGTACTGGGCCTCTGGGCCTTCCAGGCTTTTCATGAGGCCCACTGGACCTACTCGTCGTCCATTGGCTGTTAACGGGGCTAACGATTACATCGGAACCCATCGTACACAAAAGGAATACTACGTAATAACAATGTAATGTTAAAAAACCAATATACTCAAATCTCCTACCTCATTCTCCATGCATCAGATCGTGCCTCACCGCTAAGATCTTGACACGTGTTCTGAGTTTAATTAATTTTGTAGTTTTTTTTTCTAAAACTCTATGGGGATTGGTGAATCTTAGAATGAATATATTAAATCTAAGGACACGTGTCAAGATTTTAATGGTGATGTACGATCTGATGGATGAAGAGTGGGGCAGGTGATCGACCCGATCTTATATATACATCAGAAATATTATATCTAAAGCAATATAATTTCTACTTGATTAAAATAGGGAATGAATCGTAGTCCAAGAATAAATTTTATGGTTTAAACCATTCTGAATCTTCTATTATCAAGCGCGTATTATTGAGACACATGTCAACGCCGATGATTTTAAACTTTAGAATGCATATAAAAATCCAGTACATCAAAGAATATAATATTTTATACATGTTTATAAATATATTTATTTTCTTAATATTATTATAGTTAATATTACTCTTAAAACATTGTAATTGAATAACCATAATTTTTTTATCGGTATTCTAATTTAGGAAGAGTTTCTCAAATACGAAAACAAATGTAAAGACCTTATGAATGATTTATGATATATGTATCGGTCTGACTGACTTAAATAACGATCGATAAAAAAAGTCTGAATTAAACAAATCAAATACAGAAGAAAACATCAATAATGTTAAGTCTCTGAATAATAATGTTAAGTCTGTGAATGATATTTTTTTTGTTGGTGAAACTCTGAATGATATTATTTTGCCTCAGTTGTATTATTATTACGTTGAAATGGGGGAACAAATTAGTCTGGCTGAATGGTTTGTTTCACATTGATAAATACATTTCAATTATATTTATTTATATATATATATTGGAACAATAACTTTTTATTGTTGTCTCCCAAGTCCCACCACCTCCCTCCAATGACTGAATCACTTTTTAATCAGAGTTGCAATTTTATTTTGGTGCAAGACTTGGAATTCTGAAAAGGCCCTAAACCTAAACAGTAGAAAAATACAGCGTGCTCTTACAGTCTTACTCTGATACACAACACACACGTGTGAGGAGGGAGTGTGTGGTTTTTAGGGTTTGTTAAGGAAACACTAACAGAGCATGCTTTTGCTTCCACCTCCTATAAAGGAAAACTACATGTGCCCAACTTTTACGTCTCCTATTCTCTTTTCTTCTCTTCTCTTCTCTCTCACATATTATATATCTTCTTCAATACTTGTCCAGACAGGCCTAACAAGTACATACATACTGATTTCAATATATAAGTAAAGCAACCAAGTTGTACGTACGTAGGATGATAGTAGTGAATTAGCTAGGTAGTAATCTCTGCTATATATATCGTGAAAACCTTAGCTAGAAAATTAATGATGAATGGGGTTGATGATGAGATGATGGGCAGCGGGAAGAGATCAGCGGTGGTGGTAGACGAGGAGGGTGGAGCAGGTGGGAATGGGATATCATCATCTTCTTCTTCTTCTTTAATGACAACGACGACTACAGAAGGGAGTAGGTACGAGAACCAGAAAAGGAGGGACTGGAACACATTCGGGCAGTACCTGAGGAACCACCGACCTCCGTTGACGCTGTCACGTTGCAGCGGTGCTCACGTGCTGGAGTTCCTCCGGTATCTGGACCAGTTTGGGAAGACTAAAGTCCACACCCACCACTGCCCCTTCTTCGGCCACCCCACCCCGCCGGCGCCCTGCCCATGTCCCCTCCGCCAGGCTTGGGGCAGCCTCGACGCCCTCGTTGGACGACTACGCGCCGCCTTCGAAGAGAACGGTGGACTCCCCGAGGCCAACCCCTTTGGGGCTCGAGCTGTCCGACTTTACCTTCGCGACGTACGTGATTCTCAGGCCAAGGCAAGAGGCATCAGTTACGACAAGAAGAAGAGAAAGCGGGCCCCACCACCTCCTCCTCCTCCTCCTCACCACCACTCGTAGCTACCTAGCTAGCTGCTTTAATTATGGACACTGGTCTAACCTTTGTACTAGTTCTTGCTTCATTCATAATAATAATAATTGCTAGCTAGCTAGCTAGCTGTATGTGGATTATCATTCATACCTACTCGCTAGACTAGACTAGACCTAACTGGCTTGGAGGGTTATCTCTACAGTCTCCTCTATACATCGTAACACCATATCATGGATTTGAATTTTTTTTCCTAATTCTTCCTTTGTCAGTAACCAATTACAAATACGCCTTCTAACCAAAACTTTTAACAAAAATATCCTTCGACGCGGTTTAACATCGCATCCATAATTACTACGGACGCGATCCAACATTGTGTCCACAGTTTTACACTACAAGAAAAATCAAGATTGCCTACCGTCGATATCGGTCGGAAACTAAACGGAGATGGTCTGTTACGTATGTTTTCCGTCCGATATGGCATCTCATTAAGACATGCTCTGGAATGCAGTCATTCCTGACATGCAAAATTGGTCGGAAATCTTTGCCTAGGGGATATATCCGTCGGGAAGAGGACGGTACCTTACATCCGTCTATAAATTTCCGACTGATGTCCTGCCACTGTTAGGATGGCAGCAGAGATCTGGCAGGATGCGCTGCCGCCCTCTCGATTCCAACTGGCCGATGCTAAAGCTGTCCTAGGGAGAATATGCGTCTTTAGCAGATGGGTTTTGGTTTCCGATGAAAGCCTTTAGACTACCATTAGACAAACGTTAGTTACACACATTTAGTCACCCCATTACGTTAGTACTGAAACCTTCCATTGCATTTGCATAAGCTCATTATAGTATGTCGTATTCAATTATTCAGACTTTGACCCAAAATACAACTACCAGAGAAATTTACGAATATTCTTTGTCGACATTTAGCAATCATGCAGCCGATCCCAAAGGTATTCTGGCGAGTCGGTGTTAGGTGAATTCAAATTGTGTTGTTCAGCACCACCATATATGATTCCAATGTTAGACTTTGGTATTGGATACTCGAACACAGAATGATAGTTTCAACATGTGAAGACATACTGCCATATACTGTCTTTAACATACTGTCAGTGCATGTTGAATGTTCAGTTTACCACTACACATACCCATTACTAATACCAACTTGTTGACACAATAAATAATGTTTCGACATATCACAATTAGACTCGGCTCAGTTCAAGTCCAACAGATGAAATTGGCGTGTGCAGACGAGTTGCTGAATTTTGCTTTGAAGATTATATTAGACCTTCCTATACGGTATCTTAAGCGTTAGATCGTGTCCCTCGGGTCGTCGGTTCTCTGATCCGAGTGGCACTTCTCACAGGTTATTCACTCTCTTTCTTGATCCGTCTAGCTTGTCTGTCTGATCTGTTCCTTCGCTTCCTGTCGACCTGTACAAGGGGCAGTACCGAGCACGAAGACATGGGGGGGGGGGGGGGTGCTCGATGAACCATCTCAGATTCTTAAGTAAGCCAGAGTTCTCTAGAGAGATAAAATCCTAGAGAGAAGGCAGAGCTAGGTATGCAAAGATGTAAGACTTGTTGGAATAAATGGAACTTGTGGAGTATATATAGGCTACGGGAGAATTAAGGTGGCTAAATGACACCGTTAATCCTTAAATGTACTTAATCGACACATAACAGCTGGATTAACCCTTTAAAAGCATGGGGAGGTGGCTGAAAAAGTCTAAGTACGAGTCGGGTGAAAAGGAGGTCGGGACCCTTAGGGTTGGACGGAAAATCCGACCCCCAGGGCCTAAAATCGGGTTGGCTTGCCCAACCCCTCCTAGGAGAGGTTGGACGAGCCAACCCGGTCTCCCCTAGGGGAGATCGGGTCAGCCCTCCCGATCTCTCCTAGGAGAGATCGGGCCGGCTGGCCCGATCTCCCCTTGGTGAGGTCGACTGATGGGTCCGGGCGAATATTTTGGCTCGTCCGGACTGCTAGCGTTGCGGGTGAAGTACTCGGCTCAAAATTTTGATTTATAATTGTAAGTGGGGTGGTCAAAAAAAGACAGTCCGAACTAAAACGGGTTCAAATTGGGCGTATATCCATCACATGCCCCCGAGTCAACTAATGGCTTAACCCTTGATTGACTCTATGATGCGATGACACGCACAATTTGAAACTGGGACTTTACCTCTTGGCGAAACTTTTGCATGTCTGTAGGCGCATTTTTCGGGCTTTGTCCTCCGTTTCTTAAAATAGAGGAATTGTAAATATTAGAGTAAACATGCACGTGCCTAGGCACGTGTCCGTAAAATATGGATGTGATAATAAAAAATCCAACCTTTCCATGCATGCATTTTAAAAATACGTACGTGCATGGGGATGCAATGCAATCATGGATATGAGTTGATGTACCTCAATTTCATATGGGGTGAGTCTACGCTTGGAAAAAATATTTGAATTGGGTCCAAAATATTTCTAAGTATGGGAAAGTGAGATACACGCCTATAGGGTGCTAACTTGGGTAGAGATGGATATACCATCAACATGAATGTGTGTATTAGCATACATGCAAGTAAAAACACAAGTATGGAAGTGTGTGTAGACATGCTGTGATCGTGGACATGAATGTATGCAGGAATATATGGCAGCCATGTGCATATATGTCTAAATGTTTGAACACATGGGAGTGTGTATGTGGGCATGCACGTGAGTGCAAGGATAAACATGTATGTATGCATTGACGGGTAGTGAACATAAGCATAAGTGATGGTATTGGTGTACTTATAGATGTAAATCATAAACTTGAACATAAGTGCAAGGTTGAAAGTATAGACCCCTTTTAGACAAGAATGCGAGCTCTGTCCCTCAATGGGACACAACGTTCTGCCTCCCTTGTACTAGCGAGAGCACTGTCTTTTAACCTCGGCTTCTGACAGGTGTGACATTTTTCTTCACTTGTTGGAACGTGTGTGTAGCTCTTGAACCTTGCCCTGCAATTCATCCTACATAAAGTGGGGGTGAAAATGCTTATAAGCTTTCTTCTTACCCGCCACGTACGAAGGGGTTTATCGAAACATGTTAAGGGTTGCCCCCTCCTTTGGATGTGTCGGAGTGTCGCTTCTTTTGGGGAAGCTAAAAGTTTGCCCTCTTTGTAGCGCTTTGGGGTTGGTTCCCTTTGTGGGTATACCTCGCACCTTGATGGTGGAATCTCTAGGGTGAAGGTTTTGTTCCCGTAACTTGATGTTGAGGTTGCCTCCGTAATAGGCGTATCTCGCGATTCCATGAGTAAGGGTCGACCTATGCGTCGGTCGTTCGGATGGCTGGCCTACTCTTGGGGAGTTTTCTCCTTCAGACAAGGATACCATGAAGGTCACCTATCAAAGAAATTGGACCAACTCTCATTGTCCTGCGTCATGGGGTGTCCGAGGTGGACTCGCATGAGGCGGGGATCCGCTTGAACCCTCCTTCCGTGAGCTTGGTATGTCATTAATCTTCTTGTTTTCATTCATCTTTCGTTTCCCCCTTGTAGGTTGGTTTCATAAAAAAGACGTATAGTGTGCAGGCGGAGCGTTCCGAACGCGTCGTTGAGTTAAGCAAGAAGAAGGTACCCTCCGGCTCTGCTTCTAAGGTAAAAAAATATTCTAAGTCAGGGAAAGCTGAGAGACTTCCAGTATGTTATTCCTTCTCTTCTTTTTTTTCTTTTTTGATGTGCTTATAACTGTTCTCTTGTTGCTTTCTTTATATTGTCAAAGCATTCGCTCCTGGTCACCGAGCGCGTACACCTGGAGGGTAAGAGTTCAAGCCAATCTAAATTTAAGGCGCGGAAACCTGACTCTGTGGTCAGGCCCTCGGCTGCCAAGAAGAAGAAAACCACGAGGGGCTCTCATTCGAGTGTCTGCTTGCCGACTCCATCTCATTCGAGGGGTCTCATTCGAGTGTCTGCTTGATCATCACCTTTCATTGAGACTCCTTTCTTTCGCCATGGCTCTAATTAAGATAGCAATTTTCTGCTTGAAAGTGTTAGACGTAGGCTCTTTAGGTTTGTGGTCGTGATAGCATCCTCGCGATGTGTATACTTAATAGCCGTTTCTTGATATGTGGACATGATAGCCACCTCTTGGTATGTGGATATGATAGCCACTTTGTAGTGTGTGGACATGATAGCCACTTCGTGTCGTGTGGACATGATACCCACTTCACGATGTATGGAGTTGTGCTATAGCATTCTTTTCTTATTGGATAACCTTCATTGCTATATTTGCCTTTTGTTTAGGCTATGTTTGTTGGGTTTGGTCCCGACATCTCGTCTTGTCTGATGTTGTATCCTTTATGTTTTTGGGATGTCCCCTTCATGAGATGTGCTTGACAGTATGCCAGGGCGATGCTTTGTCGACAGTCATGCTTGAAGATGTTCAAGTCGAATGCGAGCAGAGGTCACGCGGGGGCGACATGCGCGACAGTAATGTTTGTCAGAGGTTGCCTTGGGTGACCTTTTAGGCGATTCTTCTTCGTAGGTCGTTTTGAGTGACTTGTAATTTGCTTGCCTATTATTGTGTTTCTTCTCTTTTGTCGGAGTGTTCTTTCGTTACTCCACTTTACTTTTGTCATGCCTGCATTGTCTTCATAATCATACTTGTATTTCTCATGTAACCTTACTTATATAAAGGAAGGTCTATTCAAGATACGTTCTTGGAGATGTTGTAAAAAATTTCACGAGATAGACTCTCGGATGGCGCGGAATACGTTTGCGAGATATGCTCTCGGAGGGCACATAATATGTTCGTGAGATAGGCTCTCGGCGGGCGCAAAATGTTATCACGAGATAGGCTCTCGGAGGGCGCGAATTTTCGCGAGATAGGCTCTCAGAGGGCACATAATTAGTTCACGAGATAGCCTCCCGGAGGGCACATAGTTAGTTCGCGAGATTGGCTCTCGGAGGGCATGGAACTTTTCACGAGATAGGCTCTTGGAGGGAACATAATTTTTCACGAGATACGCTCTCGGAGGGCACATAATTTTTCACGAGATAGGCTCTCGGAGGGCACAGAATTAGTTCGCGAGATAGGCTCTTGCAGGGCACAAAATATTTTCAAGATAGGCTCTCGGAGGGCACGGAACTTTTCACGAGATAGGCTCTTGGAGGGCACGAAAGTTTTCACGATATAGGCTCTCGGAGGGCACATAATTAGTTCGCGACATAGGCTCTCGGAGGGCACATAATTTTTCACAAGATAGGCTCTCGAAGGGCACAGAATTAGATCACGAGATAGGCTCTCGAAGGGCACATAATTTTTCACGAGATAGACTCTCGGAGGGCACGGAACTTTTCACGAGGTTGACTCTCGGATGGCACGGGACTTTTCACGAGATAGGCTCTCGGAGGGTATGAAACTTTTCACGAGATAGGCTCTCGGAGGGAACATAATTAGTTCGCGAGATAGGATCTCGGAGGGTACATAATTTTTCACGAGATAGGCTATCGGAGGGCACAGAATTAGTTCACGAGATAGGCTCTCAGAGGGCACAAATTTTTTCACGAAATAGGCTCTCGAAGGGCATAGAACTTTTCACGAGATAGTCTCTCGGAGGGCACAGAACTTTTCACGAGATAGGCTCTCGGAGGGCACAGAATTAGTTCGCGAGATAGGCTCTCGGAGGGCACATAATTTCGTAGTTTAAAACTACTCTCAAGATACGCTCTTGGGGGCGTAGAAACTATTCACGGGATAGGCTCCCGGAGAGCGCGGAATTTTTCGTAGTTTGAAACTACTCTCAAGATACGCTCTTGGGGGCGTCGATACTGTTCGCGGGACAGGCTCCTAAAGGGCGCAGAATTTTTCGTAGTTTAAAACTACTCTCAAGATACACTCTTGGGGGCGTCGATACGGTTCGCGGGACAGGCTCCCGGAGGGCTCAGAATATTACTTTACCTTGTGTCATTTTCCAAGCAGGGTGCGTCTTTGATACGCCTTCTGAATCTTTACTTGAGTTTTATCTCTATGATATTGTTTGCTACCTAGCCATTTCTTAAGTGCGGGAGATCACCTTTCGAGGGCGATGCTTGTATGTTACCAACTTAGGACGACTCCGTACAGGTAGTTGAGGATGTTTTCCCTCTTATGTTACCTCTTCTAGGAGAAGTGGTGCTGCATGTTCTTGTGACCTTCTGCTTCTGATCTCTTCTTTTACACTTAGGTGGACTACCACGAACTTGTTCATTGGTGCCCCCCCAAGTTTCTTGGTGGTCACACCGCCTTTCATATTTAGCCTTTGAAGGCCCCTCGTTCATTTTCTTGGTTAGGTACTCCGTATGCTTGGGGCTCCCTAATCTTGTGTTGTATTTGATATGTCTGCTTGTTTGGGTGCGATCGGTGTCCCTTGTAGGACTTACTCTTTCTTATGCTTGCTTGTTTCAGTCATAGCCATGGTTTGGACAATGCATTTGCCGGATGTATCTCTTAGGGTTGGGAGGGAAGCTTTTGCTATGTGTGGGTGGGGGGTGATTTCCATTCTCTTGGTAACTGGTTGTGGTAGTGTCCATATCCATAGAAGGCTTGTAAATTGTTGCCTCATGTTCCTTGTGTTTTGAGTAAAACACTTTTGCGATGATGATCGAGTAGGAGTAACGTAACTTGGAAGGGGTTGCATTTGGATTGAGGAGATCTCTCATAGCATGGTATCTTGAGTTGTTTAACTTGAAGCTGTGTTTCAGATTAGTGAGTCTGATCCATGCCCCTTGCTCGGGCATGGGGGGTCCGATCGGGCTGTAATAATCTTCTTGAAGTGTTGTAGTACTTAGTGTGCTTCGCCTTTGCCTTTGGAATATTTTCAATGCTTCTAGGGAGTGTCACATTGGTCATGTCCCTCCCACCTCCAATATTGATTATAGGCTCCCCTTGAATTAGGACTTGAACTTAAAAAGGATATTTTCCTTTAGATTTGCAGGTGATGTCTCGTGCTTTTCCTTGGGTTTTCCCCCGTACTGGCTATGCCTTGTAGGATAACTTCATTAGAAGTCGCATTTTGGTTGCGTACGTATACATGTTTGGGGGTGTCGAGCTGACAAGTTCCTTCTCTTTTCCTTTGTTGTAGCCTTTACTCCTCAAGTGTTTGGCTTATAAACTTAAAGGCGGGATCTTCCTCTAGTGCTCTCTTTATCGGGGTTTTCCTCTTGATGGGATGTCAGAGGCAACTGTCTTACCATTCACAGACAAGGTGCTTGCTCGGGATGTGTATCTAGTGTAAGGGTCAATCTTGAAACCTTCCCAAGCTTTGGAGCTCTTCCTTTGTTGATCTTGTAGAACTGTTATCATGCCCTAAGGCCCTTGATGAGAGGTGTATCTCCTGTTTTATATTCTGGTTGTTGCACTATCTCTTTTGTTATTCTTGTATCTTTACAGTTTCTTACTTGGTGCATGACGTCAATGGCAAGATTTTCTACCGATGCCTGTTCTGTTAGGACTTGTATCCTTGGTTGCCTTTCATTCTTATGAGATGGTGAAGGAGTGTCCATGACCACCCAAACATGTCGCCCTTGGTAGAGGTATGCGCCTAATCTTGAGGGCGCTATCTTTGAATCTTCACATATCTATCTTTGATAAACATGTCATTCATTGCATATATAATACGGAGTCCAAGGATCTCCGGCTTAGGATCATCTTTTGAGGACAGAAATACGGTCATATATTCGATAACCTCTCCATCTAGGGAGTTCATTTTTGCAAAGATAAGTGTAGGGATACTTATAAGGATATGTCTTCCATTCTTTTTCCAGCCTCGTTTGCAGTGCTGTGTCCCTAATGGGTATGTTGATGTTCCGACCACCCTTACTAGTAGGGGGGTCCCTTGGTATTAGGTATGCCAGACTCTTTCCTATTATCATCAATAATTGGGCGTGGGGGATGTCTAGCGAACTTCCTTCATGCACTATGATTCTCTTCATGTCAAAGCTAGTGATTCCCACCGTTATGACCAATATATCGTTGCGTGGAAACCCTATGTTTTCCATATCCTTTTTCAAAAGCTGGATGATGGTGTCGCCTTTCTTCCCTTGCTAGGCTTGGGGCCCTTGAAAGGTCCTTGATGTAAGTGTATTCTATTACATGAAATGAGCTTACTAGGTGTAGTCGCATCTCCTGGCTATTTTGTGAAATCATATAGATCCATTGGAGGCGATTGCCTCTGAAGGTGGGCGTTGTCCATGTGATATGGTTTCCCCAATTTTTTGGAGGGATGTGCTCGTGACTGCCCCCTCTTATTCTAATAGGTATTCTCCTTATTTTTGTGAGGAAGGCATGTTGTGACTTGGATTGTGCCCCCCTTGCATATCAACGCCTGATGGTGTCTTCCGACGAACGTAGCACTAAGATTCTTGTTGGAAGGTTGCAATGGGGGGAGTCCTTTGTGACCCTCATGGTAATTCTTTTATAGGATGTTGAGAGTGTCCAACTTATTTTTGGAAGTGAGCCTTCCATCTTAGTGATCTTTTCCCAGAGTCTTGACCTTATAGGTGCCCTTTGAGATTGAGCAATCTGTTCCTTATGCGTTTCTTTGAGGAAGTTAAGCAAACGGTATTGTTGACCAAACATGTTTGAAGAAGACCGTTTGTCGGCGGAGATGTTCTGATTAATAACGATGCTTTCGTTCGTCCATGGTGTGCAGTCTTGGTGGCGACTCTCTTGGCTGCGGCTGGGTTTTTGATGGACTCTTTTAGTAGTCAACCTGTGTATATATATAATACGGAGCCCGAAGACATCCGGTATGATCATTCTTGGAAAACATGGTGATATCAAGTATCAGAATATACCCCTTTCAGGGAGTTGAATTGTTATGAAGTTAAATTAAATAAGAGGATATGGGAAGGATATGGTTTGGGGGTGTTGATATCCCCTACTTCCTTGGTAATTATAAGGTTACCTCCTTGCCGAGGCGGACTAGGTTGATGTATATCTTTCGTACATGCTATGTGTGATCTCACTTCACTTTGCCTGTCTATAAGTCTTCTGATTGTAATTGTGATGTAGTAACATAGTATGTTACTTCGTGAGTTCCATGCTCAAAGCCTTGTCTTTCAAACTGCCCCTCTATCCTTGGGAAAGGTGTACCGAGGGTTGTCTTTCACGAGGGGTTGGAACCTGTCGCGCTACATCATGAGTTGGCGGTTGCCTTGTCGAGTTATCGGGACGATGTCCCTCACTTTTAGCTCTCCATGGAATGTCTCATAGTCGTGTCCGTGGTGATACGAACTGTGTGTGTATCGCGGGTATCCCTGGGGAGGTGGATGCTGAAACTCTTGTCTCCTTGGTGGCTAGGGCTGTGTGTTATCCCTCAACGAAGTGTATGTCCATGCACCTTGCAATGCTTGGTGTTGTATTGGAGGCACAGATTGTTGCTTTCCCATTAGGGGTGGCACTTGCTCTTTTCTTCCTTGATTTTCACGATGCCCTGTTGAAGGGCGTGTGTGTTGCTCTTCCTGTTGGTACTGCTCTACCTGCGAATGTCGCTTTGCTTGCGTATATTGCATCTCTTGCCTGTTCCTTAATGCCTCTCTATAGGCTAATAACTCTTCTAATGCATTCATGAATCCTGGAGTCACTCTTTGTGCTCCTTGCGAATACATAGGCCTTGTATTGGTTGTTTGAGCTCGGTTGTTGTTCCCAAGCATGCCTTGTGTTGGCAGTCCATATGGATACTCTTGAGGGTGTGTTCCATAATGGTACCCTTGAGGAGGTGCCGTGTATTGGTATCCTTGGGATGGCACTCCTTGTTGCACATCTTCCCCCTATGGTCGTCAAGCCATTGCGGTCGACGTAGTGGAACACTCACCCCCAGCTGGGTGTGATAGTCCTCCTTGGTGGTTTGCCTGAGATGCTTGTGGGGTTGTCTGACTTGCAGGGGGTATAGGTTGCTCCTGGGGGTTATGTTTTCTTGCCGGGGGTACCGGCTGTCCCGGTGGATCTGCAGGCTGTCCTCCTTTATTGTTTGGCCTGTTGACCCCGGTGGACGGTTGTCTCTTGGTGGCAGGCTGTTAGTCATAGATCGTGTGATTGCAAGGCTTTTCTATTCGAAGCCAACGGACGGCGCCAAGTGTTAGATCGTGTCCCTAGGGTCGTCGGGTCTCTGATTCGAGTGGCACTTCTAACGGGTTATTCGCTCTCCTTCTTGATACGTCTAGCTTGTCTGTCTGATCCGTTCCTTCGCTTCCTGTCGACCTGCACAAGGGGCAGTACCGATCACGGAGAGGGGGGGGGGTGCTCGATGAACCCTCTACGATGCTTAAGTAAGTATGAGTTCTCTAGAGAGATATATCCTAGAGAGAAGGCAGAGCTAGGTATGCAAAGATGTAAAACTTGTTGGAATGAATGGAACTTGTGGAGTATATATAGGCTACGGGGGAATTAATGTGGCTTAATGACACCGTTAATCCTTAAACGTACTTAATCGACACATAACAGCATGATTAACCCTTTGAAAGCATGGAGAGGTGGGTGAAAAAGTCTAAGTACGAGTCGGGTGAAAATGAGGTCGGGACCCTTGGGCCTTAAATCCGACCCCCAGGGCCTTAAATCCGGTTGGCTTGCCCAACTCCTCCTAGGAGAGGTTGAGCGAGCCAACCCGGTCTCCCCTAGGGGAGATCGGGTCAGCCCACTCGATCTCCCCTATCTCCCCTAGGGGAGATTGGGTGAGGCCACCCGATCTCCCTAGGAGAGATCGGGTTGGACCACCTGATCTCTCCTAGGAGATATCGGCCGGCTGGCCTGATCTCACCTAGGTGAGATCGACGGATGGGTCCAGGCGAGTATTTTGGCTCGTCCGGACCGTTAGCGTTGCGGGTGAAGTACTCGGGTCAAGTTTCGATTTATAATCGTAAGCGGGGTGGTCAAAATAAGACAGTCCGAACTAAAACGGGTTCAAATTGGGCGTATATCCATCATTTAGCATTGGAAAACATTTAGACAATCTGAGATGTTTGGCTTCATTAGCACTGCGTTTTACATATGTTGTTTACAGTCGGCACCGTAAAGATCTAGTGCACGGAATTAGAGTTCAAATGAAACTGTGATTATTATGTTGACATACATCTTCAGATTGAACTTGAAAATGTAGATTTCATTTTTATCCATATGAGTTGAACGATTGTTTAGACATTCGGGAACTATACAAAATTAGTGACAATGCAACATTACATGATATTTTTTTTTAAAAAAAATTCATCTTCCACTTCTCGTCAACTGAATGAACTGGGCGAAACCGTACAACTTTGCTTACATTGTCATGTCCTTCGTGAACCAACGAACTGGAAAACCATTTAACTGATTAAATGTTGAGACCTTCATGGGGAAGAAAATATACTTTAACTATGTGCGAATTGAACGGAAGTACATCTAGGCAGTCACTTAATTGGTGAAAATAAGGTAGTTCAGAATATTCTATTAACTTAAAGAGACGAAGATTGTTGTACAGTCCAAAGAATGATGGTCGAAATTAGCGTGTTTAAGTGTGAATCTATATAATGTCATTGGTGTCGTTGAAAAATACTTTGCTCCGAAGTGGTTACTTCAACCTATCCTGCTTAGGCGTACAAAAGTTGTCAAGAAGGTTGTGACATACCACGAGGTTTCCGCAGCAGGTTATTGTCGACCTAAATGCGCATTCAATGGAGGATTCGCAGAGTAGATTTTTACCTAAGGGCGAGTTAGAAAGTAATTAATATAGGTTGTTAACATGGGAGCGGGAAAAATGGTGGAAACCAAAGATTCAAATTCGAAAACCCAAATAATTTCTAATTTCCACACACTTAAAATGTTGCCGCCAAAGATATACTTGGACCGTTGAGCCATGTACTTGGTAGAATAAATAAATGGACCGTTTTAAAACATATATGGGTCGTTATCCAAAGTCATAGCCTAAGAGGTAACATGGTCAAAAGAGCAGGCCAAAACCCAAATAGCCTTGTAAACATGACAAATCTTAGTGAGACATTTGCCGGTTTAAACTCAAACGTCACAGTGTCGTTCCAAGATCATCAACAACAGAATCCGAAAATTCATTTCCCTTCCTCTTCCCAAACTCGCAGACCAACGGAAGTGTCTACCTCCCCCCCCCCCCCCGGCTCCAAGCGACTCAACTGTCGTCTTCTTCGCTGTCATATGTACGTCAGCTAAAGTCAGAAGCATCTCTTATCGCCGTGACAGTCCGTTCGCGACATCTGCTTGTGTACCTGGTATGGTCTCGACATCTATTTTTGGTTACATGTTTTAACGATGACTTGCTTTGTATGTGAAAATTGGGTAATTGATACTCTGTTTAACGAATGAACTAACTGTTTCCGGAGATTCAGTGAAGGTTAAATTTTAAAAATCGTTAGGGCATTTCATGATCATGATATTGGGGGTTGATTAGTCCTGCACGGAAGAGTTGTTAGCTAAGAAGCTATTGTTGACTGTCGTGATGGGACACTATTGGTATATTGTATATTGTTTGTAATATTTTCAAGGAACCCTGTTAATATCTATAAAGTACAGCAGTTAATCAAATTTCCACGAATGGCTTGCTGGAAACACGCTCTATCGACCTAGCAGAGGATGGGAGTTCAAAACTTAACATGATCCTAGTTATGTTCATTTTTTGCAATCAACATTTTGTTAATGACAACTCCTAACAAGGACACTGTTGGGTTACGATTAAACGACACAGATTAGAGCCAAGTACGTTTATTGGCGAGATTGACGAATCGAAGACCAACCTCGTTTGGAATGGTGAAACAAAGGTAAAAGGTCGACTATCATCTTTTGAGGAAGTCGACTTTCAGAACATGATTGATAAAGATATAAGCGACAAAGCTACCAGATCTCTATTTTAAAGAGTAAGTCGAGTCGACTATCAAAAGCTCTCTCGGAAGTAAACCTTCCTCCTAAGGAAAGGTACAGTTGGCGACTTGCTTCCACTGTTGAAGGAAGAAACCTTCCTCTTAAGGAAAGGTACAGGTGGCGAGCTGCTTCCACCGCCCTAGAAGTAAACCTTCCTCCTAAGGAAATGTACAGGTGGCGACCTGCTTCCACTGTTGAAGGAAGAAACCTTCCTCTTAAGAAAAGGTACAGGTGGCGAGCTGCTTCCACCGCCCTAGAAGTAAACCTTCCTCCTAAGGAAATGTACAGGTGGCGACCTGCTTCCACTGTTGAAGGAAGAAACCTTCCTCTTAAGGAAAGGTACATGTTGAGACTTGCTTCCACCGCCCTAGAAGTAAACCTTCCTCCTAAGGAAAGGTACAGGTGGTGACCTGCTTCCACTGTTGAAGGAAGAAACCTTCTTGACTAAGGAAGGATGAGCTGGCGACATTCTTGTCACCTACTTAAGCCGACTCTGGACAAAACCATCCCCAGAGGGTAACCGCCCCACAAAGTCGGTAACATTTTGCCTATAAATAGGGGCTCACTTTCATTATTTAAGTTCTAAGATCTATCAATTACTCTATATTATTCTCTCGATATCTATTACTAACTTAAGCTTCAGGGTGGAATCAAGGGCCATCTCTACCTCTTTTCAGGTCCTCGCCTAGCACGAAGCCACAAAAGGAAACTAAGTGTCCACGCGACCAAGAAAGATACCTGAGTGAGCTAGCTCCTGGCGAGATCTAGAAGTCCACTACTCGAAGTTCCAAGGCCACGTCATTTTGATCCCAACATTTGGCGCCGTCTGTGGGAACCATATCAAAAAGTCATGGCCTACGAGAAGAACAAGATGCCAAACCCTGTGGTTGAGGAGATGGGAAACACTCAAGCAAGTCCCACCACCTCAAGACCCACACCAGAAGAAGACTCACAAGCGCCATAAGCTAATGGTACTAGTGGCGAAGAGAATCTCAGCCATTCCAAGTCACTACCAAATGTGGAAGAGGCAAGAACCGTCCCTTAGGATGTCCCTCAGGAGATAATGGCGGCCTTCATAGCCTTCTGGAAACAAGCCCAGGCAGGAATGGTTCCTGACAAAAAGGAACCCACTCGAGAAGTCTCCCAAAAGGAAGAGGTGGCTTCCAGTGTAAAGATCATGGAAAAGGATCTCCCGGAGAAAGCCCCCAAAACACCAGAAGGCGAAATGGCGAGCAAAAGCCCCGTCCTATTCACTATAGCGAGTGATCTACTTGTCGTTCACGACCACACTTCTCACCCTTTCTCCAAGAGGTTATTCAATACTCGAGTCCCTCCGCAAGTCTTTGCGAGGAACATCGAGGACTACACAGGAGAGGGAGACCCAGTTCGCCATATCAACGCCTACAACTCTTCCCTCCTAGGAAGAGGGGCAACACCGGACCACTACGCGGCGCTCTTCCCCATAACTCGGAAGGAAGATGCGTCTACCTGGTTCTATAGTCTCCCAGATAACTCGATTGATTCATGGGAAGAGTTGAAAGCCAAGTTTATAGAGGGTCACATAGGCCAAAGACAACGCCTCAAGAGTATGGATTTTCTGGATAAAATTGAGCAAGGTCCTGATGAAACCTTAGCTAATTATTATACTAGATACCACAAGATACTTCAGCAGCTAAGCGAAGATGTCACTGATGGCGAGGTTATTAGGACCTTCTGGAGGGGTCTCAGAGTACAAAGTCAAGCCTTGAAGGATAGCATGGTGATGAAACCAGTACGAAAGATCGATGCTCTCTCCATCAAAGTTAAGAAGTACATTGACTTGGAGAGATCGCACGAGAAATCACCTGTGGAAGCAAAGAGGCAGATCTTACCGACCAAAGTCGAAGAAGGTTCCACTTCTCAACCATCCAGAAGGGGAGAAGACCGAGAAGGAACTTCTCGACAAAAGAACCATTTGGGAACAAGGAAAGATCCTAATCCTAATCCTTATCCCATAAGGAAATGGAGAAACTTCGCCTGAACAACCCGCCTCCGGCAAGGAAAAACATGATGGGCCACCAGATAAACGCCTTTTGTCGATACCACCAAACAAGGGGGCACGACACGAATGAGTGCACCCTATTAAAGCAAGATATCGAGACCCTCATTCAAAGAGGTAAACTACTGAAGTTTTTCGAGAAACCTCCCAATACCCCAAAGAAGCGAAGCCGCAGCCCGAGGGGAAATTCTCGATCCCCTTCTCCTGACCTTCTCGCTCCTATCCAAAGGGGAACAATAAATGTCATCTCAGGAGGATTCGCATCAGGAGGAGGAACAAGTTCAGCCAGAGAAGTATATGCGGCCCAGATATCCACGGCAGCAGTAATGGGAAAAACACCTTGGGAGCCTGAACTCGAAATCATTAGTTTCACCGCTAACGATCTTTTGAAGATGGATCAGCCGCATGAAGAAGCCCTGGTAGTCACCCTCCTTATATACACGCATAGGGTTAAAAGGATTCTTATTGACAGCGGAAGTTCAACAGACATACTCTTCTATCGAGCATTCCTACAGTTGGGATAGACGAGAAGAGATCTGAAGAAAGTCAACTTCCCTCTAATAGGCTTCGCAGGATAAACTATCTACCCCATGGGAGCTATCCGACTGAACACCACCTTGGGAGAAGGGAAGCAAATTTTTCAGGTGGATATACTTTTCGTAGTAGTCGATGCCGCCTCCTCATATAACGCCATCATCGGAAGAACGAATCTCAATCCCCATCGTATAATCCCGTCAACTGCTCATCAAGCAATGAAGTTCTCGACACCAAAGGGAATTGGCGAGGTTCGAGGGGATCAAGCTATGGCGCGGCACTGCTACAATAAGTCTACAAGACGCTCAGAGAAGTCATAACTCCTGAAATAGGAAACGATGAATAAAAATGATCCCTCGAGATCCATTTTTCTTTGCAAGAACTCGTTCTGGTATTACCATCATAAAAAAGACCTACAAATTGATTGTCGGCCTTATTTGCCCAAAATGGCAATAAAGCCTAGGTACGGCAATAATTCGATCGAAGAAGTGGTCTACAAATCGATTGTCGACCTTATGTGCCCAGAATGGCACTAAAGCCTAGGTACGGCGACAATTCGATCGAAGAAGTGGTCTACAAATCGATTGTCGACCTTATGTGCCCAAAATGGTAATAAAGCCTAGGTACGGCGACAATTCGATCGAATAAGCGGTCTACAAATCGATTGTCGACCTTATGTGCCCAAGATGGCAATAAAGCCTAGGTACGGCGACAATTCGATCGAAGAAGTGGTCTACAAATAGACTTTCTACCTTATGTGCCCAAAATGGCAATAAAGCCTAGGTACGACGATAATTCGATCGAAGAAGAGGTCTACAAATCGATTGTCGACTTTATGTGCCCAAAATGGCAATAAAGCCTAGGTACGACGACAATTCGATCGAAGAAGTGGTCTACAAATCGATTGTCGACCTTATGTGCCCAAAATGGAAATAAAGCCTAGGTACGGCGACAATTCGATAGAAGAAGCGGTCTACAAATCTATTGTCGACTTTATGTGCCCAAGATGGCAATAAAGCCTAGGTACGACGACAATTCGATCGAATAAGTGGTCTACAAATCGATTGTCGACCTTATGTGCCTAAAATGGCAATAAAGCCTAGGTACGGCGACAATTCAATCGAAGAAGCGGTCTACAAATCGATTGTCGACCTTATGTGCCCAAAATGGAAATAAAGCCTCGGTACGGAGACAATTCGATCGAAGAAGCGGTCTACGAATCGATTGTCGACCTTATGTGCCCAAATGGAAATAAAGCCTAGGTACGGCGACAATTCGATCGAAGAAGCGGTCTACAAATCTATTGTCGACCTTATGTGCCCAAAATGGCAATAAAGCCTAGGTACGGCGACAATTCGATCGAAGATGCGGTCTACAAATCGATTGTCGACCTTCTGTGCCCAAAATGACAATAAAGCCTAGGCACAACGACAATTCGATCGAAGAAGCGGTCTACAAATCGATTGTCGACCTTATGTGCCCAAAATGGAAATAAAGCCTAGGTAAGGCGACAATTCGATCGAAGAAGCGGTCTACAAATCGATTGTCGACCTTATGTGCCCAAAATGGCAATAAAGCCTAGGTACGGCGACAATTCGATCGAAGAAGCGGTCTACAAATCGATTGTCGACCTTATGTGCCCAAAATGGCTATAAAGCCTAGGTACGGCGACACTTTGATTAAAGGTACAAATCGACGTTTACGAAATATTAACGATTACACATTACTCTGCCAAAGCGATAAAGAAGTTTAGGTACGATATATGATTATGAAAACTACGAGTAGTAAGACTTTTATTACAAATGAAGATCTATTACATAAGGGATCACCCCGGAGAAAAGCATCCTAGAAAGTTAGTGTTTACAAATACTTATTTCTCTTAGAAGAAGCAACAAAACCTTCATCCTCTTCAGTAGGAATTTCAAAAAATTGCTGAAGAAGAGGAACTTGAGAAAAGGGGAAGTCGGGCTGATATGCTCTCTAATTGGCTATGATCTCCTTCAAAGAAGGAAAAAGCAAGTCTGAAGCGGCTACGACGACTTCTGATTCAAAATAAGAACTCGCTTTGTAGCTTTCTACAGCCCTGGCCTCAGACTTCCTCAAGATTGACATCTCCTTTTGCAACACATCAACCCTCTCACGGAGTATTATATTCTCGACGTTAAGGTTATCCTTCTCCTTATTCTTCCTCTCCAACAAATGGTGATGCTCTTTCATCAAGGAAATAGAGCTCTACAGAGAATCTTCGCACTTTAGGAGGTCTCTGCGCAGGGAGGAAGAGGTTTTGTTTGCTAGTCGAAGATCCTCTCTCAATTTGGCGTTCTCCTCCTGAAGATCTTAAACTTCTTCTACGATTTCAGGAGACGCTGAAATCTTACTTTCCCGGGTCGCCTGTGTCTCCTTGAGAAGGTCAATCACCTAGCGAGAAAATTGGAGGGAATCTCGGGAAGCCTATGGAAAGAAATAAGAGGAAGGTCAAACCAATACAAATAAAAGAGTTTCAATAAGCACACCAAGAGAGTCACGCTTACCTCAGCCTGTCTCAGAAGAAAAAGGTGAGTAGCCTTTCCTACATCTTCCGAATTCGTTGCCAGAAAACGACGATCCTGAGGAGGGATGGAAGCATTTAATAAATTAAGAGCCAAATCCGGATTGGCGATCGAGTGCCATTCTTTAAGACAATACCCCTGCAAAAAGTGAAGAGGATTCCAATCCTTTGAAAAATTAGCAGATTGGTTAAACATCATGTTCCAGGTAAAAGGAGGACCTCCATAACTTGGAGGATCACTAGAAGACGCCTCAGCACGAGAAGGGAACAGTCGAGTGGACGCTCCAGTTTGAGGAGGTAGGCGAGTCGATGACCCGACAAAAGGTGGTGGTGCCTCAGCACGAGGCGGGGATGGATCGGTTGACGAAGAAGATGAATCCCCACCTCGCCTTCCTTTCCACCAAGTACCCTTATCCTGGTTGGAACGACGAGCGGTATTCTTCATCTCGCCTTCATTCGAAGACCGTCTTGGAGGTGACTTTGCAACTGAAGGAATGGCCTCAACGTCGATAGGAGTATCGATAGACGCTCCACTATTGGCCTGGCAATGATTACGGAGAATCGCCTGGATAAAATCTGAACAAAGAATGGCAAAATCCGCATCAAAAGAGTAAGGTGGCAACCTCAAAAAGAAAATACTGCCAGAATACCTGAGGGAGGATGACCAGCCATGATACTGGTTATTCAAAAAATAATCTCCTTCCTAGAAGTCCAACCAAATTGTAAACACTCGATTTTGAACCGGATGTAACGACGTTACACATGATACGTCAAATTCCGGACGCGTCAAGCCACAAAGTCTCCAAAGATGCTCAAAGGGCACATTAGGGAAGTTATTATAAAAT